>QPMI01000036.1:0-2500 GCA_004431415.1 Cyanophora paradoxa
CTAACCCTAACCCTAACCCTAACCCTAACCCTAACCCTAACCCTAACCCTAACCCTAACCCTAACCCTAACCCTAACCCTAACCCTAACCCTAACCCTAACCCTAACCCTAACCCTAACCCTAACCCTAACCCTAACCCTAACCCTAACCTAACCCTAACCCTAACCCTAACCCTAACCCTAACCCTAACCCTAACCCTAACCCTAACCCTAACCCTAACCCTAACCCTAACCCTAACCCTAACCCTAACCCTAACCCTAACCCTAACCCTAACCCTAACCCTAACCCTAACCCTAACCCTAACCCTAACCCTAACCCTAACCCTAACCCTAACCCTAACCCTAACCCTAACCCTAACCCTAACCCTAACCCTAACCCTAACCCTAACCCTAACCCTAACCCTAACCCTAACCCTAACCCTAACCCTAACCCTAACCCTAACCCTAACCCTAACCCTAACCCTAACCCTAACCCTAACCCTAACCCTAACCCTAACCCTAACCCTAACCCTAACCCTAACCCTAACCCTAACCCTAACCCTAACCCTAACCCTAACCCTAACCCTAACCCTAACCCTAACCCTAACCCTAACCCTAACCCTAACCCTAACCCTAACCCTAACCCTAACCCTAACCCTAACCCTAACCCTAACCCTAACCCTAACCCTAACCCTAACCCTAACCCTAACCCTAACCCTAACCCTAACCCTAACCCTAACCCTAACCCTAACCCTAACCCTAACCCTAACCCTAACCCTAACCCTAACCCTAACCCTAACCCTAACCCTAACCCTAACCCTAACCCTAACCCTAACCCTAACCCTAACCCTAACCCTAACCCTAACCCTAACCCTAACCCTAACCCTAACCCTAACCCTAACCCTAACCCTAACCCTAACCCTAACCCTAACCCTAACCCTAACCCTAACCCTAACCCTAACCCTAACCCTAACCCTAACCCTAACCCTAACCCTAACCCTAACCCTAACCCTAACCCTAACCCTAACCCTAACCCTAACCCTAACCCTAACCCTAACCCTAACCCTAACCCTAACCCTAACCCTAACCCTAACCCTAACCCTAACCCTAACCCTAACCCTAACCCTAACCCTAACCCTAACCCTAACCCTAACCCTAACCCTAACCCTAACCCTAACCCTAACCCTAACCCTAACCCTAACCCTAACCCTAACCCTAACCCTAACCCTAACCCTAACCCTAACCCTAACCCTAACCCTAACCCTAACCCTAACCCTAACCCTAACCCTAACCCTAACCCTAACCCTAACCCTAACCCTAACCCTAACCCTAACCCTAACCCTAACCCTAACCCTAACCCTAACCCTAACCCTAACCCTAACCCTAACCCTAACCCTAACCCTAACCCTAACCCTAACCCTAACCCTAACCCTAACCCTAACCCTAACCCTAACCCTAACCCTAACCCTAACCCTAACCCTAACCCTAACCCTAACCCTAACCCTAACCCTAACCCTAACCCTAACCCTAACCCTAACCCTAACCCTAACCCTAACCCTAACCCTAACCCTAACCCTAACCCTAACCCTAACCCTAACCCTAACCCTAACCCTAACCCTAACCCTAACCCTAACCCTAACCCTAACCCTAACCCTAACCCTAACCCTAACCCTAACCCTAACCCTAACCCTAACCCTAACCCTAACCCTAACCCTAACCCTAACCCTAACCCTAACCCTAACCCTAACCCTAACCCTAACCCTAACCCTAACCCTAACCCTAACCCTAACCCTAACCCTAACCCTAACCCTAACCCTAACCCTAACCCTAACCCTAACCCTAACCCTAACCCTAACCCTAACCCTAACCCTAACCCTAACCCTAACCCTAACCCTAACCCTAACCCTAACCCTAACCCTAACCCTAACCCTAACCCTAACCCTAACCCTAACCCTAACCCTAACCCTAACCCTAACCCTAACCCTAACCCTAACCCTAACCCTAACCCTAACCCTAACCCTAACCCTAACCCTAACCCTAACCCTAACCCTAACCCTAACCCTAACCCTAACCCTAACCCTAACCCTAACCCTAACCCTAACCCTAACCCTAACCCTAACCCTAACCCTAACCCTAACCCTAACCCTAACCCTAACCCTAACCCTAACCCTAACCCTAACCCTAACCCTAACCCTAACCCTAACCCTAACCCTAACCCTAACCCTAACCCTAACCCTAACCCTAACCCTAACCCTAACCCTAACCCTAACCCTAACCCTAACCCTAACCCTAACCCTAACCCTAACCCTAACCCTAACCCTAACCCTAACCCTAACCCTAACCCTAACCTAACCCTAACCCTAACCCTAACCCTAACCCTAACCCTAACCCTAACCCTAACCCTAACCCTAACCCTAACCCTAACCCTAACCCTAACCTAACCCTAACCCTAACCCTAACCCTAACCCTAACCCTAACCCTAACCCTAACCCTAACCCTAACCCTAACCCTAACCCTAACCC
>QPMI01000036.1:10000-583162 GCA_004431415.1 Cyanophora paradoxa
TTGCCGTGGTGCGGCTTTCGCCTCACGGAATCGCTCGTCATTCTAAATGTGCATACAGGCCATCGCGCAAGCAGGCGAATTCGGTCAACGTCAAGTCCTGGAGGCTGTCAAAAGACTAGAAGAAAGGCTTGACACAAACGTCAAAAGCCTTGAAGAAAGGCTAGACACAAACGTCAAAAGCCTAGACAAAAGGCTGGACACGAACAACACAAACGTCAAAAGCCTAGACACAAACGTCAAAAGCCTAGACAACAAACTCTGGGTGCAAACGTTACTGTTTCTCTTTGCTGAGAGGAGTTCCGAACTCTACGGCCAGGCAATTATCTCTCTTGTCGCCACAGCCTTTCTAGGGTGAGCATTTTTCTCGTTTCAGTCACCACCATATGAATGTCGTATGCAGAGTGCTGGGCCTCATCGTTGCGCTGCTTAGCACCATCCTGTCACGCAACGGTGCGAGTTGTGTTCAAATCTCAGATACATCTGCACATTCGTGAGTAACACGCAATCTCATCAGGGTCTGCTCCGCCCTCTGGTCCCAGCATGGCTCCGCCTGCGGCCGCGGCTGCTGTGCCCGGAACCATGCCGTTGGCCTCTTATCCTGTGGCCTCGCCGCCATCCGCCTCTCCGACCACGACCTTGCCACTGGCGGCCTCACAGCCTGCGGCCCATCCACCCGCCTCCTCCATGCCCGCTGCTTCCCTGCCTGCGACCTCCTCGCCCGCCGTTGCACCTGCCCCGCCCACTCCGGCCACGCCCGTGCAGTAGTGGCCTCCGGAACGCTCTTTGTTCCACCTTCCTCTGTGTCTATCTGCCCACTCCCCACATCAACGCGGAAGAACTTCCCCGTTTCCTTTTTCTTTCTGTCTCAGTCCTTTCCGAAATTCCTACGCGCCTCCGCGATCGCATTTGGACCTGTTACCCAATAGGACCTGTGTCAGCGTTTAGTTGGCCACGTGAGGAGAACCGATATATACATCTCCAGTCATCAAGCATTCTAGCAACCTTTCCGTTTCGGCTGCTGTCCACTGCAGACCCTTATCATTTCACTTCCCCCTTTGCCTGTTGCTGCCTTCGATGGAGGAATTGCAGAGGAGATAGGGAGTCAGGATGAATCTCAAAAATTGGATGAATCTCAAAAATTAAGGCTGACTCGCACCATTGATCAGAAGCTGCTTTTCAGCATGCTGCTTGGCATTCATTGCTGTGACAAGCTCATCTTTATCTTTCCCCCTGTGGGTTACGCTTGAACTACGGCAACGCGCTTGAACTGAGCTCGAGGGGGGAGGGGGGGATGGCACTCTCTAGGTTAACGTTCAATTTCGTGGCGACTGCGTGTGTGCACCGACCATCGGACGTGCACAGATTCTAAAGCTCTCCTCCAGCGCGTTTTTAGCATCCTCTCCGATGTCCACTGCCCGCGGCCCCGATGCGCAACATTAATTGGTCGGGCCAGGTCGGCTTCATGGGGGTTACAACCCTCCCCCGACCTTCGGTTGCTCGTGGTCATACCCAAGCCTTGCTGGGACTCGGCGAACCAGCCAACCAGGTACAGCGGCACAGCGCTGCGCCTGCGCCTGTACGACGCGCCCCACGTCTCACTGCAACCTCGACGGGGCTCCAAGCGCTTTTTTGTGCGCGGAAGAACTGCCGTTCCCTTTTTCGCCGCGTAGCTCTGTAATCCTGCCACGCAGAGACTCAGAGCGGCCCTGATCATTTCACTTCGGCGCTTCCTGCCCCGGCGCCGGTTGCGGACGTGCTCTCCCTTCGCCCGGGGCTCTCGTCGCTCTGTGCGCGACCGCTCTTTACTGAAGACAGTCCTGGTGTGCGCCTCGAGGCTTGAAGTCTCATTCTGCATCTTTCTTTCCAGCGCAGGCCTTGGCCGGCGTCGATTGCTGGCTGGCGCCTCGGGGTCCCCTGCCGGTGATTGCGCGCGCAGGAATCGCCAGAGGAGATCAAGAGAATGCTTTTATCATCATGTGCGCGTGCGCGGTTGCGGGATCGCAGTCGTTGCCGCGGTTGAACCGGTTGTTGTTGCAGTACTCGCGGGGCGGCTGCTGCATCGTGCTTTGGCGCCTGCGGCGTCGCTTCTGCAGATGCCTCCGGCCCCCTCAGCGTTCGCGACTGCAGGTGATCCCGCTTTTCTTAGCCACGCGTGCGGGCCGCTGGGCTTCTCGTGGCATCGACATGCTCCTGGCAGCCGGCTTCTCTTTCCGTGGCTCCGGCATCATTCCAGCCGGACTTCGACTGTCCGGACGGCCATCGAATGGTCGCCCGCTCGTCCCACGTCGCGCTATCCACGCAAGCCGAGTCGTTGGCCACACGCAAGCCGAAGGTTCAGCAGTGCTTCTGCGTTCTGGACGCCGCTTGATCGTGTGCGCAGCATCCAGCTATGTGCGCTTCATCGAACAAGCCATGTCGGAGTCTGACAAGCATAAACAGGCTGATGAACTTGCCGTGGTGCGGCTTTCGCCTCACGGAATCGCTCGTCATTCTAAATGTGCATACAGGCCATCGCGCAAGCAGGCGAATTCGGTCAACGTCAAGTCCTGGAGGCTGTCAAAAGACTAGAAGAAAGGCTTGACACAAACGTCAAAAGCCTAGAAGAAAGGCTAGACACAAACGTCAAAAGCCTAGACAAAAGGCTGGACACGAACAACACAAACGTCAAAAGCCTAGACAACAAACTCTGGGTGCAAACGTTACTGTTTCTCTTTGCTGAGAGGAGTTCCGAACTCTACGGCCAGGCAATTATCTCTCTGGTCGCCACAGCCTTTCTAGGGTGAGCATTTTTCTCGTTTCAGTCACCACCATATGAATGTCGTATGCAGAGTGCTGGGCCTCATCGTTGCGCTGCTTAGCACCATCCTGTCACGCAACGGTGCGAGTTGTGTGCAAATCTCAGATACATCTGCACATTCGTGAGTAACACGCAATCTCATCAGGGTCTGCTCCGCCCTCTGGTCCCAGCATGGCTCCGCCTGCGGCCGCGGCTGCTGTGCCCGGAACCATGCCGTTGGCCTCTTATCCTGTGGCCTCGCCGCCATCCGCCTCTCCGACCACGACCTTGCCACTGGCGGCCTCACAGCCTGCGGCCCATCCACCCGCCTCCTCCATGCCCGCTGCTTCCCTGCCTGCGACCTCCTCGCCCGCCGTTGCACCTGCCCCGCCCACTCCGGCCACGCCCGTGCAGTAGTGGCCTCCGGAACGCTCTTTGTTCCACCTTCCTCTGTGTCTATCTGCCCACTCCCCACATCAACGCGGAAGAACTTCCCCGTTTCCTTTTCCTTTCTGTCTCAGTCCTTTCCGAAATTCCTACGCACCTCCGCGATCGCATTTGGACCTGTTGCCCAACAGGACCTGTGTCAGCGTTTAGTTGGCCATGTGAGGAGAACCGATATATACATCTCCAGTCATCAAGCATTCTAGCAACCTTTCCGTTTCGGCTGCTGTCCACTGCAGACCCTTATCATTTCACTTCCCCCTTTGCCTGTTGCTGCCTTCGATGGAGGAATTGCAGAGGAGATAGGGAGTCAGGATGAATCTCAAAAATTGGATGAATCTCAAAAATTAAGGCTGACTCGCACCATTGATCAGAAGCTGCTTTTCAGCATGCTGCTTGGCATTCATTGCTGTGACAAGCTCATCTTTATCTTTCCCCCTGTGGGTTACGCTTGAACTACGGCAACGCGCTTGAACTGAGCTCGAGGGGGGAGGGGGGGATGGCACTCTCTAGGTTAACGTTCAATTTCGTGGCGACTGCGTGTGTGCACCGACGTGCACAGATTCTAAAGCTCTCCGGATCCTCCAGCGCGTTTTTAGCATCCTCTCCGATGTCCACTGCCCCGATGCGCAACATTAATTGGTCGGGCCAGGTCGGCTTCATGCATGGGGGTTACAACCCTCCCCCGACCCGGTTGCTCGTGGTCATACCCAAGCCTTGCTGGGACTCGGCGAACCAGCCAACCAGGTACAGCGGCACAGCGCTGCGCCTGCGCCTGTACGACGCGCCCCACGTCTCACTGCAACCTCGACGGGGCTCCAAGCGCTTTTTTGTGCGCGGAAGAACTGCCGTTCCCTTTTTCGCCGCGTAGCTCTGTAATCCTGCCACGCAGAGACTCAGAGCGGCCCTGATCATTTCACTTCGGCGCTTCCTGCCCCGGCGCCGGTTGCGGACGTGCTCTCCCTTCGCCCGGGGCTCTCGTCGTTCTGTGCGCGACCGCTCTTTACTGAAGACAGTCCTGGTGTGCGCCTCGAGGCTTGAAGTCTCATTCTGCATCTTTCTTTCCAGCGCAGGCCTTGGCCGGCGTCGATTGCTGGCTGGCGCCTCGGGGTCCCCTGCCGGTGATTGCGCGCGCAGGAATCGCCAGAGGAGATCAAGAGAATGCTTTTATCATCATGTGCGCGTGCGCGGTTGCGGGATCGCAGTCGTTGCCGCGGTTGAACCGGTTGTTGTTGCAGTACTCGCGGGGCGGCTGCTGCATCGTGCTTTGGCGCCTGCGGCGTCGCTTCTGCAGATGCCTCCGGCCCCCTCAGCGTTCGCGACTGCAGGTGATCCCGCTTTTCTTAGCCACGCGTGCGGGCCGCTGGGCTTCTCGTGGCATCGACGTGCTCCTGGCAGCCGGCTTCTCTTTCCGTGGCTCCGGCATCATTCCAGCCGGACTTCGACTGTCCGGACGGCCATCGAATGGTCGCCCGCTCGTCCCACGTCGCGCTATCCACGCAAGCCGAGTCGTTGGCCACACGCAAGCCGAAGGTTCAGCAGTGCTTCTGCGTTCTGGACGCCGCTCGATCGTGTGCGCAGCATCCAGCTATGTGCGCTTCATCGAACAAGCCATGTCGGAGTCTGACAAGCATAAACAGGCTGATAAACTTGCCGTGGTGCGGCTTTCGCCTCACGGAATCGCTCGTCATTCTAAATGTGCATACAGGCCATCGCGCAAGCAGGCGAATTCGGTCAACGTCAAGTCCTGGAGGCTGTCAAAAGACTAGAAGAAAGGCTTGACACAAACGTCAAAAGCCTTGAAGAAAGGCTAGACACAAACGTCAAAAGCCTAGACAAAAGGCTGGACACGAACAACACAAACGTCAAAAGCCTAGACAACAAACTCTGGGTGCAAACGTTACTGTTTCTCTTTGCTGAGAGGAGTTCCGAACTCTACGGCCAGGCGATTATCTCTCTGGTCGCCACAGCCTTTCTAGGGTGAGCATTTTTCTCGTTTCAGTCACCACCATATGAATGTCGTATGCAGCGTGCTGGGCCTCATCGTTGCGCTGCTTAGCACCATCCTGTCACGCAACGGTGCGAGTCGTGTTCAAATCTCAGATACATCTGCACATTCGTGAGTAACACGCAATCTCATCAGGGTCTGCTCCGCCCTCTGGTCCCAGCATGGCTCCGCCTGCGGCCGCGGCTGCTGTGCCCGGAACCATGCCGGTGGCCTCTTATCCTGTGGCCTCGCCGCCATCCGCCTCTCCGACCACGACCTTGCCACTGGCGGCCTCACAGCCCGCGGCCCATCCACCCGCCTCCTCCATGCCCGCTGCTTCCCTGCCTGCGACCTCCTCGCCCGCCGTTGCACCTGCCCCGCCCACTCCGGCCACGCCCGTGCAGTAGTGGCCTCCGGAACGCTCTTTGTTCCACCTTCCTCTGTGTCTATCTGCCCACTCCCCACATCAACGCGGAAGAACTTCCCCGTTTCCTTTTCCTTTCTGTCTCAGTCCTTTCCGAAATTCCTACGCGCCTCCGCGATCGCATTTGGACCTGTTGCCCAATAGGACCTGTGTCAGCGTTTAGTTGGCCACGTGAGGAGAACCGATATATACATCTCCAGTCATCAAGCATTCTAGCAACCTTTCCGTTTCGGCTGCTGTCCACTGCAGACCCTTATCATTTCACTTCCCCCTTTGCCTGTTGCTGCCTTCGATGGAGGAATTGCAGAGGAGATAGGGAGTCAGGATGAATCTCAAAAATTGGATGAATCTCAAAAATTAAGGCTGACTCGCACCATTGATCAGAAGCTGCTTTTCAGCATGCTGCTTGGCATTCATTGCTGTGACAAGCTCATCTTTATCTTTCCCCCTGTGGGTTACGCTTGAACTACGGCAACGCGCTTGAACTGAGCTCGAGGGGGGAGGGGGGGATGGCACTCTCTAGGTTAACGTTCAATTTCGTGGCGACTGCGTGTGTGCACCGACGTGCACAGATTCTAAAGCTCTCCGGATCCTCCAGCGCGTTTTTAGCATCCTCTCCGATGTCCACTGCCCCGATGCGCAACATTAATTGGTCGGGCCAGGTCGGCTTCATGGGGGTTACAACCCTCCCCCGACCTTCGGTTGCTCGTGGTCATACCCAAGCCTTGCTGGACTCGGCGAACCAGCCAACCAGGTACAGCGGCACAGCGCTGCGCCTGCGCCTGTACGACGCGCCCCACGTCTCACTGCAACCTCGACGGGGCTCCAAGCTTAAGCGCTTTTTTGTGCGCGGAAGAACTGCCGTTCCCTTTTTCGCCGCGTAGCTCTGTAATCTTGCCGCAGTGCCACGCAGAGACTCAGAGCGGCCCTGATCATTTCACTTCGGCGCTTCCTGCCCCGGCGCCGGTTGCGGACGTGCTCTCCCTTCGCTCGGGGCTCTCGTCGCTCGGTGCGCGACCGCTCTTACCGGCCAGCTTGCTGGGGGCTGGGCCTACGGCTAGGGGGGCCGCAGTGTACATTCCCACAGATGGTTTAAATTCATGTTCGAATTCTCAAGAATCTCCTTCCTTGCCTGATCCCAAGAAGAAGAAGAAGAGTATGTATAAGACACGCCCAAGCCAGCCAAACGGTTATGACGAAAGGCGAAGGACGCAAAGGCCCAAGGCACAATCAATAGTGAACCAGCTTGCGGATGGAGAGATCGTAGTTGATCTCCTCGACTGCAAAAGATATGACCTTTTTTTATATCGTCAAAACCCAAAAGATATGACCTTTTTTCATGTCATATTTCATAGAATCTGCGAATAAATTATCCCCTCAACATGTACACCTTAGGAAAAAACAATGTTGTTCACCAAAACGTCGCCGAAGAACGTCGTTCTGCAAAAATGGATTTGTCAGACATTGAACGCATAATCCAACGTTAACAAAGTGCACACCTTAAGGTTCAACATGCGAAATGCCGCCGTCAGCTCAGTAAGAAATGAGTAAATTTTTCGAGGTGCTGCGTAGTCTCCTCTCGTCACGGAATTCACTGTTTGCTTTCATTCACAGAATTCACTTCGTCAGCAGCTCAGGCTTACCCGCTAGGCGTGATAACTCATTGGAGAGCGATGTCAACGAGATGAGAAAGTCTTCGAGGGGGACGTGAAACCGCGATTTCGCTGACGAACTTGCGATTGAGAGCACATCCTCAAGAGATTCTCCGGGTTTACATAAGCCAAGTTCGATTTCCACGTCGGTTAAATTCACAAGGGGAACACATGTGGACTCCGCACTGTTCAACGATTCGAGGAAGCGGACGTACGCGAGAGAGAAGCATAATGATTGAAGAGATTGGCTGAACAGAGAAGCAGCGAATGAGGTCAGATCGAGAATCGAAGCTACTAGGCTAGCCGCTAGCCGCTAGTGTAATCGAATCGAAGCCTGTAGGGGCTCCCGCCACCGCCCCGAGACGACCCCCGCCGCCACAAGACGTGATGCAGCACCACGCCGCGCATGCGGGCACCTGTAGCTATTTAGCTAGCCAGAGTGTCCGCGGGGAGGCGCATTACTCTCCTTAGGGGGCCACGCAGGGCCCGGCCGGCCAGCTTGCTGGTGGGCTGGGCCCGCGGCCGCGGCGGCCGCAGTGTACATTCCCTCACTTGTAGCCCGGACTTGTGGTTTGAATTCTTGTCCAAATGCTTACGGCTGGACTTGCGAAGCTTGGAAGGGGTTGGAATGCATGCAAGGGAGGTTCATTACCCCCTTCCAGGATCTTTCCAGCTCGGGGCCCAGCCGGCCATCTTGCTTGGGCGCCGCCATGCACATTCCACACTCATAGCCTGGATGTTGCGAATTGGATTTGTGTCCAAACGCCATGATCAAGCTGGGACTTGGACAAAGGGAAGCTCACCTCAAGAGTCTCCTTGCCCACCTGATCCCAGTTTGCGGATTGACAGATCGTAGTTGATCTCCTCGACTGCCAATAGCATAAAAGACACACTTTTCCCCTAAAACCAAAGAAAAGATACGACCTTTTTTGATGTCATATTTCATCGAGTCTGCGATTCGTTTACCAGTTATCCCTCCAACATGTACAGCTTAGTTAAAAACGTTATTACCAAAACGTCGCCGAAGAACATCGTTCTGCAAAAAGTGATTTGTCAGACATTGAACGCATAATCCAACGTTAACAAAGTGCACACCTTAAGGTTCAACATGCGAAATGCCGCCGTCAGCTCAGTAAGAAATGAGTAAATTTTTCGAGGTGCTGCGTAGTCTCCTCTCGTCACGGAATTCACTGTTTGCTTTCATTCACAGAATTCACTTCGTCAGCAGCTCAGGCTTACCCGCTAGGCGTGATAACTCATTGGAGAGCGATGTCAACGAGATGAGAAAGTCTTCGAGGGGGACGTGAAACCGCGATTTCGCCGACGGACTTGCGATTGAGAGCACATCCTCAAGAGATTCTCCGGGTTTACATAAGCCAAGTTCGATTTCCACGTCGGTCAAGTTCACAAGGGGAACGCAGATGGATTCCGGACTGTTCAACGATTCGAGGAAGCGGACGTACGCGAGAGAGAAGCATACTGATTGAAGAGATTGGCTAAACATCCCGCTGAATTGATAGAATCGCTCGGCTGGGATCAAGGCGGCCAGCGTCTGGAATTGAGATCGAATCGATGGAAGCGTCTCACGCACACGCCCGATAGCCTCGTTGGCGCGGCCGCTGTGTACGAGCTCTAAAGTCGCCGACATGCTGCGACATCGATCAGATCAGACCCGCGGAGCTGACGAACGGGTCCAGGGACATCGACGAGAAGAAAACGAACCGACGGGAAGTCACATCGATCTCTTTGACCACGCCCCTGATCTGCTCGCGGAGCGCGGCGTCGCGCTCCAGCACGTCTGCGTAAGCGGAGAAGAGATGGAACACGTCGGCCATTCCGCGTACGCGCCGCGCTTGAGCGCCGTACGTGAAGCTCAAGCAGGTCGTGGGACGGCAAGTACCCCCCTCGGCAGGGAGCAGCCTGGGAGCTGTGGGGGGAGCACACACACACACGTGCACAGTGGGGACTGCAGCGGCTGAAGCGATCGACAATCGAGTCACTGCAGCTTGATCCGATGACGTTCGGAGCGCTCGCGGCGTTCCTGGCCGTCGCGCCGGCGCCGCGCCCCCAGCATCGCCCAGACCAGCTCTCGTGGCGTCCGAAGCTGGCATGGCACGGCTTCGCTAGCGTGTGCCCTATCGAGCGCGGGATCTCCCGCTCGCGTCGGCCTTGCAGTGACGTTCAGCGGATAGGCTGGCGCGTCACCCCTGCAGCGGCCGGCCGGGGATTCGCCGCTGCCCGGAGATGCGGCGCCGCTTCGTACGCGCGGCCATGGCTCGTGGCATCCGCGAGTCCGGGAGCCGGAGACGCCGATGCGCCACCGGACGCGGACCAGCGCTTGCTGCTCGAGAAGCCGCGACAGAACCCGGGCTATCGTGACTTCGCGCCCGTCAGTGGCGACCAGGAGATGGATATCGCGTCCATCAAGGCGCTTCCGGAGTACCAGCAGGCCGTGCGCTCCGCCCCCGCACGCTTTTCGCGCGTTGGCCCACGGCTGCAGCGCAGTTCGGCATCGTGCAGACCGCGTTCATGGCGTCCCTCAGTTGCCTCATGGCGCTCGTTCAGGAGGTCCTGCCGTTCGCGCTCATGCGCAATGCCGTCTCCTGCATGCACCCGTTTCCCGTCATCTACCTCTGCATCGTCTACGGGATGCGTCGCGGCTTGGAGTGTGTGGCCATCGCGGCTCTACTTCTCTTCTTCGTCACCGGCATTCAAAATCCCGTGATCTACGTTCTTACCACTGGGTCGGTCGGCCTCGCTCTCGGATTCGGGTGGCGCTACCGGGTTCACCCTGCCCGGCTTTTCACCTCGATCTGGTGAGTTGAACGCCGCGCAGGTTGGCATGATCAGCTCTGTGCTCTTCGCTACTGCAGTTCGAGCGTATGGCCTGTTTGGCTGCTTCCAGTTCGCCTCCATGTTCCTCGGCGAAAATGTCTTCCAGCAATTCGCGAACATCGCTCAGCAGCTGGCCACTGCTTTCGGAATTAAAAGCTCCTTCACGATGCAAGACTTTCTTCGCTCTCTAATTTGGTGGTGCGCTCTGCTTGGCGGTAGGTCTTCTCTGCGTTCCAACCAAATCTCTCTAGGATGTCCTTCTGGCACATCATCTTCGTGCACATTGCGTGCTTTTGGATTGTAGACCGGCTTTTCAAGAAGAAGAAGGAGTCCAGATGGTTGCCTGCAACTCCGGCTGAGATGACACCTTCACTCCCGTCAGCAGCGCCTGCAGTGCCCCCCACGCTTTGAGTGATGAGAGGACTAGGGCTGATGAATGTATGCCGATTTGGCACCAACTTTTGCATCCTTCGGGAGGGGGGGAGGCAACGAAGCTAAGGTTGGACGGTCACCAGTACTAGTGCCTGTGTGGAACTCGAGCGCGAGCTAAAGGCCAGGAGCATGCACATCATGGCATCATGATCACTCCCAGAGCCTCGGAGTCCCTCAGAGCAACATGTACACAGGTCCCGGCTCGACGCGAGTCGCCCCAGGCCCAGCTGCAGTGGAGATCCCGGGAAAGCTTGACTACGTGTCTGGTGTCCAGACTCTGAGAGCACTTAGGGGCTCCTGCCTCAGACGCGCCCAGACGGCCCACGTTGCAATTCAGTTCGTGTCCAAGTGCTTGAAGGATCCTGATCTCGTAAATCTCACATGTTTATGGGGAGGTCGAGGGGGAGGAGGGACCCGAACGCGAGGCCAGGTGGCAATTCATCATGTGGGCAATGGGCGAACAGGGCAGTGTTGCCCCACGTGTGAGCCACGCCAGGGATTGCCTCGCGCCGCTCGGGGTCGAAGCAGCCACTCGCCAGAACCTGGAGTGGGTGAGTAGCCGGACCCATGACGAAGCAATGCCACCGAGCACCTCAAGGGGCGGCATGTCGCGGCCAGAAGGTCCATAGAGCTCGCGGAAGGTGGCCTCCTCCGGGTGACGGGCCTGCTGTGCAGGGCGCCGCAGCTTTGCAAGGGGGCAACCTGCCAGCGCAGAGAAGAGGGCATCCACGGCAGGGTGCGAGAGAGCCTTGGCGAGGCTGTATCGCTTATCATGACATGCATGAATCCTGGAATCAATTGGGAGCAACATGTGTACCTCTTGTTCTTCAAGCGCTCTGCCCGCCACAGAAGATCCCATACCTAAACAGCACAATGCGTCAGACACGCTTAGCAAGTGGGATAGAGGCTCGCGCCATGTACGCTAGGTCCGATGCCTCCCAAAGTTTTCCCCTCAGGAACTGCGTATCCATGTGAGAGCACACGAAATCGGAGGAGTCAGCAGTGCTCGCCTCTGCCGGGTCCATGTCAGGGGCGAGGATCGACTTGCCGTAGTCGCAAACTGCAATAATTCGCATTACGGCTCGAGCGCTGAAGGTGAGAGAAGGCTGATGCACTCTTGACGAGAGGTGTGGCAGTGAGATCGAACACGAAGGACTGGCCACCAAACCGGTACTGCCCGGCAAGGCGCTCTCAACATTGAAGCTGAGCCAGCCGGAAAGAAGAAAAGGGGAGGGGGGGGGGGAGGGGGGGGGGGGGGGGGGGGGCGCACATGGAGGAAACGCCGGTCGAAGGGCTGTGTCGGGTACTTGTCGTGCAGATTGGGAAAGAGTGCCGCGCGCGGCTCCGGATGCCACTGTAGTACAGTCAATGCACCGTCGAGCCCACAATGCGGTGTATGGGAGAACTCACGAGAAGCAGGACATTGTGCGCCTTGAAGTCACTGCGTCGCACCTAACATCAGGAGCAGTCTCGGCGGGTGCGGCACAAACGAACCTGTGCCGGAAGCCAAGTGCGGAAGCATGGTGTAGAGCAATGCAAACTTGGGCAAGCGCCCTGTGATAGATCTGTCAGCGTCGAATGAAGCGCGGAGGGAATTCCTCTGAGGGCGTGCACCCTCGGAGAGCAGTGACAAATCCGGCAGGCTGCACAGAGATCAAGGTGCTGCAGGAAGCAGGGCGCTTGGGACACAGGTGACTCACCTGGGATTCGTCGAAGAGCTCAAGAAAGTCCGTGAGGTTCATCTCGCAACGCTCCATGATCTATCTTACGTGTCAGGCCACCCAAGCAGGGCCCACAGCTGAAAGAGAGAAGGGGGGGGGGGGGGGAGGGGGGGGAGGGGGGGAGGGGGGGGGGGGGGGGGCACACCTGCAGTTGCGACGCATCCCGCGGAACGTACATCTAAGCAAATGGAGAGCGGATGTCAGACAAGCGGCGCGCTGGGTATGGAGCCGGCCTGGCGAACCCAGTCCCAAAGCTGAACGAAGTTGGGCGTGCACTTCTTGACGGCGCCGAGCTGCAGCAGCTCGCGGTGCACTCGAGCCTGTGAAGTGTTACTGGGCGCACTTCAGAGCAACCAGAGAGGCGAGGTGCACCTCCAGCAAATGCGAATCCGGCATCGCAAGAAGGGGTGCCGCGTTACCGGCGCTCATTGCTTGTCGGTCCGCTTCTTTGAGCTCCTTTTAATCGCGGGAGTCAGATATGCCACAAAAAAAGCAGACTGTGTAAGATCGTCACGGAAAGCGCACCCGCGGCCGCTGGACCTGCCGGCCCCAGATGTTAGATTGATCAGGCGGAACAGCTGCCAGGGGCAACGGCGCTTGCCTTGATCGCAAAAGGCCGGCCACGGAGACTCCAAAGAGCGACGTGCGAAAAGCCCCCCTTGCCCAGTTGCTCTCGGCCATTTGTAAAGCCTGCACCGAGCAAAACTCATCCAAAAGGAACAAAACACGTGGTGAAGAGGTCAGCCATACCAAGGCTCTCGAGTGCTGCCGTAGCACCGCGGTCGATATATGGCGCCCGGACAGTGCCATCGATCTCCCGCTCCTGCAATGTCCGGTTTACGGGACCGAGGAATGAGAAGAAAAAATCACAGAGGGGGCGCACGAGCTTCCGGTCCTGCACGAAGGCTCCGCCTCGCCGCCACAACTGCTCCAGGATTATGGAACAGTTACAGTGTGTTATGCGAGTGTCCTATGCGGAAGCCATACCAGCGCAACTGCCGCGGCAGCTTCGGCAGGGAGGGTTGGCGTGCCGGGCCCAGCTGGGCAGTCATCACGGTAGCCCTGCAGGACGTAGCTGCAACTCGCGTAAGAGGGCGTCAGGCCATACGAGTACGGGCACGCAAACCGGAAGGCTGCAGAGTATCCTCCGAGCTGCAAGACACGGGCCTGGACTTCCTGCCTAAAGCCGTCCGCGAGTTTGATGTTATCCTGCCAGCCCGATTGAGTGATTGAGTGTATGCGCCTGCTCTTCGAGACCATGCGTACCTGGTTCTGTTTTGAGCTCGCGAAAGACTCCCATTTGGACGCATCGAAGCTTCGGAAAAGCGTCAGACGCACTCGCAAGGCAAGGGACGGAAGGCATACACGACTAGGATGACGGGCTTTTTGGAGGGCGTCCGCAGCGCCCAACGTGAGCGCATCTCCACGTCTGTCCTGGCTATCTGAGGGGGAGCTTGGGGCAGCATCATTGAGAGAGGGGTCAAACGTGCTCACGGAATCAAAATCTCCAGACAGAAGCTCGCGAGCGTAGACGGCCACCGTGTGTGGTACAATGCCTGTAGAAAACACAGCGCCAATTTGTGATGCCCCATCAAGAGCCATGTCGAGGAGCAGGTCTCTGCGATTCACCACTGTTGAGGGCTTCGCAGACAATATGGGGACAAAAAACGTACGAATGAGAAAATCCGAGCTCGTAGGCGATAGACGAGATCGATTGTTTCTTCTTGTCCTTCTAGCGAAATTCGGCATATAGCTTGCGACTTGCAAAGGAAAAAAATCAGCCACCTTTCCCGGCTGCGCGACAAGCCCGAATGCGCGTCCAACCTCCGGAAGAACGCCCTCCGCAGCCTGCCCCGAGACATCGGGCGTCAGAACGGGCTTTGCAATGGTTTGAGCAGAGCTTGCCTTCAACGCTCGTCGTACGATGCGCGGGGCGCTGGCAAGTATTGGGGGCAGAATGATAAGAAGCGAGATGCCGCCCGACGACGCCGTCGCAAGAAGCAGCGAGCGGCGCTGGTCGAGAAGCCGACGCGCGCTTCCGGATGTCGCGGCGGCGACCTTTGAGAGGTCGAGGCCCGCATTGTCCGACACAGCGATGCGCGACACTGCTGGGAAGCCGGCTGGAGCTGCGCCTGTAGCGCACGCATGCAGGGCGAACCGACGCAAGAACGGAAGCTGCGTGGGCGCGAGGACTTTTCCGGGCGCGGAGCGGGAAGCCGCGAGAAGCGCCTCCGAGGCGGCTGGCGGTAGTGCGATGGCCTTCCTGGGTCCGCTCGTGAACGTCGAGGAGCGCTGCAGGAGACCCCTGGGCGACATCGCGGGCGCCGAGATAGCCGGGGCCGAGGCCGAGATGCGGTCGCGGCTCGGGGGCGGAGCTCGAATGCCTTCATGCCGGGGACGGGGCGAAGCGGCCGACGATGGGGCCGGCTTACCCGGTGGCGATGCGGAAGCAGCCGGCGCCGAATCGACTCGAAGCGGACCTCTGAACGGGGCAGAGAAAGGAGCGCTTTCGGATTCGAGGGCGAGGCCGGCCGCGCCAGAGGAACGGGATCTAGACACCGCCCGCCCCGGATGTGGGGAGCTTGCAGAAGTGGGCAGCGCATGCGGCTTTAGGGGGCCGCGCCGGAGGGGAGACAACGCCCGAGTCGGCTCCAGGATGGAGACGGCGGCGGCTCGACCGATGCCCGGTGACCGGCCTGCCACATCGGCCTCGGATGAACCCGGAGCGGAGTTGGAGAAGACGAGGCGCCGAGCCGCTGATGGGGAAGGCGAAGCCGTCGAGGCAGCGCCGTCGTGACCGTCCCCGCCGAAGATCGCACCGAATATGATCTGCAGAGTTCTATTAGAGGCCACAAGAGGAAGACGCGGCGGCTCGCCGGCACCTTAATCGCGCTCAGGCCCTCCTTCGGCGCAGGCGACTCCTCCTCTTCGATCGCTTCAGGGGGCAATGGCTGCACTGCGCCAGGCGTGTCTGGCCTACTACGGTGCGGGGTGCCGATCACAGGCGATGGCGCCGGCGAGCCCGACGCAAGGGCCGGAGGTGCCGGGGTGCGGCGCAGCCGCGATCTGGCGCACGCCAAATTAGCTTGCAGCATTGCGTAGCTAACTCAGGTGGGGAGCTCGAGGGGCTAACGGTGAGAATAGCCTCCCGTTGCCAGGAGGGTTGGACGCTCCCCGGGGTCCCTCGCGGCCTGGAGAGGGCGGAGCCCGATCCTGGCCGTTGATCGAGCCCGGGCGCACCTGCCGGGGAGTCAGATCAACTCATGCGGGAGAGCGCGCGGGACGAGACCGTGGCGCCAACTGCGAAAATCGACGCTGGGAGCTCGATCCGCACGTCCCTCTCGACTTCAGCTGCAAATATGGACCGCGACGGCTGCGCAGACGTTGGCTCGGCGGCTAGCTGCCCCGGCCGTTCGGAGGGTGCGAAAAGCGAAGACGGTAGCGCTACGTCCTCCGGGGCGCTGGTGCTTGCCCCCATCGTCGCGCCTTCGCCTTGAAAAATGCACCGCCTTCTGCAGGGGTACGCATCCGGAAACAGCGAAGGCGCAGTCCCACGGCGCCAGAACCGGCGTACGCCTGTTCTCGCGCGCCGCCTGAGCTACATGCGCGACGGAGAAGGCGATGTCAGCGCTCATTGAACCCCTGCTGCGGGCGCTGTCGGGCCCCCAGGCCGAGCGCGAGGAGAACGAGCTGCTGTTGGAGGAGATAGCGCTCGAGGAGTTCGAGGCCGCGATTGAGCGCCGAGGCCGAAGGCGACAGCTCCGCCGGGAGGCTACCAACCAGCGCCTCGAGGCGCAGCAGAACCTTGCCGTGTTCAGGGGGTGCGCCTCCCCTTGAACCTAGGCGCGCAAACTTGATGTGCTTTACTGCAGGCAGCTGCGAGCCAAGGAAGACGAGGTTGAAGCGCTTCGCCAGAAGCTTGACGGGTGCGGCGCGGTCATGTGCTCGGCGTGCGGCCTGACTCCCTTCAGGTGGCACTGGGAGCTCGAGCAGGACGACGGGAAGCGCTCTCCAGGTGCCTGAATAGGCCACCTGAAATTTTCCACTTCTGATGACAGCTGTTGCGCAGAAACAACCGAGGCGCTTCGTGAAAAAGTCTTCGCTCTGATCGACGAGGTTGACGCAAAAGATGCTCGTGTGTCGGAGCTTCGCGACAAGCTCGCTCAGATTGAGAGTGCGCCAGAGTGCGGGGCGCCCCCGCAACCGCTTATCAGCCGCAGTCATGCTGGAGCCCGATTTCGACTCGAGCTCAAGCGATACGGAGGATGATGACGTCGAGGAGCCCGATCATAGCGGCGACGAGGAGGATGCACGCATTCGCCGCACTGCAGCTCCGTTTCCGCCACTGGAAACCGAGTTGGTGGAGCGCAGGCCGGTCACAGATAGCGATGCTGCGGCTGGCGCAGGCGTCGGGGCAGATCTGGGCGATCGCTTGGCAGGTGCATCAACGCCACCTCGGACAACTGATTCAGAACAACCGGCCACTCCAAACCCACAGCTGAGCCCAGCTACTTCTTCCACCGCTCTTCTCACCCCTGCTGCTCTAAGCCCAGCTGCATCGGCAAGCACCTGTTTGCCAGCTATTCTCGAGCGATAATAGTAAATAGTAATACCCAATATTGAACCATCTACTTCAGAGTGCGATGACGATTATAATTAGGCATCCCGAAGACAAGGGGGAGGGGGTACGCAAAATTTGCGGTGGCGCGACGATTACGGCGCCCGGCAGCGCGGCGGGCCAGGCTTCCCACCCGTGGGTGCCTGATAACGCCGCGTGTCAAGCTGCTCGGAAAGTCGCGCGCCAGCTCCACCCGACCCCCGTAGACCGACAACGCTAGCCAGCCCAGCCGGGCGCGAGCCGACAGCCGACGCGGGCACATCACCGTCCAGCATCACTGCCGAAGCCGACAGCCCGCCCCCGGAGCGACGTGGAGCCCCGCCGACCTCGCCATGACGCCGACGCTTTTTGAATCGATATCTCAAGGACCTTGCCCGCGCCCCGCGCGGGACATACGGATAGCGCGCTGCCACTCTAGATCTTCCGTATAACGTCGCAGTCCTAAAGCGTGCGAGCGACCGCCTCGACTTCGCCCGAGCTCCCGCCATCGCCGCCCGGCCACCCACACGCCGCCCGCCGCATAGCCGATGCCCGATGACCGCCAGCTCTCTAAGATGACGCACCCGACGTCGACGTCGCGCGCCGCCGCCACTAGTACTGTCCCTCGAATGCCGCCGTCATGCTGCAGGCGCCGCGCGCGCCGCCCCATCCTCACAGAACGTGCTCGCGCGCCTGCAGATCTCGACCTGCATCTCGACCTCTCTCCTCCGCCTCGAGCTCGCCGCGCGACGGGGCCGTCGGCGCCGTCCGATGTACAACTACGGCGGGGTGCGCCCACGCCCAACTAACTCCCTAGCGCCCCGCGCCGGCCCCTCCCCCGCCCAGAGCCCAGGCCCCGCGGGCCCACGCCCCCGCCCCCTCTCCCCCGGCCTGGGCCCAAGGGGCGCCCACCCGGACTCCTCCTCCCCGAGGTCGGTACAGAGACGTGTACGCTCGGTCCCCCCCCCCCAGAGCCAGACGAGGCTCGCCCGGACCCGGCCTCCAAGCTGGCCCCTGCCGCCGGCGCCAGCGCCCCGCCTCCGCCCCCCGGCTCCAGCGCCCGCCCGCGCCCTCCGGCTCCAGTGCCCCGCCCCCGCCCTCCGGCTCCAGCGCCCCGCCCCGCCCTCCGGCTCCAACGCCCCGCCCCCGCCCTCCGGCTCCAGCGCCCCGCCCCCGCCCCCGGCTCCAGCTCCCCGCCCGCGCCCTCCGGCTCGAGCGCCCCGCCCCGCCCCCGGCTCCAGCGCCCCGCCCCCCCCCCCCCCCCCCCCCCCCCCCTCCGGCTCCAGCGCCCCGCCCGCGCCCTCCGGCTCCAGCGCCCCGCCCGCGCCCTCCGGCTCCAGCGCCCCGCCCGCGCCCTCCGGCTCCAGCGCCCCGCCCCGCCCTCCAGCTCCAACGCCCCGCCCCCGCCCCCCGGCTCCAGTGCCCCGCCCTGGCCGCCCTCCAGCGCCCCGCCTCCGCCGCCCCCCACCCGCTATGCACCCCGCTCCCGCCCCCTTCCCCTCCCTCCGCTCCGCCCCCGCCACCCCCAACGCCCCGTGCGCCCGCCTCCCCTCCCCCCCCTCCCCCAGGGCCAAGACTCCGACAGATAGCTCCTAGCTAGGGCAGACAGAGCCTTCCCCCCCCCCCCCCCCCCCCCCCCCCCCCCCCCCCCGCCCTCTTGCAGGGCCAAGGACCGACTCGACTCCACACCGCTCCTTCATAATAGCTCGCAGCTAGCTAGGGCAGGGTAGCACGACGTCTCCCCTCTATGCCGCAGAGCAGGTAGAGCAGTCGGACGGTGCCCCCCCAGTCAAACATCTATGACGGGGCGGTAATTGTTGTCCTTTTTGAAAAAAAATTAGGCATCACGAAAGGGTGCAGGGGAGATCACTAGTACTAGCCCGGGGGGGGGGGGGGCCGCAGGTTCCGCACGGCCGGGCCTCCGCGCGGTGGGGAGACGCTTTTCATGATCAGGCAAGTTAGCATTTCCCGATTTGACCTTCGCGCTGACTCCGGGATGCGCTCGCTTGCGCAGGCCACTCCTTCGCTCGTGGAGCTGCGCTTCCTTTGATCCTGCTTTGTGCAATTACGCGTCGGTTTGCGCGAAGGCGCGGCGAAGGTACAGCGGGGCAAATGCAATAGCGACCTATAGCGTTTGGAACCACATGTCTGGACTCCGATTGTGGGAATGTACACTTACTGCGGCCGCCGCAGCCGCGGGCCCAGCCCACCAGCGAGCTGGCAAGCCGCGCCCTGCGTGGCCAACTTCGACATCCCAAATCGCAGTCCAACAGGCCTCTACAATGCCAGAGCCCATCCAGAATTCGAAAGTCCCAACTAGCACATGTGAACCGCAACTTCGGCATCGTGTTCCTACCGATGTCATCGAGATTTTTTCCAAGAAGACTGCGCCAGAAAGCCTGCAGGACGGCGACGAGTACGGAGACCCGATTGTAGTGGTGGAGATCAACAAAGGCAGCATCGATATGCGCCAAGATCCTGCTCGCAACTTTGTGCATCCAATTCCACAAAATCCGGAGAGTGAGATCGCCGCTGCTTTCATTCGTCAAGGCGGCAACCCCATCACACTTCAGTCCGGACACGTCTCGAAGCTTGCCTTCACATTCACCTCGCGGCAGCAAGTAATCGTGCGCTCTTTGATGCCGATGACGAGCTGCTTTGCTCAATTTATATTGACTGCACATCTCTCCAGTATGCATTGGCAAGATTGTTCCGCGACCCGGCGCTTGCCTGGGCCTTGCATACACCCAACTTTGATGATGTCGCCAAAGTGCTTGATATTATTGCCGGTTCATTTTATTTGGTTGCTTACGCATCATTCATTGGGCATCAGACCTGCTTAAGATCAATGCATATGCGCAGTGAAGAAGGGCATGTTTGACGTCATGGAGCACATGGATCCATTCAATCTGTGAGAAATCCTACTGTCGGACATTGCCCCAAGATCAATGCATTGCCCCTCAACGGCACAGGGCCCAGCTGGCCAGCTCGCGCGCTGGTGGGCTGGGCCCGTGGTCGCAGCGGCCACAGTGTACATTCCCACACTTGTGCCCTGGACTTGCGGTTAGAATTCGTGTCCAAATGCTTCTACTTCAGATCTTTTGGAAGGAACGCGTTCTCGTTTTGGAGCTTGTCAATCAAGCCTTTGAGTTTCAAGTCTCGGCTCACTTCCACGGCCTGTAAGAACGCCTGCGGCGCGTGTTTGAACATAATACCAGCTGGGAGTGGGGAGGGGCACCAGAAAAATATTACGCAAAGCAGATGTAGCCGCTTTGTGGATGTCTGTCTTGGCGCGCATCCTGTACGGGACCCAATGTTGATTAAGCCAATGCTGGGCGTAAAATCAAAAACATTCGATCTCACAGCTGAGTTCCTTTGTCAATCGCTGCAATCAAAGCAGTTTCATTTCGATCATTCAGTTCAGCTTGCTGTAATGCTTGAGCTTCAGCCTGAACGATTTCGGCTAGCTCTGGAAGCGGATCTCCCGAGTAAACGAATTCTGTTAAAGAAAGTAAGGTGGGGGGGCCCACCTTGACTTCTGTGCGAGGCATCCTCCAACAGCGCCCAGACTCGATCTCGTTCCAACTGATATAGAGGGCATACGAATCGCTCGACGAACACAAGTGTAAGGTGCATGCACTAGGAGAAACAGCGGACCTGCAAAGAGGCCATCGAATGGGCAAGCTCATCCCGTTGTTTCATCAACAACTGGATGCGACTGAGAGAGGAGAATCAGAGCTTATATACACGGGCAGTGCGGGAGATGCGGACATGTGCTCGAAAGGCCTCTGTAGTTCACCGTTGTGTAGGGCTTCATGCACAAGCCTGTGATGCCTCACCCTGTGAACGCACATCTGATGTGGTTTCTCGTTGGCACACTACACCGACAGCGAACCGAAAGTTGAGCAGCTCTTGCGTAGAAATTTCGGCACACTGAACCTGATCTCGTGTGTCAGCGTGGCGGCGTACAACAGAAATCGTTGATGTTGCACACGGCGAGATCCTGCTCGAGCACATCCAGCTCCTCTTCTCGGATTGCCGCGAAGTTCCAGGCGGCGCGCATGTACGCGTTCCTGTCGGTCTCGCTGGGAATTGCCTCCTTCGACGCAGCAAGCGCGCTGACAGCCTCTCGCAACCTTTGGTTCTCGCATTCGACGCAGTCTGCGAGCAATGCGAGCCTTCTGCGAAGACTGCGCGACGCCCAGAAATCAAAGCAAACTAGCCTAGATGAGCTCGGCTGCGCACCGCGAGAAGCGGACGTGGTGATCCAGAAACTGGCGGCATCGACCGCGCAGCTCGTCGTTCGCGGCCAGATCCCGCTCAAGCGTCCCCCAGCGCTCCAAAATACCGGTTGCAAAGCGCGATCCGCCATCCAGGGCAAGCAGTTCACAGAGTCGGTCCCGAACGCCGGATGCTGAGCCTGACGCGCTGCCTTGCTCTTGCAGCCGTGCGGCCTCTTCCAACACCTCCTCGTACTCGTGTTGAATAGCGGTCACCATGCAAGGATGCAGCTCGAGCTCTCCGCGTCCGCTTACAGAGCGACTCAAGAGCGCGGGAACCCCGACGGACGCCGCAAGGGTACGGAAACGTTCTGCTCGACACCCGATTGCTGCTCTTGGCACTCTCGTCGCTGGAGGAAGCCGATTTGATCCGAATTGATCCGAATTTGATCGAAGTCCCCGGGTACGCCGTGACGTATACAGCGCGTTAATATTGGCGCGAAAGTTCGGCGAGGCGCCTGGGCTGCCCTGATCCTCATCGATCCCCACTCTTCTCAGCGTCTCGCGGGGCATCGTTAGAGGCTCCCGGGCTGCCCTGATGCCCTGAAGCCGATTTGATCTGAGTCCGCGGGTACGCACGTTCATCGAAGTGCATTGGCGCGATTCACAGCTCAGCGGCTAGCCATTGCTTTGTCCGCAGCTAGCTTGTCTGTGTTATCAATGCCGCAGGTGCCGCGGGTTGGCGTCGCCGTGCTGGTGGTTCGGCGCGGGCCCGGAGGAGAAGCGGAAGTCCTCGTCGGGCAGCGCATCAACTCGCATGGCCACGGAACGTGCGTGTACTCGTAATCGAAATCATTGAATACTAGTCGATAACCGTGCAGCCGCTGAGCTGCCCTTCGCTTCGAATTCGACGAGTTAGCACGAGCCCCTGATGCATCAGTCCTAGAGACTAGAGTCACGGCTTTCAATGGCATTGTGGGCAATATTAACCGCGCGCTCAGCTTTCAGCTTCCCGGAGGGTACCTCGAGTTTGGGGAAGACTTTGAAGCTTGCGCGCGACGGGAGGTCGCGGAAGAAACCGGGATGACTTCACTGGGCCCTGTTTCGTTTGTTCACGTCACTAACAAGTACGTGACGTAGTGCTAGCTAAGTAGGCCCTTTTTTTATAGACGGGGCAATCAAAGACGTCCTGTTTTCTAGTTGATCTAAAATGCAACGGGAGATGGGGGTTTGATCTAGTTGGTTCATAATAATCCATAATGGCATATCGTCAATCCATCGGGTCGCGATCGCTAACTAGCATTTGGACACGAATTCAAACTAGGCCTAACTAGGCCTCGCAGCTTGATGTTGGCGGAAGGCCAGCACACGATAACGATCTTCGTGCGCCCCCCTTCCCCCCTCCCATCTCCAATGATGTTCAAGATTTCCGTGAACTGGCCAATGCACATGCAGCTACCAAGATTTTCCGTGACGTTCAAGATTTTCGACCTGAGGCTGACTGCGGACGTGCATGCAGATGCGTGCAGAGCACAATCCGGGGAATGAACCAAGAGTGCTCGAGCCCCACAAATGCAGTGGCTGGCAATGGCTGTCGTGGAGCTCCATCCGACGGCTCCAGCCCCTCTTTTTGCCCCTCCAGCTTCTAGTCAACTCTGGTTACGAGCCTGAATAGCACATTCTCCCCTCCCCTCCCCTCCCCCCCCCCCCCTCCCCCTCCCCCTCCCCCTCATCCCCACTCTTCTCCGCCCTTCCCTGCCGCATCTGTACGTGTTTCGCGATCTTCCATTCAACCCTATTGACAAAAAAATTATGAATTACGAGCTGGTGACCTTTCACTTGAGCTTGAGATCGGCCGCAGACGGCACTGCCTGTGCGTCTCCAACCACGGAGATGGTGGGGTTAGACTTGAGGAAACGCTGGGCGACGCGCTGAAGGTCTGCTGGCGAAACGGCGTCGATCTGTGGGGGTGTGAATCAAACGATCGCATGTGGCACAATCACGGGGCTACCGCGCGAACCTGAGCACAGAGCTCCTCGGGCGTGAAACGCTTGCCGTAGATCAGAAGCTGGCGTCCAACATCGTCCGCAAGGATGGACCTAATTGGGGGTGTCAGGGGCAGCGTCCCAAGCGCTGAAAGCACCGTGGTAGCACACCGTGACTCGAGGTTCATGAGGAGCGAGGTCTTGGTCTGCGCCTTGGCACGGGCAGCCTCCTGCTGGGTGGGAGCAACCGAAGCCATCGCCTTCATAGCATCGGCAAGAACCTGCACGGGCAAGTGCTTGAACAGATGTGCATCTCGATTCCGGGGCAGAAAACCTACCTCCGAAAGCTCCTTAGCGCGGTCCGACTCCGCTGAGCCCACGACGCCGAAGAGGCCAGAGTCGGCATACATCACATTGAACGCGGTGGCAGACTGAACCTGCAGTAAGGGCGTCAGCTCGAACAGATCCCAGCAGGACACGGGTGGTTCGACGTCACCCATGCATGCTTGTTGAGAACACCCTGATAGAGCCGTGTATACATACCTGCATACAGAGTTGAGAAGGGGGAGAGCACAGTCATTCACTTCGTTTCGCACCCTTGCCAGGGCCGCCAGCGGAGAATGAATTGCCTCCGCCCATCATCATGTGAAGGACAACAGATGCCGCAAGATCCTTGTCATGGTGGCTGATGCCTGCCCACAGCAGAGCATCAAACACGAGCAGCCCAATTCGACGAAAACTCCTCGCTCGACGCACCCTCGAACGCCAGGGCGACATGAGTGAGAGGGCTGGCGAGCTGCACGCGAGACTCGCCGCCAAAGTACTGCAAGAACGCTCACTGCTCGTTCACACATACAGACCACCCGGACGGGGGGGAAAGCACCTTGGAAGGAGCCCGCGTGACAGGAGCGCCTGCGGAAGACATCGTGCCGAATGCCATCTCCGCCATCTCAACGAGCTCCTCGTGCTCAACGCCCGCAGCCGCAAGGACCATGCGAGTGGGCTGTGTGCGGATGTGTCACTTGAAAAGAAAAGAAACGCACAGGGAATCATGGCATATTCACCTGGAAGAAGGTCTCGCAGAACGAAGCAAGATCGTCGGCGGAGATCTTCTCGAGGTTGTGCTCCGGGCAGATGGTGGGCAGCCCCAGCCCAGTGCGACGGTACGCCTCGGCGTGTGCGCCGTCGAGGACGAGCGTCTGCACAGCTGTTAACCGCGAGCGCCCTTTCATTGGGGCCATTGACCTCACCTGGATGTTCGTGCTCGCAAGCTGCTGGTGCGCGGCGGCGAGCGCTCCACGAGCAGCCTTCAACTCCTGTGCCTTGAAGTGCCGGTTCTTTGCCTGTGCGGAGAGGAGCTCCACAAAGTATGGCAGCTTCGAGCGCAGAAATTCCGCCGAGTACACGATCTGCTCCCGAGAAGCCGAGCCGAGGAGGGCGCCGCCAAGGTGCTCGACCTCGCGAACGGTGCGGAATGCGGTGCGGTCCGCCATCGACTGCACGCTTCCCTCAGCAAAACGCGCGGGAGGCAGGATCGGGGTGATACCTTGAACGCGAGCTGCTCCAGGAAGTGGGACACGCCGTTGTTCGCGGGGGTCTCGTACCGGCTTCCGGCATCGACATAGAGAGACAGAGTGGTGATCTGGCCGTAGTTCTCGACTGACGCGACGCGCAGCCCATTGGACAGGCGCGAGACCTAGAGCTCATGTCATGGGCGCGTCGGGATCCGCCCTTACGGGGGCCTCAGACCTTCGCCTGCGGCGCCGGCAGCTTTTCAACAGCGGAGTAATCGATGTGGCCAGTGCCCGGAAGCGGCTCGGTCATAGGCCGGCTGGGAGGGGTTGAGGAGTCGATGAAACGGTGAGGCGAGCGGGCAGGGACGAGAGGCTAGCACGCACTCGCCGAGAGCCGCCGACACGGCATACTTGCGCTGCGAGATTCCCTGCGCCGATGGAGGAGGGGCCAGGAGTCAGCGATTGCGTGCGCGGGTCGGCGTCGGGCGGCGGCCCGTCCAGGGCGTCGCAGAGCTATCCCATAGACTGCAAAGAAGCATTCGCGCGCCAGGAATCCGCGCGGCCGTCATGGCGGTCGGGCGCGGATCCGCGTGCCCTGTGCGGCCGAACACATTGGAGGGGCGCATTCGCACCCGGAGGACGCGGGCCCGCGGAACCACAGCGCGGAGCATCTTCCTGGCGATGAACGGGGGCGAACTGCGAGGAGGGGGTACCGACAAACACCGGTCTCTCCTTCTCTAGCAGCTGGCACGCCTGCAGATCAATACTCAAACCCACATATCTGCTGCCTTGCTGCCCAACTTTGCTGCCCAGGCTCACCCACCTCGTGAAGCCGGCTGGAGTCGGTTCGATGCTCGGCCCCGGGGCCGCTCGTCTCACGAGGCATCGTCTGCGCGTGAGAGTAGAGCCGTACTCCTCGGCGCGACACCAGCACAACCGGGACGCCGTCACACCGACCGGTTCGCGCTCTCCCTCGCGGCGAGCGGCGAGAGGCCCTTGCTTTCGAGCGCCTGTTGTTGCCGCACCTTCTTTTGCACAGCGTGTACTGATGATAATCCTCTCTGTCAGGGGACACCGCCGCCGTCGGACGGCGTGGAAATGGCTGCGGGGCGCCTCCGTCGTGCAGAGTGCAGCGGGATGCCCCGCAGAGTGTAATAGAGGAGCTCGAGAGGAGCTTGAGAGATCTCGGCGGTGATTGCCTCGCTCCCGCCCGCGTGCTGCCTCTTGACCTGCCAGGGGTCTCGCAGCCAGCAAGCCGGACGACCCAGCGCGGAACCCCTCCATCGTTATAACTCCTGCGGCAAGATCATCTAGGTGCGCCCCTGCTGCCTCTCATGCTACTGCCTGTTACTGCCCCTCCCCTCCCGCCCCACCCCCTCCCCCACCCCTCCCCCTCCCCCTGCCCCCCCCCCCCCCCCCCCCCCCCTTCCCATGCGTCGAGCTGCAGGGGCGTTCAGTCTCTGAGTGGTGCTGCGCAGAACTGCCGACTTCGGGGACTCTATCCTGGTGAGAGGTGGCCTTTGCATGACGCCTGAAGGCCGCTATGTTTTGGATCTGCTCCAGAGGGTGCCTGTCCTTGTTGACAGTGAGCACTTCTGCCTGCTGTTTTCTGTTCGTCTGCTGACGTGTTGCAGAGCTGAAGCGCGAGGCTTTTGGGGACTGCACCCAAATAGTCCAAGAAGCAAGTTTGCACTCAGTGCTTGAGATGTACAGTATGGTTAGCGAAATCGAGCACAGTGTTCACAGACAGGTGGCTTTGCTTGCGTGGTTTTTCTTTTCTATCTGTCCTCAAGGTGCCGGCCTCGCAGGTTTTGAAAGTGCAGCCCAGCGCCTTGCCCCCTTTAGTCATGGTGCCACCTCGGCAGCACAAGACGGTTCTCTCTTACCTGCGAATGCTCCTGTTCATGCTCCCCATGTATGTAAGACGAATGACAGGTGCTTACATCGGCGCTCCTTTATCTAGCCATCACTTGCTGATTCTTCTCAGATCTCTTTCGGCCGGAGTTCATTGACAGGCTGCCAGCACGGGACTGGGCGACAGTCTGTGATCCACTGGAGCTGGAGCGTCTGATAGCGCTCGTGGAAAGGTTGCGCCTGTACATACGCAGCTGTCCGCGCGACCGGGAGCGGGACACACACGAGGTTGAGGGAGACACGTTGCTCTCATTTCAGCGATTGTCGCTTGCACAGCCCGCAGCATCTAGTTCGGCGCCAGTCCAACGAGCAAGCATGTTCTGTCCCCCTTCATCCCTTCTTCCCTCCCATGCTGTTGGAGGAAGTCCGCCTCCACGATTTGGCAGCAGCACTGCCACATTGCGGTTGTCTTGATTGATCTTTCTGGCTGCTGTTGGTCTTGGTCGATGTATGTTCAGCGTAGATACGTGATGTACGCTATCGGCTAGCTAGCTGCGTCTGTGACCTACGCCTGTGAAGGTGAGGCTCTCGAGCTCGCCGTTTTTTTTGCCGGCCCGTCCATCACATCCCCGCCCCCCCGCCCCCCCCCCCCCCCCCCCCTCCCCCTCTTCCCCAAGAGCCCGACCCTAAATCCAAATCGAAGCCCGAGGCTCAGCTGCAGCTGAGAGCGCTAGCCCAAATGAAAAGCCCGAGTCTGAATTGAATAATCAGAGAAAGAACGGTCCCCAGAGTCGCTGGGGCAGGCTGCTGATGATGCGCTGTCGGCTGCGCATGCAGGGAATTGGATCTAGAGTTGCGATTACGATCGGAATCAGAGTACTAGTATGCCAGCGCTACAGTACTAGTAACAAAAGTGGACAAGACTTCGAGTGCACCTATTTGCACATCGAGCTAGGGGCGCAGATCAGCTAGAGTGACTCGGCGAGGTAGCCCCACAAAAACTGGAGATGAGGGCAAGCAGATCCTCGGGAAGGCTCAGAAGCTTCTTGTCCGATTTGAGAGCGATGCGCACTGGCCTCCGGCCCACCTCCGTCGCATTCAAGGAGCCGGACCGCGGTGCTCGCCCCCAGGAACTGCTGGACAGGATGCTGCTCGCGCTGCTCTCAGACAAAGGGCGACCCATAGGACCGCCGCCGCTGGAACGGCACGCGGGGCCAGCAAGGCTGCGGGGCCCTCCTGGAGCGCTGCTGGGCCCAGCAGGAGCGTTGATGGACCCCCCGGAGCGCTGCTGGGACCAGTTGAAGCGCTCATGGGCCCTCCTCTAGCGCTTTTGGCGGTTTTCTCCTAACGATGCAGCGCTTGTGTGAGCGGCACTCATTACAGGTTACGACGAGGACTGTCTCCGAGCGCGCTGGTGCTCGCGCGTCAGCAGTAATCAAACGAATGTAGGACGGATGCTCACGATGCACGCGAACGGTGCTGGATGCTCCTGCGACAAGCGGGCTGTTGCAGCGTTTACACACCGTGAGCTTGATACTGGCGTCCCTGCGCAGCGATCAATGGCCCCCGGGCTCATCGAGCGGTATCCGCGCACAACCGAATGAGGGCCTTTGTGCCGATCTTGCGCATCGTCGCCGCGTAGAAGCGCGCAAGCGCAGGGTTATGCGGCATGGTGTGGAACGCGGCCTGGTAGAGGTAGCTCATTCGCTGGAGCGCGTCTCCAACCTTCTCCTGCTTCTCCCGGACCTGCTTCGACGGGCGCTTCCCGTGCGCGGGCTGCTGCTGCTGCTGTTGCGGCGGCGGCGGCGCTGGTTGCGACGGTGCAGGCTTCACGGCGGACGCCTGCGCCGGCCCGGTCTCGTCCATAACCTCCGCCTGTCTCAGGCTGCTCAGCCAGGCTACCGGACTGTCTCAGTCTCTGTCAGTCTGAGGCACAAGGGTACAAGCAGACGCGGCGCCCGAACATGAGCCGCGAGAGGCTCTACTTCGGCATCGCATGCCTCGTCGTGGCGTGCATCTTCCTGGCTGGAGCGGCCCCCACGCAGGCCGCCGCTGTCAATCCATGGGTCGTGCGTCCGGCGACTCTCGCGCCGCCTGAGGCCCCTATCCTATACGCAGCCGCGTTCGAGCACTAGCGCGCAGGACAAGTACGAGGACTGGTACCAGAACGGGACTCTGTGGTGCTCCCCGCGGACGCCGGTGTGCATCGACAAGCTGCCGAACATATCGAGTCCCTCGTTCCGGGCTAGGGTCCGCAAGCGCATCGAGATGCGGCTGCATCCGCGCTTCAACCCGTACAAGTTCGACGGCGCCTACCTCGCCGAACTCTCCGACAAGCTCAGCGCCGTGTGCGACAACCGGTCCCGCCTCATCATCTCGTACGCCGGTAAGCGGATCTATCCCGCGCGCTCTTATTGTATTGCCAACCGATCGCGCAGACGCCGCGTACGCCCCGATGCTCCACAACTTCCTGCTGTCGGCGCAGAGAGCGGGGGTGCTGAACGTCACGTTCGTCTTCGCGATGGACGACTACATCGACCGCCTCATGGACCAGTTCGGCGTGCCGCACATGCTGCTGCCGGAGGTGGCCCGCACGAAGGGCGGCCTCGGAAAGTACCTCTTCATGTTCAACACCCTCATGCTTGGCTACTCTGTCTTTCTCATCGAGCCTGACGTGTACGTCGGCTCGAACCCCTTCGAGCACCTCCGCTGGCAGTGCGACCTCTCCTTCCAGTCCGAGGTGCGCCACCCCGTGCCCCCGAAATGCGGGGGGCGGCTGGTGGAGCGGGGTTCGGCAGGGGTACTTCTGGAAGGACGTGTCGAAGGAACACGTGAATATCGGGGACTTCTTCGCCCGCTCGAGCGTTCGGACTGTCTCCATGTGCGGCCGGGGCCCCCGCTGCAGTCTCGCAGCGCTCGCTCAGCCGTGCCCAGGTTTGGGGAGATGATCGAGCAGTTCCGCTGGGACGCCTGGGACCAGCAGGCCAGCCCAACCCCCCCCCCCCCCCCCCCCCCCCACCCCCCACCCCCCCCACCCCTCCCCCGTCCCTCGCCCCTCCCCTCTCCTTCCCCCCCCCTTACCCCCCTCCCCTGCCCTTCCCCCCCCCCCCCCACGCCCCATTCAGCCCTCGAACTGGCACACGCAGCTCTTCAACCACATCCTGAAGAACAACTGGCTCCGCATGAACCTCACTCTCTGCGCTCTCGATATGCACAGTTTGCCCCGCCCTGCCCGCCCCAGCCCCGTTTCTGCTGATCTGGGACCGCCTTGTCGCAGTGTATATGAAGTAATCACCGTCCCTCCAGCGCCCGTCTGCACTTCTTCGGACGCTAACGATGGTCTTAGCGGTGGCCTGTACTTCTGGCTGCCGCACCTGCGCGCACGCTCGACTCCGATCGTGACAGTGCACAACTCGTTTGTCGAGCCGTCGTACAAGGCGCGGGCGCCGCCGCGCGCACCGCCGCACACCTCACGCGCCGCAGATTCACATGTTCCACCGGGGCGACCTGTGGCTCGTGCAGGACGACGACGCCTTCTGGGGCGGCCGCAAGTACCTCACCTTCTCCACCGGCGCGCCCCTCCGCCCGCCCGCCCCGCCCCGCCCCGCCCCGCCTCACGCCCCGCAGACATGGAGAAGCCGATCGAGCAGCACTTCCACGTGGGCCCTAGCCCTGCCCCCTCCTCGCCGCCCGCTCGAGACGGGGCCGCGCAGGCGCTGCGGATGGCGGCGCTACTGGCGCACGGCCTCAACCGAACCCTCGTCCTGCCCAGGGTGCAGTGCCGGGGCCACCCCGCCTGGGACCTCTTCCAGATCCGCGAGCTCCTCTACTGCCACGTCGACCACTGGGCCGACGTGGCGCGCCTGCAAAGCCACATGGACACCCGGCCCCCGAACGTCGACGAAAACGCCGCGCTGCGCGCGCGCTTCCTTACGCCGGAGGGTGCGGGGGCGGGCCGGGCCGGGACGGGGCAGGGCGCGGGGCGGTGACGGGGCGCGCAGTGATGCCGAAGTACGACGTCGTGCTGGACACGGACCTCGCGTACAGGGACCTTGTGGCGGACCTAGGGCGGGCCCCCTTCACCGGCTCCGCCAACCTCCGCTTCGACGGTGACATCACCACCGCCTATGACTTCAAGAGCGTCCCCGTGCAGGCGCTTCTCCCCCCACCCCCCCTCCCCGGCGCGCCCCGCGCCCCCTCACGGCCCTGCAGCTCGCGCGCTGGATGTCCGAGGAGGTCATTCGCTGCGTAGGGATGCGTTCCTGGGAGAAGGACGTCGGCGAAGCCGGCGGCACCTGGTCCGTGCCCCCCGACTGTGGCCTCTCGAAGGTGAAGCCCGCGCACCTTCTCCGGTCCAGCCGCCTGTCGTGTCGACGTCTGACACACAAGCAGTGGAACTGGTGGTAGGAGCATTGGTGGTGGTGACAGACATAGAGGCGCACTCCGCGCCCGTTCGCCCGTTGCGCGATATCGATGGAATATTCGAGTATCTGTGATGATTTAGCTATCTTTTTAGCTATAGGCCGCAGGACAGGCAGGAGATCGTCTAGATCAGGTGAAGACTCCGAGAAATTCAGCGGTTACAGCTGACTCAGTGATCGCGATCGATCCTGGCGAATATTAATGTCCAGTAGCGAAGAAAGTCCGACGGTCTAGATGCCATGATCATAATGCCATGATGCCATGATCATAATGCCATGATGCCATGATGGTTGCCCATGGCCACATTCAGTGACTGTGCCATTGTGCCCACCATGGCCACGCGTACGTCCGTATACGTATACGTGGCCATGCATGGGCGGTACCGTATACGTAGTACCGGTCACCGTGGCACCGCCGGGCGGGGTGGCCAACTTGGCAATTGCAATTGCATGCGCAATTGCAACTGTTGAACGTTGCCAGTTGACATTAATAAAGTCATGATCATCGGATTCCGGATATCGATAGTCGGCGGTTACGAACCTCGGAAGTTTATGGCCCGGCCATGGGCCGGGACTCCCGGGACTCCGGGCCGGGCCCGGGGAGTCTCATGATCAGCCCCACGGTCACCGTGGCACCGGCCCGGCCGGTCACCGGGTACCGGTACTCAGTGACTCTATTGGTCAGACTCAAGATTTGAGACGTGTACGCGGGCCCCGGGCGGGGCGCCGCCCCCCCGGCCCGGCGGGCCGGCCCCCAAGCCGCACGAGGGACCGTCACGGCGTCGACGTCGACGTCGGACGTCGACGGGCCGCGGGACCGGATCTTCTCCGGACTCGGACCGTCGGACCGTCGGACTCGCGATCGAGACCCGAAGTTCCGAAAAAGTTCTAAAATTTTCGACCATGGCCATGGCCACCGCGCGCACACTGCACGGCGCTGACCTTGCAATTTCGGCGCCGGCCGGCCGCCGCCGCGGGCGGCCCGCGGGGCCGCCGGGCCGCAGGCCGGACGTCGACTCCGGGACCCGGTGACCCGACCGTCGGACGTTGCGTCTGCCCCATGGCCAGACCGTCGACGTCAAGGCGTCGGACATTTCCAAGTTGCGTCTGCGTTTTTTTCTAGATCTCAGAGTCTATACCATAGCTAGATCTAGACTCTGTGATTCACATTACATTTCATAGTAGACTCATGATCATGATCATGATCAAGTTTCTAGACTCATGATCAGTGACTGATCACATGAAAGTTCGGCATGATTTACATATGCATGTGCATGACGCAGTGCAGAGCGGGTGATCATTACCGCATGATCATGAATTCGCAGTACCTGTGCAGGAAGTCTAATTATGGATGTATACACTGACATGCACATGCATATGCATACTATGATGATATGGGCCCTACTAGCCTAGTAGGGCTAATACGCAAAGCCTTGCCATGGGGCTGTGCATGCATCATACCTATACAGCATACTCGAAAGCAGTGCCCTTCTGGTAGAATGGGGCAGGCTCTGAGAGAGGCTCCCGCCGGAAACTCCCGAAGTAGAAAGTGCCGGAGTACAGGAAGCAGGCCACGAGGAGGCTGAGGTATGGGGCATGGGTTCAGAACAAAAAGTGCCTGGGTTCAGAAAGCAGGCAGGGGGCCGAAAATGTGCGCGCGTGGGAGGGGGGGGGGGGGGGGGGAGGAGGGGGGGAGGGGGGCGGGGGGAGGAACTTACGTCACGACGAAGAAGTAAAATACGAGTGGGCCGATCATTTCTAGCCCGCTCGCCTGCCCCAGTGCGTACACCTACGGGATGGACGAAGGGCACGGAATCAGTGCAAGTGTAGCGTCCAGCTTCCTCGGCCCCGCTCACCTCGCTGTACGCAATGAGGCTCGCTGCCCCGCCCAGCCCCGTGGCGCCCAATATCTGAGCGCTGGTGCGCGTGTCCGCCCTTGTCCCTCCCTGTGTCAGCCCGCGTGGCAGCGAGCTGTTCGGCGTTGGAATGTGCACCCATTCAATGCCGAAAAGATGCAGACGGCCAGCGCCGTGGCGGATGCGCCTGCCAGGCGCTCCGTGATCACCATGAGCTCGCTTGAGTAGACCCAACCAGCCCCATGGTACTTGGCTTCCGGGTAGAGCCTGGTGTCGGCGGGCCGGTGCAGCGTCAGGCCGGCTGAACATGGCGAGCAAGAGAGGCCGACCTCTCGACGAATGTGTAGGGGTGGGCGAGCTTCCACAGCCCGAATGCCAAGATGAACAACGGAAGTAGAAAGACGAATAGAATCTCGAAGCTTCAGGATGAAGCTCCAGGTCAGCGAATCGAAAGCAGACACGAAAAAAAGTCCTGGAGACACGAACAGCGTCAGGCCCGTCGCCTTCGAGAGCCCACGGTGAAGGCTCTTGTTGAGGTAGAGGCGCATGCAGGCTAGGAACGCTAGCAGTGCGTAGCCAATCCAAATAATCAGAGAAAGAACGGTCCCCAGAGTCGCTGGGGCAGGCTGCTGATGATGCGCTGTCGGCTGCGCATGCAGGGAATTGTTTGAGGGGATGCCGACCCGGATTTCCGAAATTGGCAGGGCTAAGCACCTGGAGGAAATGGATATACATAGCCGCGCTTATGATGCAGGCAAGCGCCGTTGCAATCAGGCACGTGAACGTGACCCTGTTGTAAGGGTGTTGTGTTTTCGACCGACCTGGGGGGTTGTGTTTTCGACCGACCTGTTGTTCGCACGGCGAAGGGCGAGCCAGAAGACCGTTGCGAGCGTCATAGTTATGATGGCGCCAATCCGAATCTCGACGAAGAAGATCTACGCGACAGAATTCATTTTTCAATGATTCGGATTTATCACTAGGCTTACGGAGTTGTACAGTGTCGTCTCGTTAGCAGAGAGGTTTGCTGGAGAAATAAATCAGTACGATTTCAATGTCTACTTTCGTTCCAGGACGCGCACGGAAAATGAAGCGCAGATGCGAGATCGGGCCTGCGAGGATGTTCGGGGCATCAGCTTCAGGTGTCATACCGGGCGGGCTTCGGCTGATACAGGACTGGGCTAGCCGGAGCACCCATAAGGAGCCAGAGCCCTGAACGAGGCTTGTCAGGCCTGCACATCGGAAGGCGGCGGCGCCGCACCCCAAACGAAGAATAGTAGCGGCGCCGCGAATAAGAACACACTTCCGAAGAGCAGCTGGTATGTAAGCAGCTTAGAAAGCGCAGGTATGTTGACGGGACGGCGTACCTGTTCAGCCTGCGAAGGGGCCGCCATCTGCGCAAGCATCGATGTAAGAGCACCGTAGGCAAATTACACCAACCAGCGCTAGTTAGCTCGATCGACGTCGACACGTCTTCGTATCGGTGCTCATATGCATCAGTTGCAGCTGCAGCTGCAGCTGCATTTTGCAGCTGACCAGTCTAGTCGCGGCCAGAGGTGTACGTGCCATGTCGCGACCAGTTAAGCGTACGTGCTTACGCCCACACGCACGCGCTTCTCGGCGCGCCTGGCGAACCTTATCTGGTAATCTCCGACTTCCACGGGTACAGCCCTCCCTTCGTCTTACCGGGTACAGTGTCGTCCAGCAAGGTCCGCACGTTTGTCTCACCGCCGTCAGCCTTCCTCCTCGTGCCTGGGGCTCTCCAAAAGGCCCCGATGCCGCCTGAGGGAGCGCTTTTCTCCAAGCGCAGGATGCTGCGGTCACTAGCAGGCAACGCGCGGGCGCTGCGGCGCGCGGCGTTGCCGGTCGCGTGCGTTCGCGCGTCTTTGGCGCCTGCATCTACTTCGGCGGGCTTCCACGCGTCCGCGGCCTCGCTCGCCGGCGAGTCCCCGATCTACAAGGCTGCCAGCATGCTCGGCAAGAACACGCCGATTCCGATGTCCCCCGAGGAGGCTACACTCGATCGCGTCCCCAACCCGAACCCCGGCACTCAGTACCTCGTGCGCTTCACGTGCCCGGAGTTCACATCAATCTGCCCGGTCACTGGAGCGGTGCGCCACGCCGCGCGTGCCCTCTCGCGGCGTCATACGTGCGCTGTCCGTGGTCTGACACCGGGACGGTCGTCTCAGCCTGACTTCTGCCACCTCGTCATCGACTACGTGCCGCGGGACTACCTGGTAGAATCAAAGTCCCTCAAGCTCTACCTGGGCTCCTTCCGTAACCACGGCGCCTTCCATGAGGCCTGCACCGTGATGGTGGGCCCGCTCCGCCCCCCGCCCCGCGAGGCCCCTGCAGCTGGCCGCGACCCCTCACCCCGCGCAGGTCGGACAGCGCCTCGTCAAGGAGCTTGACTGCATCTGGCTGCGCGTCGGCGGCTACTGGTGCGGACTCGCACCCGCGCCGCACCTCGCGCCCCTGACCTCTATCTCAGGTACCCGCGCGGCGGCATCCCGATCGATGTCTTCTTCCAGACAGGCCCACCCCCGCCGGGCGTCTGGATTCCGGACCAGGGCGTGCCCACCTACCGCGGGCGCGGCTAGTGTACCGCGCTTGCCCACATGAGAAATGTTATAAGAGCGACGCGCTGCCGCCGTTTGCTACTCGTGACGCTGCTACAATTTTGCGCGGTGGCGCTTGCGATTGCTCGCATGGGGAGCTTCAGCGGGGCCGGATCGTGATGGCGACTTCGCGGATCTCGCAGGCCTGCGCGGCAAGTGTGGCGGCGGAACGGCGAGTCCTCCCCTGGGGGGGCGCCACTGGCGCGGCGCCCCGCATGAAGCCTGCGCGGCGCTGCTCTGCGAGAAGAGCCTCGCGCTCCTCGGAGTTTAGCGCCGGCACGGCCTCCCGCGCCGCGCTGTACGCCAAGAAGAAGCCTCCGCCGGGCGCCTCATGTTCCAGTATCTGCGCCGCGTCAGACCGTCTGGGGCCTCGCCAAGCGACCCGTGTCGCACCTCGAGCTCAACCCCGCTGCCGACGGCGAACGAGGCGGCCGGCCTGCGGTGGCCCGCTGCTTCCGGCTCGAGAGGGCGCGCGACCAGAGGCACGCTGATGAAGAACACTGCCTCGGGCCCTTCTCTTTCTGCCTGAAAAGGATGCCGCATGAGGGAGGCGCCCCGCGCGCGCGCGCGCGCGTCCGAGGGGGCGCGCCTGGTCGACGGTGACCGTCAGATCTACCCAGAGGAAGCCTTCCCAGGCGCCAGAGAAGCCTCCCGAGCTCCACGCCCACTGATGGCCTTGTTAGGGGCCGCGGGATCGGGGGCGGGGCACGCGACGCGCCCGCGGCGGGGCCTTGAAGGCACTCGTGTCAAAGGAAGCTGTCGACACGAGGGCGTAGCGCAGCGCCCCGCCCTCCGCCTCGGCCCCCGCGAGGTTCTGCGGGGCATCAGGCGCGGGGCGCTGGCTGCGAATCGGGACGGACCGTGAAGCTCTTGCTCCAGGCGACCGTGTCGGCGTCGCGAACGGTGACCACGGCAGCGAGCCGCCGGCCGGCCTGCAGCCGCGTCAAGCGCTTCGCGACGCCTGCACAGGGGCGGGGCACCATCGCGAACTGCCGGACCATGCGGGTGCGGTGATCGGCCTCCGCCTGGCGGGTGCCTCAGTCGCGGGGGCCGGGGCGGGCGGGCGGGCACACGAGCGGGGAGAGAGGGCAGAGGACGCGGGCGACGAGGTCCTCGACGTGCGCCGAGTAGAGGAGCCCGAAGGGGGCGCCCCCCTCGCTCCACGAGGTCGCCAGGAGCTCACCGACTCCCCGGCCCGCCGCCCGCTCCGCACGCGCGACTGGACGCCCCGCCTCGGGGGCCGCGAGCGGGCGCGCCGGGGGCGGGCGGAACCGGCGTCGGAGGCGAGGGTGATCCAGGAGGAGCGGTCGCTGCGGCACGCGAAGAGCTGGCACTCCGCCTCGCCCAGGACCCAGCCTAACCCCGCGGTGAGCGAACGCCGGAGCGGTCGGGCGGCAGCAGCGGGAGCCTGCGATGGCGAGGGAAGAGTCGCGGCGGCGAAGGAGGGCGGGGAGTCCCCCAAGAGCAGCAGCAGGACCATTCGGCGCCTGCCCCTCCTGAAGCACCTCCAGGCGGGCTACTACGGCATTTGCAAACTGCCGCGAGGCGTCGGACGGCGGAGGCGGGGCCCGAAGGTGGCGACATCGAGCACGAACGTAGCGGGTGGTGAGAGGGAACCTGTGCCGCCCATCGATGATTAAAGCAAACCGCAGCATCCGTAGCGCCGACCGCCGCTGCGCCAGCCTTCGCTATGTGGGCCACGCACAGCCAAACGGGAAAGGCGGACCTCCCTCGCAACCTTCTTCGGGTCCTCGTACCTGCGAGGGAGTCAAGACCGGGGCCGACGTTCGGGCGTTCGGGCGCACCTCACAAAGCTCTGACCGCGGGGTAGCGGGGCGTGCGGCCCCAGGGATCGAAAGGACTTCTGGCAGCGCCCTCGGACCCGCTCGAGCAGCTCGCGGCCCTCCCGCTCGTGCCGCTCCCGGTAGGCGCGGCGCCAGTCGCCCGCCTCGCCGATGCCCTCGTGCGCAGCGGCGAAGAGCTCAGCGCCGAAGTCCTTCTGGAAGCGCGAGCGCCACAGCGCCGATGCCTCGGCCAGGCGCCGCAGCGTCGAACAGGTCGAGCTCAGGGCGCAGAGCGAGGTAGCTCCACAGAAACTGAGGATGAGGGCAAGCAGATCCTCAGGAAGGCTCAGAAGCTTCTTGTCCGATTTGAGAGCGATGCGCGCTGGCCTCCGGCCCACCTCCGTCGCATTCAAGGAGCCGGACCGCGGTGCTCGCCCCCAGGAACTGCTGGACAGGATGCTGCTCGCGCTGCTCTCAGACAAAGGGCGACCCATAGGACCGCCGCCGCTGGAACGGCACGCGGGGCCAGCAAGGCTGCGGGGCCCTCCTGGAGCGCTGCTGGGCCCAGCAGGAGCGTTGATGGACCCCCCTGGAGCGCTGCTGGGACCAGTTGAAGCGCTCATGGGCCCTCCTCGAACGCTGCTGTGTGAACCGGAGGCGCGCGGGGGCCGCGGAGGGCGAGCCGCCGCGCCTGAGGCGCTCGATGCTGCGGCCGGAGAGCTTCTGGAGGCCGGCCGGGGGATGCGGGATGGACCAGGACCAGGAGCGCCCTGCATCTCTGCTGGAACCACCAGCAAGCTTAAGGAAGCGCGTTTGCTTGCACTACGTACCCCCCAAAGCCTGCAATTTGCAGAAAGAAACAGCCGCTGTTTGGCCTGGCCAGCTCTGGGGATTCCGAGTGGAGCATAGTGAGGCGGTGAGGCGTCTAGCAAGTCGTCTAGCACAGCTAGCTCCAGCTGTCGGCGCCTCGCAATGGGGGCGCTGCCACAGTCGCTACCTCGCTGCAGTTTCTAGTACAGTTGATATCTCCTTTTGCTGAAGGCGCTCAAGGGCAGTCGGCGAGGCTCAGCGCAAGACGCTCGAGGGGATGGCGGAACCCCCTCGCGCGTCCTCTGTTTTTGGCTTCATCCGTGCCAGCGACGCTCCGCCGGCCTCCCTCCGACGCGCGCGCAGTGACCAGGTGAGCGCCCGATTCAGCGCCAACGTTAGCATACGCAGGGACCTGATCGGCCTTGCGCCCGCCACAGCTGTCCACCTTGCGTGAGATTGAGCTAGCCGAGGCCAAGAAGCGGCGGCACGAGTTTGTACAGAACCCCTACCACCGCGGTGAGCGCCCCGCCCCGTCAGCCGGTGGTATCGCCACTGAGGCCGCCCGTGCAGAGCTCAGCGCTTCAGAGGTCGCGCTCCGGAACCGCCAGCTGAGGAATGCCGCGCTTCACAGGAAGACGCGCCTCGGTGCCCTCGGGCTGAGGCTACCGCTCGCGGCACACTGACGCCCGTGAACAGCGTACATGTCCACGACGATGGATCTGCTGGACCAAACGGACGTCGTGAAGCGGCTCCCGCCCGCCGCGGGCAGGCCACCGCGCGGTGCGCGCCCCGCCCGTCGCCGCCCCTGCGCGCGCCAAAGAGCCGAAGCAGCGCCGCGTGCGGAGGGGCCGCCGGCCGCGGGCGCGGGGCGGGAGCACTTCAACACGGTGCTGCTCTCGGACGTGCGCTCGGAAGCCGATAGCGAGGATGAAGAGGCGGGGGACGAGGAGGGCAAGCTTCCGCCAAAAGGCCGCTCGCTTAGCGCGCCCGGCGAGCTGAAGGCGCTGCGGGGGCCCGCGGAGGCTGGCCCCCTCGTGGCCGGCGCGGGGGTCGAGATCGCCGCGCTCGAACGCGTGCGCGCTGCATGGTGCTGCGGCGCGGGCGGCGCCTGATGCGGGGGCAGCTGGGCCAGAAGCTCGACCTCGTGAACGCCAGGCGCATCGTGCCGGTCTCGTACGGCGCCATGGACGGCCCGCCCGCCCCGCCCCGCCCCGCCCCGCGCCTGCCTGAGGGTCTCGCAGAGCTGATGAGCGAGGCCCGCCTCTCCTTCCCTTCCTTCGAGGCCGCCCTTCGCGCCGTCCGCGCCCCGCCCGCTCTTCCGCGCCGCCGCGCGCCCGACGATCGCGGCAGCTGCGCGCGCACTGCGGCTGCGAGGAGCACGTGGTGCCGATCGAGGCGCAGTGGGCACGCTACGAGGGCGCGTCGCGGCATCGCTCACCTCGCTCTCCCCGCCGCTGAGGCAGCGCAGGGCTCTTCGAGCGGCTTGCGGCCGTCGCGCACGCTTCCTGCGAGCGGGCCAACGACGCCGTCGCGCGCGGTCAGCCGCGCCCCCCGCCCCGGCCGGCGCCGCGCCCGGGCGACCCCGCGCAGCGCGGCGGAGGCGCAAGGAGGCGGAGGCGGCGGTGGGGCGGTGCGGGAGGCCGCCCTTGCCGCAGAGGGTCGCGCGCGCGATTTCGAGGGCGAGGTCGCCCGCCTCCGCGCCGAAGTCTCCCGCGCCGCCGCTGCCGCCGAGCGGTCCGGCCCAGAGCGCCCGGGGCCTGCGCGCGCCCCGCCGAGGCCCGCCGCAGGGCGGAGGCGGCGGCGCGGGACGGGCAGCGTGCGGGGGAGGAGGCGGCACGGGCGGCGCGGGAGGAGGTGGCGCAGCTGCGGGCGGAGAACGAGGCCCTCAAGCGCCTCGCATACTCGAACTGTGCGCCGCCGCCCCGGACCCGCCCGCCTCCTGACGCCCCGCAGCGTTTGCCCAGTGGCGCCGCGAGCGGGAAGAGGCGGGCCTCGCGCGGCCCCCAAGCTCCTATCTCCCCGACAACGCGCGCCCTCTTGCCAGCCCTTCCCGCTGCGCACCTGACGGGATGCGCGCAGCGGGTGCTGCCGCCGCCGGTAGTGCCGCCGGCGGGCCCTCCGAGCACCCTCGTCAACGTCCGCAACCGCCGCACGGGTGCGCCCTCCGGCGGCCGGCGGCGATCGGCGGCCGAACGTGGCGCAGTGACGCGGCGCGTGAAGAAGAGGCGGCCGCCGCCGGCACCGCAGACGCGGGAGAACGTCGCCTTCTTCCTCACGCAGGACAAGGAGCAAGCGGCGGAGGCGGAGGAGGAGTGGACGGAGGAGGAGGTGGAGGAGGAGGTCGTCGAGGACCTCCTCGAGCAGCGGCCCGCGCAGGCCGGCCCCCGCGGCCCCGGCCGCGAGCCTCCGCGCCCCGACACCGTCCGCGGCCCCTCCCGGCACCCCGCCCCCGCCTGGCGAGCGGGGCCGCAGGAGGGCCCGTCGTCGACAGACATGCACCGGGCGGCGCTGTCGATGAAGAACCGGTTCGCGGAGGAGCGGGAGGCGGCGGGGCGGGAGGAGGGGCGGGGCGAGCGGGCGGCAGCGGAGCGAGAGCTCCTCGAGATCCTCGCGAAGGACGAGACCGCCTTCGACGCAGCGCGCGCACTCCGCGAGTTCGACCCTGTGCGCCCCGCCCGCCCCGCCCCGCCCCGCACCGGCCCCGGCACGAGCGCCGCGCAGGAGACGCTGGAGGCGCTGCGGGCGTCGCGGGCGCGCGCCGGGTGCGACTCGGACCATCCCGGGTCGCTCTGAGCCGTGCCGACGGAGAAGTGCGCAGGGACGTCCCCGAGCAGCAGACGCTCGAAGTGGCAGTCCAGGAATCCGAGGAGGCCCTTGATGCCCTCGGGGCCGCCGAGGGGTACGCCTAGGCCTGTCTAAAGCCAAAGAGCCAGTCGAGGCAAGAGGGGGCTTAGGCTTTCCCCTTTTGCCTGGACGCAAAGGCCTGGAGTGTTGATGCCATCGCCGCAGCGAGCGGGAGGAGCTGCTGAAGACGACGGCCATCCTCGTCCGGGGCCTCAGCCAGCACGAGTCCCTGCAGCGCTACGGCCGCCTCGCGGAGACGCTCCTCAAGCTTAAAGCGCAGCTGGCCGAGAAGGCGGCGCAGCTGGCGGAGCGGGCCGCCGAGCTCGATTTCCGCAGCCGGGCCCCCAAGGACATCGAGGGCCTGATCGCGTGGAAGCGCTCGCGGAAGGAGCGCGCCGCCGCGGGCCACGGGGCCCACGGCGAGCACGACGGCGAGGGCCGCCCCGCCCCGCCCCCGGCCCCCGACGGCCTGCAGCGCATGCTCGAGGTGCCGCCGCCGCGGCCCCGCGCCGGGTTCGCGCCGCCGAACCCCCCGCAGACCATCCGCTCGACAACGGAGGCGGAGGCGCTCGCCGCAGAGGCCGCCGCCGCCGCAGCAGCCGGCGAGGAGGAGGAGGAGGCCGCCGCGCAGGCCGAGGCCGCCGACGCCCCCCCGGCGCCGAGGCGGCTGAGGAGGCGGCCTCTCCGCCTTTTCCCGACGAGCAACAGCCGGAGCAGGGCGGGGCCGGCGAGGGCGCGGCGGGCGGGGAGGCGGCGGCGGGGCCGGAGGCGGGGTCGGGGCCGGGGTCGGCGCGCGGGCCCCTCGTGGAGGCGGGCGTGCAGACGGAGGAAGAGGGTGTGGAGGCGCTGGCGGCGGAGCGGGAGAAGTCGCTTCGGCGAGTGGAGGAAGTGGTCATCAAAGCGGCGCACCTCCTCCGCAAGGGCTTCAAGATGAAGGAGAAGGACGCGAGTGCGCGGGGCGGGGCGGGGCGCGTGGCGGGGCCTGAGGCGGGCCGGCAGAGGAGAAGGCGAAGCCGGTTGCGGTGCTGGCCCTCGTCGACGACGTGTACGCCGCCAAGCTCGTGCGCCGTCCCGTCCGCCCCCCGCCCGCCCCGCCGAGCGCCCCGCCAGGCGGAGGACCGCAAGGCGGGGCGCGGCCGCCGCGTTCCCCTGGCGGACTTCCTCCTGGAGCACCTGACGGCGACGTACGGGCTGCGACCGATGGCTGAGAAGCAGTTCCTCATGGTGCTAGCGACGGTCATCGCCATGGGGGACCAGTCCCCCAAGATCGCCCAGTTCGGCCGCATGCTCAAGGGCTACAGCCAGCCCGCACAGGACTTCTTCCTGTCCGCCCGCGCCCCCGCGCCCTCGCCCCCGCGCCCTCCCACCGAGGGCCTCCCCTAACGCCCCGCAGCGAGGCGTACGAGTTCCTGCGGGGCCCCGCGGCGAGCGTCGGGCCGCCCCTGCCCGCCGGCGACGGCGACGTCGACTGGGCGCCCCTCTCGGTCCGCCCGCCGCGAGCGTTCCCGCGAGCCGCCCCTCCCGATGCGCTCGGCAGCGGCTGGAGCACACCGTGCGGGCGTTCTTCTCGTATCTCAGCATGGAGACGGTGCAGCACATCCTGGCGGAGGTGCGGGCTCACGCAGTCCCGATCACGCCCGAGGAGAAGAAGGCCGCCAAGCACCCGGCGCTGGCCTCCGAGACGCACAAGGCGGACGCGCATGCCTTCCTCGGCACCATCGTCGGCCACTGGGCGGAGGAGAACGAGCGGCGGCGCAAGTGGCTCCAGCAGCTTTTCCGGGAGGGGGACCTCAACCGCGACGGGGTGCTGCAGTACGGCGAGTTCCGCGACATCGTGCGCCGCGTCGACCCGCAGGCCGACGAGCGTGCGCAACCGGCCTCCGTCGCTTTTTCAACATTGAGCCCGGAGTGTGTGCTTGTTTGGATTTCTCAAACGTGCGCGCAGGTTCTCTACAGCGGCTGTTTGCCGATGCCACCGCGATTCCCGAGGAGCGCTTCGCGGACATCATGCAACGCCTTGGCTTGCTCGCCTGGAGGCGTTCTGCCGCGGCGGCGGCCCCCGCCGCCGCTTCCCCGCCCCCTGCTCCCGCCGTCTCAAGAAGCCCCGGCGCGTCGCCCCCTCGCAGCCCTGTCAAGGTCCAACCCCGCCCCCTCTTTCCGCCACCGCCGCCGATTCCAATTTCTTACTCCTTGCGTCCCCATCTACCATCGCGATCGGCCCGCAGGACACAAGGAAGTAGGACGGAGGTCACTCTCGTCGTTCAAATGTACATGTACGGATTCATACTCCCCGTGTCCCACCCGTCCCGCCTCCCGCACGCTCTCGCTCATCATTGCTGTTCATTGAAGAAACAAGAGCACATGCAGGACGGTAGCCGGGCTGATGATGGGGGGGGGGGGGGGGGGGGGGGGGTGTTGGATGGGCTGGACGAGGCTGGCTAGAGAGGGGGTGTGGTGTGCTATCGCAGGCTGTACAAAATAAGGAAAAGAAGACAGGCGCCGATGACAGAGAAAATGACGAGGCGATCCTTCTTGCTCTTGCGATTTATGGCCCCTAGGGAAAAGGAAAAATGAGAGTGTTGAAGAATTGTGGGAGAACAACGGGCAGCACGGCGCACCGATGATGGAGCCGATGGCAGGAAACCGCTGACCAACGCTCGTGAGGCGCGAGTACGCTCTGTTGAGGAGGTCCCGCTGCTGGGCGAGATTGTCCCGCGCCTGCAGGGCCTGAGCGACGATGCCGTCGGCTACGCGGTCGGCGTTCCCGATCGTGCTCCGCTCGCGGAGAAGGGAGTCCACGTTCGCGCTCCCACTTTGCTTGTAGGACCCATCCTCGTTCCTTGCATGAACGTGGCTCATCAGCTGCGCGTGCTGTGTGTACATATTGATGTTCGCCTTCGTCTTCTTGAACTCCTGTGTGTAGTCGTACAGAATCTCTCGATGTCGCTGAAGCATATGCATCATCGAAGCGCTGAGCGCAGGGCTAGCTGCGGAGACGCATCGGCTCATCGCCTCGTTAACCTGAACGGGACCCGGAGCGGTCGGCGCACGCGAAGGTGTGCGAGAAGACCACTCTACTCACTTCTGATAGCCTGCTGAGAAGCTGGTCGATCTCCGCCGCTCGGGAGCTAGAAATCTGGTCGAGGTCGGCTGGACGGCCCGAGGCGCCTGTGCCATGCTTTGCGAAAGCTGAAAGCTTCTCATCGATGTCATTCTCCAGCCGCCGCGCGTCCTTTCTCAGCCCTTCCCACACGACGGCCGGATCTGACATACCAACGCCAGAAATCGACCGGGTGAAAGCTGGAGAAGGATCGTACACGGACGAGTGCTCAACAGCTCGAGCTCGCATGCAGCTGCCGGGTAAACCGGGGCTTTCGGCGTCGTGTACGTATACCCCCAACTGCAAAACGTTGCGGGCCCCCACGCCGCCCTGCAGGCCGTACCGCCTTGCTGCGATGGCTTCGCGCACAAATTTTATCGACCTGAGCGGCGACGGCGAGGATGACGAAGCGCTGGCGCGGCGGCTGCAGGCCGACGAGAATGGGGGCGAGGCGGCGGCGGGAGGGCCGTCTGCCATTTGCAATGAAGACGAGGCGCTGGCACGCCAGCTGCAGGAGGAGGAGGAGCGCGAGGAGCGCGAGCGACAGGAGCGCGAACGCGAGGAGCTGCACTCGTTTTTGGAGCGCGAGGAGCGCGAGCGGCTTGAGCGCGAGTCCGGCCTCACCCGCTGCACTTTGTGCCACCGAGACGTGCAATTGAACGAGATGCATTGGATAGAGGCCTGCCCGCACCGCTTTTGTCGGAGTGCGCTTGGGCCGCATCCCTGCAGTTCGGTTTTGGCCGCCTGACCGCGCGTGAGCAGCCTGTCTCCACGGCCACATCACTGAGCACTTCCAGGTTCGCATGCCTGCGCCGTCGCCGTGTCTACTCGAGCCCTGTCGCAGCGACGAGTGTACACGGGAATCAAGTGTCCCCAGCATGATTGCTACAAGCCTATTCAAGTCTCGGACCTGCGGGAGCTTCTCAGCGACGACGAGTATCAGCGCTTCCAGGATGCCAGTCTCGAACACCTCGTGTCGTCCTCGTGCGTGGACTCGTGCAAGCTCTCGATTCGGCGGCTCCGAACCAATCGCAGGGACCAATACGTGAAGTGTCCGGGACCGAACTGCAGTGCCATCATCGAAAAGCGCGCAGTCTCGTCTGCGACAAGAGCCGCTACGATAACTGAACCGCACGCGCAGACTGGGCGCTCGCGGTGACCGGGTCGCCGCTTCCGTGTCCCTCTCGTTCTCTGAGCCCCGGGCGGTGAGCCTCCATGTCGGCCGCGGCTGGAGAACTTCACGTGGGCATGAATAGCAGCGGCAGGGGCAAGGCGGCAGCAGCTCCAGGGCGGACGAGGCAGAGCGCGACAAGGCACTGAAGCGATTTCGCTGCCAGGCGTGCAGCACAGAATTCTGCGCGGAGTGCAAGGCCGTTCCGTACCACGAAGGCTACACCTGCACCGCGGTTCCGTGTCGCTCGCTTGTGGCGTCCTGCGCAGCTGTTGAGCTGCCCGCAGTACGAGGAGTATCTGGGCGCTCGGCACTGCCGCTACTGCCAAGCACCTATCCCGGACCCCGATGCAGCTCGCTCCCCCTCATCCAAGGCGCGTTTCTCTCGCGTCCTCTACCCCCCCCCTCCCCCCCTCCCCTCCCCCCCCCCTCCCCCTCCCCCTCCCCTCCCGCCCTTACAGCGGGAGAGTGCAGGCAGCGGGATCGGGCCGGCGGCGGAGACGGACGGAGAACGTGGTGGAGGTGTGCGGCTCACAGGAGTGCCGCGAGAAGCAGAAGCAGAGCTGCACGGCCGTCCTCCGGTAAGCCGAGCCCGCCCGGTGCCGCCTCGCGAGGAAGCGAGAGGGCGGCAGCTGCGGGCACCCTTGCCTGGGCATCGCCGGGGAGGAGGAGCACCTGGCGTGTCTGGAGAGCGGGTGCGGGGCTGCGCGCGGCATCTCAACGGGGCCGGCGGGGGCGAACGCGGCGGACGTGGCCTTCCCGCCCCCCGGGGGCGCCCTCGTGGAGGCTCAGGCCGGCCCCTCGTCGGGCCCCGCGAGGGCGGCGCAGGGCGGGCAGACGGCGGACGACTTCTGCGCCGTGTGCTACGTCGATACGCTGAAGCAGGCGCCCTGCATCCGCCTTGCGTGCGGCCACGTCCTCCATTATTCCTGCGCCCGCAGCCGCCTTGCCTCCCGCTGGCCCGGTGCCCTGCCCCCCCCGCGCCCCCCGGCGCCGGCCTGTCTCTGAGGGGCGGCAGGCGTGCGGGTGACGTTCGCGTTCTGGAACTGCCCGCTGTGCAACCGGGGCCCGATGGAGCACGGGGCGCTGGAGGAGCTGCTGGGCCCGCTGCGGGAGATGCACGCGGAGCTGGTGAACAAGGCCGTGCAGCGCCTCGAGGCCGAGGGGATGGCCCGCGACCCTGCCCTCACCGACCCCGCCTCCCGCTTCCACAACGACCGCCCCGCCTACGCCCTCCACCGCTTCTCCTACTACCCCTGCAGGCACCCCCGGCCCCCACCGGCGCGCCCCTCGGCATCTCACGCGCCCCGCAGCCTCTGCAAGCGCCCCTACTTCGCTGGCAAGGCGAACTGCGAAGGGGCCGCCCAGGCCGAGGTGAAGGCCTCGTGCGCCGGGCGGGAGGGGTGCGGGCCGTCGAGGCGTGGCGCGCAGGTGGAGCTCATGGTTGACGAGGAGAAGCGGAAGGACCTCATCTGCGGGCCCTGCTCCAGCAAGCGCGCCCGATCGCCCCTCCCGCCCCCCTGCGCCCTCTCAAGGTCCCCCGCAGCCCCGCCGACAACTGCCCGAAGCACGGCCGCGACTACATTGAGTACAAGTGCAAGTTCTGCTGCTCGGTCTGAACAGCACGCCTAGCCGCTCCCCGCCCCGCCTGCACCGAGCCCCGCCCAGGTTGCGGCCTGGTTCTGTTGGGGCACCACCCACTTCTGCGACTCGTGTCACAAGGCCCGCCCCCCAGCCTGCGAGAGCGAGCGTGGCCTCACCCTTGCGGCAGGTGGCCGCGACGATCGTGCGGCAGCCCATCGAGACGCTTCCAGCCTGCACCTGCCCGAGGGGCAGCCGCCCCCACCCCCCGAACGGCACTGCCGAGTTCTGCGCCGGCTGCTCCCTCTGCCGCATTCTCGGCTCGTTCTAGCGAGATAGACTATTGATACCGATAACAGCGTAACTTGAAGCAGCTGTTGCCCCGCTGGAAAACTGTGCTGGGAGCTCGCGGGCAGATGAATTCGAACTCGCAGCTCAGGCCGGCGCCGGCGGCACCTTGGCAATATAGCTAGCGCTAGCTAGACTCTGCTGAGATAGCCAAGCCTGGTTGCCTAGCGCTAGCTTGCGACGCTAACGAGCTGTCCGCGGCCGAAGTGCGCCGCGGCGCTACCACAACTTGCAACTTTTTTGGCAACTTGGCAAGCGTGCAAATGCAATGTACATGCACTGCGCCGCAGCGCCGGCCGCGCGCGCCCGCCGAGCCGGCCGTCAAAACGTTGCAGTGCCCAACTGAGCCCACCACTGCGCCAGGCCAGCGCACGCATGATACTAGTACCTGCAGCTGCTCCGGCCGTCCGAAGTCGACGGTCCGACGGTCCGAATGCACAATTGTGGACTACCCCCCGGGCCCACAATATCAGGCGGTCATCAGGCGCAAGATGAACAGCACAGCGTTCGCCGTCGCGGCGCCTGTCGCCCAGCCGACTCGTGGCGTGAATGTCGCGAGCCTGTCGCGCCGCCAGTTCGCCGGCCGGAAGGTCGGAACGCGTGGGTTCATGGGGGCGAAGATGAGTGTCAAGGCGGCCCCGCGGGTGCGTTCTTCCTGCATAATTAGCGTTTCATAGCATTTCTGTTCAGGGCGGGGGCGCTCCCGCCGCGCGCGTGCGCTGGACTAATATCTTCTATCATGTGCAGACGTTCAACGTGGACACCACGACCGAGGCTAAGCTGCGCGTTGCGATTGTTGGCGGCGGTCCGGCTGGTTCTTGCGCGGCCGACGTGCTGGCGAAGGCGGGCATCGAGACCTATCTGTTCGAGCGCAAGCTCGACAACGCCAAGCCCTGCGGCGGCGCTATCCCGCTCTGCATGGTTTCGGAGTTCGACCTGCCGGAGTCTATCATTGACCGCAAGGTCACGCGCATGAAGATGATCTCGCCCTCGAACGTCGAGGTCGACATCGGCCAGACTCTGAAGCCGAACGAGTACATCGGCATGACCCGCCGCGAGGTCCTCGACGGCTTCCTTCGCGAGCGCGCCGAGAAGAACGGTGTGCCCGCGGGCCCTGCCGCCGCCTCCGACCTTGCCGCTGAACGTCCTTGCAGGGACCAAGGTGATCAACGGCCTGTTCCTCAGCATGGACAAGCCGAAGAGCGGCGACGGCGCGTACACTCTCCATTTCACTGACTACAGCAACGGCATCAAGGGCGAGCCGAACAGCATCGACGTTGACATGGTCATCGGTGCCGATGGTGCCAACTCCCGCGTGGCAAAGGAGATCGACGCTGGCGACTACGAGTACGCGATGGCTTTCCAGGAGCGCATCCGTCTCCCGAAGGACAAGATGGAGTTCTACGAGAACCTTGCCGAGATGTGCGCGGGCAACTCGAGCTCGCTCCTTTTAATTCCTCTCTGACGTGCGCTGTAGGTACGTCGGCGACGACGTCTCCCCCGACTTCTATGCCTGGGTTTTCCCCAAGGTTCCCACCCAACCCGCGGCGAAACGCTGCCCGGCTGCTGACTGTTCTCCCTGCAGTACGACCACGTGGCCGTCGGAACCGGCACCGTAGTGAACCGCCCTGGAATCAAGGGCTACCAGACCGCGATCCGCGAGCGTGCGGCCCGCAAGCTGGAGGGCGGCGAGCTGATCAAGGTCGAGGCGCACCCCATCCCGGAGCACCCGCGCCCCCGCCGCGTTGTTGACCGCGTGGCGCTCGTCGGTGCGCCGCGTACGGAAGTGCTATGCATATCCGCTCTGATGCGCGGGCTCCAGGCGACGCTGCGGGCTACGTGACCAAGTGCTCTGGCGAGGGCATCTACTTCGCGGCGAAGTCGGGCCGCATGTGCGCCGAGGCGATCGTGGAGACGAGCAAGAACGGCGAGCGCGTGCCCACCGAGGCCGAGCTCAAGTCGACCTACCTGCGGCGGTGGGACCAGAAGTACTGGGCCACCTACAAGGTGCTGGACATCCTGCAGGCCGTCTTCTACCGCTCGAACCCGGCGCGCGAGGCGTTCGTCGAGCTCTGCGCGGACGAGTACGTGCAGAAGATGACCTTCGACTCGTACCTCTACAAGACCGTCGTCCCGGGCAACCCCATCTCCGACTTCAAGCTCCTCGTCAACACCGTCGGCTCCCTCCTCCGCGGCAACGCCCTCGCCCCGGAGACCGCCGCCCCGCCCGCGTAAACCGCTTCCCGCCGCTTTCCCCCGCCCTGCCCCTCCCCTCCCCTAGCATTTCAAGCCCCTTTTTTCAGCTGCAGACCGCAGGCCCCGCAGCCTCTCCCCGTTCCTGATGTAGTTCCGTGGCCTTCAGTCCCGAGAGGCCGCTTCCCTTATAGATACTGTACTAGATGCTAGATGCATAATGAGCAAACACAAAATGTACTTCGCCAGTTCATCAATGCATGCACGTGCTCAGAGGCTGGCACTAGCTAACGGTGCAATTTATAAATGAAGGTCACACCGGGTAGTGGCGATCGATGCAACGCAATTGCAAGGTATGTCGAGCATTCGGACACTTGAACACCGACGGCAGTTGTATTCTACAGGTACTACGCTAGCAAAGAAAGATCATGCCTGGGACGACACGGTGCGGCCGACGACACGGGACCACCTCATTTGCTGTCCTTGTCGTCCTTGCCGTCGTGGTCTGACGGGCGCTCCTTGGACTCGTCGCGGCCCTGCTCCTCGTGGCGCTCCTTCTCCTGCTCGCCCTCTCGCCGCTTCTCGTCCCTGTGCTCCCCGCTCTCGCGTCGCTTCTCCTCGTGCTCTTCCCGCTCCCGCTGCTCCCGCCTCTCTTCGTGGGACTCCTCCCGGCGCTCCTCTTTGTGCTCCTTCTCCTCCTTGTGCTCCTTGTGCTCCTTGGAGTCGCCGCCCTCGGCGGCGCGCGCCGCCTGCATTGCTGCCGTGTGCACGGCCGCCGCGTCCACCGAGGAGGAGGCCGTCGAGCGCGACGAGGCCGTCGCCGCCGTCGCCGGCTGCGGCGGAGGCGACGCCGTGTGTCCGCCGTGGCCCCCGTGTCCACCGTGGCCCCCGTGACCTCCGTGACCGCCGTGGCTCCCATAGCCGGGGTAGCCCGAGGCTGAGCCCTGGCCCATCGAGGCGCTCTGCTGTGCCGCATATTGCTGGTAATACGCCTGCAAAGGAGCTGAGTCGAGTGAGCGCGATCGGGGAGACGGGGGAGCGGGCACCTGGTAAGCGGCCATCTGCTGCGCGTCCATCCCGCCCCAGCTGCCCTGGCCACCCATGTCCCCTCCCCAGCCACCCTGCCCTCCACCGTAACCGCCCTGACCGCCGCCGTAGCCGCCCATGCCGCCATAGCCCTGCGACTGGTCGAACGACAGACGATCAGTGGGCTGCTCGCATTTGCACGCGCGCCCAAGGAGAGGGCAGAAAAGGGAGGGGGGAGTGGGGATGGGTCTCGGGCGGACCGACATGAGGGCGGGGCCAGATTCGTGCATGCCGGGCATCCTGTTCGGCAGCATCATGTTCATAAAGTCACTGCGGGCCGCGTCAGGTACACGGGGAGTGGAAAAGGGTGCGTGGCCGGCACCGCGTGAGCTCATTGTTGGAGTGGATGGTGAGGTCGCTGAGGTTCGAGTACGTGATGTCGAACGTCACGGAGCCGCCGAAAAGCGGCACGCCGTCCAGCGCTCGCTTCGCGGCCTCCGCCTGAGAAGCGTCCATGAACTTGATGAGCGCCTGGAGGCCTGCGGTCGCCAAAATGAGCGCTGGGACGCAGCAACGCTGGGTTCGCTCGCGTCGGGCGCGAACCCTTGGTGGCGATGTTCTTTGTCGTGATAACGATTTTATGGACCGCGCCGTACGGCGAGAAGATTGCATGCAGGATGTCCACGTTCACCTGGAATTTCGTCGATTAGAAAATGAAGGGGTGGAGGAACTTGGAAGCGAATGTGCGCCGCACCGTGAATCCGTATGTGGAGGCATTGATGCGGACGAGGAGAATGTGGTTTGTATCGCCGTCATGCTGCACCTGTTGGCATGTCCAGTGAGCCACGCGTGACTCTCGCGAGCTACGGAATAACTAGGGAGAAACCAGAAAAGAACGAAAGTCGAAGCATGGGCGGAAGCAGTGACAAAGCGGCCGGGGAGGCGCCGAGGGGGTCGCCGGGGAGTGAGAGTGGTGGGTGTGCGGGGCTGCAAACCGCAGGTGACGAGCTGGTGACACCCTGTTGTCAAAACGCCGTACTCCAAGGCAGAAATACCGCCGGAAAGCTGAGCGAGGGCCGACGAACGGCAGGACGGGGCGGGAGGGCAGGCGGGCAGGGAAGGGGGGGTGGGGCCGATCAGTCAGGGCTGGGAGCGGGGCGGGGCAGGAGGGAGGGAGGGTGGGAATGCGGGAGATGGGGGCAAGAAAACAGCCGCTTTGCCGTAGGGGCAAACGAAAAAAGGCAGCAAGAGTCGCAGCCCGATGTGTGCACTGAAGAGGAAAGACCGCGTACCGAGTTGAGTTGCTGATTGACCGAATACCGGACGTACACGTTGCGATTCCTGTAGAATGGAGTGAGCTGCACGAAAGACAGAGCGAACGCTTCGCTACGGCGCGACATAGACGCACTTGATGCGCGGCTGGATGCTTGAGTAGGTGGTCACGAACCCAATGGAAGAGCTCACGTCCTCATATTCGACAAGGGCCTGGTTGCGCTGCGCCATGTGAACGATGTTCCGGATGGGCCCGAAGGGCGCGCAAAACTGCCGAATGTCCTCCTGCAGGCGATTGAGCCGGCGGCACAGAGATCGAGACGCATCACCTGACCTTCAGGACGTCGTTCCCAAGGCTGCGAATGTGAACCACCTTGGACGGCCCGCCCTCGGGCGGAGGAATCGAGGGCATTCCGAATGCCGCCATCGCGATAGGCGTGACCGATCGAGATCAGTGGAGCCTCGCTGCTGGGCACACTCGGTGGCTCCTTCCGGGTACGGTTGACTCCAGCTGGGTACTCGTTGCTGGCGAGGTTCTGGCCGAGGAGCTCGCGAACAATGGCCGAGGAGCTCGCGAACAAGGTTCTAGCGGCGCTTGCGGATGGCCCTATCGCCGACTCGGGTCCCTTCGCCGAGAACCTGGGCATCGACCACAAGCTCGTTGTGAGTCGCGCGCTCGCAAGCGCGGCGCGCGCCCTCACGACTCGCGCAGGACGGAGCGCTGAAGAGCCTGTCGGCGAATGAGTATGTCGTGCTGGAGCAGATTGAGCACAAGGGCTGGGCGCTGACCGCCGAGGGCGAGAAGTACGCCTCGGGCGCCGGCTCGCCTGAGGCGCAAGTCTTCAACGCTATCCCCGCGGACGGCATCCAGATGCCCGAGCTGGAGGCGCGCCGCCGCCGCCGCCGCTGTCGCAGCTGCGCGCGGCGGAGCCGTCTCAATCGCGCCGCAGAAGGCGCTCGGTGAAGTTGCGAAGATCGGCTTCGCCCAGGGGATGAAAAATAAGTGGTTCGCGCTCGACAAGGCCACGAAGCTCGTCAAGAAGTCGGTGCGACAGTGCGGCGCGGCGCGCGGGTGGAGCTGGCTGAGCGCTCCGTGCCGCGGGCAGGCGGAGAGCATCGTGGACTCGGTCGCGGAGCAGCTGCGGGCGATGAGCGTCGGCAAGGTGGACAGCACCGTGGACGTGGAGGGCCTCAAGAAGCGCAAGCTCGTCTCGCCAACGTGCGCGCCGGCGTCGGGGCGCTGGCAGCGGGCGGCTGCGCGAGTCGCTCAGGCGGCGCTGCAGGTCGAAGGTGACCTACAAGGTGGCGCGTGGCCCGAAGTACCGCGCGACGGTGGCGAAGCAGGCGACGGACCTCACCGACGAGATGCTCGCCACGTGCGCCGGCCGCCCGTGCCCGCCGCTCCTTTCGACCCGGCCTCCAGCGGCGCGTGGCGCGAGACGGAGTTCAAAGAGTACAACTTCTCTGCCCTTGGGCGCGTTCCGCAGGCCGGCCACCTCCACCCGCTTCTCAAGGCGCGCGGGCCGCGCAAGCGCCGACTCCCCGCCCTCAGCCGCACGCCGCCCCTGCGGCCCGCTCCGCGCATGACTGGCCACGCAGGTGCGGGAGCAGTTCCGTCGGATTTTCCTGGATCTCGGGTGCGGGGGGGGGACGGGGCGGGGCGGGGCGAGGCGGGGGGTGACGGGGCGCAGGTTCGAGGAGATGCCGACGAACCAGTGGGTGGAGAGCTCCTTCTGGAACTTCGACGCGCTCTTCCAGCCCCAGCAGCACCCCGCCCGCGACTCCCACGACACCTTCTTCACCAAGCGTCCGCTCGCCCCCTCCCCGGCCCGCCCCCGCGCCCCGGCGAGCCGCGCGCAGAGCCGGCGGAGACACAGCGGCTGCCGGCGGACTACGTCGAGAAGGTAAAAGCGGTGCACGAGAAGGGCGGCCACGGCTCGATCGGGTGCGACCGGCCGCGGCCCGGCGCGGGGGCGGGGCGGCGCGGGCCGGCGTGGGGCCGAGCGGGCGGCAGGTACCGGTACGACTGGTCTCTGGAGGAGTCGAAGAAGAACCTGCTACGGACGCACACGACGGCGGTCTCGTCGCGGATGCTGTACGCGCTGGCGCACCAGCCGGGCGGCTTCCAGCCGCGCAAGTACTTCTCCATCGACCGCGTCTTCCGCAACGAGAACCTGGACGCGACGCACCTCGCCGAGTTCCACCAGATCGAGGGCCTCATCGCCGACCGCAACCTCCACCTCGGCAACCTCAAGGCCGTCATCCGCCAGTTCTTCGCCCGCCTCGGCCTCACCGAGCTCCGCTTCAAGCCGGCGTACAACCCGTACACGGAGCCCTCCATGGAGGTCTTCGCCTACATGCCCGCCCTCGGCAAGTGGGTCGAGGTCGGCAACTCGGGCGTCTTCCGCCCCGAGATGCTCCTCCCCATGGGCCTGCCCCCCGACGTCCGCGTCATCGCCTGGGGGCTCTCCCTCGAGCGGTCCGCCCCGCCCCGCCCCGCCAGCGCGCCGCGCCTGACGCGTCGCAGGCCGACGATGATCCTGTACGGGATCAACAACATCCGGCGCCTCTTCGGGCACACCATCGACCTCGGGACGATCGCGTCGAACCCGCTCTGCCGCCTCGAGCCCCTCTCCGCCTCCGCCGTCCGCAAGCCCTCCGAGATCTACTAGCCCCGCCCCCCCGGGCCAGCCACCCGCCGCCCCCGCGTGTGCCCCACACTCCCCAAGCACCCGCCACTCGCTTGCCCTACAGCCACGTGTGCGCGCGAGGGGGGGGGGGGGGGGGGGGGGGGGGGGGGGGGGGGGGCAGGGGTCTCAGAAGTCCGCGGGCCGCTGCTCGAGGGATCTGAGGAGGGAGCGGTGCACGCGCTCGAGCCTGTCCTTGAGCGCGCCGCCTCGCCGCTCGGAGCCGGCGTCACCCTGGGGCCGTGAGGGGCGGGCGGGGGGCCGGGGCGGGGCCCGCACGAAGGCCTCGATCTTCCGCTGCAGGCCGGCGTAGCGTTCCGACATCGAGACGCCGCCCTCCCGCTCCGACGCTGCCGCCCGTCGGCCCGGCGCCGGCAGGGGCCGGCGCGCCGCGCACCTGGGGCGTAGGGGCTGCGCGCGACGCCCCCGGGGCGGGGCCGGGGAGACGGGGCTGGGGCGGGCGGGGCGGCGGGCCGGCTCCCAGGAGTCGCGGAGGGCGCTGGCGGCGGCCATCTGGCTCCGCATCTCCCGCCCCGCCGCCGCCGCGTACTCCTCCGCCGCTCCCGCAGCAGCTCCGCCGCCCGCCCACTGTCCGCGCCGGGCTCCGCCCCGCCGGCGTCCCCAGCGCCACCGCCTGCGGCAGCGCCACGGGCGGCGTCGAGGCCGGCAGCGGCGTCGCCGCGGGGCCGGCCGAGGCCGTGGGGCGGTAAGGGCTCGCCCGGGTGGACGGGAGGGCGGAGGGCGGGAGGAGCGGGCGACGGGGGTGGCGGTGCGGGAGTGGGCGGTGAGCTCGTGCAGCGCCTGCCGGACCTCCTCCATCGGCTGCGAGCCGCGCCGCTCGTGCGCGCGCCCCGCCCCGCCCCGTCGCCTCCGCCTGCCGCGCCGTCCGCTCCCGCGACAGCTCTGCCCGCAGCGACGCCAGCGGGTCCGCCTGCCGCCCCGCATCGGCCGGCGGCGGGGGCGGCCCGGGGGGCGCGGGCCGGCGCGCACTGCGGGGGGGTCCATGCGTTCTCGGGCCGGAAGGCCTGCGGGCCGGCAGCGCGCTCGGCGTCGGCGCGCGCGGCCTCGAGCTCGCGCTGCAGGCGCCCGGCCTCGAGCTCGGCGCGGCGCGCGTCGAGGCCGGCCTCCTGCGCGGCCGCGCGGGCCTGCGCCAGCTGCTGCCGGGCGGCGAGCAGCTCCCGCTCAAGCTCGTCGGCGCGGCGGGCCGCCTGGGCCATCCCCTCGAGGGAGCCGCCGCCGGCCGGCCCCGCCGCTGAGACAGCCTCCATCGCCCGCCGCGCGCTCCGCTCCGCCACCTGCAGCCGCGCCTCCAACTCCTCCCGCTCGTCCTGCCGGCGCCAGCTCGGCCCCCGGGCCGCTGGGGCGCGGGGGCGGCACGGGGCACCTCGAGGCCCTGCACGGCGGCCGTGAGGGCCGCCACCCGCCGCAGCGACTCGTCCAGGTCCGCCTGCAGCGCCTCCGCCCGCCGCTCCGCCCGCCCCGCCCGCTCCGCCGCCTCCCGCCCCCGCCGCTCCGCCGACGCGAGCTCCGCCTGCGAGACCGCCTGCAGCCCCGCGTCGGCCGGCGGCGACCCGGGCGGGGCGGGCGGCGCACGGGGCCGGGGAGGAGGGGCCGAGGAGGGAGGCCGGGGCGGTGCGCTCGAGGAGGACCTCCTGCTCGACGCGGAGGCGGTCCCGCTCCGCCGCCGCGAGCTCCGTCTGCAGCCGCGCCGCGCGCCGCTGCGCCTCCGCCGCTGCCTGCGCCGACTGCGCCGCCTCCCTTCGCGCCGCCTCGAGGCTCTCGCGCGCTCGCGCCCGCGCCCCGTTCGCCGCCGCCAGCGCGGCGTCGCGCTCGGCGACCTGGGGCCGGCGTGAGGGCGCCGGGGGGCGGGGGCAGGGGCGGGCGGCGCGGGGCGGGCCTCCTCGCGGAGGGCGGCCTCGCGGGCGGCGGCGTCGGAGAGCTGCGCGCGGCACTGGGCGGCCTCGCGCTCGGCGGCGGCCTTCTCGGCCTTGAGGGCCTCGTAGAGGGCCGCCTGCTCCCCGCACAGGCCCGTCGCCTCCTGCAGCCGCGCGTGCAGCGCCGTCGACGCCGACGCCTGCCGCGCCGCCACCTGCGCCCCGCTCGCCCCGCCCCGCCCCGCCCCGCCCCGATCGCTCTGGCCGGCGCACCTCCTGCAGCGCGACGAGCTCTGCCTCGGCCGACTCGGCGGCCTCGCGCACTGAGCGCGCCTCCTGCCGGGCCCGCTCCCACTCCGCCTCGGCCTCGCGCCGCAGGCCCGCCTCGCGCTCGCACGCCCGCAGCGCCTCGGCGCGCCCCCGCTCCGCCTCCTCGAGCCTCTCGCCGGCTTCCTCGAGGGCGCGCTCGAGGGCGCGCGCTGCCTGCTCCCCGTCCGCCCCGCGCCGCCCCGCCTCGTCGCGGGCCCGGCGCAGGGCCGCCTGCGCCTCCTCGAGCTGCCCCTCGAGCCGCTGCTTCTCGCGCAGGAGGGCCCGGCTCTGCGCCCGCGCCGCCTCGGCCGCCTCCTGCAGCTCGGCCCCGTCGCGGGCGAGGCCGTCGCGGGCGGCGCGGAGCTGGCGGCGGCACTCCTCGAGCTCGGAGGCGAGGCGGCCGGCCTCGGCGGTGGCGACCTCGCGCCCGAGGGCGGCCTCCTGGAGGCGGGCGGCAGCGCGCGCCGCCTCCTCGTCCCGCTGCGCGACAAGAGCGCGGGCGTCGGCGAGCTCCATCTGCAGCTTGAAGAGCCGCTGCTGCATCTCCACCGCGTCGTACAGCTGCTGCCGCGCCGGCGACCCCCGCGGCCCGCCCGCCCCGCCCGCCCCCTCCGCCGCCTGGAACGCGTTCAGCAGGGCTGCCAGCTCTGTCTGCGCTCGCTTCGCCTCGGCGAGTTCCTCGGCCGCTGCTGCCGCCCGCCGCTCCGCCCGCTCGCACGCCTCGGCCGCCTCGCGGGCCTCCGCCTGCGCCGCCCGCGCCGCCGCCTGCGCCTGCTGCAGCTCCCGCTCCTTCTCCAGCTGCCGCGCGCCTCTGCACCGGCGGGGGCGCGGCGGGGTGAGGCGGGGCGGCGCACCATGCCGCGCTCGGCCTCCTCGCGCATGGCGGCGGCACGGCGGGCCTTGCTCGCCTCCGACGCTTGCGCGTCCTCCAGCTCCGCCTGCCGCGCCTCCGCCGCCGCCTCTGCCGCCTCCGCGCGCGCCGCCGCGCGCGCCTTCTCCTCCTCCAGCGCCTTGACGCGCCCGATGAGGATCTTCTGCTGCAGGCCCGCGTCCCTCTCCGCCTCCCCCAGCGCCCCCCGCAGCCGCTCCGCCTCCGCCTCCGCCCCGGCGGCCCGCGCCTCCGCCCTCTCCGCCGCGCCCGCTCCGCTGCCTCGGCCTCTCGCGTGCGCTCGAGGCCGGCGCGGAGCTCGGCAGCGGCGGCCTCGGCGCGCTGGAGGGCGGCGGCTGCGGCGCCGGCGGTGGCGAGGTCGGTGCGGGTGCGGGCGAGGGCGTCCTTGGCCTCCTCGGCCTCGCGGGCGAGGGCGGCGTACGCCGTCGAGAGCTCCGCCAGCCGCCGCCCGCTCTCCCCGTTCTGCTCCGTGACGGCGGCGACCTGGCGGCTGCTCTCCTCGGTGGCGTGGAGCAGGGCGGCGATGCGGGCGTCGAGCGCCTCGTTGCGCTGCCGGAGCGTGTGGATCTCCTCGTGCAGCACGCGCCGCTCCATCGCCTTCTCCTGCGAGAGGGCCCCCTTCTCCCCGTCCAGCGCCGCCAGCCGCGCCGCCGCCTCCCGCGCCCCCGCCTCCAGCGCCCCCACCGCCCGCTCCGCCTCCTCCCGGCCCCGCTCCGCCTCCGCCAGGCGCGCCCGCGTCTGCCCGGCGCGTCAGCGGGGCCCCGCCGGGGCGGGGCGGCGGGCGGGGCGCCTGGGCGAGCTCGGCCGCGGTCTCGCGCTCGCGGCGCTCGGAGGCGACGAGGGCCTCCTGCTTCTCCGCGAGCGCCGCCGTCGCCGTCACGTGCTCCCGCTCCACCTCCCTGCCGCCCACTCGCAGGCCGGCCGCGCCGCTGGGGCGGGGGGCGCACCGGAGCTGATCGAGCTCCTCCTCGGCGCGCTGGAGGGCCTCCCGCAGGCGCCCCTCGGAGGCCCGCAGCTGCTCCACCCGCGACGTCAGCTCCATCGCCTTCTCCCGCGCCGCCGCCGCCTCCTCCCTGCGCCCACGTCGGCCTCCGGGCGGTCTCGGGGGCGCGGGGCGGACCGGAAGGAGGCGGCGTCGGTCTCGGCGTGGGCGCGGGCGGCGCTGTTGCGACGCTCCTGCTCGAGGGCGGCGCGCAGGTCGCCGTTCTCGCGCTTCGCGTCACGGATCGCGGCGAGCAGCTCCGTCTGCACAGCCGCCATCTCCGCCACCTCCCGCGCCTGCGCCCGGCTCCGCCGCACTCCCTCGTCCTCCCCCGCCCGTGCAGCCGCTGCCCGCGCCTCCTCCGCCTCCCGCCGCAGGCCCTCCGCCTGTGTCCGCGCCGCCGCCGTCTCTCCCTCGGCCGCGGCGGCCCGCTTTGCGGCCTCGTCCGCGCGGGCGGCGGCGGCGGCGGCCTGGGCCTCGGCGGCCTCGGCGCGGCGCTGCTGGGCGGCGGCCTCCTCCGTGAGGCGCGTCGCCTTCTCCACAGCGTCCTGCACGTAGTCCAGCAGCGCCTGCGCCCCGCGCCCTCAGCGCCCCCGCCCAATCCCGCAGCTCGGCGCCCCCGCGCACGTTCTTCTCCTGCTCCAGCCGCTCGATCGTCGCCCGCTCGCTCGCAGTGGGCGCCGGGGAGTGCGCTGGTTGGGCAGCCGAGGCCGCCCGCGCCGACGCCATTTCGGCGCGGGCGGCGGCGAGTTGGAGCTCGAGCTGCCTACGCGGGGTCGGGGCGGGCGGAGCGAGGCGGGCATGCGGGGCGGGCGAACCGGACGGCGTGCTCGCGCTCACGGAGGCTGGCCTCGAGGCGCTCGCGGCGCATCTCCGCCTCGCCGAGTGCCTCGAGGGCCTTGCCGTCGCGGAGGCCCAGCTGCGCGGCCTTCAGCTCCACTGCCTTCTGCAGCACCGCGATGTACGCCAGCTGCTCCTGGCCCTCCCCTCGGATCGACTCCAGCGACTCGTCCACGCCCTGCGGCCCTCGCCCGGGAGACGGCGCCACCACCTTGTCCGTCTGCCACCCGCTCAGAGAGCCGCCGGGCGCCGGCGGGAGGAGGGCGCACCCGAGCTCCGCGCGACACGGCGCGCAGGTCGTGCTCACGGGCCTCCAGGGCGCGCTTCAGGTCCGCGTTCGCCTTCACGAGCTCTGCGAGCTTCTCTTGCGCCATCTCCAGCTGCCGCTCCGTCCTTGACAGGGCGCTGCGGAGGCTCGCCTCCTCCTTGCTTTTCGCCGCTATTACTGACATGTAGTGCGTCTGACCCTGGCCCGCCGAGCGAGTGCCGGACTTCGCCCCGCCTTTGCTGGGGCTCGAAGGCGGGCCATGAGACTGAGCAAGTACGGGATTGACTTGCACCGGCCTCCCAAGGTCAGACTGCTGGACTGGCAGCTTCGTCGACGGGCAAATCTCGAGCAAACGCTGCTCGACGAGCTGCGTGTACTCTTGCGCAGCGTACAGGTCCTCGGTAAGTCTCCTATTCTCGCTCTGGAGCTGCCGCAGCAAGTCTCCCTCGCGGCCGCCGGGTCTCACCCCATGCGAGAGCTCCGCCTCAGCGCGGCCACCGGGTCTGGCGCCATTCTGCGAGTGCATGCAGTCAGGCGGCTGTAGGTCAATTAAGCTAAGAGTCGCCCCAGGCTCAACGAGCACTGCGCTGTCGGTCCAATGCGCGACGGCGACTCACAGCGGGCGCAGGGACGACAGGACGGCGCCTCTGGCTGACGAACGAGGGCTCGAACTCGACACCATCCACCTCCATCTCTTCATCGAGCGGCGCGATTCCGAGCGAGGCTTGCTCCATGTCAGAAGCGGACGCGCTGACGCCGGGGGTTGAGAGTCGCGCTGATGGCTTTCTGGAGGTAAGCGCTTAAATCCCGCTGCGTCAGAGCGACTTGTGCGCGCTTGCTAAAGCGCTCTGGAGTTACTGTTGAACGAAAGGGGTACGCGGCAAAGCGACGCCGCTCGCTTTGGGGCTTCGCGGGACAGCCAGCGTCGCGTAGATCGGCGGTGTAGCTGTTTTGTTGATAGAAGCGCGTGGAGGGGTGCCGTCGATGGCGAACCGCACCGACCCGACCGGCTTTCAGGCCCACGGGCAGGCGGCCACGTTCCTCGTCGGTGAGTATGCATCTCTGTCGCGCTCTCGGAATCCACCCGAGCGACCGTGCGCAGAGAAGCTACTCAGGAACCGCATCTACAACCAGCCTTACTGGAAGGAGCACTGCGCCGAGCTCTCCGGTGCGAGCGCATGCGCACGCGAGCGTCGCTCGAGCTCGCGGCTGAGCGCGATCTGTCCGCAGTCGAGAGCCTCGTCGACAAAGCGATGGCCCTCACGCACTTCGGCGGGACGTATGGCGGTAATCGGAAGCCAACAAACTTCATGTGCCTTATGCTCAAGATGTTGCAAATGGCGCCCGAGAAGGAGATCATCGTCGAGTTCATCAAGAACGAGGACTACAAGTCCGTGCTCGCACCGGCGGCCACCCGCAGTCGTTGACCCCAGGACGTTTCGGGGGCGCAGGTATGTGCGCATCCTCGGTGCTTTCTACCTCCGACTCGTGGGGAAGCCGCTCGACGTGTACCAGTACCTTGAGCCGCTTTACAACGACTACCGGAAGGTCCGGCGGCGAACCGTGGAAGGGCGTGCGTCCCTGTCTTCCTTTTCCCCCCCCTCAAGCCTGCCTCAGCCGGCTCGCAGCATATATCGTCACGCACATTGACGAGGTCATCGACGAGTTGCTGACTCAGGATTACTCCTGCGACATCGTGCTTCCGCGCTTGCCGAAGCGCGTGGCGCTGGAGGCAGCGGGGCAGATCGAACCGCGCCGTTCAGCTCTCGAGGATGACTTGGAGGAGAGCGAGGAAGAGGAGGAAAAGAAACCGGCGGAACCGGCACAGAATCCGAATCGCCTCCGGGTCTGCTCGCATCCGTGCACGAGCGTGCAGTGACAGCTTCGAACTAACCACGGGGCTTGCGGCAGTTCAAGGAGAGACCAGAGGCGCAGGGAGAGAGCGAAGAGGAGCGTAAAGAGAAGAAGCCGGAGCGCAGCGACCGCGACCGCGGGGACCGCGGGGACCGCGGGGACCGCGAACGCGAGCGGGACAGGGACAGGGACCGCGACAGGGATCGCGACAGGGACCGCGATCGGCGGGACGGGGACCGCGACCGCGACCGTCGGCGCCGCAGCAGGAGCAGGAGCAGAAGCCGCGAGCGACGCCGCGACAAAGGTCCGGAACATGGGAGAGACTCGTCAGTTCCCCCGGCTGACGTAGTGTGGCCTCGCAGACGACGGCAAGCGGAGAGCCGACGACAGGGACAAGGGCCGCAAGGACGACCGCGGAAAGGAGGCAAAGGACGGCCCCAAGACCGAAGCCGACGAGATCGCAGAGCAGAATGCGCTCCGTGCAAGCCTCGGCCTCAAGCCGCTCCGTATGTGAGTGGGCTTGGCTGTTCTAGTCTGCTCAATTCGACTCTATTATCGCAAGCAATCACGAGTCGACCTGCGGGCTGATTATTTCTAATCCTTCCTTGAGCGTCCATCCTACTTGAAACTGCCTACAGTATACGCTTGGCTACCAATTAACACTGCCATGAAGCAAACAGCTTCAAATACACCTAGAATACAAGAACACGAACTCGTGTGACAAAGTACACTGCAGCTGCAGCAGGACAAATTGATACAGAACTAGAAAAGCCCGACGGACCGAAATTGAAAGTGCTTGTCCTAGCGCTAGATCCAGACTATCTCCAAGAATTCGAAAGAGAGGTCCAATTTACAAGCAATATAGAGATGGCTGATAATAGGTTAGGTGCCTACGTGAGTTTTCAAACGCGGCGGGGCCCTGGGTCTGAACCCAGAGGCCCCGAGGCCAGCGTTAACGTTCATGGTTAGACGTCAACGCAAGGGAGGTCGATGCGGCTCCGGAGCTCGGGCGGGAGACAGTGGAAGTCGTGGCGGTTGGGGAGGGTCGGGAGCCGCGCCCGCACGGCCCGCACGCACAGCTCCGTCAGGCTCGGCACGGCGCTCAGCTCTACCGCGAGGTGCGCGTCAGGCCGAGGCCCAGGAGAGGCGGGCAGTCGTTGGCGAGGTGCGCACCGAGTTCGATGGCGAACATGTCGTGGCAGTAGGGACCACGGCGCGCTCCGCCGTTGGCGTAGCCGCCTACGACGTAGAGAGAAGAGCCCCGCATCACCGCCGAGTGGCCCCAGCGCTCCGAGGGCGCCGCCCCCGACGTCCCCGGCTGCCGCCACTCTGTCCTCTCTGCCCAAAGTGCCGAGCTGAGCGAGGCCGACGCCGAGCCAGGCAGGCGCGCTGGCCGAGTGGCCGGCGGGCCGCTCACGCACCGAGGTCGAAGACGTGGACGTCGTTGAGGCAGCGGAAGCCCGTGTCGCCGGCCCCAACGCCGCCTGCCGGGGCGCGCCTGTCAAGGCCTAGGCCAAAAGGCGCGACGGCGGCGAGGTCGAGGGCTGGGCACCGTATACGACGATCTCGGAGCCCGCGAGGGCAGCCAGGTGCCCGCACCGCTCCGTCGGCCGCTTCCCGTAGATCCGCCCAGGCTTCCACCAGTGCCGTTTCTCTGAGTCGGCAGCAATCAAGGGCGGGCGCGGCCATGAAGGCAGCGCAAAATCCGCACCAATATCGAAGATGTGCACGTCGTTGAAGCTGCCGTACGCGTGTGCGTCAATACTCAACTGGGGCGGGGGAGGGGGGGAGGGGGGGAGGGGGGGGGGGGAAGGGGGGAGGGGGGAGGGGGGGAGGGGGGGGGGGGGGGGGGGGGGGGGGGAACCAGTGGTCGCCGGCAGAGGCCCCTCCGATGAGATAGAGTCGATTGCCCACGAGGGTAGCGCTGTGCCCCGTGCGCTCCGAAGGCGGCTCCCCAGTGACGCCTGGAGCCTCCCTGCGACGAACGGTGTCAGAGCTCGAGTTGCAATGGATGGTCGCCAGCTTAAGGGGCCGTGTTAATCGTGACGGACACGTACCAGCTCATCGTGGCGATGTCGAACCTGACGAGCGCTAGAAATCAGCGTTTGGGCGCTACAGTGCTGCCGCGGGCGCTGCGCGCGTACACGAAGAGATCGTTGAAGCTGTGACGAATTGAAAGATTAGAAGCAAGCATGCGTAGAGATGCTAAAGGAGCGGGCTCATATCCTTGCAAGCTCACCAGCGCCCGATCCCAGAGGAAGATCGGCTGTAGCCACCAAAGACGATCACCTTGTTTCCTACAAGAGTGGCCGAGTTGCCCCTAAAGGTTGGAGCGGGTGACTCCCGTGGCGCGTGAAAGAGAGGCGAACTCAGAGCGCGAATGCTCACCAGCGCTCGGAGGGGGCCACGCCGTGAATCACAGGTTGCGACCAGGTCATCTCCGTGAGATCCAGCACGTGAAACTGCGCATGCGATAGAATCCGACCCGTTAAAAGAGTTTGTGAAAACGACCATCCGGAAGTGCTTACATCGGAGAAAAAGGTGTTGCCCTCAACTCTGGTGCATCGGCGACAACAGCGAATGCAAGAAGTTATCAGCGCGCGCGGAAACGCGGCCAAAACAGTATTTATCGACACTCGCACCGCGTCGATGAGTAGCCTACGCAAGATGATCATGAACCGCTGAGCAATTTCACGCATGATGCTTGAATTAAAAGTGCGCGTACCGCCAAAGATGAGGATTTTGTCCTTCACAATGACTGCAGAGTGTCCCCACCTGCTTTCTGGGGCTGCCAGAAGCAATCAAAATTGGGGAGCTCGAGGTTGCAGCATGCACAGCGCTAGCGCGCGACGAACCATTCCCGCCGACGATTGGCCGCTGCCATTGGAGCGTCTCAATATCAAGGATATGGACATCGTTGAAGCTGCGACCGCCAAGTGAGCGTTGGGGGCACCAGCAAGCGCGGGAAAGGCGAAGGACGCGAAGAGCCGTCAACGCCTTTCCACGCCCAGTCGAGCCTGCGGCAAGCGAACAAGCAACACACAACTCACCACTTTCCGCCCACGCTTCCAGAGGACTCGCTCTCCGCCTGCAAACACGGAAAGCACGGAGATCAATTGTTTGCGCGTTCGTAGCACAGACAGTGCGCCGGGCCGCGGAAACGTACGGAAGTGTAACCTCCAAAGATAACAAGCTTCTTCCTGCGCTCGGCGGCGCGAGAAAGGCTCAGGGGTGTTGGTGCGCACAAGGAACTGGGGGCAAACCCGCCCCAGAGACACACGCTGTGCCCCCATCGCTCGGAAGCGGGCGTTCCCGCAGCCTTGAGCGCTTTCCACGTGCGGGGCTGCTCCGGCGCGCCGCCCGAGCTCGCTGCAAATGGCGTGAGGCCAAATCGCACCGCCGCGGGGTGAACGCACTGCAGACTCCTGCTTCCTGCAGCTGGGCATGTATGGAGACGCTCGGAGGCATAGCCGCTGTCGGCTACTGTGCGCGGATCGCGCGGCTACGGGTTCGTAAGCTTTACCCCCCTTCGCCCCCGCCCCCCTCGCCTCGCCCCAGAGGTCGATCAAATGCGGCAGCCAGCGGCACCGCCTGGCGGTCCCGGTGCTCCGGCGCGCGCGGATGGGCTCGTGCGGGCAGCGGCCAGGGACAGGCTCCTCGCAGACAGCCCAGCCGCGCGGCAGTTGCAACTGCGAGCCGGGCCCGGCGAGCAGAGGTCAGGATTCTGTGCCGCGTACGTTGAGTTTAGCGGTGAGCGGCACGCGCGCTCGCGCAGCTTGCCCTTTTAGCCGCCGTACCGTTGAACGCCGCGCGGCGGTCGCAGATCGACTCGGCGCGTTGAGGGCTCGGCAGTTCAAGGTCTTTTTCGCGATCTGGATGACTCTGGAGCTGCTGGTCATTGTACGCGTGCAAGCCCGATGCTACGCATGTTCGGCTGCGCACTGATTGGGGCGACCTTGGCACGCAGCTCGGGCTCCTGGCCTTGATCCGGAACGTGCAAGAGCTGGATTCGATCACTGCGGCGATAGAGTCGGTCGCCCTCGCGTGCGTCCGTGAGGGCGCTGTCCCCGCCGCGGGGCGGGGCGAGCGCGGGGCACAGGTTCTGGGGCAAGGCGCGGGACGGGAGGCCCAACGCAATCCTGGCCCTCGGAATCTCGGCCCTTGCGATTGTGCGTGCCGGCTATGCGGGGCGGCTAGTACGGGGGCGTTGGCTTACGGGGAGGGGCGCCAGGTCCGCCTCGGCATCCTCCTCGCCATCTCGACGACCTTCGGCCTCTGGTGCTCCGTCCGAGGAGAGCCCTCCCGCCGCGCCTGCCGCGTCGCCGCCGGTGCGCCCCCGCGGCGGGGCGGGGGCCGGGGGGCTGACGCGGGGCAGTGCTGGCGCTGAACGCGGCCGGCTTCCTGGCGCTGGTGCCGGTGCCCCGGGACGCGCGGGTGGCGCGCCGCATCGCCGACAGCTTCCACGTCTGGGTACTGCGCGGCGGCGTGCCGCGCCGCATCGCAGTTTTGTTGCTGATAGTACCCCGCAGTCCCTCGTCCTCCCCGCCGTCATCGAGGTAATATCGGGGCGAGTCCCTGCTGCGCCAGATTTGTTGCTGATATCGCCCCGCAGATCCCGTCCCTCGCCCTCCTCGCCGCAGCCCTTGCCCCCGGCGGCCCCCCCGCCGCCCTTCTCCTCCTCATCTCCGCTGTCCAGCTCGTCCGCGCCGCCCGCCCGCCCGCCCCCCGCCGGCTCCGCGGGCGACGCCTGCGCAGGCGCGCGGCCTCCTCGCAGGGGCGGACGCGCTCTGCTGCGGCCCCCGCATGCTCGACTGCGGCTGCCCGTGCGCCCCGCCCCGTTCCCCGGCCCCGCTCCCAGCGCCGAGCTCACGCGGCGGCAGCTGCCTCGGCGCGTGCCCCTTCCCGTGCTGCGGGGGGTGCGCGCTGCCCGGGGACGAGTTTGCGGATAGAGACATGCTCGGTGCGCCGGACGCGCCGCCGCCAGCCGCCGCTCGCCGAGACGGCCGGCAGGCGAGGACACCGACTCGGAGGGCGACGGGCCGCCGCCCTCTGCTGGCCCCCGCACGCCCCGCGGCGCGCGCCCCGCCCCGGCCCCCAAACGCCCGCCCCCGCGAGTGTAGCGTCCGAGCGGAGAAGATCGGCGAGCGGTGACACGGTGAGGGCGGGGCGGGCCTAGGGCGGGGGTGGAGGGCATCGAAGGCGGCCTCCTCCTCTGCCGCCGGCGTCGGGCGGCGCGGGGACGAGGCGGGGCGGCGGGGCGGGCCTGGCGAGGGCAGGGCGGAGGCGACGGCGGCTGCGGCGGCCTGCAGCAGCTCCTCCTCCGTCCCCGCGCCCGGCGCCAGCGCCTCGTGCACCACCACCCGCACGCCTGCCCCCCGCCGTCAACGGCGCGCACGGGGAGGGGAGGAGCGGCGCTCGCCCCGCACGCCGGGGCTGCCCTCGGGGCGCAGGGTGAGCTCGGAGCTGGCGGGCATGAGGCGGCCGGTGCCGTCGATGGTGACGGGGACGACGGGCACGCCGGCCTCCTGCCGCCGCGTCAGGCGCGGGGCGGCCGGGCGGCGGGGCGGGGGCGGAGGCGGGCCTTGGCGAGGAGGAAGGCGCCGCGCTGGAAGGGGAGCGGGCGCCGGTCCTGCGAGAGCCGCCCCTCCGCGAAGAAGACCAGCGGCACGCCCGCCCGCAGGTACCCTGCCCCGCCCTCAGCCCCCGCCCCCGCCGCCCCCGGGCCGGGCGCGCACGGCGGCAGCGCTCGAGGCCCTCGCGGTAGCTCGCGATGCTCCCCGCCGCCACCGACACGAAGCTGCCCCCGCGCTCACCACCCCCGCCCGGCCCCCTCACGCCCGCGCTAGGCGCTGCGCACCCCAGCTGCCGCATCGCCCAGCCGATGAGGGGCAGGTTGAACGCGACGTCTGCCCCGCGCCTCGTCGGCTGGGGTGGGGCGGGTGCGCGGACGCGAGGCGGGGTGCGGGGAGCACCAGCGCGGGCAAGGATCTTGGCGCCAGGGCGCAGGCGGAGGACCTGCGGCGCGGTGAGGCGGCGGCGTGCCGGCGCGGGCGGGGCGGGGCGCACGACGAAGGCGTCGAGCCAGCTCTGGTGGTTCAGCACGTAGATGCACGCCCCCGGCGGGGCGGCCGGCGGAGGCCCACCCCCAGGGCCCGTAAAGGAGACGGAGAAGAAGGGGCGGGCGGCGGAGAAAGCCCAGAGGCAGGCGACGCGATCGAAGAGGCGGCGCTGCTCCCGGTCGAAGAGCTCGACGAGGGGGAAGAGGAGGGCCATCGCGCCCGCCCCGCACGCGCTCACGGACAGCACCCACGCGTAGAACGCGAGCGCCCGCGCCGCGTCCCACCCGTTCGACGCCACCGCCCGCTGCAGCCGCGGCACCAGGCCCACCGCCTTCGGCACCGACGGCGCGCTTCCCTTCTGCGTCACGCAACCGCTTAGCTACATGCGAGAAGATCGGCGCCGCCGGCGCGCAGGCGCCGCGCGTAGCTGCGCACCCCGCCTTCGCGCGCGCGCGGCTTCGACGACGGCTGCGAATGCGCATCGCTCTCCGCGCAAACGAAGAATTCTCGCTTTGTGGCTTGCTGTTCGAAGCTTCTTCTTGTGGCCAGACCTCTGCTCAGGCTCAGCCGACGGGCAGATGTGAAGAAAGCTGTTCGTGCGGCGGCTGATTTTCTACTACATTCGACGTCCGATTTCGTGTGTCGCCATAGCACGGCGCGCGCTGGCGGCGCTGGCTGGACCAATTGCAGGGTCGCAAAAAGCGGTTCGGCCCGCATTCGCACCCGCTCGTGCGTTTCTCTCTGAGCTCAGCTAGCTCGGCTCGACTTGAAGGAGAGAGGGCACATGGGCCGACGCTCGAGGGTGCCCGGTCCGGACTCGGGGTAGGCGATTGTTCCGACGGTCGCCGCAGCGGTTTCACAGAGACGGAGCCTCGCGTCCATGCGCATGCCAGCTGCAGCAAGCTTAAGGGCCATGCGCGTGCACGTGCACGTGCATGTGGGCACGGCCGCGCGCGCGCGGCCGGCGCGGCCCTGCGGACAGCTGCGCATGCAGGCGGCGGCAGCGCGGGGCCCCGCGGGAGTTATCATGCTTATCGATTAGTATCGTAGATGGCTAGACTGCATGCGAAGACGTAATTGAACTCGGAAGCGAGGTGGGCGAAAAAGGAGCGCATAGTGCGGGGCCAGGGTCTGGGCTACGAAAGGCGCTCCTCGGTCCAGCTGAAGAGGGTCTGGAGGAAGCGCGACGAGACGCTGCGGCGGGGCAAGGGCCTCAGACGGAGGCGGCGGGGCGGCGGGGCGGCGGGGCGCGGGGCGGACCGTCCGCCGAGGCGGGCCCCGATCTGGGCGGTGAGGCGCTGGAGCTGGGGCACGAGCTGCGGTGGGGGGCGCTCAGGCCGGCCGCGCGGGGCGAGTGGGGGAGGGGGGAGGGCGGGGCGGGGCGGGCCTGGGGGCGGCGGGGTCGACGAAGAGGCCGAGGAGGCTGGCGTCGCGCTCCTCGCGGCTCATGGCGCGGGCGCTCTCGCCGAGCCAGGCGAGGATCTCCTCCATGTTGCGCGCGTGCTGCACCTCCGCCGCCGTGCGCGGCTCGCCCCCCGCCGCCTCCAGGATCGCCGCCCGCGCCGGCCCCGGCAGCAGCGCCGCCGCCGCCGTGGGGGAGGGGAGGAAGGGGGAGGCGGGGAGGAGGCCCGGGGGCAGGGCGGGGGCGGGCTCGTCGGGGCGGGGGTCGAGGGCGCGGTGGAGGAGGAGGCGGGAGTAGGCGTCGATGCCCTGCGCGACCTCCTCGACGACCATCTCGCGCAGGAAGGTCCCCTCCTTGGAGAGCAGGAAGCCGAGCGCCTCGCGCGCGTTCCGCGCCTTCGTCTCCGCGTCGATCTCGACGAGGTCGAGCCCCTGGGGCGGCGCTCTGGGTGGGGCGGGGCCGGGGGGCGGGGCGGGGGCGGGGGGCGGGGCGGACGTCGACGACGCCCTCGGCGGCGTCGAGGAGGGAGCGGAACTTGGCGAAGTCGAAGCGCCCGTCCCGGTACAGCACCTGCCCCGCCCCGCTCACCGCCCCGCGCCCCGCGGCGCGGCGGGGCGGGGCGCGCCTGGAGGAGGGCGTTGCGGAGCTCGGCCGACTCGTCGGTGACGAGGCGGCGGGCGATGTAGGGGTACGCGTTGAGCACGAGCTGGAACTCGGGGTCGCCCGTCAGCGCGATGCCCTCGAGGACCTGCGGGCCGGCCCGTCAGCGCCGGCGCCGGGCAGGGCTCGGGGCGGGGCGGGGGACCCGGCGCACGGAGAGGGCGCGGAGGATGAGGGCGAAGTAGGGGGGGATGCGGAAGGGGTACTTGAACGTGATCTCCGCCAGCTGCGCGCTCAGCTCCTGGAAGTTGATGTTCGCCACGCCCCCGCCCCGCATCGCCACCTGCGCACCGTCAGCGGGGCGGCGGGGGCGGCGGGGGAAGCGGGGCGGGCCTCGAAGACTTGGGTGAGGACGGGGATGATGGGGGAGATGTCGACGCCCGGGGGCAGGAACTCGAGCTTGACGAAGTCCTCCGTCACCTTCTCGTACTCCCCGTTGACGAGGTGCGTGATCGCCTCGATCATCCCGTACATCTGGTAGCTCTTCATCTCGCTCATCAGCCCGAAGTCCAGGATCGCAAGCCGCCCGTCCGCTGCCTCCCCGTCGCCCCGGCACGGCGCCGCGGGGCGGGGCGGGGCGGGGCGGGGCGGACGAGTCTTCATGAGGTTGCCGGGGTGGGGGTCGGCGTGGAAGAAGCCGGTCTCGAGGAGCTGCATGAGGAAGCACTCGACGCCGACGTTGACGAGGCGCTTGATGTCCTCCGGGCTGCTCTCCGAGAGCTTCGTCCCCTCGAGCCACTCCAGCACGATCACCCGCCGCGACGTGTACCGCTCCATCGCCGCCGGGATGAACACGTCCGGCAGCGACTGCCGGCCGGCCAGCGTCGGGGCGGGGCGGGGCGGGGGGCGGGGCGGGGGCGGACGGCGTGGAGCTCGGCGAAGCGGCGGGCGTTGGCGGCCTCCGTCACGTAGTCGAGCTCGTCGAAGAAGCGAACCGCCCACTCGTCCAGCACGCTCACGAAGTCCGTCCGGTCCCGCAGGAACGGCACCTGCCCCGCCGTGAGGCCGGGCGGGGGCGCGCGGGGGCGGGGCGGGCCTTGCGGGCGGCGAGGCCGGCCTGGCGCATGAGGTAGAGGTCTAGGGAGACCTGGGCCGGGGTAAGGGATCGCGGGGCGGGGCGGGGCGGGGCGGGGCGGGGCGGGGCGGGGCGGACGCTCTCGAGGACGCGGGGGCGCTGGACCTTGACGGCGACCGTCTCGCCCGTGTCGCGAAGGGTGGCCTTGTAGACCTGCCCCAGCGAGGCCGCCGCGATCGGGTTCGGCGTGATCTCCGAGAAGACCTCGTCCACTTTCATCCCCAGGTCCTCCTCGATGATCTGGAAGGCCACCTCGTTCGGGAAGGTCGGCACCGCGTCGCACAGCTTCTGCAGCTCCTCCATGTCTGCGCCCCCGCCTCAGCGCCCGCAACCCCCGCTCCGCCCCCGCGCGTGCGCACAGAAGGGGCCCACGATGTCCGGCTGCGCGGCGCCGGGGCGGCGTCAGGCGCGGCGGGGGCGGAGCGGGCGAGCTGAGGGCGCACCCGGATGGAGAGGGCCTGCCCGACCTTGACTGCGGGGGGCCCCGGTCAGCGGGCGCACGCGCCGGGGGCCGGCGGCGGCGCACTGAAGGCGGGGCCGAGCTTGGTGAGGATCTGCGCGGGGCGTGCTCGGGGCGCGCTCGGGGCGCGCGGGGCCGGGGCACGTCGGACCTCGCGGAGCTCGTTCGCGCGCTTGAACTCGTTCGAGTCCCACTTGCCCGTCCGCCAGTCGACGAGCAGCTTGCCGGCGAAGCCGAGGAGCGGCACGAGACACTCCCTCCAGCGGCTCGCCACCTGCGCCGGCCTCGCGCGGAAGTATCTCGCGATGGCGTCCGGGTCGTAGCGCAGCCTGCGCGCAGCCTCAGCCTGAGCGCCCGAGCCGCCACGTGCAATGTTCGCGCACGGCAGGTTGCACTCCTCCTCCGTGCGCGGAGGCTCCGAGCCATGCCAATAAAGGTCATCCGATCTGAAACGGGCCGCGTCGGCCGCCGGGAAGCGCATGCCACGGAAGGGGCCGCGCACGTGTAGCTTTTCTCGGGAGGGGCGAGGACCGCGAACGGAGCGGCGGGCGACGGGGCGGGCACTGCAGATTGATCCGCAGTCCGCCGAGGCGCTCTTGCTGGCCGCCGGGCCTGCGCGCCGCGACGCTTGGGTCAACACGCGTGCACGCGCGTGGCCCCGCGCCCGCGGCGGATAGCCGGCTATTCAGTCGCGCAGGCGTCGCTAACCATTTGCTTGCCGAAAAAGCTCCTTGGGGCGCGCAAGCCCTTGGAGGGGCGCGGAGTGTTGGAATTGATCGGCACGGAGGGGCAAGCGGCCGAGCTCGACGATGTTGGCTGCGCTCTGCTGTGCGCAGCAGCCACCGAACCGGTGGAGAACGCCATGACGCAGCTTCGTGCCAGCTCAGTGGCAGCTCTTGTCGGAGGGGTATAGGTGCAGTAGGTACCAGCAAGGAAGGAGCCCCGGCCGCGGCGAGCTCGTCCGCGAAAGTTCGCCTGCCGAGCTGGATCCACCGAACCAGCGATCCCGGTTCGTCATGTACCAGCAGGGGCAGCCTCCGCCGCCGGGCGGACCAGGAAGCCGTCCGGGCATCGCCGCGCAGCCGAGGACCGGCCTTCTGCCCTCTGGATACGAGCGAAGCGATGCGGCTGCCGCGAGGGCGCCCGCAGACGTCGAGTCCCAACGGCAGTCAAGCAGCGCTCCGAACCCGCTCACGCTCTGCCTGGGTCTTTGCCTCGTCGTCGCATTGGTCGCAATTGGCGTTCTCTCTGTGCTCTACATGAGGGCAACGACGGCGCCCTCCGCGGCAGGCGGCGGGACCAACGGAGCCACGCTGGGCGCGGGTGCGCTGGCGGTTGACGCGCCGCCGGGCTGCCCCCGCAGCGGCCCTCACGGGCGCTCGCTCGCAGGAACGCGAAGCACGGGGCTCGGGTCGGAGGCGGCGGCGGCGGCGGCAGCGGGGGCGCGGGACGCGGACCTGCGCGCCAAGGAGGTGGCGGATGCCGTGCTGCGGGACATGGACCTGACGGCGGACCCGTGCGACGACTTCTACCAGTACGCGTGCGGCGGGTGGCTGGCGCGCACGGAGATCCCGGCGGACACGAACGCGTGGAGCCGCTCCTTCACGACCATCTCGCTGAGCAACCGGGAGATCCTCCGCGGCATCCTCGAGGACAAGTGGCCCCTCCTCTCCTCGTGCCCGCGCCCCCCGCCCCCCGCCCCGCCCCGCCTGACGCCTGCCGCCAGGTACTACGCCTCGTGCATGGACGTCGCCGCCATCGACAAGCGCGGTGCGCCCGCCCCGCCCGCAGCGCGCCGCCGCCTCACGGGCCCGCAGGCGTCGAGCCGATCAAGCCCTGGGTCGAGAAGATCGACGCGATCGTCACGGCGGCCGACCTCGGGCGCGTCCAGGCCGAGCTCTTCACGTGCCCCGCCCCGCACCCCGCCCCCCCGCCGCCCCGCCGACGAGCGCGCAGGCTCGGGGTGACGACATTCTACGGGTACTCGATCTCGCCGGACTCGAAGAACCCGAATGTCTACATCATGGAGTTCAAGCAGGCCGGCCTCTCCATGCCCAAGGAGTCCGCCCGCCCCGCCCCACCCCGCCCAGCCCTGCCGCGGGGCCGCGGGGCGGGGCCGACTCTCGCGCAGCAAGTACGTGGACCTGCGGCAGGGCCCCATCCGGCAGAAGTTCCTCGACCACGTCACCGACCTCCTCGTCCGCCCCCGCCCCCGCCCGCAGCCGCCCCCCGCCCCTCACACCGCCCGCCCAGGTCCTCATGGGCACTCCGTTCGACACCGCCTACGTGCGCGCCGCGGGGGCGGGGGCGGGGGCGGGGGCGGCGGGCGTGAGACGGGGGCGGGGCGCAGGACGCGTCGCGGCGGATCCTGGAGCTGGAGACGGAGCTGGCGAACGCGACGCTGCCGGCGTCGACGCTGCGGGACCCCGAGGCGTCGTACCACCCGACGAGCCTCGCCGCCTTCGAGCAGGCGTACCCGAACATCCCCCTGCGGCCGATGCTCGCGGCCATCGTGCCCTACCCGGAGTACCCGGGCTTCATCTACAACGTCGAGTCGCCCAAGTTCATCGCCAAGGTCAACGAGGTCATCGGGACGACCGACGTGGGGACGCTGAAGCAGTACCTCAAGTGGCACCTCGTGCACGGCGTCGCGAGCTACCTCGCCTCCTCCGTCGTCAACGAGACCTTCGAGTTCTACTCCCAGGAGCTCATGGGCCAGGAGGAGATCGCCCCCAAGTGGAAGCGCTGCGTCGCGTCGGCGGACTCGCTGCTGGGGGAGCTGCTGGGGCGCTACTACGTCCTGGAGCGCTTCAACGAGAAGGACCGGGCCAAGGCGAAGGAGCTCATCGACTTCATCGAGGCGGCCTTCGAGGAGCACCTCCCCGGCGTCTCCTGGATGGACCCCAAGACCCGCGCCGCCGCCCTCAAGAAGCTCAAGCAGATGAACAACAAGGCCCGCCCCGCCCCGGCCCGCCCCGCCCGGCCCCGGCGCCCTCTGAGGGGGCGGCAGGTGGGCTACCCGGACCGCTGGATCGACTACACGCAGCTCTCCTTCGACAAGGCCGACTTCTTCGGCAACTTCGTCAAGGCCAAGAAGGCCCGCCGCCTCTCGCCGCCCCGCCCCGCCCCCCGCCCCTGACCCCCGCCCAGTACGAGGTCGCCCGCGCGTGGCAGCGCTTCGGGCAGCCGGTGGACCGGCTGCGGTGGCAGATGACGCCGCCCACGGTGAACGCCTACTACAACCCGTCGATGAACGAGATGGTCTTCCCCGCGGGGATCATCCAGGAGCCCTTCTTCTCGTCCACCTTCCCCGCGGCGATGAACTTCGGGGGCATCGGGATGGTGATGGGCCACGAGCTCACGCACGGCTTCGACGACCAGGGGCGCAAGTTCGACGGCACGGGCAACGTCACCGAGTGGTGGAGCCCCGACGTCGAGAAGGCCTTCGAGGAGCGCGCCAAGTGCGTCCAGCGCAAGTACGGCGCCTACTCCCTCCCCGAGGGCCGCATCAACCCCAAGCTCACCATGGGCCCGCCCCGCCCGCCCCGCCCCCGCCCTGCCCCCGCCGCGCTGACGGGGCGGCAGGGGAGAACATCGCGGACATGGGCGGGGTGCGGCTGGCGTGGTTCGCGTACCAGTCGTGGAAGGCGGCGCGGGGCGGGGAGCGGGCGGACCCGTCGCCGACGACGCTGCTGACGCCGGACCAGCTGTACTTCGTCGCCTTCGCGCAGAACTGGTGCCAGAAGAAGCGCCCCGAGTACCAGAAGATCATGCTGCGCTCGGACCCGCACTCCCCCGGCAAGTTCCGCGTCCTCGGCTCCCTCTCCTCCTTCCCCGAGTTCGCCAAGGCATACAACTGCCCCGCCGGCACCGAGCTCAACCCCCCCGCCGACGAGCGCTGCGAGGTCTGGTAGCCCCGGACCCGCCCGCCGCCCCGGCCCCCCCTAGCTTCCTACTCTCCATGCAGCTTTTCCCCGAACCGAGACCCCTCACCCTTCCCGGATGCACGGAACAACGTTTCATGGATCCTGGTCACGAGAGCTCTGGGGCCGAGCGCTAGGGAGGGTGAGGGGGTCAGGAGGGCGGGGCGGCGAGGCTGGAGGCCACGCTGGGGGCGGCGGGGGCGGCGGAGGGCGCGGGGGCGAGGGTCTGCGAGGGGAGGGTCTGGGAGGCGGTGACGGCGCCGGCGGCGGGGCCCTGCTGCTGGGCCTGGGCGGCCTGGGCGGCGGCGGCCTGGGCGGCCTGCTGGGCGGCCTGGGGGAACATGATGAGCTCGAGGCGCTGGCGCTGGGCGTCGTCGGACGGGTCCTCGGGCTCGAGGCCGCGGATCTTGAAGACCTCGACGTTGCCCTCGGTGTCGCCCACGACGAGCACGGGGCTCGTCTGCCCGAACCGCACCGACGTCAGCTTCCGCCCCTCGTACACCTTGAACGCCACCGGGTCCAGCCTGCGCCCCGCTCGTTACCCCTGCCGCCGGCGCGCGGCGCGGCGCGGGGCGGGGCGGGGCGGGGCGGCGCACGTGGACTGGGAGAGGTCCCAGACCTCGACGCGGCCGTCGCCGGTGCAGGAGGCGAAGACGGTGCCGTTGTGGGGCGACCAGCAGATGTCCGCCACGTAGTCCGTGCAGCTCTGGAAGATCAGCACGGGCTTCGTCTGCTCCTCGCCCCACAGCTTCACCGTCCAGTCGGCCGAGCAGGAGAGGAAGGCGGAGTGGAGGAAGGGGGACCAGCGGATGCGGTAGACGGGCCCCGCGTGCCCCGCGTACGAGTCCAGGTACTGCTCGTTGTACGACGTGCTGCACCGGTGCATCGCCCCGTCCTCCGTCCCCGCCACGTACAGGTTCGGGTCCCGCGGGGAGAAGTCGAGGCAGGTGCCCGAGGCGCGGCGGGAGATGAAGGCCTCGCCCTTGCCGTCGCCGCGGGCGGCGCTGGCGACGCGCTTGAGGGCCATGAGGTCGGTGTGCTCGAGGCCCTTCTTCATCGACCACTGCGTCACCCGCCCGTCCATCGCGATCGACACCAGCGCCTCGCCCCGCTCCGAGCCCCGGTCCACCCACTGCCCGCCCCCTCAGCGTCGGCGGGCCGGGGCCGGGGCCGGGGCGGGGCGGGGCGGGGCGGGGCGGGCCTTGAGGTCCCAAACGGCGTCGGCGTGCTTGCCGGCGGTGTGGCCCGACTCGAGGGCCGGCTTCGGGTCCCCCTTGCGCACGTCGTAGATCACCACCGAGCCGTCGTAGAGCCCCGCCGCCAGCAGGTTCGGGTGCGCCTGCGAGAAGGCCAGCGAGCAGACCCCGCAGGGCGTGTGGTAGGCGCGCTCGGGGTAGTCGGGGTTCTTGAGGGACCAGAAGAGGATGAGGCCCTCGCGGCGGTTGGCGGCGCCGAACTCGAGGGAGCCGTAGGAGACGGCGAGGAGGTCCCCCTGCAGCGCGTTCCACGAGACGCACGAGACCGAGCGCCCCGCCGTCAGCGCGCACTGCCACCGCCACAGCGCCTCCATCGACGCCCCCGCCCCGCTCGTCACCGTCGTCTGCCCGCTCCACGCCGGGCCCAGCACCGCGTCTGTCCGCCCCCGCCCCCGCCCCTCAGCCCTCCGCCGCGGGGGCGGGGAGGGCCGGGGGCGGGGGCACCGATGGAGGGCGGGGGGGCGGCGGCGGCGGGGGCGGCGGGGGCCTGGTGCTGGGCGAGGAGGGCCTCGGCCTCCTCGTAGGTGAGGTAGTTGCGGTAGGAGAGGTGCTTCTGGTGGAACACGTTCTGCGCCACCATCCGCTCCACGTACCGCAGCGCCGACCGCATCGCCTCCGACTCCAGCAGGTCCTTCCCCGTCCCCGAGCCCCCCGCCTCCTCCCCCGCCCCCTCCTCCCCCTCCGCCCCCTCCTCGGCCCCCTCCTTCTTCTCCTCGCCGGCCTTGGCGCCGCCGAGGCCGTCGAGCTCGTCGGTGCTCTCCCCGGCCTTGAAGGCGTCGAAAATGTCCCACGCCGTCGCCACGCACGCCGCCTCGCGGACCGCCCCCGGCGTCGCCTGCGCGTCCTTCGTCTTGAGCACCAGCGGCACCGTCTGCATCGCCCGCTCCACGTAGATGTCGCTCGTCGCCCGCGCCTTCTTCAGCTGCCCCCGCCCCGTCGGCGCCGCGCCGCCGCCGCCGGGGCGGGGCGGGGCGCGCACTGCCTGGTACTTGGTGTTGCGCTCGGTGACCTCGGGGGCGAGCGGCGAGTCCATCGCCACGCACGTGCCCCGAACCTCCAGCAGCATGATCGTCGCCGTCTCCTCGAGGCGCACCTGCGAGGCCTCAGCGCCCCCGCCCGCCCCGCACGCGCTCGCGGCCCCCGCACCGTCACGTCCTGCTCCAGCTCGTCCTCCGTCGGCTCCACCTCCTCCTCCGCCGCCCGCGCCGCCGCCGCTGCTGCTGCTGCCGCCGCCACCGCCGCCGCCGCCACCCCCACGCCCCGCTCCTTGTCGCTCTTCTTGCTCTTGTCGCCCTCCTTGCTCTCGGCCTCGTCGCCGCGCGGCGAGGCCGGCCGCGACGAGCTGAAGTCGTCGAAGAGGGACATCGAGATCGCCTCCGCGCGCAGCGTCTGGCCCCCCGCCCCTCAGCACCGCCCTGGGGGCGCCCCCCGCCAGCCCCGCCCCCGCACCTGCTCCGGCGTGCTCGCCCCGCTGCTGCTCATCGAGACGCCCGATCGGCTCATTCCTGCCGAGGACATCCGATCGAAGGACTCTGTGGGGTCGTTGCTTTGCTGCTGCGCGCGTCAGCGCCCGGCCGACGGGCTGGCGGGCGCGCGAGCGCACCGTCGGCGTTGTGGTGCCCTGCGGCAGCTGTAGCGCCTGTTGCTGACCGTGCTTGACTACGGGCTGCTTAACAGCTAGCAAAGACATCGGCGTTACGTTCGTGCCGTCCTCGTCGTACAGCAAAACCTGCTGCTGTTTCGTCAGCTCCGCCGCGGCCTGCTCCTGCATCGTTCTCCTGCTGGAGCTAACACTTCCTCGCGTTCCCGCTTTGCTCTTCTGTACAACGCTGATCTTCGAGGAAGTCGAGCCCGCCCTGCGAAGCAGGAGTCAGCAAGAGCAGCGTCGCGCTAGGCCACCACTGCTAGCTAAAAGTGCTCCGCTCTGCACCGAAGAACCGCATAGCGGGGGCTGGGCCGTACGCACGCGGACGGGCGGCGGGGGTCATTTTTGGCGAGGACTTGGCTCTGTCCGGGTCTGGGACCTTGCCTGCTGCTCTTTGTCGACCCTGGGTTCGACATAGCCACGCTTCTAGCGTCCATCCCGCTTAAGCACTGAATAAGCAGGCAATCGGGGGTACAGCAGACATCGGACAAGCTCGCTCGCGCCTACCGAATTGCTGCCATTGCTAGCAAGCAGTACCGGTGCTAGCAAGAGGATGTCTTCGCGCTCGCCGTCGCCCGCGCGGGCGCGAGGCGCTTCGTTGCGCCGCCGGCGCAAGGCCGACGAGGACGAAGAATCCGACGTCCAAGCGCTGAGCGTAGAGATCCCACGGCGGCCGCGTGGCCGGCCGCGCTCGGCGCCAGCTCCTGCGCCCTCCAGCAATCCCGCCACGCCCAACTCGCCCATCTCTCGCATGGAGCTGGAGGCTCAGCGTGACAAACACGACCGAATTAGCATCTACTTCTATACGCCGCACACCATCACCGCCCTCTGCCTTGGTAGCCTCGCGGTCATCTACCTGGCCTGGACGTATAACGACAGCATAAGCACCGCTTCGAACGTGAAAATGTGCGCGTGCCGCACCGCGACGCGCGCCACGCACGCGCTTACCGCGCCTGGCGTGCGCAGGGGCCTGGTTGCTGCCATCGCGGTGTTCATCGCGTATGCGTTCATCCAGTTCCCCAACGGGCCGTTCATTCGCCCGCACCCGGCCTTCTGGCGCGTGACGCAAGGCTGCGCCATTCTGTACCTCCTCTTCCTCGTCTTCATCGCCTTCCAGGCGCGCCGCGCCGCGCCCGGTGCCCCGCGGCGCGGCGCGCGGGGCGTGACGGGGGCGGCAGAGCAAGGACGACGTGCGGCAGTGGCTGCGGCACCTGTACCCGAGCCTGGGGACCAAGCCGGAGTACCGCTCCTACGGCGAGGGCTGCGACAAGTTCGAGACCTTCAAGGCGCGCCGGGGCGGCCCGGGGGCGGGGCGTGGGGGGCGGGGGCGGGGCGCTGAGGGGGCGGCAGAGCACGCTGTTCGACGAGTTCGTGCTGGCGCACCTGCTGGGGTGGTGGGGCAAGACGGTGCTGCTGCGGGACTGGTGGCTCTGCATCGTCCTCTCCCTCCTCTTCGAGGCCTGGGAGTTCACCTTCATGCACTACCTCCCCAACTTCATCGAGTGCTGGTGGGACCACGTGCGCCCCCCGGCCCCCCGCCCCGCCCGCCCCGCCCCGGGCCGACGCGGGGCGGGGCCAGTGGATCGTGGACGTGGCGGTGTGCAACATGGTGGGGATGTGGATCGGGATGAAGACGTGCGAGTACTTCAAGATGAAGGCCTACAACTGGCCGGGGATCACGGAGATCTCGGACACGACGGGGAAGATCAAGCGGGCGATCGGGCAGTTCACGCCGTTCGAGTGGGACGTCTTCGAGTGGGAGGTCTTCGCCTCGTGGCGCCGCCTCGTCCAGGTCCTCTTCCTCCTCGCCATCGTCCGTCCCCGCCCGCCCCGCCCCCGCCCCGCCCCGCCCCGCCGAGGGGTCCCCCGCAGATCTCCGCCATCGAGCTCAACGCCTTCTTCCTCAAGTTCCTCCTCTGGATCCCCCCGACCAACCCCCTCAACTCCTACCGCCTCATCATGCCCGCCCCGCCCCCGCCCCGCCCCCGCCCCGCTGACGCCCCGCTGACGCCCCGCAGGTGGTTCCTCTTCGGCCTGCCGGGCGTCGCCGAGTACTACCGCTACATGCACTCCCCGTGCGGCCGCGCGGCGCCCCCCGGCGTGCGGGCTCCGAGCGGGGGCAGGGAGCGGGACCTGCGCTTCGGGACGAGCGCGTGGCTTGTCATCGCGATGACCACCATGGAGACCTTCCTCACCGTGCCCGCCCCGGCCGCGGCCCCCGCCCCGCCCCGGCCCCCCTCACCCCGCCCAGTTCAAGTTCGGGCGGGGCGAGTTCACGGAGCCCTTCCCCCGCCCCGTCGTCCTCGCCTGGAGCCTCGTCGCCCTCGCCCTCACCACCACCTGCCTCGTCCTCTACCGCAGAGAGCGCGCCGCCGCCGCCGCCGCCCGCGCAGCCCGCCCCGCCCGCCGCCGCCTCCCCTGAGCCCTGCTCCCACCCAATCCAACATCGGCCCCTCTCGAGTACGCCGCACCCGATCAGAACGCGGCGCGCGCCGGCGCCGAGGCCGCATACAAAGGGCGGGAGGCGGGGCGGGGCGCCGTTCGGGCTAGCGGGACAGGGGCCGCGCCTCGGCGCCGGCGGTAGCTCGGAGCGTGATCCACCGTGCCTCTCAGAGTCTGCCTCTCTCACTCGGCGACTAGGCCTAGGCCTAGGCCTAGGCCTAGGCCTAGGCCTAGACTCGGCGATCGCGAAGGCCTAAACTCGGCGATCGCGAAGGCCTAAAGAAATTGCCTCCGAGGCTCCCGGGCTCCGAGGCTCCCGGGTCCGACGGTCCTTCAAAGTTAGGAAATTCCGAATATATAGCTTCGATTTTCCGAACTCGGAACATGCCGGCGCCACCGTGCACGTGGCCCAGTGGCACATGCACAGTGGACGTCGACGTCGGAAGCTGGAGCCGCTGCCCGACTCGGTGATCATGATCATGCACCCTAGTTAACGTTATAGGCCTACCGTAGTACCCCATTTTAAATTGGTGGCCAGTGGATCTTTACTAAGTTCAACGGTTAGTTTTCAGGCTTCTCTGACTCATGATCAGTGACTCTAGATCTGAGTCAATCTTCTATCCGGTGAAGGGTCACTGGGTTTTGCCCAGAAGCCTTGAAGGGTCCCCCTGAGGGCCCCAGGCCTTGAACCCTCGTGAACGATCGCGAACTCGAGACTCCGAGGCTCATGATCCGATCAGCCTGGCAGTGTCGATCACCGTGGCACCGGATCGATATCATCGCCGAGTCGGATCATGATCCGATAATCCGATGATCATTAATGTTATCTTTTCTGGCCTGCACGGCCCGGCGGCGGCCTAGCCTTGTAGAAGATGCCATGATGGTGCACTAGTTAGACTTTCTAATTAGGCAGATTAGGCAGAATTCGGAGCCTCGAATGCAGTCTTAATGAGCCAGTCACATAACTCAGAGCTCGAGGCAGAGGCAGGGTGGATGGCGCGGGATGGATCAGGGTGCGGGGCGGGCTGGGGCGGGCGTGAGGAGGTCGAGTTGGGCGCGGCCGAGGGCCTCGAGGGCCTCCCCGCCGTCGAGGAGGGCCCGGCACGCGTGCGCGTCCCGCAGCAGCCGCTCCAGCGGCGAGCCGCGCAGCGCCCCCGCCCCCACCGCCCGCGCCGCCGCCTCCACCACCCGCACCCCGTGCTCCCCCGCCGTCTCTGCCGCCGCCAGCACCGCCGCACCGGCCTCCGCCCGCTCCGCCCCCGCTCCACCGCACGCGCAGCCGCCTCCGCCTCCGCATCGGGGCCGGAGGGGCCGGGTCGGGGACGGGGACGGGGGCGGAGGCGCGGCGCCAGGCTGCGACGGCGGCGTGGAGGGTGCAGCGCGCCTGCTCCCGCAGCAAGGAAGCCTCGCCGACCTGCCGCCGCCTCGGCTTGCAGGGACGGGGCGAGGCGGGCGGGGCGCACGAGGCGGAGGGCGCGGGGTCGAGGGGCGCCTCCCCGCCGCGAGGTGCTCGCTCGCGGCCCGCACGGCGGCGGTGGCGATCCCGAGGGAGCCGGCCGCCGTCAGCGCCCGCTCCCACGCCGCCTCCGAGCTCGAGAGCGGCGCCGCCGGCGAGGGCCCGAGCGGCGCGACGGCGTGCGGCTCCAGGCGGACGGCGCGGAGGAGGAGGCGGTGGGGCCCGAGGGCCCGCAGGCCATCGCCGCCGCGCCCTCCGCGCACTGCACCCGGGCGCCCGCGGCACCAGCGCCCGCACCCGCACGCCCCCGCCCCGCCCTCGCCCGCCCCGTCGTTCTCGGGAGGCTCGTCGCGGGGCGCGGGGGCGGCCTCGAGGTCGACGAGGACGTAGTCTAGGGCCGGCGCCAGCGCGCACTCCGGCGCCTCGCCCTGCACGCCCCGCCCGTCGCGCCCCGCGGCGCGGCGGGGCGGAGGCGGGGGCGCACGGAGAGGGTCCAGTGGGCGACCGCGCCGTCCTCCCGCGCCCCGCCTCCGCCCGCAGCGGGCCCAGCGCCGCCTCCCGCCCCAGCCCCGCCGCCCCGCCACCGTCCCGCCGGCCCCGGCGCCGCCCTGCGCGGAGTCGGCGGGGCGGCGTGCGCGGGAGGGGCGGGGCGGACGGATCGCCGCGGGCTCGGCCGACGAGGGCAGCGCGCTCGACGACGGCGGAGAGGAGCTGCGCGCGCGGCGTCACGCGGCGCCGCGGGGCGGGGCGTGGGGCGGGGCGGGCCTGGTCGAGGGCCGGGGCGGGAAGGGTGCGGCGGGGTCGTGGACGAGGGCGGCGATGGCGGCGCAGTGGGCGGCGAAGGCGAGGGCGACGGCGGCGTCGGCCTCCGCCAGCGCCTCCACCGCCGCCACCGCCTCCGCCAGGCCGCAGCCCCAGCCGCCCTCCCCGCCGGCACCACTGCGCCCCGTGAGCGCGGCGGGGCGGGGCGGGGCGCGGGGCGGGGACCGAGGAGGGCAGGCCGAGGCCTTGAGCTCGGCGAGGGCGTCGTGGGGCACGGCGGCGGCCCGGTCGTGGGCCCCGGCGGCCGCCGCGAGCACGCCGGCCACCGCCCGCGCCACCTCCACCACGTCCGCGCCCCGCCCCGCCGCCCCCGCCGACTCCAGCCGCCGCCGCCGCCGGCCCCACGCCTCCGCCGACACCGAGAAGCCCGACGCCAGCTACGAAGCCCTCAGCGGGGGGAGCGGGGGAGCGGGGGGGGGCCGGGGCGGGCCTCGGCGGGGGTAGCGAGGGCGGGGGCGGAGGGGGTGGCGTCGGGGCCGGAGAGGGAGTCCATGACGTCGCCGACGTTGGGGAGCTCGGGGAGGGTCGGGGCCTCGATGACCCCGAGGCTCACCAGCGCCTCCCACGCCGCCCGCTGCTGCGCCAGCTTCTTCGTCGCCCCCTTGCCCCGGCCCCGGAAGTCCCCCCTCTCGCCGGCCCCCGCCCGCACGCCGACGTGCCAGTCCTGCCGGGGCGTGGGGGGCGGGGCGGGGGCCGGGGCGGGGGCCGCACGCGTGCGGACTCGACGGCGCCGGGGACGGGCTCGGAGCCGAGGTCGACGTAGACGGGGGTGCTCTTGAGGTGGCGCTGCGTGTACTCCTGCAGCTCGGCCTTCCAGTTCCGCGGCGGCGAAGCGATCACCCGCTCGAACTCCTCCCCGAAGTGGTGCAGCTGCCCCCCGCCCCCCGCCTCGCCCCGCGCCGCGGTCGCCGGCGGGGCGGGGCGGGGCGGGGCGCGGGGGAGCGGACGAGGAACCACTCGGGGACGTCGGTGCCGCCGGAGTCGAGGTAGATGGCGCCGAGGACGGCCTCGAAGAGGTCCGCCGCGAGGGAGAGGCGCGCGCGCTCGCTGCCGCGCCCCGAGGTCACCTGCAGGTACTCCTCCACCTCCAGCCGCCTCAGGTACCCCGCGCACGCCTCGCCGCACACCAGGTACGCCCGCAGGCGCGTGATCTGCCCCGCCCCCTCGCCCCCGCACGGCCGGCGGGGCGGGGCGGGGGCGGACCATGCCCTCGTCGGCGTAGGGGAGGGTGCGGTAGAGGTGGTCGGCGATGATGAGCCCGAAGACGGCGTCCCCGATGAACTCCAGCCGCTCGTTGTTCAGCATCGGCTTCAGCGGGTGCGCCAGCCCCCGGCCCCCTGCACCGCCCCCCGCACCCCTCAGCGCCCCCGCCGCCCGCCCCGGCGCGGCCGTACCCGTCGACGACGAGTGCACGAATGCGAGCGCGAGCAGGTGCTTGTCCCTGAAGCGGTACGCGAGCTTCGCCTGCCGGGGCGTCGAGCCGGCGCCGCGCTGGCGCGCGCCGCGCCTGCACCTCGATCTCCGCCGCGTCCCGCAGGATCCGCTCGTAGGGCGTGAGCCGCACCTCCTCCTCCGCCTCAGAAGCCTCGTGCCGCCTCCGCCCGGCCTTGGGGCGGGACGGCGGTGGAAGCGAAGGCGGCGTCAGGCCAGGGCGCGGCGCCATCAAGGCCGAGAGTTGCGCGTTCGCCGCCTGCTGGAGCGACCCGGGCGAGGGAGGAGGCGGCGCGCCCGGTGCGGCGGCGAGGGCGGGGGCCGAAGAGCCTGGGGGGGACGGCGGTCGCGGGAACGACGACGGGAGGTCCGCAGGCGCCGCTGAGCCGCCGAGGGGGCTGTCGAAGCGGCGGAGGAGGGAGCCGCCCCGGGGCGCGGCCATGGACGAGATCAGCGACTTCTTCGGCCCCCCCGACGAGGCCCGCGGCTTGCCCCGGCTCGCACTGGTCCGCTTCTTCGACGGAGCGGCCCCTTTCGGCGTCGGCTTCGTGGTTGTGGGCGCCGCTTTCGTTTTCTTCTTCATTGGCGACTTCGACTGCACCGGCGGGGCCTCCTCCGTCGCGTTGTCCGCGCTGAAGGGCGGCGCTTGTCAGTGCATCAGTGCTCCGCGCGTGCTGTGCCGATCGCACCTCGAGCTGCTTGTGCTGACAAGACTCGCAATCATGTCCGAGAGCGCTTTGACAGTCGACCGGTTGTTCCCATCGCCAGTGTCGGGCCCGCTGCGCGGAGCGCCGCTCCCGTTGGACCCGCTCGCGCGGACGGCCACCGCGACGGCGCCTCCGCACGCGAACGCAATGCTTGGAGGCGCCATCGGTCCCGGCGCTCTTGGGGACGCGCCGAAGCGATTTGAATCAGGCGGGGTCACGGCCACCGCTTCGTCACTTATCCGGCGTGCCGCTGTTCCAGAGCACGATCTCGCTGTGCAACCCAATAGGCGCGCTCCAGGATCCCAAACCAACCCGTACCCCGACGGAAGTGGGTACATTGTTCTCCCAACGGACAATTTGCTGGCGTCGGCCAGGACCCCTCTGGAGGAGCGGAGGACGCCGCTCGCGCGGCTGTGCATTCACAAGGTGAACATTTCTGCGTTCTTGTCGTCCCCGCGCTGCTGTCCGGCGATGGCGCGGCGCACCGGCGAACAAGATCGCGGGGCCGGGCGCGGGGCTAACTGCTTCCTCTGCAGGTAGGTAGCATCAAGTTGATACGATGCTGGGCAAGATTCGGTGAGCCTCGTCCGCCTGCGCAACGGTCAGATGGGCGCAGCAAGGAACTCACGCGCACTCCCCGCCAGCATCCTGAGGAAGGATGGGAGCGAGGCCAAGGCATTCTACATCCATCGCGTGCGCAAATGCCGCGCCAGAGTCACGCGCACAAGTTCACTGACCCTGTCGTAGCAATCGGTTGTTTTCGGCAGGCAAGCCCGCGTCGCGCAATCGTGTGTAACGGTGCATAACGGAAGGAGCGCTTTGCAGGAGCAATGATAAGGCAGACATCATTATCAAGCTGGAGGGCGTGTCGCGTATTCACGCCCGCCTCACGATCGACGAGAACAAGCAAGTGCGGATTTGCCGGTTGCGCTCCCTGTCATGAGATGCGCTAACTCTTCCTCGCGCAGGCCTTCATCGAGAACTTGAGTAAATTCCGCACCTCCATGGCACTGCTTGGGGTCTGACCTGGTCGTGCAGGCCAGGTCAACTCCACGGACCGGAACGACGTGCCGCTGCCTCCCGGCCGCCACGCGCTCCTGGACGGAGATGAGGTGCGCTCCGGAGCCTCCGTGTCGCGGATGCCGCGCTGAGAGGGCCCCCGCAGATTTCAATCTGCGGACGGATCTTCCGGTACGAGTCATCGACTACGGGTGCGGCCTCCCAGCCGCCCGCCCCGTCGATCGCCGCCCAAACCCTCGCGCAGAGACGCCCTCGAAGCCGGGTGATGAGAAAACAACTCCCGCAAAGGAGACCGCGAGCCCCGCTGCCGCCGCCAAGCGCCGCAGCCTCGAGCAAATCGGCGGTCCGTGCCGCCACGTCCGCCCAGTGGTCGCGACGCCGGAGCGAGCGAAAAGAGCAGGGAACGGGCGCCTCTCGGCCATTGCGGAGGAGCCGGCTGCCGAGGCCCCGCAGCAGCCGCGCTTCTCAGCCGCCTCCCCGAAGGTGGCCGAGGTGGACGAGCAGCAGGAGCTGCCCACCGCCGTCGACGGGCGCAAGAAGAAGCGCAGGCGGGACAGTGCTGCCGCCGCCCGCACTTCGACCGCCCCCGCGGCGCCCAAGCGCGCCCGCATCGACGCCAGCACCGAGTCCGCCCCGGCGAGCGAGCAGGCGGGCGGCGACGCGGCGCTCGAGGCCGGCGAGACTCGTCGCAAGAAGACCCCTCGGTGCAGCTACGTCCGGAACCGGTGCGGGGCGGGGAGGAGGGGCGCGTGGCAGGGTCGCAGCTGACGCCGGGCGCCAGGGTTCTGAACCTGGTCCGGATGGCGCGCTTCCAGCGGCACGCGCGCAAAACGAAGATCGCCGCGCGCCTCCGCAAGATGCAGGCGCAGGCCGGGGCGGAGAGCCCGGCAGCCCAGCAGGCCGCCCCCGAGGGTGTCGAGGGACCGGGGGCGATGCTGGAGCAGGGGGCGGGCCCCTCGCAGGCTCCCCTGCGGCGTTCGTCGTCGGGCTCTGCGGCGGGGCGGCGGCGGTTCAGCGGGCGCTCCTCCTCGGGGAGCTCCTCGCGCCGCTCTTCCTCCTCCTCCCGCTCCTCCCTGCCGGGCCTCGTCTGCCGCGCCACGCCCCTGCGGCCGGGCATCCTGCGCACGCCCTTCAAGGGCACCCCCATGACGCAGCGGAAGTCGGTTCGCTTCGGGGCCAACGAGGTCCGCAGCATCTCCCCGCGCCCCTCCTCCGACGCCTCCTCCGTCTCGGTGCGGCCCCCGCCTGCTCGCCGGCCACGCGTGCGTGACCGCTCGCGGTGCAGGGGGAGGCGGAGGCTCCGCTGCTGCCGCCCACGTCGCTGTGCCTTCAGCCGGGCTCGCCGGGCGATGCCGGGGCCCGCGCCGGCGGCTCGGGCGGCAGCGATGAGGCTCCGCCGTCGTTTGAGTCGATCGCGGCCTTCGTGGGGGCCAGCATCCCCCGCGCCTCGGGCGTCGAGGGGGCCCTGCCCGACGCGGAGGGCACCGCGCCGGGCTCCCCCTCGCTCCTTCTCCCGCCCCGCCTCTTCGAGGTCGCCGAGGAGTCCCAGCGCTCCCTGCCGCTGCCGCCGGCGCCGGCCGCCGCCGGGGCGCCCGCCACGCCGGGCACGAGCGCCTTCCTCTACTTCGCCGCCGCCGCCGCCGCCTTCGAGCCCGACGCCTCCCCGGCCCCGGCACCCTCCCCCGCCTCTCGCCGCTCCAGCGGCGGGGCCCAGCGCCGCGAGTCCATCACCCCGAAGCGCCCGCACCTGATGCCGCCGCCGCCAGCCGCAACTGGGGCTCCCACGCCGGCGGGCGCGCAGGAGGCGCGGGCCTCCGAGTGCGTGCACGTGGCGACGCCGTTCGGGCCGCCGGCGGGCGGCGCTCGACGCGGACGACGCAGGCGTGCCCCGCGTCGGGGGCCGGCACCCCCTTCGACGCCATCCCGGAGGGCGAGGACGGCGAGGCCGGGCGGGCCTCCGAGGGCCCGCCCCGCCCCGCTTCTCGGCCCCGCGCGCCTCGGAGCTGCCGCCGGTGCCGCGCTTCTCGGAGGGCCCCCAGGCGCCCCTCTCCGCCGTCGAGGCCGCCCTCGCCGAGATCGCCGCCCCGGGGCCCCGCCCCTCCGACCCCGCCCCCGAGCCCGCCCGCCCCTCTTCCTCCCCCGCACCCGAACCGCCTTCCGCGGAGGCCACCGAGCAGCGCGCGTCCGCCGACCTCGCCGAGGAGGCTGCTCCCGCCGGCGTCGCGGAGCAGCGCGTGTCGGCTGCCGCGTCCGTCGAGGACGCTGCACCCGTCGACGAGCAGCGCGCCTCGGCTGCCGCTGGGCCGCGCGTCTCCGAGGCGGCCTCTGAGCGCCGCGTCTCGGCCGCCGCCGAGGATCGCCGCGTCTCCGAGGCGGCCCCCGTGCCGCGCGTTTCGGAGGCGCCGGACGCGGCAGAGGCACAGGAGTCGGCGGTAGCGCCGGCTACGGCCCGCGCTTCGGGAGCCGCCGCAGCGGACGAGGCTTCGGTGGTCTCGGAGGACGTCGTGCCCCTGCCGCGCCTCTCCGAGGCGGTTGCGTCCCCCGTCCCCGTCGAGGCCGCGCTCGATGCCGCCGCGCCGGCTGAGACGGAGGCGGCGGTCGCTAAGGAGGCGGAGGAGCCGGCCGCCCGTGGGCAGGGCCTCAAGCGCCAGCGCGCCTCCCGCCGCTCATCCGCCCCCGACGGTGCCGCGCCCGCGGCCCTGTAACCCATGCAGTTGCGCTCACACTGCGGGTGCCCGCAGAGGCGTCGGCGGTAGCGTCGCCGGCCCCGGCGCGGCGGCCGGCGAAGCGGGCGCGGACGCGGCAGGCAACGCTGAGCGTGGGGGCGGGCGCGGGCGCGGGGCGCGACTCGGCCGCCTCCCTCGCCTCCTCCCTCGGCTCCGTCGCCGTCGTCGTCGACGCGGAGGACCCCGCCGACGAGGATCCCTCCCCCGCCCACGCCCAGGCTCTCGCACGCAGCAGCGCCCCCCGGCCCCCGCCGCAGAGGCGCCGGAGCAGGCGGTGGCGGAGGTGTCCCCCGCCCCGCCCGCGGAGGTTGCGGCCCTCGAGGCCGCCGCTCAGGCGGAGGCGGAGGCCGCTGGCCCCGCCGCTGTCGACGCGGCGCCGGCAGCGGCGCCCGAGCAGACGGCGGACGAGGAGGTGCCCCAGCAGGCGGCGGCGGAGGAGGCCCCAAGCAGGCCCCCGCAAGCGCGGCGCGAAGGCCGCCGCGACCCCGCGCGCCGCCCCGGCACCCGGCGGAGCGGGCCGGCGGTGGCGGCATCGGAGACGAGCAGCGTTGCGGCGGCCCTGGCGGAGCTCGCCGAGCAGAAGGGCGCCCCGCAGCCCGCCCCGGAGGCCAAGCCCGCCCGCGGCCGCAAGGGCGCCACAGCGGCACCCGCGGAGGAGGCGGCGGCGCCGGAGAAGAGCGCCGCCCGCGGCCGCGGCGCGCGGAAGGCGTCTGAGGAGGAGAAGGAGGCTGCCATCAGCAAGTCGGCGGCTCCCGTCGCCCAGAAGGACGGGCCAGCCCCCGCGGAAGAGCACAAGCAGCCCGCCACCCGGGGGCGCAAGACTGCCTCCGAGGAGACGCGCAAGCCGTCCGAGGAGCCCGCGGGGGCCCCCTCGCGCCCCACGCGCGGCCGCAAGCCGTCGCCCGCCGAGGCCCCGAAGGCTGAGGAGCCCCAGGTCGCGCCGCACCCCACCCGCGGGCGAAAGGCTGCCCTCGTCGAGGAGGCCAAGCCCGTCGCCGAGACCGAGGCCGCTCCCACCCGCCAGGCTCGCGGCCGCAAGGCCGCCCCGGCTGAGGAGCCCGCGGCCGCGCCTCGCCCAGCCCGCGGGCGCAAGGTGGCGGCCGCTGCAGACGCAGAGGTTGCGGCCCCTGTGAAGGAGGTTCAGGAGGAGGCCCCGGCACGCGCCGGTCGCAGCCGCAAGGCAGCGGCGGCTCCGGAGCCGGCCGACGAGACGGCCAAGGCTCAAGTCGAGGTACCGGCTCGGGCGGCGCGCGGACGCAAGGCCGCGGCGGCGCCGCACGAGGAGAAGGCGGCGACTGTGGAGGCCTCGAAGGCCCCGACGCGGGCCACTCGGGGCCAGAAGGCGGCCGAGGCGGTCCAGGCGCCCGCGAGCGAGTCGCGGGCAGAGGAGGCGGCCCGCCCGAAGCGCGGGGCCAAGGCAGAGCCGGAGCAGGCCGCCGAGAAGCCGGGGAAGGGCGCCAGGGCCGCAGCGGCGAAGGAGGAGAAGATCGAGGAGGAGGCCAAGCCCCGCGCCATGCGTTCGCGCGCCGGCCCCAAGGACGCCGTCGCCGCCGCGCCCAAGACCCCGGAGGCCCCTGCCCGCGCGACCCGCCGCGCCGCACCCGAACCCGCCCCGGTGCGCCCTCCGCTTCCCGCCCCTCTCCTCGAGCTCACCCCTTTTTCGCAGGAGGCCTCAAAGCGCGCTCGCAAGGAGGCTCCGGTTCCTGAAGCGCCGCAGGCCCGCACTACCCGCAGCCGCGCCAAGTAGCTCCCTTTTTGCAAACGAATGCTGTTATGCGAGCAATTGGAAACAGCCCTTTTTCCACACGTGCTCCGATAAGCATGTTCTAATTACGTTGTCCATCGACGACTACCGTGGGCCGATTTTCTGCCGATCGCGATGGATGCGTGATTAGCATTAATATTCGTGTGCAATGATGCGAGGGGTTTGCGTACAATCGCTTTCGCAGGTCAATTGGGCGTAGCTCGCGTGGATTGGGTGGGTCGCAGTTCCTCCTTTCAGGCCCGAGGCGACGCACATGCGCGAGGGCGACTTCATTGCAAGTCCTCTGCTGCAATCCGCGTTCCGGAACGCGATGGTTGTAAAGTGGCCTGCGACGTCCGGTCATTGGCCATGGGGAGGCGTGTGACTCAGTGATTTGGAGAGAGCACCAAGAGTGCAAGAGAGCTTAACAGACTTCGCCCCCGGCGGCAGTTCGATGAAAACGTTGTCGGAAGTCTGCCGCAGTGCGCATGCGCGCGCCGTGGCGCGATCCATTAATCATAAAATTAAATTCCTTGTTTGATCATCGGATTTCGCAGGCCCGACGTCGACGTACCTTGAAAGGGCCGACGTACGAGGGCGGAAGATCTGATGAATGATAGCACTGCATACTAATTCAGCGCGGACATGTACGGGCGCCGGCGGGAAAGTCACGAGCTCGCCTTGTGCGGGGTGAACTCGAGCCGCGCCACCGGGAAGTCCTGGCCGACGATCAATGCGCGAAACCCGTCTCATACAGAAAGATAAAGTGCGCACGTGCGATGGACGCTCGCATGCGTCGTCTTGAAAGAACCGCAGCTCGGCAGTCGACTTCCGCTCGCGTCGGTCCCGCTCCGCATCGTCGGCGCGCGCGCACGCCAACATTGCGACGAGAGCGACCGCGAGCAGGAGCCACGGAGTCGATTTTGAGGTTCTACGCATTTTCGCGTCGGGGGTGGGTACGGGTTAAACAGTGAAATGTTGGCGGAGGAGGGCGAGCTGGAGGACGCGCCGGCGCGCGCGCAGTCCAGGAGAGATTCGCCAGCGCCCGCGAGCGCCCCGGAAGCCGGCCGCGGCCCGGACAAGAGCGCCGAGCGAAGCCGGCGAGCCGGCCGCAGTCGCAGCCGCAGCCGGGAGTCCGGTGCACGAGATAGGAAGCGAGATCGGTCCAGCTCGGACTCGTCGAGCGATTCGAGGTGCGCGTCCTGAGCGCCGCCTCGCGCGGGCGTGCATGCGCCGTGCACGTGAATGTTAGCTATGCATTCGCCGTGTTTCGCACCCGTGAGTCTTGATTAACTCCCGCCCTTCGCAGCTCGAGCTCGCGTACAAGTTCCAGCTCAGCGAGTAGCTCCAGCTCAGAAAGAGAGCGCAAGCGCAAGCGCAAGAAGCGCAAGAAGGAGAAGAAGAAGGGTCCGCCATCTGTTCTACTGCGTGCTTGCGCCTGTGGCGAATGCTCGATCCCTGCAGAGAAAAAGAGGCTCAAAAAGCTGAAGAAGAAAGAGAAGAAGAGACGGAAGGAAGAGAAGAAGCTGAAGGCCAAACAGCTGCAGGCGGCCTTCATTGGACCAGTCCCTGGGTCAGCTGCCAAAGGGGATGATAGTGGATCCGGAAGTGAGGCAAGTGTTTTCGATCCGCTGGCTTCAGTGTGGACCGAAAAGTACAGCAAGTATGACAGCGAAGGGTGAGTGTTGCCACTTGCTTTTATCGCGAGCTCTGTGCATGTGCATGCTGACTCATCGGCAGACCAGGAGGACCTCGGTGGGGACACGAGGGCTATTTTGAGCTGGAGCGGTTCTATGATGAGCAGGAACGTATCAAGCGGGAAGAACGAGAGAGGCGCAGGCAGGAAAGGGAGGAGGAGCGCCGCAGGGGGGCCAGTGACAGGTGAACATGTCGACGTGATGCATGTGATGTTCAAGCACTCCTAACAAGTGGATCCGAGTGCAGGTTCGCGAGCTCGTCGAGGGAATCTCAACAACAGCGCAACCAGGATCTCAAGCATCAAAGGGAACCCAAGCAGCCCGCAAGACCGAAGCTTGCACTTGGTTGGGCTGACGATGGCGATGACTCTTTGGACAGGAGATAGTGATTTGTCTCACCTGCTTGAATAAAGTTAACTCTCTGAGGAAACTGCGTTTGCTGCTAGCAATAAACCCAGGCTAGCACTGAATTCGAAGATTTGGTGAAGCATTGCATTCGAATTCAGCTGCAGGTGCTATAGCATGCGCATCAATTCAATCAATCACAAAGCTCAACCAATTGCAAGACTGTGGTCATGTTAGAGGGGCTTATGATATCGATTGACGACCCGCCGCCCCACCGATCTGCCTTGCGGACACCTGTAGCCTGTAGCCAGTGTCCGGGGGAGGCGCATCACTCCCCGAGAAGGCAACATATGTGCAGGGCCTGGCTGGCGAGCTTGTGTGTGTATGCTGGTGGGCTGGGCCCGCGGCAACGGCGCCGCAGTGTACATCCCACACTTGTTGCACGGACGTTGCAATTTTCTTCGTGTCCAAACGCTGACAGAAGTTAAAATACACAACCTGTAGCTATTTTCGCTTCTGTGGCAAATTGGCGTCAAAACAAGACATCGAAGACGAATGGAGCACTTGCACCTTCATAAAATTCTGCCAACTTGCTGCGTTACCTTCCACAGTTTCTGCACGTTCTAGGAAGTCTGCCATCCGCTCCTCCCTCCTCTTGGCCTCCTTCTTCTCCACTTTCTGTGGTGATTTGCGATCATTCATGTTCGGAAGGAAAGTATAGAAACGTGCACACGGCTTTCTTCCTCTCTCTGTCTCGTTCTTGGTTCCTCCTCTTCTTCTTTATCTCGTTCATAATCTGGGGAAGTGAACTTTAACTTGGACATTTCAAGGCAAAGCTGTACATGCGGCTGCTTACCTCCTCCTCCACCCTGCGCATCTCTGAAGGGAGCGTGTTATATAGAGCTCACGCTACAGCGCTACTTGTATCACCGCACTGACCTGCAAACACTTCGGTCGAACTTCGGCGATGATACCAAGGCTCGGATGTCTTCTTTGGTCTGTCTGTGGTTTCGGTTGATTCGCCTGCGTCTTCTATGAGCAATGACTGCAATGTAGAGGCTATGAATGGGCCGCACTCTTGTTCAGGCTGTCGCCGTAGTCTGCTCTCCTGTCCTCGTCAAAGAGCACCTCGAACGCGCTCTGCAGCTTCTTGAAAGCCTCCTCGGCCTCCTTCGAGTCGTTTTTGTCCTGCAGAACGTCTCAGCGGACGACACGCACGCGCGCCGGCGGGTGCCGCTGAAGAAACGCGGGGGCGCACTGGGTGAACAAGCAACGCAAGTCTGCGGTAGTTCCTGCACTGAGCGTGAGAGGCATGGCGCAAACGAGCCTCACAAGCATCGCCAACTTCTTGATCTCATCTGTGGTGCATCCCGGCTGCGCGGAGCGGCTTAGCTATCGCTGCGCTGCGACGACGCATTGCGCTGAGAGCGCTTGCCTGGAGGGCGAGCGTCTCAAAGTGTGTTGAAGCCGCGATGATCTTTAAGATGGCCTCGTCGGCGCCCGCGCTGTTGGCCTCTCTCTCGGCATTCTCGTCGGCGCTCATCTCTCACCGCCGCGGGCTCGCGCGCGAGCGCCCCGTCCGTAGCTAACGTTCGTAAAAGCTAGGCCTGCGTAGCGAAGTTCTCCGGAACTGGGCACGCAGTCGCGCTACCAAGCGGGTTTCGATTTCGGTACCCAATTCTGAGCGGCTTCAACCGGCTTCTCCGATCCAATCAGCCGCAGCGATGATGCGCCCCTGGATTCGCTTCGTCGTCGCTGCGCTGGCGCTGGCGGTCCTCGCGTCTGTGGCCGACGCGCACGGCTTTCTGGCCTCGCCGCCCGCCCGCGCGCGTCTCGGCTGGGAGAAGGAGTTCGCGAGCTGCCCAGGCATCCGCCGCCACGTACGTGGTTCTATGTAACGAGTGATCGAGTTTGACGTCTTCCGCAGTACTGTTTCCACGTCCGTCATCGCTCGCGGCCGCGCCCTCGCTGCGCTCTCTGCCCTATGATCACTTTGCGCGCGCGCGCGAGATGCCGCGCAGTGCCTGCAGGGCGGAGGTCCGCGGAAGGTCTACGCGTCCCCGTCGGACTGGCCCTCGAACGGGAAACACGGCGTCTGCGGCTCGGGCCAGATCGGGGACAGCCCCGGTGCCTGCTCCGTGGCTTCTGATAATTCAAATGATTTTGGGCATAAGCGCGTGGCTTCAGACGCAAAGAAGCAAAGAAGCTGAAGAAATACGATTACGATCCAGATGACTATGTTGACCTGCGCCCCAGATGACTATGTGGGCGGAGGGCCGTGGGGCTACAGAGGCGTCCTCGCGGCGGACTACGCCTCGGGCTCTGTTGCGACCTTCAAGGCCCGCCGACGCCCGACCGCGGCGACCCCGCTTTTATTTCGCGGCGCCTGGGTGTGCTTGCCGCTGAGGGCTGGGCTCACGGGGGCGCCGCGGCGCAGGTGGCCCTGACGACTTACCACGGGGGCTATTTCGGTGCGTGTAATTCTGATCATGAAAGACTCGGTGCTCGGTGCCGAACGGGGTGCAGAGTTCAGCCTGTGCAGCATGGACGGGGCGCCCGTGGGGGCCGACGCCACGGAGCAGTGCCTCGCCACCGTGAGCCGGCGCCGCGCGTACGCGTCGGGGCGCGCGCTGAGGGCGGCAGCAGCACGTGCTCAAGTGTGTCGGCTCGCCGTACTGCCACCAGTCCCGCTTCTACGTCACCGAGGCGGGCGCCAGCGCCGGGGCCCCTCGCGGGGTCTGATCAGAGGATGCCGCCTCAGGCGCCGTACGAGCGGGTGGAGGACCCCGCGAGCCACCTGGCGGGGGTGCGGGTGTACACGGCGAAGTTCGCCCTGCCGCGCCTCACCTGCGAGCACTGCGTCCTCCGCTGGACCTACACTGTGCCCGCCCCGCCCCCGGCCCCCGGCCCAGGCGCCCGACGCCGGTGGGGACGCCAGACGGGGAACACGTGCAACGCGGTGGAGGGGGTGCCGGCGTCGCTCCTCGCGGACCCGAGCTTCGTGGTGCCGGGCCTCTCGCCCTGCGGCGCCAAGAGCGGCAAGCTCCCCGAGCAGTTCTGGCGCGCATGCGCAGCCCGCCCCCGGCCCCGACGCCCCGGCCCTTCCAGCGCCGAAGCTCGCCCGGCAGGAACTGCGCCGACGTGCGCCTCAGCGCCACCGGCGGGCCGGCCCCCGGCTGCCCCTCCCCCGCCAACGGTGCCAGCCGCCGCCCGCGCGTACCCCGGCCGCCGGCCCAGGCAACCCTGCGCGCAGCGACGGCGGAGGCTGCCAGCCCCGCTCCCGGCCCTGGGAAGCAGGACCTGTGAACTCGGCGATGAGGTTCCTGTCTCTCTGGCGATGTAAATAGCGATACCGGACGAAGCAAAAGGTCGTGGAGGGGCTCAGGGGTCGGGGTCGGGGCGGGCGGGGTCGGGGGGCGGGTGGAGGGCGCGGAAGCAGCGGGGGTAGAGGGCGGCGAGGCGCTCCACGCGGCGGTGCAGCGCCCGCTTCACCGCCGCCGCCGCGTCCAGCGGCGGCAGCGGGCGCCCCAGGGGGCGGCCGCGGGGGCGGGAGGCAGCGCCAGGCGGCGGCGAGGAGCGGGGCGGCGTCCGAGGCGTCGAGCGCCGGCAGCAGCTCCGCGGCGAGGGCCAGCGGGCCCGCCAGCTGCCCGCTCTGCGCGACCCGGCCCCGTCGGGCGGGGCGGGGCGGGCGGGGCGGGGCGCGCACGGCGACGAGGAGGCGGAGGAGGGCGCAGGTGCTCGCCACGAGCTCCTCCCCGGGGGGCCCGCCTCGGGCGCCCCCGCCCCCGCCCACTGCCCCACGAAGCTCGCGAGGGCGCTCGAGAGGGCGTCGGCGGCGCGGGCGGCGGCGGCCGGCGGCTCGAGGGCGGCGAGGAGGGGCAGGATGACGGGGTTCGCGGCGAGGGCCTCCCGCACGGCCCCCTCCCGCTCCACCGCCACCGCCCGCGGCCCCTGCAGCGCCTCCCACGTCCTGCGCTCGGGTCGGCGGCGCCGCCGGGCGGGCGGGGCCGGCGGGGCGGCACTGGGAGAGCGGCGGCGGCGCCTCGACGGGGAGGAGGCGGTCGGCGATGGCGGCGGCGGTGGCGTCGGCGGCGGCGGGGCCAGCGCGTCGCCGGCCCGCCGCACCACGTCAACCACGTGCGCCCGGCACGCCGCCCGCCCCTCCGCCCCGTGCCCCGCCCCTTCGCCCCGCCCCGCCGCCGCCGCGAGGGCGAGCGGGTGCGGGGGCGGGGCGGGGATTGCGCGGCGGGGCGGGGCGGGGCCGGGCGGCTCGCGGAGGAGGCCGTCGGCGGCCGGGGAGAGGGCGAGCTCGACGAGCCCGTCCGCCGCCTCCGCCCACGCCTCCGCGCTCCCCGCGACGGCCCCGAGCACTGCGCCGCGTCAGCCGCCGGCGTCGGGCCGGGCGGCGCGGCGGGCCGCACGGGTGCGCTTGGCGAGCTCGACGAGCTCCTCGGCGGCCTCCGCGGCCGGCCCCGCCCCGGCCCGCAGCGCGCAGAAGAGCGCCACCAGCGCCGCCTGCCGCACTGCCCCCGCCGCCTCCGCCGCCGGCGCCCGTGACGCGGCGGCGAGCAGCATGCGGCGGGCGGCCGCGGGGGCCTCCTCCGCGCACCGCGCCGCCGCGGCAACGAGGCGCCACGAGTGGGCGGCGAGGTGCCTGCCGCCGCTCAGGGGCGCGGGCGGGGGGCGGCGGGCCAGGGCGGGCGGGGCACCAGGGGTCGGGCCCGTCGGCGGGGTCGTGGGGCCCCTGGAAGAGGCCGGCGGCGCGGGCGAGGGCCTCCGCCTCGGGGGCCGCCCCCTCGGGGTGGCCCCAGCCGAGCGCCCCCAGCGCCGCCAGCGCCGCCCCGACGGCGGCGCTGCAGCACTCCTCCCCGAAGTGCAGCGCCGCCGCCCGCCGCAGCGCCCGCGCCGCCTCCCACGCCTGCCCGGGGCCCCCTCCCCGCGCGCCGCCGCGGCGAGGGCCCCCGCGAGGGCGCGCGAGGCCGTCGCCGGGCCCGCCCGCACCGCAGCGAAGAGTGGCAGGGCGTACGCCCCCGCCGCCGGCCGCGGGGCCGCCAGCGCCGTCGCCAGGAGCGGGAGGGCGGCGGGGGCGAGGGCGTCGGGGAGGGCGGAGGAGGGGGCGGCGGCGGCGGGGCGAGGCGGGCGAGGAGGGCGGCGGCGGGGGCGCGCGGGGCGTCGCCGGCCTCGCCGCCGGCGAGGGAGAGGAGCAGCTCCGCGAGCTCCCCGCCACAGGCCTGCCGCCCCGCCCCGTCACCCCCGCCCCGCCCCGCCGCCCCGACCGGCCCCGCGCACCCGAGCGCCTCCAGCGCCGCGTCGCTCGCCAGCGCCGCCGCCCGCCGCGCCACGTCAGCTTCCGGCAGGCCGGCGGCGGCCCACGCGGCGGCCCAGGCGGCGGCGGCGCGGCGGAGGCGCGGGGGCGGGAAGCGGGCGAGGAGGGGCCCGGCGAGGGCGGGGGCGAGGGCGGGGCAGGACTCGAGGGCGGAGAGGACGGCGGCCGCCTCGCGCGCCGCCTCCTCGCCCGCCAGCGCCGCCACCGCCCGCCCCGCGCTCCCCGCCAGCGCCCTCGCCACCGCCCCGGGCGCCTCCAGCGCCGCCGCCCGGTGGCCCCGCCCCGCGGCCGGCGGGCCCCGGCGAGGGCGCGGAGGAGGTCGTGGCGGACGGGGCCGGCGGGGACGGCGCGGGCGGCGCGGAGGGCGGCGGCGACGGCGAGGGGCGCCAGCCGCTGCGGCTCCGTCAGCACGACCGCCGCCAGCAGCCAGGGCGGCGCCTCCTGCCCCGCCCCGTCACGGCCCGCCCCGAGGCGCGGCGGCGGCGGCAAAGGCGTGGCGCACGCGGACGAGGCGGGTGCAGAGGCGGGGGTCGGCCCCAGGCGGGATGAGGTGCTCCGGTTCGCCCCCCTCGACGGCGCTATGGCGGGGGCCGGCGGCGGGGGCGGCGGGGGCGGCGAGGGCGGAGGCGAGGGCCTCGACGAGCAGCCGCACGCCGGGCAGCCGCGCGTGCTGCGCGGCCTCCTCCTGCGCCCCGATCGCCTCCCCGTCCTCTGCCACCGCCGTCACGCCCCCGCCCGCCCGCCCCCGCGCCGGTTGCCCCGCGCACCCGCGACGAAAGACGCGAGCGCGGGGTGCCTCGCGATGTCCCGCGCCACGCCGATGCACCACTGCACGGCGCGGGGCTCAGCGAGGGCTCCGGGGTGGGCAGGCGGCGCGTACGTCGAAGAGGTCCGCCTGCGCGTCCGCGGGCAGCTCCGACCGTGCGCAAGAGAGCCGCTCCATTACGGACTCCACCAGCGAGTCCGCCACGCCCGCCAGCGACCCCGGCCGCCCGGGCTCGCTCTTAGCGCTCAGGGAGGACAGCAGCTCGCCCTGCGCGAGCCCTTTGGGCATGTGGCGCTCATGAGGCGCTCGCGCGGCGGTACCTTGGCTTCGGCGAGGAAGCGCGCCCGCGCATCGGGGTCGGTCACCACCTCGTCGATGGCGCCCGTGCGGAGCCGCTTGCTTGGCCTCCCGCTCATAGCTCCGCCGAGCTTTGCGAGCGGTCTGGCCCGCGGCTGGTCGGCGCGTCTGCCCACACCCTATACCCCCACCCTGCTTGTTCCCGGGGTGAAGATCTCTTTTCGAGGAGATCTCTAGGCGCTGATCGGGGAGATGGACGCCCGGAACACCAGCTGTTCGTTCGCATCGGGCCTCGTTGCCGGCTCGGCCTCCGCTGTGCGCGATGTGGCTCTCCCCACTAGCTCAGCAGCGCCCCTGGCGGGCCGTCCCTCGGCCGCCGTTCGCAGCGCCCTGGCACCCTCATCTCAGCCGGTGACCAAGAGCGTGTCCCGCCGCGTAACCTTCGCCAGCTCGACCCTGTTCGGCTCCCGCGATCGTCTCCAGGTGGCCGTCGCGCGTGAGGAGCGCCCGACCGTGCCGCCCGCGTTCGAAGTTGTTGCGAACGGCCGTTCTGGCCGTGCCTCTAGCCCGAAGCGCCAGTCGGCCGGTGCGCACGGCGCTCCCGGCTTTTGCGGGCGCCGACCCTTCGCCCAGCTGATCCGGGGCACCCCGCGCGCAGCCTCGGCCCGCAACGGCGCTGCTAAGGAGCGCGCGACGAAGCGCGCTGCGGCTGCTGCTGCGACTGCGGTTGTGGAGGCGGAAGCCAAGGAGGAGAAGGCTGAGGAGCGGAGCGAGACCTCGCTCGCGGCGGAAGACGACGCCTGCTCCGAGAATCCGGAGGAGTGCTCGTACATCCCCGTGCCGCAATGGATCTCCAAGGCGAACCGCCGCACCAAGGTTGTCTGCACCCTCGGCCCCAAGACCTGCGGTTTGCCCGCCCGCGCCTTTGCGCCCTCTGCACTGGAGCGCGGCGTCCCTGACGCGGTCGGCAGACTATGAGTCGATCAAGGCGCTGGCGGAGCGGGGGATGAGCGTGGCGCGGCTGAACATGTCGCACGGAGAGCACGCGTGGCACGCGGAATGCATCCGGCGCATCAAGCGCCTCAATCAGGAGACCGACCACTCCATCGCCATCCTCCTGGACACCAAGGTCCGCCCCGCCCCAGCTGGCCCCGCGCGGCGCGGCGCGCGAGCCGGGGCTGCAGGGCCCGGAGGTGCGCTCGGGCGACCTCAAGGCGCCCATTGAGCTCAAGGCCGGCGACCGCTTCACCTTCACCGCCACCCAGGGTCCGCCCCGCGCCCCGCGTTCCTTCCCCCCTCTTTTCCCTCCTTTTGCGCGCCGACCGGGGCCGCGGGACCAGACTTCGAGCACGAGACGCACGCGGCGGTGAACGTCTCGTACGACGGCTTCGTCTACTCCGTCCGCCCCGGCGACATCATCCTCGTCCGCCCCGCCCCGCCCCGCCCCGCCCCGCCCCGGCCCCTGCCCCGCCCCCGGCCCCGGGCGCGCGCGTTGCTGACGAGGGGGGCATGGCACAGGTGGACGGCGGGCTGATGTCGTTCAAGGTGATCGAGAAGCGGGAGGAGGAGGCGGTGTGCGAGGTGCTGGACGGGGGCATGCTCACCTCGCGGCGGCACCTGAACATCCGCGGCAAGTCGGCGAAGCTGCCGTCGATCACGTCGAAGGACTGGCAGGACATCGAGTTCGGGATCGAGCACGGGGTCGACTTCTTCGCGCTCTCCTTCGTGAAGCACCCCGAGGTCGTGCGGGACCTGCAGGAGTACCTCCAGGACCGCAACGTGCCCATCGCCGTCATCGCCAAGATCGAGTCGGCCGACGCCGTCACCTGCCTCGACGAGATCCTGCAGCAGTCGGACGGCGCCATGGTCGCCCGCGGCGACCTCGGCTCGGAGATCCCCATCGAGGAGGTGCCCCTCGTGCAGGAGCGCATCGTGGAGACCTGCCGCCGCCTCGGCAAGCCCGTCATCGTCGCCACCCACCTCCTCGAGTCCATGATCCTCTACCCGACCCCCACCCGCGCCGAGGTCACCGACATCGCCGAGGCCGTCAAGATGCGCGCCGACTCGCTCATGCTCTCCGGCGAGACCGCCGGCGGGAAGTACCCGCTGCGCGCCCTCGAGACGATGGCGAGCGTCGCGGCGCGCATCGAGGAGCGGCTGCGGGAGAACAAGATCGTGACGGTGCAGGTGGACACGTCGTCGGAGGACGAGCGGAACCGGCAGGAGATCGTGCGCTCGGCGACGATCATGGCGAACAACCTCTCGGCCGACGCCATCCTCGTCTTCACGCGCCGCGGCACCATGGCCTCGCTCGTCTCCCGCTGCCGCCCCAACGCGCCCATCCACGCCTTCACGAACACGACGCACACGCGGCGGCGGCTGAACCTCTACTTCGGCGTGCACCCGTGGCGCATCGCCTTCTCCAGCGAGCCCGAGAAGACCATCACGCGCGCCATGACGCACCTCGCCCGCCGCGGCCTGCTGCGCCCCGGCGCCATGGTCGTCATCGTCTCCGACATCCTCGCCGGCGACGAGGCCCGCCCCCGCCCTGCCCGCCTCCGCCCCGCAGCCCCGCCCCTGACCCTCGCCGGCGCGCAGTTCGTGCACACCATCCAGGTCCGCGAGGCCCAGTGAGGGCCCCCGCGGCCGCCCGGCCCCGCGCTCCCCGCCCCCGCCCGCCTTCTGCTTCTGTGTTTCGCATTTCATTCAATCTCAACGTCTACCCCCGATCTCGTATTCGGCGTCGCAATCGGTCGTATTTCGTCACGGCCGCGGCGTGTCCGAATCGCTTTTGGAGGGCTCATGATCAGGGGCTCAGCTGCAGCGGCTGTGAAACAGCAGAGGACATGCCCCAAACCAAATTAAATGAGGCGCGGCTGCTGCGTTCAATGTACCCGACAGGGACCGGTACCTGTTCCCAAACTCGAGGGGGTACAAGAAGCTTCCGGGGTACAACGAATAGCTGGCGTTTCGCTTCTAGCATATGCATGCGCAGTTACGCGAGCTAGCAGTCGCCGCGTACGTATACTCGCACGCTGGTCCGCTCATCCAATCCGCTGGCCGTCCCGATCCGATGATCATCGAGCTGGCGGATCCTGTAGCTAGCTAGCCGCTGAGCTAAAGTCTGGGATCGGACCGTCGCGGACCCTGCCCGGCGGCCCCGTCGCCGATCTGCACGATCTGGAATGGATCTGATCGCGTACTACGTGCTCCCCACCGAGGCCAGGTGGCTGCTGCGGCTCGTGCGGAGGAAGGCCGCGCGGACGGACGCGCTCGGCGCTCCGCTGGCCGTCGACCCCGTTCGCGGGGCGACGAAGCTCGCCTCTCTCGCCTCCGATGCGGCGAGCAAGCGGTTCGCGGCGGCGCTCGCGGAGGCGGAGGCGGCGCTGGGCCCGCTGCTGGCGCTATGGCGGGCGCTCGCGCCGGCGCGGGAGGCCCTGCGGGACGCCGCCCGCGTCGAGGCGGCCACACGCTCCCCGCTGGACTCCCCGAGGCGCGCGACGCCCCCTGCCCCGACGGCCTCGACGAGGCGGTGCGCCGCCCGGCCAGGCCCCGCACGGGCGAGCGGGGCCGATGTCGGCGGGCCGGGGCAGGTGGCGGGGGCGGAGCGGGAGCTGGAGGCGCTGGCGTCGCGGGCCGCCGCCTCGGGGGCCCTCCTCCCGCCGCCCGCCGCCCAGGGCGATGCCGACCGGGGCCGGGAGGCGGCGGTGGGGCGGCTGCTCGCGGCGGCGGGGGTGCGGCGGCGGGGTGGGGCGCATGCGGGAGGCGATGGAGCCGTGGCTGGCGCGCATCGAGGGCCGCCGCCCCCGCCGCCCCTTCCCCGCCCTCGTCGTGCCCAGCTCCACGCCCGCGCCCGCGCCGGGGCCGGGGCCAGCGCCGGGCGGGAGCGACGGGGCCGGCGCAGGTGGCCGTCCTCACGCTCGGCCTCTCGCTCCTCCTCGAGGAGGCCTGCACCGTCCGCCCGCCCCGCCCCGCCCCCGGCCTCCCCCGCGAGCGCGGGGGCGGCAGGAGGCGGGGCGGGCGCTGCTGCGGCGCGTGCTGCGCGACGAGTGCGCCGCGCTGCGCGCCCGCCTCGCCGCCCTCGCGCCCTTGGCTTCCGCCCTCCCGCCCGCCCCGCCTCCCGACGACGCCTTCGCCCCGCCCCTCGCCGCCCTCCGCGGTGCCCCCGCCCCGCCCCCTCCCGAGCCGGCGGTGACGAGGCGGGCGGCAGAGGCGCTGGAGGGGAGCGGCAGGCGCGGCGCGGAGGCCGCCTCCTCCTCCAGCTCGTCTGCGTGTGCCCCGCGCGCTCCGCACCGCCCGCGCCCGCCGCGCCCGACAACGCCGCGCAGGGCGGGGCGGCCGGCTGGTGGCTGCTGCTGGGCCCCGGGCCGCGCTGGGCGGCTGGTGGCTGCTCCGCCTCCTCGCCCTCGCCCTCTGGCTTCTCGTCTTCCCCCCGCCGCAGCCTGCGCCGCACGTTTGCGCCCCGGGACCCGCCGTCTCGCAATCGCCAGCCCGACGGGCGGCGCAGGCGGGGCGGCGCTCGTCGCGGGGGCCGCCCACCCCGCGCTGCGCAGCTTGCGGGCCCCGGCGGGGCGGCGGCTGGCGGCGGCCGGCGGGCTGCTGTGGGGCGGGGCCTTCGCGGTGCGGCACGCAGCGCTGGAGGGGCCCGTCGCCCGCGGCGGCGCCTTCATCCTCGCCGCCGCCGCCGCCGCCGCCCGCGCCCGCTTCGTCCGCCCGCCCCGCCCCCGCCAATCTCCGCGCGCCGCCTGCAGCTGAGTGCACACAGGCGCTCTGGCAGCAGTCGGCGGGCGGGGGCGGCCTCGCCAGCCTCGCTGCCCAGGTGCCGCGCCCCGTCCAACGCCGCACACCCGGGCTGGCGGTGGTCGAGGGGGCCGGGGCGGGGCAGGTGCGGGAGGTCGAGGAGGCCGCCGGCCTCGCCGCGCCCCGCCTCCCCCGCGTGCACACCGCGCCCCAGCCCCAGCACAATCGCGAGCTCGAGCTCGAGCCCCCGCAAATTTGAGCTTTCGATTTTCACACTGCGACACATGGGGGGAATTGGGAGGAGGGAAGGGGGGGCAAGGATGTCCGCTAAGCCGAGGAAGGGGTACCGGGGAGCCGGAGGAGCCTTTGAAGGCCTAGGGCGCGCGAAGGAGGAGCGGGCACAGGGCAGTGGGCGGAGGGGCGAAGGAGGAGCGTTGGGAGGGTACGGGATGGAGGCCTCCACAGAGACTCCTCGAAGTACGAAGGGCGAGGCCGCCAGAGAAGCCGTGAAGCTGGCGCCGAGGCGCCGCTCTCGAAGACCCCGCGGCGCCTGCCCCCCGCCGCCGGCCAGCCGCCGCCCTGCCCCGCACCGCGGCTCCCGGTCTCGCTTCTGCTCTGCCGCGACCTGGGGCGCGTGTCAAAGCGAGCCCCCCGCTTCAAGGCTTGGCAGCGGGACCAACTCACCCAGGTGCGGGCGACGACGGTTTGTTGTACACATGACTACGCTGTTCGCTGCTTGGCTGTTTTCCGATGTTCCGGGGAACCCAGATCGTCAGCCTTGCGGCGCTCGCGCAGGCCGGATCGCAGGGACTTGGGTGCTGCCGTGGGCTTGGGGGCGACGTCCTTCCCCAGGTTCCGGCGAAGGGCGGCCTTGCGCAGCATCCCCCACGCCTCTCCGGAGAGGCAGCGGCAGGGGAGCCTGTTGAAGAGAGCGGCGAAGTGGAGGCCCTCCTTCTTGGCCGCGTGCTCCAGGTGCTCGTAGAAACTGGAGGTCGCAAAGTCCTCGATGAGGGCCGTCTCGTCGTGCAGGTGCGCGACGGCCGCAAGCAGCTTCCTCACGTCAAGGTGCTTGTGCCAGCTCTCGACGTAGACGAGCCGCGGCTGCCGCCTGACGACAAGGCCCGTCCGCCACAGCTCCTGGTAGGGCCTCCTCTCCTCCCGGCTCCTGATCTCCCGATTCGGGTGCTGCGAGGATGGTCACTCCGGAAGGCGCCACGCGGGTGGGGGCGAATGGACCGTGGACTGGGGGAGCATGCCCGTGCAGCGCAGGGATGGGTTGGTCGCCTCCTTGACCGGCGCGAGCGTCTCGGCCCAGCGGTCATGCGTCATGCCGTGTTGCTCGATGGGCGCGCCGATCTTGTGGGGCTCCTGCACCTTCAGGTACTCGTCCGCTACACCGAGGCCCTGCGCGCACAGCCCAAACCATGCTCCCTGGTGCCGCCTGAGCTCGGCGGCCTCGTGGTACGCCAAGCCGGCTGCATCGATGGCCTCGGCATCGCGCTTGCAGTAATCCTCCAGGCTCGCGCCGGCGGCCTGGTGGAAGAGCGCGATGGCATCCTGGGCCTGCTGCAGGGAGCCCCTCCAGTCGGCCTGCTCGCTGCAGAAGACGGCGAGCCGCTTGGCCAGCTGCGAGGCGCTCGCCAAATTGAGCTGCTCAGCCGGAACTTCGACGCCCAGATCACGCGCGGCCTTCACCACTCCGCCCGCAGCCGCTGCCTCCTCCGCCGACAGGGCTGGCGGGTCAGGGCAGACAGTGCAATCCGGCCAGCGGACAATCAAGACCTCCGGCTTGCAGAAGGCGCGGACAAGCCTGAAGGCGATCTTCTTCCCCCCGTTCTCCAGCTTCTGATTCGCCTGCGGTGGACGATTCTCGTCGCTGACAGCCGCGCCCACCCTCCTGACCCGCTTGGCTACAGCCTTGGTGCCAGAAGGCTTGCTGGCTTGCGCTGCGCCTCGCTGCCAGCCGCACAGCTTAACCTCGCAACACATGGCTCGGAGAGCACGCGGCGAACCTTGCGGCGCATCCGTGCCGGTGAGGCGACACCGTCGTCCTGTCGCCAGGCGTGGGTCAGTGGCTCTCTTCTAGCGCTCGCAATCAGTGGAATCTCGCGTACTTCGTCAAAACCTTCGTCCACCTGGTCCCAAGGATCCACCAGGTCCTCCGGCGGGTCCACCGGCGGGTCCACCGGCGGGTCCACCGGCGGGTCCACCGGCGGGTCCACCGGCGGGTCCACCGGCGGGTCCACCGGCGGGTCCACCGGCGGGTCCACCGGCGGGTCCACCGGCGGGTCCACCGGCGGGTCCACCGGCGGGTCCACCGGCGGGTCCACCGGCGGGTCCACCGGCGGGTCCACCGGCGGGTCCACCGGCGGGTCCACCGGCGGGTCCACCGGCGGGTCCACCGGCGGGTCCACCGGCGGGTCCACCGGCGGGTCCACCGGCGGGTCCACCGGCGGGTCCACCGGCGGGTCCACCGGCGGGTCCACCGGCGGGTCCACCGGCGGGTCCACCGGCGGGTCCACCTGGTCCAGGGCGTCCACCCTGCGCCCCGCCGCGCGCGCCACAGCCAGAAGCCGCCGGTTGAGAGCCGCGATCATGCTGTCGCCCTCTGCTTTCCCAGCGGTCGCCTGCGCCAGCCAGAGGTGCATGCGCTCGAAGTCCTCGTCGGCCTCCGCCTTTGCGGCCGCTGCCGCGCGCAACGCCGCAGCCACCTGCTCCTCCAGCGCCTTGATCTTGCCGTCGGCCTCCGTCTGCGCCGCCGACGCCGCCAGGGCTGCCGCCGACGCCGCCACGGCTGCCGCCTCCATACGGCCTTGTAGGTCCGCGATCTTGGCCGCGTCCTCCGCAGCAGCGTCTTCGGCCGCGTCCACCCTGCGCCCCGCCGCGCGCGCCACAGCCAGAAGCCGCCGGTTGAGAGCCGCGATCATGCTGTCGCCCTCTGCTTTCCCAGCGGTCGCCTGCGCCAGCCAGAGGTGCATGCGCTCGAAGTCCTCGTCGGCCTCCGCCTTTGCGGCCGCTGCCGCGCGCAACGCCGCAGCCACCTGCTCCTCCAGCGCCTTGATCTTGCCGTCGGCCTCCGTCTGCGCCGCCGACGCCGCCAGGGCTGCCGCCGACGCCGCCACGGCTGCCGCCTCCACACGGCCTTGTAGGTCCGCGATCTTGGCCGCGTCCTCCGCAGCAGCGTCTTCGGCCGCGTCCACCCTGCGCCCCGCCGCGCGCGCCACAGCCAGAAGCCGCCGGTTGAGAGCCGCGATCATGCTGTCGCCCTCCGCTTTCCCAGCGGTCGCCTGCGCCAGCCAGAGGTGCATGCGCTCGAAGTCCTCGTCGGCCTCCGCCTTTGCGGCCGCTGCCGCGCGCAACGCCGCAGCCACCTGCTCCTCCAGCGCCTTGATCTTGCCGCCGGCCTCCGTCTGCGCCGCCGACGCCGCCAGGGCTGCCGCCGACGCCGCCACGGCTGCCGCCTCCATACGGCCTTGTAGGTCCGCGATCTTGGCCGCGTCCTCCGCAGCAGCGTCTTCGGCCGCGTCCACCCTGCGCCCCGCCGCGCGCGCCACAGCCAGAAGCCGCCGGTTGAGATCCGCGATAATGCTGTCGCCCTCCGCTTTCCCAGCGGTCGCCTGCGCCAGCCAGAGGTGCATGCGCTCGAAGTCCTCGTCGGCCTCCGCCTTTGCGGCCGCTGCCGCGCGCAACGCCGCAGCCACCTGCTCCTCCAGCGCCTTGATCTTGCCGCCGGCCTCCGTCTGCGCCGCCGACGCCGCCAGGGCTGCCGCCGACGCCGCCACGGCTGCCGCCTCCACACGGCCTTGTAGGTCCGCGATCTTGGCCGCGTCCTCCGCAGCAGCGTCTTCGGCCGCGTCCACCCTGCGCCCCGCCGCGCGCGCCACAGCCAGAAGCCGCCGGTTGAGAGCCGCGATCATGCTGTCGCCCTCTGCTTTCCCAGCGGTCGCCTGCGCCAGCCAGAGGTGCATGCGCTCGAAGTCCTCGTCGGCCTCCGCCTTTGCGGCCGCTGCCGCGCGCAACGCCGCAGCCACCTGCTCCTCCAGCGCCTTGATCTTGCCGTCGGCCTCCGTCTGCGCCGCCGACGCCGCCAGGGCTGCCGCCGACGCCGCCACGGCTGCCGCCTCCACACGGCCTTGTAGGTCCGCGATCTTGGCCGCGTCCTCCGCAGCAGCGTCTTCGGCCGCGTCCACCCTGCGCCCCGACGCGCGCGCCACAGCCAGAAGCCGCCGGTTGAGATCCGCGATAATGCTGTCGCCCTCCGCTTTCCCAGCGGTCGCCTGCGCCAGCCAGAGGTGCATGCGCTCGAAGTCCTCGTCGGCCTCCGCCTTTGCGGCCGCTGCCGCGCGCAACGCCGTAGCCACCTGCTCCTCCAGCGCCTTGATCTTGCCGCCGGCCTCCGTCTGCGCCGCCGACGCCGCCAGGGCTGCCGCCGACGCCGCCACGGCTGCCGCCTCCACACGGCCTTGTAGGTCCGCGATCTTGGCCGCGTCCTCCGCAGCAGCGTCTTCGGCCGCGTCCACCCTGCGCCCCGCCGCGCGCGCCACAGCCAGAAGCCGCCGGTTGAGAGCCGCGATCATGCTGTCGCCCTCTGCTTTCCCAGCGGTCGCCTGCGCCAGCCAGAGGTGCATGCGCTCGAAGTCCTCGTCGGCCTCCGCCTTTGCGGCCGCTGCCGCGCGCAACGCCGCAGCCACCTGCTCCTCCAGCACCTTGATCTTGCCGTCGGCCTCCGTCTGCGCCGCCGACGCCGCCAGGGCTGCCGCCGACGCCGCCACGGCTGCCGCCTCCACACGGCCTTGTAGGTCCGCGATCTTGGCCGCGTCCTCCGCAGCAGCGTCTTCGGCCGCGTCCACCCTGCGCCCCGCCGCGCGCGCCACAGCCAGAAGCCGCCGGTTGAGAGCCGCGATCATGCTGTCGCCCTCCGCTTTCCCAGCGGTCGCCTGCGCCAGCCAGAGGTGCATGCGCTCGAAGTCCTCGTCGGCCTCCGCCTTTGCGGCCGCTGCCGCGCGCAACGCCGCAGCCACCTGCTCCTCCAGCGCCTTGATCTTGCCGTCGGCCTCCGTCTGCGCCGCCGACGCCGCCAGGGCTGCCGCCGACGCCGCCACGGCTGCCGCCTCCATACGGCCTTGTAGGTCCGCGATCTTGGCCGCGTCCTCCGCAGCAGCGTCTTCGGCCGCGTCCACCCTGCGCCCCGCCGCGCGCGCCACAGCCAGAAGCCGCCGGTTGAGTGCGTCCAGCTGGATCTCAAGAGCCTCGAACTTTTCTTTGGCATCTGCCATGGCCGACGCCTCCCGCACTGCCCGGGTAACAGCCTCCGCACGGGCACGCTCTGCGTCTCTGCGCCCGTGCAGCGCCTGGTCAGCTGCGAACGGCACAGACCAGCACACCGGGCGCACTGGTGCAGGGTCTGGAGCCTCTGGAGCTGCTCCCGAAGGTTGCTGGTGCTCTCCCTGGCTTCGAAGAGCCGGCTCTCGAGAGCCGCGAAGCCAACTGCGGCGTCTGTTTTCTCGCCGAGATACCGGGTCTCCAGTCTTTGTCGGTTACGCTGCTCGTCTGCAAGGCTTCGCCGCAGAGCGTTCTGAGTGACGGTGAGTGATAACAAGTGAGCTGAAGATACTTTGACAATGAGGTACGTAGAAGCACGGACAAGTTTACTTGAGTGTTTCCAGGACCTCCCGAGACTCAGCAGATTATTCGAAGCTATCTGCAAGACTTGAAATCAAGAGCTACAGATGAGTAGCGAGCAAATAATCAACGCACGGCATATCCATTACCGGTTGCCATAGCTGCTACAGCGACAGCTACATGAACATACTTATTTCCAGCGACAGCTTTAATGTACTTTCCAGCGACGGCTCCGGATGCCGACAGAACGCGAGGCTGCCCGAGGCGTTGGCTGCAATCAAATTCGCACTTCGGAAACAACACTAACCAGTCTCATTGCTTGTGCCGCGATGACGTCGGCTCTCTTGCACAAAAGAAAGAACTCGCTGCGCAGAAGGCTCATCGTTAGTGCTTCCGAGGGCGCCTTGACTGAGCAGGTCCGCGCGTACGTCGGGGGGCGAACGATCGATCTTCTTGGTCGTGCTCGCAGCTCTGCAGGCGGGTTCCTACCTGCGCAAGAGACAAGAATCAGCTCTCAAAGGCTGCAGTAGCGCGTTCAGCCCCCAGTCTAATCGGGCAGACTGAAGGACTAACGGCCGCGCAGTCAGAAGTCAGCCTTCGCGCCCGCAGGGTTAGAGCGAGCGCACTTCACGCATTTTAGGTGACTTTGAGCCCTCAGCTTCCTATGGCGCGCTTCGAATCTGTCTCCTTCGGCCCCTACGTAAGAGCGGGGCGGCGCTTGGGCCCTGACGCGGCCCCAGCCCTGAGCGACGAACCTTATTGAGCTCTTAGCGGTGCAGACGCCAACAAGATCGAACGCAGGGCTGGCGAGGCGCGCCGTGCACCGGCTGGCCGGCGCACACACTCCTGATGTATGTACCCCGGCGGAAGCCGGGCAGTCCGGACCGCTCCGGCCACTCGGACCGCTCCGACCCGCTCGGCGGTGCTTAGCGGGTCCTGCTGGACCACAATGAGCAGCTGGACATCCGATCTTGGGTTGCTCATAGAGCAACTATCTGGCACCTTGAGGCGCTGGAGTCCGCCAGCCCATTGATGCCACAGAGCATCCGATGATCATAGCAAATCGCTGGAATGCCCTATGATATGACTGGCACCGCCGATGGAGTGGCGCTGCATGTGTCGTGGCCGCAGCCGCCAAGCTCAAAGCTTAAGATAAGCTTGACGGTTGCCATAAGATGACCGGCACCATCGCCCGTTGCAATTGCCGCAGTGCCCGCCATCGGATTGCGACAATCCGCGCTTGCGCTGTACATACTATATCCGTACCGTTGGCTGCATGCAGTGCCCGCCAAGAATTCGAAGGCGAATTAGCGTCGCTTATGTGCGTACCCACCAGGCTGATGAGGCGTGCTTTATTGGATGTTCGCTACCCCCTCATGATCACCCCCTGCACGCCCTGGGACTTCCTCTGCTTACCTATCCTACAGGTTGACTGTTGACTGTCATATCGCGTCTTCATTGACTGTCTTTTCACGTCTTCATGAATCGGTTGCAGTGAGGTCTCCGTATCCGGTACTCGATCACACATCTTCTGAGAAGCTCGCCTTACGCTCGGTGCTCCTATTGTAACCGCTGAGCAGCTGCAGCGGCTCATTTTGTGCATGCAGATGCGTGCTATGGCAGCTTCGCAATTGATCCTGGGCTTGCCAAGTGAGGTCAAGACTTTTTTTTCTATGTGGTTGAACTTGGTTCATGCTGCTCTCAATTTGCTGCTCTTTGATCCCACCATCATTAGCACATGCTTCTAGCTATAGCTATAGTTCTGATCGGGAACACAGCCAACAAACCATTTACTACAGAGAACACATGTAATCAGCAAACCATTTAATCCATACCATTTGCACATTGCACAGCGTTCAATAGTGATAACAGTGATCAGCGTTCTGTTGCTGATCGGGGTTTTCTAGGCCTGACCGGTGGCACTTCATTAGCTTCAGCGCCGGCTAGCTAGCGCTATATATACTAGTACTAAGTAGTTTACTGTATTGCAGTACCCGTGTTAACAGTACCCCCTTTGCAAGCAGTTCAGTTCGTTTCATTGACACGTGCACCCTACCCCCCCTGCTGTGAAGCGCTGCATGCTTTTTTGATTGCTTGCTCTCTTTCTCTCTCTCCTTCAATTTCCTGGCCTAAAGCCCACTTGTGCACTCATGCACTAGTCACCGCCTTGTGTGCTTTTTTTTCTCACTGCAGCTGTCACCATCAGCTTTCGCTCTCGCGCGCCTCCCCATCGAATGGTGGAGAGTCACAGTGAGAATGGCCATGCTACCCTTGCACGTCAGTTGCTTTTGAGTTTATTTGAACATGATCATGAAACCTCTCTGAACTGCGTTTTCATGTTTTAATGCTTTTCCCTGCCGGCTGTAGCATTAAAATCATTCTGGCGATTTGCTTTAATGCTTAATACTAATCATTCTGGCGATTTCTTCTTTCTACTGAGCATCTTCAACCTATATATATATATAGCTCAGCGGCTATTCCGCACCTGCAGATGTTTTGTACACCTGGTTTCGCTCGCTTTCTTGGTTTGTGCACATTGGCACAGGGTTGGAGTGGATATACATTTTGGATCGGCGAGGGTCAGAAGGGCTAGTTTCCGGTGCGGTTGAGCATTCTCCTGCGTGCTGTGCAACGCTGGCAGGCTGGCGGCGCGAGCGAGCTGACTCTCAGTGAGCTGGTAGTCTAGGAGCAAGCACAGGTACAGGGTACAAGTGTGTCACCCGGGGCGTGAGCCCGGGAGGGGTACATGAAAACATGAAAAGTAGTGGGGGTCCGACCGTCGGACGGTCCAATCGGCACACTCAAAGAGAGTGCGCATGCAGCAGAGACTAAGGCCAAGCACCGCGAGTACTACGGTAACGGGACTCGGGGCGCCGGCTCCTCAGGGCCTGACGGCAGAAAGCCGTCACGGCGTGCCACGGTGAGGCAATAGCCGGCTGGATATATATATACATCAAAATTTGGATATAAATTTAAATATACATTGGAAGTTCAACGGTTTGCAAGACTCGCTCTACATCTCTCCCTCCGGATCCTGACTCAATGACCTCCAAGTGCCGCAGTGCTTCTGTGGAATGGTTGATCATGATGTGCTAAGTGACATGCCATGATGGCCCATGATGAGCTAAATGATCAAGATCATCATCGTGAGTATTCAAGTAGTATTTGTACGTGTGATATCAAGTTCTTTCAGGCCCCGGGCCCTGGGGCTAAAGTTTTATTCTGAAGACTCGAGACTGGTTTTATATGCTGAAGACTTGAGACAGGAATGCTTGAATCAGATAGATTTAAATTTCGATTGCTGCCAATAGATTTCTAGATCACACATAAATGATTTTGTTCATCATGGCATGTGATGCTTGCGCATGAGATCGTATATACGTATACTTAGCACAGGATGCGATCCGGAAGGATGCAGGAAGGATAAAGTTGTGCCATCCACGTCGGCTAGTCCTCTAGCCCTTATTTAGCCCTGTCCTCTGCATGTACCCTTGTACCTGTTGCCATCTGAGAAGGAGAGAGAGAAGAGAGAAAGCAGTAGACTGGGTATGACAAAGCCAGAGGCCCAGGCAAGAAGAGAGTACAAGGGAAGGGGTACAGGGCCCGCCCTCTATCCGATGAATGCTTGGACCACATCGCGGGCAAATGCAGTTGCTTTCTGCAGTCGTCTCCCCAAACTTGTGTCTTCGTTGGGCCTCTGCGCAGGCAATCAGACTACAATGTGCTGTCAGTCCCGCCTCCCCCTGCACCGTGGTGGCGGCCTTGAGGTTCGCGATGGTTTCGTCTCTGGCGAGGAGCGTCGCCTGCAAATCCTGCGCAGGAGATGAATCTTGGCGATGCCTTGATTGCCTGCACTCACGGACTTCAATGTGAGCTCGGAGAGAAGCCACGGTGGCGCCCGAACTGCTCTGCAGTGCCGCAAGGGTGGCCTCCAGCGCGGTGGTGCCCCTGTCTTTCAGCAGGAGCGCCAGCTCCAGGTCCTGCACGGGGATCAGAGAGTGCCCTCCAGCATTCAGTCCCGCTGCACCTTGATCTGTGCGGCACTGTGGGCGGCGAGGTCCTGCAGGCCGCACGTCTTCGCTGCGCAAAGAGCAATGTCGCACAGCAGGTTCTGACACAAGGAAGCATCAGAGAATGGAAGGAAATCCGAGCGATTGGCCTTACGTCACGTTGCGTCGCAAGCTTCGCGTTTAACCCGAGAGCATAACCCAGCTCCCCAGTGGCATTCTGCAGAAATTGGCGTCCGTGGTCAGGCAGAAGAACAAGGCTTGACGTGGCTCATGGTCTGCACCACGAGCTCAGATGAGAGGCGAGCCACATCGGCCCGCAATCCCTGCGGTCATGTCTAAGCTGCCACATCGTAGTCAGCAGTCGGCAGGGCGGCACCTGGGCCTCCGGATCCTGGGCGTGCTTTGTCGGTCCCGAGACGTGCAGCCACTGCAGGGCAAGCAAGCGTGAGACCAAGATTCCGCGCCGATTCGGGAGAGACCGCACAAGAATGGCACAGGCCAGGAACGCAAGCGCCAGCAGGGCACAGGATCCCCAGGTGGCCTTGAGCCTTGTGGTCCTTGTAACCGCCACCTCCCGCCCCTCGGCCGCCTGCCTTGCCACCTCCACCGTCACCGCCGGAGCGTCGCTGGCCTCCTTAGCCATTGCCTCCCCCGCCGTCGCCCGCGCCTCTGCGTCCTTCATCCCCGCCTCCGCCGCCGCCGCCCGTGCCTCCGTATCCTTCAGCCCCGCCTCCGCCGCCGCCGCCCGTGCCTCTGCGTCCTTCATCCCTGCCTCCGCCGCCGCCGCCCGTGCCTCCGCATCCTTCATCCCCGCCTCCGCCGCCGTCGCCCGCGCCTCTGCGTCCTTCATTCCCTCCTCCGCCGCCATCGCCCGCGCCTCCGCGTCCTTCATCCCCTCCTCCGCCACACGCGTCGCCTCAATCGCAGCGTCGGCGGCCACCTTCGCTTCTTTCTCCCGTGTCTCCACCGCTTTCAGCTGCAGGTCCTTCGAGCGTAAATCGTTCGACGCTCGGCGCCCTTTGTCTAGTGCTTCGCGACGCTTTGCATCGGCATCCGCGCTCGCCTTGCGCGCGTCCTCCTGCGCCGCGGCCGCGGCTGCCCGCGCCGCTTCGATCTCGTTGCGTGCTGCTTCAAGCTCGACGCGCGCCGCCGCCAGCTCGACGTTGGTTGTTGCCGCCCGCGTCTCCGCCACCGCCTTGGCCTCGACGGCGGTAGCCAACGCCGTCTCCTTCTCCCCGCGCTCTCGGTTTATCGCCTCCAGAACCGCGGCAAGCTCGACGCACGAGACCACGTTCGCCGGCATTGCCGGCACACCAGTCTGCAGGAGTGCCTTCGCCAGCCGCAGCGGGATAGAGACTAGAGGCGGCGGGCACCTGCAGGTCGTCGTCGCAGTAAGCCCCCGGAGCCAAAGCGGAAGAAGCGCCAGAGCCCTTGCCTGCCAACTGCTCGGGGCGTCAGGCGGTGCCGGGAGATTCAAACGGGAAAGGAAGACAGAGCCAGGTTGCCGGCGCTTGGGTTGTGGCGATTTGTGTCTACCTTGAACAGCGGGCCTCTGTGACTTGCAATCGCGGTCTGCACAGTAGCCTGTTAAAAAGCGTCAGAGTGGCCTGGGAAAACATGGTGCGAGACTTTCAAAGACCTGGAGCTCGGAATCCAGGAAGGGAGCGCCAGAAGAGCTAGCGCTAGCTTCCTGCTCGGGCGTAAATGGCCGCTCTGGCCGGCCGGCTGAGGCGAAGCGCTCGGAGCTGTCAGCACGCCGAGGCTCGGCCGGCGGTGGCGTGTTCTCCTTGTCGAGTGCCTGGAAGAGACTAACCTGTGGCGATGCGGAGGCTGAGCAAATGGAACGCGCGTTGGATTCAGAACAGCAACGGACCAGGTTGCAGTTGCGGACGGTTTCGCCGCCGGCCCCAACGAAGTCGACGTTCGTTGAGCCGCACTTGACGTGCAGAACCACGTTCTGCTGAGAGTACAACTCCGTCTCCGAACGCTGAAGTGGGAGGCAAAAGACGACCCGACGCTTCCCTCCGAACGCAGCCAAGGGGTAGCCGCGAAGGACGACCGCATGCGCGTCCACGTCAGGTTCGATATACGCGCGAAGGTCAGGTTTCAACAGATCGCGGTTGACCTCCGGCTTTAACGTGTCCCAGTTCGCCATCGCATGGTCAGCGAAGCCAACCCGGAGGATGATATCTGATCATGACGCGGCGCGTGAGATATGCAGTTGTCGCAGACTGCGAAGCCAGCAAGCGCACCCTTCACGAAGTCCTGCTTGTTTTGAGCAAATTCAAACACCCAGGTGTAGACTGAAGAAGCGGAATCGATCTCGGCGCGAAGGAGGGCAACACAGAGACGGTCCGCGGAGAAGCCTGGAAAGCCCTCAGCCTCCAAGCGTACGGTCTTGACACAGTCGCATTTCTCCGCGGAGAGAACCGCATCCAGCATTGCCTTCTCGCGCTGCAACTTCGGCGAGCAGGCGCCGGACGGCTTCAGGCTCGGCATCCTGCGAGAGAACCGCGGAAATAGCTCGGCTTCAGCGGAATCAGAGAAAACCGCTGCACGCGCAGCAGCCGGATCGCCGGAACTCCTGTACGTACGCGTGATAGCTGAGAGCTCGCGGTCCTCCAGTGAGCGCCGCTTGGCGTGCAGTAGATAATCTCAAAGCACGCCACGCACGCGCCTACTGAAGGCGATCGATTTTAAGGAGGACTCGCTGAGAAGCTAGCTGCTCCGGCTGCAGTCCAGGAGCATCTCAAGCCCGTCCTGCCGAGAAGCCTATCCGCCCGACCAAAGACCATAGAAGCACCTTCAAAGGCGGTTGTCACCGGTTTGTCACACACCGGTCGTGACGATTTGGGGTACGGGTTGTGACGGCTTCGGAGGGGGTCTGCGCCATGGGTCGGGTCTGCCGCTGTGCTGAGCGGCGCCTGGGCCCTACGTGCGCATGTGGAACCAGGTAAGACCGCTCCGCGCGCACGAGCTAAGCCACACTCTCCTCGTATACCCGGTCGCGTGCTGCCGGCTGACTGCGCGCGGGCGTGCGGAGGCTCCGGCCGTCGATTCGCGCTGTGGACAGTCTCGCTAGGTCGGAAGCCCGTGCGAGCCGCGCGCCGCGGCTCCTCTGCTCTCGATTCGGGCCCGAGTACGATTGGCGCGAAACACACTCGGGCTCTACGGCGGTGTCTGCGTCTCCGCTGGGTCCGCCGCTGGTCGCTGCAGCACTTGGGCACTCCAAGCAAGCGTAAGAGCAGGTGAGACCGCTCCGCGCGCACGAGCTGAGCCACACTCTCCTCGTATACCCGGTCGCGTGCTGCCGGCTGACTGCGCGCGGGCGTGCGGAGGCTCCGGCCGTCGATACGCGCTGTGGGCAGTCCCGCTAGGTCGGAGCCCGTGCGAGCCGCGCGCCGCGGCTCCTCTTCTCTAGAGTCGGGCCCGAGTAGGATTGGCGCGAAACACACTCGGGCTCTACGGCGGTGTCTGCGTGTCCGCTGGGTCCGCCGCTGGTCGCTGCAGCACGTGGGCACTCCAAGCAAGCGTATGAGCAGGTGAGACCGCTCCGCGCGCACGAGCTGAGCCACACTCTCCTCGTATACCCGGTCGCGTGCTGCCGGCTGACTGCGCGCGGGCTTGCAGAGGCTCCGGCCGTCGATACGCGCAGTGGACAGTCTCGGTAGGTCGGAGCCCGTGCGAGCCGCGCGCCGCGGCTCCTCTGCTCTCGATTCGGGCCCGAGTAGGATTGGCGCGAAACTCACTCGGGCTCTACGGCGGTGTCTGCGTGTCCGCTGGGTCCGCCGCTGGTCGCTGCAGCACGTGGGCACTACACGCAAGCGTAAGAGGGCAGGTGAGACCGCTCCGCGGTTAGCGCCAAGTCCGGCCCTCGCAGCACGCTGTCGCGCCGCAGTCACTGAGTCCAGTGGGCGCGCACCGCTGCCCGGTTGTGGGCTCGCTTTGACACGCGCCCCAGGACCGTCTGACGCGGCAGAGCAGACGCGAGACCGCGAGCCGCGCTACGGGACCGGGCGGGCGGCTGGCTGGCGGCGGGGCCAGGCGCCAGTGGGACTTCGAGAGCCGCGCCGCGGCGTCGGCTTCACGGCTTCGCAAGCGGCCTCGCCCTTCCAGGAGTCTCTCTAGAGCCCTCCACCCCGTACCCTCCCAACGCTCCTCGAGCTCCTTCGTATACGTACATCCATTCGCATACTGCCATGTACCATTCTCTTGATGCTCCTCCCACCATTTTGTACCATGCCATGTACCATGTACCATTTTGCGGCGCGGCCCCACGCCCTTCCAATGCATATGCATATGGCTCCTCTTCCGATCCGTACCCCCTCATCGGCCCCGCGGACACCCTCTGCCCCTTTCGCCCCTTTCGCCCCGCACACTGCTTCCTCTCGCCCCCTTTCTTGTAATTATAAAGAGGCCCCAGCCCGACTTGCAGGCCAGCGGCAGCTTCGCAAGATTGGGAAGTGGGGAAATTGCAGGATCGTCGGACCCATACGCCGTAGCCGGGAAACAACGGATGGGAGAGGAAGGGGGCCGGGGGCGACAGCTGCAGACCGAGGGGCCTGAACTGCACTGGTCTCCGGGATCTCATAGTATCCAGCTGGCCCCGCGCCTGCACTCCCAGTCCCGGCCGCCGGGCCCTGTCCGCTGCGCGCTTTTCAGAGGGCGGAGAGGGTTGAGGGCGCATCATGGCATGGCTCCGCGGGCGAAGGAGAGGAGGGCCCTATCTGCCGCCGGCCCGCGGCCGCGCGCTGCTGTGGCGTGGAGGCTAGACTTCGGTCCTCTCATCGAAGCGCCGTCTCTGGGGCGCTTAGCGGCAACCTTCGAACTCGGAAGCTACCGGTCCGGCCGAGAGCGATCACCGCGTGGGGCGGCGACCAGCGCCAGCTGCAGCTGCAGTCCGCAAGATTCGAGACCCCGCCATGCCGCATTGCAGACCGAAGGCTTCTCCACTGTACAAGCGAGAAGCGTGGTTCGCCGCCATGGAAACGGCGCCCCGAAGCCCGCGAGCGAGGCGAAGACCTCTTAAGCCTCTCCGGCTCGTAAAGCCCAAATTGAGCTACCGCAAAGCCCTGAGCCCTTGGCCCAGTTGTCACGAGTTGTCACGAGCCCTTGGCCCAGTTGCCTTGCTTGGCCCCGCAAAGCCCTGGGTACGAGTTGTCACGGCCCAAGCTGCATGGGGTCTGCGCCATGGGTCGGGTCTGCCGCTGCGCTGAGCGGCGCCTGGACCCTACGTGCGCATGTGGAACCAGGTAAGACCGCTCCGCGCGCACGAGCTAAGCCACACTCTCCTCGTATACCCGGTCGCGTGCTGCCGGCTGACTGCGCGCGGGCGTGCGGAGGCTCCGGCCGTCGATTCGCGCTGTGGACAGTCTCGCTAGGTCGGAAGCCCGTGCGAGCCGCGCGCCGCGGCTCCTCTGCTCTCGATTCGGGCCCGAGTACGATTGGCGCGAAACACACTCGGGCTCTACGGCGGTGTCTGCGTCTCCGCTGGGTCCGCCGCTGGTCGCTGCAGCACTTGGGCACTCCAAGCAAGCGTAAGAGCAGGTGAGACCGCTCCGCGCGCACGAGCTGAGCCACACTCTCCTCGTATACCCGGTCGCGTGCTGCCGGCTGACTGCGCGCGGGCGTGCGGAGGCTCCGGCCGTCGATACGCGCTGTGGGCAGTCCCGCTAGGTCGGAGCCCGTGCGAGCCGCGCGCCGCGGCTCCTCTTCTCTAGAGTCGGGCCCGAGTAGGATTGGCGCGAAACACACTCGGGCTCTACGGCGGTGTCTGCGTGTCCGCTGGGTCCGCCGCTGGTCGCTGCAGCACGTGGGCACTCCAAGCAAGCGTATGAGCAGGTGAGACCGCTCCGCGCGCACGAGCTGAGCCACACTCTCCTCGTATACCCGGTCGCGTGCTGCCGGCTGACTGCGCGCGGGCTTGCAGAGGCTCCGGCCGTCGATACGCGCAGTGGACAGTCTCGGTAGGTCGGAGCCCGTGCGAGCCGCGCGCCGCGGCTCCTCTGCTCTCGATTCGGGCCCGAGTACGATTGGCGCGAAACTCACTCGGGCTCTACGGCGGTGTCTGCGTGTCCGCTGGGTCCGCCGCTGGTCGCTGCAGCACGTGGGCACTACACGCAAGCGTAAGAGGGCAGGTGAGACCGCTCCGCGGTTAGCGCCAAGTCCGGCCCTCGCAGCACGCTGTCGCGCCGCAGTCACTGAGTCCAGTGGGCGCGCCCCGCTGCCCGGTTGTGGGCTCGCTTTGACACGCGCCCCAGGACCGTCTGACGCGGCAGAGCAGACGCGAGACCGCGAGCCGCGCTACGGGACCGGGCGGGCGGCTGGCTGGCGGCGGGGCCAGGCGCCAGTGGGACTTCGAGAGCCGCGCCGCGGCGTCGGCTTCACGGCTTCGCAAGCGGCCTCGCCCTTCCAGGAGTCTCTCTAGAGCCCTCCACCCCGTACCCTCCCAACGCTCCTCGAGCTCCTTCGTATACGTACATCCATTCGCATACTGCCATGTACCATTCTCTTGATGCTCCTCTTTGATTTTGCGGCGCGGCCCCACGCCCTTCCAATGCATATGCATATGGCTCCTCTTCCGATCCGTACCCCCTCATCGGCCCCGCGGACACCCTCTGCCCCTTTCGCCCCTTTCGCCCCGCACACTGCTTCCTCTCGCCCCCTTTCTTGTAATTATAAAGAGGCCCCAGCCCGACTTGCAGGCCAGCGGCAGCTTCGCAAGATTGGGAAGTGGGGAAATTGCAGGATCGTCGGACCCATACGCCGTAGCCGGGAAACAACGGATGGGAGAGGAAGGGGGGCCGGGGGGCGACAGCTGCAGACCGAGGGGCCTGAACTGCACTGGTCTCCGGGATCTCATAGTATCCAGCTGGCCCCCGCGCCTGCACTCCCAGTCCCGGCCGCCGGGCCCTGTCCGCTGCGCGCTTTTCAGAGGGCGGAGAGGGTTGAGGGCGCATCATGGCATGGCTCCGCGGGCGAAGGAGAGGAGGGCCCTATCTGCCGCCGGCCCGCGGCCGCGCGCTGCTGTGGCGTGGAGGCTAGACTTCGGTCCTCTCATCGAAGCGCCGTCTCTGGGGCGCTTAGCGGCAACCTTCGAACTCGGAAGCTACCGGGTCCGGCCGAGAGCGATCACCGCGTGGGGCGGCGACCAGCGCCAGCTGCAGCTGCAGTCCGCAAGATTCGAGACCCCGCCATGCCGCATTGCAGACCGAAGGCTTCTCCACTGTACAAGCGAGAAGCGTGGTTCGCCGCCATGGAAACGGCGCCCCGAAGCCCTCGAGCGAGGCGAAGACCTCTTAAGCCTCTCCGGCTCGTAAAGCCCAAATTGAGCTACCGCAAAGCCCTGAGCCCTTGAAAGCCCGGTTCGAACCCGGACGATCTGGGTACGAGTTGTCACGGCCCAAGCTGCATGGGGTCTGCGCCATGGGTCGGGTCTGCCGCTGTGCTGAGCGGCGCCTGGGCCCTACGTGCGCATGTGGAACCAGGTAAGACCGCTCCGCGCGCACGAGCTAAGCCACACCCGCGTCGCGTACCGGTCGCGTGCTGCCGGCTGACTGTGCGCGGGCTTGCAGAGGCTCCGGCCGTCGATACGCGCTGTGGGCAGTCCCGCTAGGTCGGAGCCCGTGCGAGCCGCGCGCCGCGGCTCCTCTTCTCTAGAGTCGGGCCCGAGTAGGATTGGCGCGAAACACACTCGGGCTCTACGGCGGTGTCTGCGTGTCCGCTGGGTCCGCCGCTGGTCGCTGCAGCACTTGGGCGATCCAAGCAAGCGTATGAGCAGGTGAGACCGCTCCGCGCGCACGAGCTGAGCCACACTCTCCTCGTATACCCGGTCGCGTGCTGCCGGCTGACTGCGCGCGGGCTTGCAGAGGCTCCGGCCGTCGATACGCGCTGTGGGCAGTCCCGCTAGGTCGGAGCCCGTGCGAGCCGCGCGCCGCGGCTCCTCTGCTCTCGATTCGGGCCCGAGTACGATTGGCGCGAAACACACTCGGGCTCTACGGCGGTGTCTGCGTGTCCGCTGGGTCCGCCGCTGGTCGCTGCAGCACGTGGGCACTCCAAGCAAGCGTAAGAGCAGGTGAGACCGCTCCGCGCGCACGAGCTGAGCCACACTCTCCTCGTATACCCGGTCGCGTGCTGCCGGCTGACTGTGCGCGGGCGTGCAGAGGCTCCGGCCGTCGATACGCGCAGTGGACAGTCTCGGTAGGTCGGAGCCCGTGCGAGCCGCGCGCCGCGGCTCCTCTGCTCTCGATTCGGGCCCGAGTACGATTGGCGCGAAACTCACTCGGGCTCTACGGCGGTGTCTGCGTGTCCGCTGGGTCCGCCGCTGGTCGCTGCAGCACGTGGGCACTACACGCAAGCGTAAGAGGGCAGGTGAGACCGCTCCGCGGTTAGCGCCAAGTCCGGCCCTCGCAGCACGCTGTCGCGCCGCAGTCACTGAGTCCAGTGGGCGCGCACCGCTGCCCGGTTGTGGGCTCGCTTTGACACGCGCCCCAGGACCGTCTGACGCGGCAGAGCAGACGCGAGACCGCGAGCCGCGCTACGGGACCGGGCGGGCGGCTGGCTGGCGGCGGGGCCAGGCGCCAGTGGGACTTCGAGAGCCGCACCGCGGCGTCGGCTTCACGGCTTCGCAAGCGGCCTCGCCCTTCCAGGAGTCTCTCTAGAGCCCTCCACCCCGTACCCTCCCAACGCTCCTCGAGCTCCTTCGTATACGTACATCCATTCGCATACTGCCATGTACCATTCTCTTGATGCTCCTCTTTGATTTTGCGGCGCGGCCCCACGCCCTTCCAATGCATATGCATATGGCTCCTCTTCCGATCCGTACCCCCTCATCGGCCCCGCGGACACCCTCTGCCCCTTTCGCCCCTTTCGCCCCGCACACTGCATGCTTCCTCTCGCCCCCTTTCTTGTAATTATAAAGAGGCCCCAGCCCGACTTGCAGGCCAGCGGCAGCTTCGCAAGATTGGGAAGTGGGGAAATTGCAGGATCGTCGGACCCATACGCCGTAGCCGGGAAACAACGGATGGGAGAGGAAGGGGGGCCGGGGGGCGACAGCTGCAGAAGGGGGTGGGGTACAAAGGCAGACCGAGGGGCCTGAACTGCACTGGTCTCCGGGATCTCATAGTATCCAGCTGGCCCCCGCGCCTGCACTCCCAGTCCCGGCCGCCGGGCCCTGTCCGCTGCGCGCTTTTCAGAGGGCGGAGAGGGTTGAGGGCGCATCATGGCATGGCTCCGCACCCCTCACTCGGTGCAGGTCGACAGCCCACTGAACCCGAGCGCCGCGGCTGTGGCTGCGGCCCGTAAAGAGGCAGCAGGCCTCGACGCGACTCTGCAACTGTACGGCGGCTCCTCCACAGCCTTTGGCGCGCGCAGAGGGCCGCTGCGCGCCGCGCCGCGCAGATCGCCCCGCCGCCGACCCGAGGCGCTGCACGGCAGCACGAGAGGGCCGCCGCCGACTCCGAACGCCTTCACGACCGTGCTCCGCTCGAAACACGATCGCTGGCGCCTTCCCGCCATCCCCCGGGCTGCTGCCGGAGCGCCCTTCCGCGCCCTGGGCGAAGGAGAGGAGGGCCCTATCTGCCGCCGGCCCGCGGCCGCGCGCTGCTGTGGCGTGGAGGCTAGACTTCGGTCCTCTCATCGAAGCGCCGTCTCTGGGGCGCTTAGCGGCAACCTTCGAACTCGGAAGCTACCGGGTCCGGCCGAGAGCGATCACCGCGTGGGGCGGCGACCAGCGCCAGCTGCAGCTGCAGTCCGCAAGATTCGAGACCCCGCCATGCCGCATTGCAGACCGAAGGCTTCTCCACTGTACAAGCGAGAAGCGTGGTTCGCCGCCATGGAAACGGCGCCCCGAAGCCCGCGAGCGAGGCGAAGACCTCTTAAGCCTCTCCGGCTCGTAAAGCCCAAATTGAGCTACCGCAAAGCCCTGAGCCCTTGGCCCAGTTGTCACGAGTTGTCACGAGCCCTTGGCCCAGTTGCCTTGCTTGGCCCCGCAAAGCCCTGGGTACGAGTTGTCACGGCCCAAGCTGCATGGGGTCTGCGCCATGGGTCGGGTCTGCCGCTGCGCTGAGCGGCGCCTGGGCCCTACGTGCGCATGTGGAACCAGGTAAGACCGCTCCGCGCGCACGAGCTAAGCCACACCCTCGTCGTGTACCGGTTGCGTGCTGCCGGCTGACTGTGCGCGGGCTTGCAGAGGCTCCGGCCGTCGATACGCGCTGTGGGCAGTCCCGCTAGGTCGGAGCCCGTGCGAGCCGCGCGCCGCGGCTCCTCTGCTCTCGATTCGGGCCCGAGTACGATTGGCGCGAAACACACTCGGGCTCTACGGCGGTGTCTGCGTGTCCGCTGGGTCCGCCGCTGGTCGCTGCAGCACGTGGGCACTCCAAGCAAGCGTAAGAGCAGGTGAGACCGCTCCGCGCGCACGAGCTGAGCCACACTCTCCTCGTATACCCGGTCGCGTGCTGCCGGCTGACTGCGCGCGGGCGTGCAGAGGCTCCGGCCGTCGATACGCGCTGTGGACAGTCCCGCTAGGTCGGAGCCCGTGCGAGCCGCGCGCCGCGGCTCCTCTGCTCTCGATTCGGGCCCGAGTACGATTGGCGCGAAACTCACTCGGGCTCTACGGCGGTGTCTGCGTGTCCGCTGGGTCCGCCGCTGGTCGCTGCAGCACGTGGGCACTCCAAGCAAGCGTAAGAGCAGGTGAGACCGCTCCGCGCGCACGAGCTGAGCCACACTCTCCTCGTATACCCGGTCGCGTGCTGCCGGCTGACTGTGCGCGGGCGTGCAGAGGCTCCGGCTGTCGATACGCGCAGTGGACAGTCTCGGTAGGTCGGAGCCCGTGCGAGCCGCGCGCAGCGGCTCCTCTGCTCTCGATTCGGGCCCGAGTACGATTGGCGCGAAACTCACTCGGGCTCTACGGCGGTGTCTGTATGTCCGCTGGGTCCGCCGCTGGTCGCTGCAGCACGTGGGCACTACACGCAAGCGTAAGAGGGCAGGTGAGACCGCTCCGCGGTTAGCGCCAAGTCCGGCCCTCGCAGCACGCTGTCGCGCCGCAGTCACTGAGTCCAGTGGGCGCGCACCGCTGCCCGGTTGTGGGCTCGCTTTGACACGCGCCCCAGGACCGTCTGACGCGGCAGAGCAGACGCGAGACCGCGAGCCGCGCTACGGGACCGGGCGGGCGGCTGGCTGGTGGCGGGGCCAGGCGCCAGTGGGACTTCGAGAGCCGCGCCGCGGCGTCGGCTTCACGGCTTCGCAAGCGGCCTCGCCCTTCCAGGAGTCTCTCTAGAGCCCTCCACCCCGTATCCTCCCAACGCTCCTCGAGCTCCTTCGTATACGTACATCCATTCGCATACTGCCATGTACCATTCTCTTGATGCTCCTCTTTGATTTTGCGGCGCGGCCCCACGCCCTTCCAATGCATATGCATATGGCTCCTCTTCCGATCCGTACCCCCTCATCGGCCCCGCGGACACCCTCTGCCCCTTTCAAAAAAAGTTTCGCCCCTTTCGCCCCGCACACTGCTTCCTCTCGCCCCCTTTCTTGTAATTATAAAGAGGCCCCAGCCCGACTAGTACTTGCAGGCCAGCGGCAGCTTCGCAAGATTGGGAAGTGGGGAAATTGCAGGATCGTCGGACCCATACGCCGTAGCCGGGAAACAACGGATGGGAGAGGAAGGGGGGCCGGGGGGCGACAGCTGCAGAAGGGGGTGGGGTACAAAGGCAGACCGAGGGGCCTGAACTGCACTGGTCTCCGGGATCTCATAGTATCCAGCTGGCCCCCGCGCCTGCACTCCCAGTCCCGGCCGCCGGGCCCTGTCCGCTGCGCGCTTTTCAGAGGGCGGAGAGGGTTGAGGGCGCATCATGGCATGGCTCCGCACCCCTCACTCGGTGCAGGTCGACAGCCCACTGAACCCGAGCGCCGCGGCTGTGGCTGCGGCCCGTAAAGAGGCAGCAGGCCTCGACGCGACTCTGCAACTGTACGGCGGCTCCTCCACAGCCTTTGGCGCGCGCAGAGGGCCGCTGCGCGCCGCGCCGCGCAGATCGCCCCGCCGCCGACCCGAGGCGCTGCACGGCAGCACGAGAGGGCCGCCGCCGACTCCGAACGCCTTCACGACCGTGCTCCGCTCGAAACACGATCGCTGGCGCCTTCCCGCCATCCCCCGGGCTGCTGCCGGAGCGCCCTTCCGCGCCCTGGGCGAAGGAGAGGAGGGCCCTATCTGCCGCCGGCCCGCGGCCGCGCGCTGCTGTGGCGTGGAGGCTAGACTTCGGTCCTCTCATCGAAGCGCCGTCTCTGGGGCGCTTAGCGGCAACCTTCGAACTCGGAAGCTCCCGGGTCCGGCCGAGAGCGATCACCGCGTGGGGCGGCGACCAGCGCCAGCTGCAGCTGCAGTCCGCAAGATTCGAGACCCCGCCATGCCGCATTGCAGACCGAAGGCTTCTCCACTGTACAAGCGAGAAGCGTGGTTCGCCGCCATGGAAACGGCGCCCCGAAGCCCTCGAGCGAGGCGAAGACCTCTTAAGCCTCTCCGGCTCGTAAAGCCCAAATTGAGCTACCGCAAAGCCCTGAGCCCTTGAAAGCCCGGTTCGAACCCGGACGATCTGGGTACGAGTTGTCACGGCCCAAGCTGCATGGGGTCTGCGCCATGGGTCGGGTCTGCCGCTGTGCTGAGCGGCGCCTGGGCCCTACGTGCGCATGTGGAACCAGGTAAGACCGCTCCGCGCGCACGAGCTAAGCCACACCCTCGTCGTGTACCGGTTGCGTGCTGCCGGCTGACTGTGCGCGGGCTTGCAGAGGCTCCGGCCGTCGATACGCGCTGTGGGCAGTCCCGCTAGGTCGGAGCCCGTGCGAGCCGCGCGCCGCGGCTCCTCTGCTCTCGATTCGGGCCCGAGTACGATTGGTGCGAAACACGCCGGCTGACTGTGCGCGGGCTTGCAGAGGCTCCGGCCGTCGATACGCGCAGTGGACAGTCTCGGTAGGTCGGAGCCCGTGCGAGCCGCGCGCCGCGGCTCCTCTGCTCCCGATTCGGGCCCGAGTACGATTGGCGCGAAACTCACTCGGGCTCTACGGCGGTGTCTGCGTGTCCGCTGGGTCCGCCGCTGGTCGCTGCAGCACGTGGGCACTACACGCAAGCGTAAGAGGGCAGGTGAGACCGCTCCGCGGTTAGCGCCAAGTCCGGCCCTCGCAGCACGCTGTCGCGCCGCAGTCACTGAGTCCAGTGGGCGCGCCCCGCTGTCCGGTCGTGGGCTCGCTTTGACACGCGCCCCAGGACCGTCTGACGCGGCAGAGCAGACGCGAGACCGCGAGCCGCGCTACGGGACCGGGCGGGCGGCTGGCTGGCGGCGGGGCCAGGCGCCAGTGGGACTTCGAGAGCCGCGCCGCGGCGTCGGCTTCACGGCTTCGCAAGCGGCCTCGCCCTTCCAGGAGTCTCTCTAGAGCCCTCCACCCCGTACCCTCCCAACGCTCCTCGAGCTCCTTCGTATACGTACATCCATTCGCATACTGCCATGTACCATTCTCTTGATGCTCCTCTTTGATTTTGCGGCGCGGCCCCACGCCCTTCCAATGCATATATATGCATATGGCTCCTCTTCCGATCCGTACCCCCTCATCGGCCCCGCGGACACCCTCTGCCCCTTTCAAAAAAAGTTTCGCCCCTTTCGCCCCGCACACTGCTTCCTCTCGCCCCCTTTCTTGTAATTATAAAGAGGCCCCAGCCCGACTTGCAGGCCAGCGGCAGCTTCGCAAGATTGGGAAGTGGGGAAATTGCAGGATCGTCGGACCCATACGCCGTAGCCGGGAAACAACGGATGGGAGAGGAAGGGGGGCCGGGGGGCGACAGCTGCAGAAGGGGGTGGGGTACAAAGGCAGACCGAGGGGCCTGAACTGCACTGGTCTCCGGGATCTCATAGTATCCAGCTGGCCCCCGCCCTGCACTCCCAGTCCCGGCCGCCGGGCCCTGTCCGCTGCGCGCTTTTCAGAGGGCGGAGACGGTTGAGGGCGCATCATGGCATGGCTCCGCACCCCTCACTCGGTGCAGGTCGACAGCCCACTGAACCCGAGCGCCGCGGCTGTGGCTGCGGCCCGTAAAGAGGCAGCAGGCCTCGACGCGACTCTGCAACTGTACGGCGGCTCCTCCACAGCCTTTGGCGCGCGCAGAGGGCCGCTGCGCGCCGCGCCGCGCAGATCGCCCCGCCGCCGACCCGAGGCGCTGCACGGCAGCACGAGAGGGCCGCCGCCGACTCCGAACGCCTTCACGACCGTGCTCCGCTCGAAACACGATCGCTGGCGCCATCCCGCCATCCCCCGGGCTGCTGCCGGAGCGCCCTTCCGCGCCCTGGGCGAAGGAGAGGAGGGCCCTATCTGCCGCCGGCCCGCGGCCGCGCGCTGCTGTGGCGTGGAGGCTAGACTTCGGTCCTCTCATCGAAGCGCCGTCTCTGGGGCGCTTTGCGGCAACCTTCGAAGCTCCCGGGTCCGGCCGAGAGCGATCACCGCGTGGGGCGGCGACCAGCGCCAGCTGCAGCTGCAGTCCGCAAGATTCGAGACCCCGCCATGCCGCATTGCAGACCGAAGGCTTCTCCACTGTACAAGCGAGAAGCGTGGTTCGCCGCCATGGAAACGGCGCCCCGAAGCCCGCGAGCGAGGCGAAGACCTCTTAAGCCTCTCCGGCTCGTAAAGCCCAAATTGAGCTACCGCAAAGCCCTGAGCCCTTGAAAGCCCGGTTCGAACCCGGACGATCTGGGTACGAGTTGTCACGGCCCAAGCTGCATGGGGTCTGCGCCATGGGTCGGGTCTGCCGCTGCGCTGAGCGGCGCCTGGGCCCTACGTGCGCATGTGGAACCAGGTAAGACCGCTCCGCGCGCACGAGCTAAGCCACACCCGCGTCGTGTACCGGTTGCATGCTGCCGGCTGACTGTGCGCGGGCTTGCAGAGGCTCCGGCCGTCGATACGCGCTGTGGGCAGTCCCGCTAGGTCGGAGCCCGTGCGAGCCGCGCGCCGCGGCTCCTCTGCTCTCGATTCGGGCCCGAGTACGATTGGCGCGAAACTCACTCGGGCTCTACGGCGGTGTCTGCGTGTCCGCTGGGTCCGCCGCTGGTCGCTGCAGCACGTGGGCACTCCAAGCAAGCGTAAGAGCAGGTGAGACCGCTCCGCGCGCACGAGCTGAGCCACACTCTCCTCGTATACCCGGTCGCGTGCTGCCGGCTGACTGTGCGCGGGCGTGCAGAGGCTCCGACCGTCAATTCGCGCAGTGGACAGTCTCGGTAGGTCGGAGCCCGTGCGAGCCGCGCGCCGCGGCTCCTCTGCTCCCGATTCGGGCCCGAGTACGATTGGCGCGAAACTCACTCGGGCTCTACGGCGGTGTCTGCGTGTCCGCTGGGTCCGCCGCTGGTCGCTGCAGCACGTGGGCACTCCAAGCAAGCGTAAGAGCAGGTGAGACCGCTCCGCGCGCACGAGCTGAGCCACACTCTCCTCGTATACCCGGTCGCGTGCTGCCGGCTGACTGTGCGCGGGCGTGCAGAGGCTCCGGCCGTCGATACGCGCAGTGGACAGTCTCGGTAGGTTGGATCCCGTGCGAGCCGCGCGCCGCGGCTCCTCTGCTCTCGATTCGGGCCCGAGTACGATTGGCGCGAAACTCACTCGGGCTCTACGGCGGTGTCTGCGTGTCCGCTGGGTCCGCCGCTGGTCGCTGCAGCACGTGGGCACTACACGCAAGCGTAAGAGGGCAGGTGAGACCGCTCCGCGGTAGCGCCAAGTCCGGCCCTCGCAGCACGCTGTCGCGCCGCAGTCACTGAGTCCAGTGGGCGCGCACCGCTGCCCGGTTGTGGGCTCGCTTTGACACGCGCCCCAGGACCGTCTGACGCGGCAGAGCAGACGCGAGACCGCGAGCCGCGCTACGGGACCGGGCGGGCGGCTGGCTGGCGGCGGGGCCAGGCGCCAGTGGGACTTCGAGAGCCGCGCCGCGGCGTCGGCTTCACGGCTTCGCAGGCGGCCTCGCCCTTCCAGGTGTCTCTCTAGAGCCCTCCACCCCGTACCCTCCCAACGCTCCTCTGCCATTGCAATGCCTCCTTCGTACATCCATCCGCATACTGCCCTGTACCCTCCTCTGGATGCTCCTCTTTTGCTGCGCGGCCCCACGCCCTTCAATGCATATGCATATCATACTATGATAGTTTGTATATGGCTCCTGCCGGGCCTCTCCGATCCGTATACGTGGGTCCCCCTCATTGGCCCTGCGGACACCCTGTGCGCGCATGCCGCAGTGCCCCATCAGGTCATGAGCACTATATATAAAGCTATAGTATACGTATCATGTACGCGTCATAGCTATATATAGCTATAAATAGTACTGCTACGTTTACGGTACTATGGTATACGCAGCACCGGTATACTGGCCCCTGCAGAATACTGGCCCCCGGTACCCTGTGCGCACGTGACCGGGCACCGGCCCCAGAACTGGATCTCAGAGTTTAAATCTGATGCCAATTTTGACGACCGGAGTCACCGGACGCCTGCGCGTGCGTATATATGCCCCCCCCCCCCCCGCCCCGTCATGAGTGGACGTCGTCGCTGGGCGGTCGGACCTGCCGAGGCCTCGCCGCCACGGGCGAGGTCGAAGAGGGCGGAAGAAAGGAGGCATGCAGCCGGAGCGATGCAGCCGGAGCAATGCCGGCGGGGGCGCCTCAGTGGGGCGCCTCGTCGTCGCTCCAGCGGTCCTGGTCGGAGCCCTGCCGCAACTCAGGGGCGCTGGGCAGGCTCGGGGCGGGGCGGGGCGAGGGCGCACGGGGGAGCCCGGCTCGTGGGCGGGGCCCAGGCCGCCCCGCGGGGGCCCCGCCCAGACGAGCATCTGCCGGTCGGCCCCCGCACTGTACACCTCCTGCGCCGCGTCAAGGGGGCCGAGGCGGGGCGCGAGGGCCGAGGCGCACGGCGCGCGAGGGGTGCGCGACGCAGGCGCTGACGTGGCGAAAGTGGCCGCGCAGGGGCCGCCCCTCCGCCGCCCCGCTCTGCACGTCGAAGCAGCCGACGTCCGCCCCCGCCGGCCCCACCTGCGCCCCGCTCGCCGCCCGAGCCGGCCCTCGCGGGGCGGAGCGGGGCGGGGCGGGTGGGGGCGCGCCGGGTGGAAGAGGCGGCGGGAGTCGTGGGAGACGCAGAAGGCGGCACCTGCGCCCTGCGCGTTCCACGTCCCCGCGTAGTTCACCTGCCGCCCGCTCGCCGCCCCACGCGCTTCTGCGGGGCGGGGGACGCACCAGCGCGTGCTTGACGCGACCGCGGCCCGAGCCGAGGGCCCAGAGCCGCACGCGCCCGTCCAGCCCTGCGCGCCTTGAGCGCGGGCGCAGGCGGGCCGGGGCGGGGCCGGGGGCGGGGCGGGCCGGAGGAGAGGAGGTGGAGGCCGTCCGGGGTGAAGCAGAGGGCGTTGGCCGCGCCCTCGTGCGCCCGCCCCTCCCCGCGCGCCTCCTCTGCGCCCCGTCAGCCCGCCCCTGCGCGAGGGCGCGGGGCGGGCGGGCGGCACCCTCCGCCTCCGCCTGGAAGGCCGCGTACTTCCGGGCCCGCCCCGCGCCCTCCCCGCCCCGCCCGCGCCCCGCCGAGGCCCCCCGCGCGCCCCCGCAGCGCCACGCGCCCGGCCGCGGGCAATGGAGGGCGGGCGCAGCGGGGCCGGGGCGGGGACGGGGGCGGGCGGGGCGCGGGGCGGGCCAGGCGGAGGCGTGGGGGTCGAGGGTGGCGAGGGCCCCGCGGCGCTGCGGACGTCCCAGAGGCGGACGGTGCAGTCGGCGGCGGCGCTTGCGAGCACCCGCTCGTCCCCGGGTGCCACGCCACCGCCAGCACCCGCTCCCGGTGCCCTGCCGCCCCCGCTCGCCGACCCCGGCGCGGGCCCCGGCGCCCCCCGCCGGGCGCACCGGCGAGCATGATTGTGGCGGCCCCCGCCGCGATGTCGCAGAGGCGCACGCGCGGGTCCTCCGTGGCGGCCGCCACCAGCGCGTGCGCGGCCCCGGGCGCCCCGCTCAGCGCCACCGAGTAGACCTGCGCCGCGTCGCTCGAGGCCCGGCGCGAGGGGCCGGCAGGCGCGCGCGCCTTGCCGGGCATCTTGAAGGCCGTCGCCACCTGCGGGGGGGGTCACGCCGCGGCGCGCGAGCGGCGGGGCGGGGCGGGGCGCGCCTGGAGGGCGTTCGTGTCCCACACCTTGACGTACTCGTCGAACGAGCCCGTCACGAACATCCCCGTGTCCGACGGCCACCACTGCACCCCCGTCACGCTGTACTTGTGCATCCCCGCATGCCGCCTTGCCCCGCTCCCCGTCAGCCGCCGCGCGGAGGTCGCGGGCGGCCGGCGGCGCGCTCGCACTTGTCGAGCGTGAAGAGGGGCTTCGCGCGGGGCGCCCCCCGCCCCCGCTGGGCCGCCCGCCTCCTTTCCGGGCCGTCCTCCAGGTCATAGCAGGCGACGCTCGCGTCGCCGCCGCCCGAGAGAAGGCTACGCCTGCAGGTGAGCGTTCGGCGCCGCCGGGGGAGCGGGGCGCGCGTACTACCGCTCTTCGGCGGGGTCGATGGCGAGGCATGTGACGGGCGAGCGGTGGAACGGCTCGAGCTCGAGCGCGCTTGCTTCGAGGGACCGGCACTGCTCGCGTTGAAGGCGCTGGCGTAGCAGGCAAGCTCGATCTTCGCCGATCTCCCGCCGTGTCAGTGAGCCCAGCAGCATCCAGTGCTCGTCGCTTCGTGCGAACGAAATTGTTGGGTACGTGAGCCCGAGCTGGCCGATCCTCCGCACACCCCCGAAGCCGTCCCCCGGAGCGTACGTGCGATCCTCGCAACGTACAGCACGGCTAGAGCCCAGCTGGACAAGCCCGACCGTTTCGACATAGCGCCGCGTTCGTCACCTGGACGGTTAGCAACGAACTAGGCTCGGCGTGAACTCCATCTCCCGATCACATCCCTTGAGCAGCGCGGCAAGCGGAGCGGACTAGCCGTGCCGTCCTAGTCGTTTGGCCGGGTCATCTCATGGCGGATCCCGGACCAGTCTCACCTCCAGCCTCGCGCTTCCGCAACCGCCTCGCACAGGCGCTGGCGAGCGGCGAGGACGGCGAGAAGAAGGCGGGTGCTCCTTCGAACCCTGCCGGCGAGGATGGCGGGGCACAGAACGGGGATGCGAAGCCAGAGGAGGGCCGCTTCTTCAGCATGCCCCAGCTGAAGAACCTCTTCGCGAAGTTCCGGTGAGGGCGGGCGGCCGCCGCCTCGCACGGCGCCCGCTCCGCGCTCGAGGGGGCGGGCGTGTTCAAGGAGGGCGGCAGGGCGCTCGGGGACGGGCAGGAGATCACGCGGCGCGTCTGGGAGGCACGCACATGGAACATCTTTGGCATGCAGGCGCGAGCCGCCCCGCCTCCCTGCGCCCTGCCCGCCTCTGACCCTCCCGCAGCGCGGCAAGTACTTCCAGGTGCCCCCAGCCAGCCCGCGCGCCGGCCCCGCGCGACCGCCCGTCCGACCTTGCGCAGGCGGCGGACTACGACAAGACGGAGCACGTGCGGCGGGCGCTGGGGCTGGGCTGTGCGGGGGGCTGGGGCGCGGGGCGAGGGGGCGGGGCGGGGCGCAGATCAGCTTCGGGAAGTACGTGCGGCTGATGGCGCTGCTGGTGGACAAGGGCGTCCTCCGCGCCGAGGACACCGGGCCCCGTGCGCGCCCCGCCCCGCGCCCCCGCGCCCCCCGAGGGCGAACGGCCCGCAGCCGAGGAGGGCGCCGGCATGTCCTGGCGCCAGGTCTCCGCTGCCGAGCGCATGTTCCGCAAGCTCGACAACGACGGCAACCAGTGCGCGGCGCGGGGCGGGGCGGGGCGGGGCGGGGCGGGGCGGTGAGGCGGCCGGCGGGCAGGGTGATCTCGTGCGAGGAGCTGCTGGACGAGCTGAAGAAGGTCAACCGCGACGGTCCGCCCCGCCCCCCGCCGCGGGGCTTGGGGGCCGGGGACGAGGGGGCGGGGCAGCGACGACGCGGGGGGCGACGCGGCTGCTGGCCGTCCTCGACTCGGACTCCTCCGGCGAGATCTCCTTCGGTGCCGGCCCCGCGGGCCCCCGCCGCGCCCCGCCCGCGGCCCGCCCCCCGCCTCACCCGCGGCGCCGCGCGGCAGACGAGTTCCTCGAGGGCGTCGCCCTCGGCCTCATCGCCCTCGATCCCGCCCTCCTCCCCGCCCCGCCCCCGGCCCCCGCCCCGCCCCCTCCCCGGCCCGGGCCCCGCCCCGCCCACCCCACCTCCCCTCCCCGGCCCGTGCCGAGCCCCGTGCCGAGCCCCGCGCCGCAGCCCTCGACGCCGACGGCGCACGGCGGCGCGGGCCGGCGCACCGGCCGCCCTCCCCGGGCAGTCGGGCTTCGCCGGCATGGTGCCCCTCGACGTCACGGCCGGCCGGACGGGGCGCGCGCGGGGGCGGCTCGCTGCGGGGCGGCCGGGTGCCCTCGCTGCGGGTCGCGCTGCCGGGGAGGCCCCGAGGAGGCGGCGATGCACAGCCCGCCCCCGGGCGGCGCCACCGACTCGCCCCGCCTCCTCCGCGGCCTCCCGCTCCCCTCCGCCGGCCTCCTCCCCGCACCTCCTCCGCGCAGGAGGCCCGCTCGCCGCGGGCGGCGCCCCCGCCGGCGTCGCCGCGGGAGGCGGTGGGGACGCGGACGCCGCCCTCGACGTCGCCGCTGCCGCCCCGCGCGCAGGCGACGCGCATGCCGAGCCCGCTGCGCGCCTCGGGGCGCCGCCCTCGCCGCGGGGCATCTACCCGCCGGGCCTCTCCCGCTCCGACGGCGTCTTCCGGGCCGCCGCGCGGGCACCATCCCCGAGGGCGGCCCGGAGGGGCCCCGCCGCGGCTCCGCGGGGCGCTCCCCGTCCCCCTCTCCGCCGCCCCCGCGGGGCCCCGGGGGCGCCTCGGGGGCAGCGGCTCGCCGGGGCGGGGCGGGGCGTGGAGGGCGGGGCGGGGAAGCAGGCCCTCTACCGCCTCTTCCGCCGCCTCGACGCCGACGACGACGGCGCCCTCGCCGCGGGGACCTGGCGCCCCTGGCGCCCTTCTCGCGCCTCGCGGCCCCCGCCCTCTTCGCGGCGCTGGACCGCGAGGCGGCCGGCCGCCTCACCGTCGACGTCTTCCTCGAGGCCGCGCCCCACGCCCCGCTCGACCTCCCCGCCGCCCTCGCCGCCCTCGCCCCGGCCCCGCGCCCCGCCGCCCCCGCCAGCTCCCCGGGGGCCCCCGCCGCCGGCGGGGCCCCCTCGCACGAGCTGAAGGTGAAGGCGTACAAGGCGTTCGCGGCGTTCGACGTGGACGGGTCGGGGACGATCTCGCTGGACGAGCTGGCGCGGCTGCTGCGGGCGATCGACCCGCGGGTGACGGCGCCGGAGGTGCACCGCATCTTCCTCCAGGTCGACGTCGACCGCTCGGGCCTCATCACCTTCGACGAGTTCCTCGCCGCCGCCCACGCCTCCACCCTCGACCTCGCCCGCCTCGACGTCGCCCGCCTCCCCGCCCGGCCCCCCTCCCCCGCCGCGGCCCGCCCCCGCCCGCCCCCCGCCGCCGAGTGGGAGATTGCGTACGAGGAGCTGCGGCTGGGGCGGCGCCTCGGCGAGGGCTCCTTCGGCGTCGTCTTCGAGGCCGACTGGCGGGGCACGCGCGTCGCCGTGAAGATGCTCAAGGGCGGGGCCGGGGGCGCCCCGGGGGACGGCCCCGCCGAGGAGCTCCGCCGCGAGATCGCCGTCCTCTGCGGCCAGCGCCACCCCAACATCGCGTCCGCCCCGCCCGCCCCCGCCCCGCCCCGCCCCGCCGGGGCCGACGCCTGGCAGGCTGTTCATGGGGGCGTGCACGCGGCGGCCGCACCTGTGCCTGGTGACGGAGTTCCTGGACGGCGGCTCCGTGTGGGACCTCGTCCACGGGCCCCGGGCCGCCCGCCGCGACGGCCGCCCAGCCGGCCTCGAGCCCTCCCACGCCGCCCACATCGCCCTCCAGGGTGCCTGCCCCCCGCCCCCTCCCGCCCCTCGCCCCCGCGCCTCTGACGGCGGGGGGCGGGGCCAGTGGCGCGGGGGCTCAACTACCTGCACCTCTCGCGGACGCCGATCATCCACCACGACCTGAAGCCGGACAACCTGCTGCTCGACCGCAACATGAACGTCAAGCTCTGCGACTTCGGCCTCGCCACCGTCCGCAGCTCCGCCTCCTCCCCGGCCGGCGCGCCCCGCGAGGCCGCCCACGACTCCGACTCCTACACGGGCACCCTCAACTACATGGCCCCCGAGCAGCTCGCCTCGCCCCTCCCCTCCTCCGACGTCCGCACCGACGTGCGCCCCGCCCTCCCCGCCCGCCCCGCCCGCCCCGCCCCGCCCCGGCGACGCGCGGTGCAGATCTTCGCGCTGGGGAGCTGCATCTTCGAGATGCTGACGGGGCAGATCCCCTTCCGGGGCGCCTCGTACCGCACCGTGCGCCGCCTCGTCTGCGACGAGGGCGTGCGCCCGACCTTCCCGCCCCTCGCCGGGCCCCGCGCCTTCCCCGTGCCCCCGCAGCTCGTCCGCAACCCCGCCCCCGCCCCCGCCCCGCCCCCGCCCCGCCGGCCGCCGACGGGGGCGCAGGTCGCGCTGGTCGAGCGCTGCTGGGCTCCGCGGCCGGAGCAGCGGCCCTCGGCCGCCGAGGTCCTCCGCATCCTCGAGAACTACGCCGCCCAGGCGCCCCACTCCCCGGAGGCCCCGCCCCGCCGCCACTCCCGCGGCGGCAGCAGGGACAGCCTCCCCGAGTAGCCCGCCCGGACCCCGCCCGCTTATTTATTGCGCGAAATTGAATTGCAATTTGGAAACTGCTTTTTGAAATTGAAGCCTTTTTCAGAAGGGCTTTTTGGGGGGTAGAAGAGCCTTCGTTCGCAAGCACTTCGGCGGGTTGCGCGATGGAGCGGCCGAAGCCCCCGAGCTCAGCCACGAACATCGTGCTTCCCGCGCCCTCGCCCCAGCCGGCGCCGAGCCCGACCCCTGCGGCGGCCGACTACGGCGTTCCCGACGGGCCGAGCGCGTCTTCGGAGTACGCCGATGGCCCCGAGATGGCGGATGATGGCGTCAGCCTGACCCTCGGCACTGGTTCGCGCTGTGTGCCGCCACACGTTCCCTGCCGCTCTCTGGTTCGTTCGCATTCTCTGCCGGCGCTTACCAGCTTTCTCGGACAGAGAGCCTGCTGTCGCTGCTGCTGGGCTCGCGCCAGCCTGCCGAAGGGCAGCCGCCGACCGACGATGGCGCGCCGCCGAAGCCGCCAGCGCAGCCCGCGCTGGACATCAGCATCGACCCCTCGGACGAGTACGAGCTCGAGGCTTACCTCGCCACGCTCACTTCTTACGACCTGGAGCGGCTCAAGCGGTCCGCGCGCCGCGCTTAGCTACCGCGTCAGTCCGACCCGAACCTGCAGGGAGCCCGAGCGGCTCAGCGACGAGGCGAAGCGCCTCAAGCTGGAAATGGAAGAGCTCGCTTTCAAGAACTACCGCACTGTCATCCAGAGCGCTCAGTGCATCACAGATGTCTCGCGGCAGGTGCGGCTCGAGCCGCCGCCCCATCGTGCCGCGGTTCCGCGGCGGGCGCCGCCTCGTCCGCGCGTGGCGCGCGTTGAATGATCCCTTTCGGGCGGGGCGGCGTCCTTTTCTGCGGGCAGGTGGTGGAGATGCAGGGGTCGGTGGACGGGCTGCTGCAGCACGGGCCGCAGCTCGCGGTGGCGCTCGAGCAGTTCGGGGAGAGCGCGAAGCAGATCAACGAGGAGCGGCGCCTGAACCGCATCACCCTCAACCACCACACCCAGCTCCTCGACCTCGTGCGCTCCGCCGGCCCCGCCCCCGCCGGCGCGCGCCGAGCCGGGCGGCGCAGCTCGAGGTGCCCCAGCTGATGAACACCTGCGTCCGCAACGAGCACTACGAGGAGGCCCTCGACCTCCAGGCCCGCCCCGCCCGCCCCGCCCCGCCGGGCCCCGCTGACCCCGGCGCGCAGGCGTTCGCGGTGAAGCTACGGGCGATGCACCCGGACATCCCCGTGGTGCACCGGCTGGTGGCGGAGGTGAAGCAGTACGCCGAGGACATGCTGGAGCAGCTGCTCGCGCTGCTGCGGACGAACATCCAGCTGCCCCTCTGCCTGCGCGTCATCGGCTACCTGCGCCGCCTCGGCTTCCTGCGCGAGCAGGAGCTCCGCCTGCACTTCCTCCGCTGCCGCGACGCCTGGCTCCAGTCCCTCCTCGCCGACATCCCCACCACGCCGCCCTACTCCTACGTCCGCCCGCCCCGCCCCCGCCCCTGCCCCGCCGCCGCCGACGCGCCGCAGCTCATCAAGACGACGGACTGCGTGCGCGTGCACCTCTACGACATCGTCACGCACTACCGGCGCGCGAGGGCCCGGGGCGGGGGGCGCGGGGGGCGGGGCGCTGAGGCGGGCGCAGGGCGATCTTCTTCGACGACACGAGCGCGCAGGAGGAGGCGACGACGCGCGACGGCGGCCTCCTCTACGCCTGGGTCACCCACAAGCTCCTCGCCTTCACCCGCACCCTCGAGGCGACGCTCCCGCTCGTCACCGACGGCGCCTCGCTCGCGAACGTGCTGGAGCAGTGCATGTACTGCGGCATGTCCCTCGGGCGCGTCGGCGTGGACTTCCGGGGCCTGCTGGGGCCCCCCTTCGAGAAGCAGGTCTACGCGCTCTTCTCCTCCAACCTGCGCGCCGCCGTCGCCCGCTTCTCCGACGCCCTTCACGCCCACAAGTGGCTCGCCCCGCCCCCGTCCCTCGCCCCCGCCTCGGCCACCGCCCCCGCCCGTGCGCCCCCGGCCCGGCCCCGCCCCGCCTCGCCCCGCCCGACCGCGCGCCGCCTGACGCCGGCGCAGAGGGGACGGAGGCGTACACGCCGCCGGCGCAGCTGCTGGACCACGCGCCGCTCGCCGTCGCGGCCAACGGCTTCCTCGCCGCCCTCAACGAGCTCCGCCTCTGCGCGCCCGTCTCGCTCGCCCCGGCCGCCGCGGCGGCCCTCTCGCAGGCCCTCTCCTCGCTGGTGGCGCAGCTCGCGCTGCTGCGCACGGAGCGGCACTTCAGCGAGCGCGAGGAGGGGCTCTTCGGGGCCCTCGCCAAGTGCTGCGGCGAGGCGCTGCTGCCGTACGTCGCCCGCTGCTTCGACGCCGTCTTCCACGCCGACGCGCCCCTCGTCAACCTCGGGCCCCTCTTCTCCGCCCTCGCCCCCCTCTCCGCCTCCGCCCCCGCCCCCCGCCCCGCCTCCTCCCCGTCGCCCCCGCCCGCCACCGCCGCCCCCGCCCCCCGCTCCGCCTCCTTCTCCGTGCCGGCCCCCTCGCCCCCCTCCAGCGTCTCCTCCGCCTCGGCGCCCCTCTCCTCCTCCGGCCTCGCCCCCGCCAGCTCCGCGCCCCTCCCCAGCGCCTCCCCCGCCGCGTCGCCCCCCACGTCCGTCTCGGGGCCCGCCGCCTCTGCCGCCCGCCCCGCCTCCGACGCCACCGCCCCCCTCGCCCACGCGGCGCCCAGCCCTCGCTAGCCGATGTCCAACTGCAGCACGGTTCCAGTTGCGGACAGAGCGGCGCGCTAGGGCGCGGGCTGGGAGCCCCGCGGAGGCTTGGGCAGCTGCCCCGCAATCGCCTCGATCTGCCGGCGGCGCGTCGGGGGGTGCGCGGGACCGGGCGGGCGGGCGGGGCACCTCCTCGTAGTTGAGGCCGCCGACGACCTCGCCGTTGACGCGCCGGAAGTTCGCCTCCACGCGCGCCGCCGTCGCCGCGTCGATGCCCATCACCGCCAGCTCGTCCCGCAGCGCCGTCCAGAAGTCCGTCTCCTCGGGGCCCTCCGGCTCCCGCTCATCGGCTGCCGCCGCGGCCCGCGCATCCCGCGCGGCCGCCAACGCCGCCTTCGCATCTGCCGCCGCGCGTTTGAGCGTCGGGCTGGAGGGAATGGTGCCGGACGCACCGCGCGGTGCGGGCTTGGCCGGCTCGGGGCCGACGGCGTAGTCGCTGCTGCGCACGCGAGGGAAGCGCGCCAGCATGTCCTGGAACTCGGCCTCCGTGAGCCCCTCGTCCTCGATGTCCATCATCTCGTCGTCGCTCATCTCCGCGTCGGTGGATGGGCTTTCGCTCCCGCTGCTACGCGCTCGGCTGCCCTCGTCGACGCGCGGCTTCTTCGTGACCCTCAACTTTCTTTTGAGGAAAGACCGCGCGCCGAGGGACAGGAGGACCAGCAGCGCGAGGAGCGCTTCGGGTGCCAGGATGAGTTCTAGATGTTACGCGTCAAGGCTGCAAAGTCGCCGGACACGGGTGGAAGGTCGAAGCCGAGCGGCCCGAGCCGGCGGGGGGGCTACGGCAATTCAGAAACCAAGTTAGACAACCGACAGGAGCAGCAGCGCCACTGCCAGACGCACAGCCGAGCGGGGCCAGACCATGGCTTTCGTTCACCGAGCGCAAAGAGACACAGCGGGGGCGATCAACGCGACGCCCTCAGCCGTCGGGCCTGGTGAGCCGAATTTGGCCCGCTTGCCGCAGCTGCCGCTTGAGGCGTTAGCTATGCGATGTGCTATTGCCGCAACGTCGAGCTGATGCGCTGCGGCGTCGCAGGCGTGTACCATGTCGAGCCAACGCGGCGGGTGGAGCCAGGGCACGCAGCCCGCCCGCTATTGGCCAAGCTTCACGCTCCAGGGCTGATTTCCTGTGCCGCAGATATGCGCCATTCGCCAGCACAGCGGCGCGCGCGACGGCAGCGGATGCAGGGAACTCCGCATCAGCATCCACATTCACTCCGGGCCCTGGCTACTATCTCAGGGACACGCCAGTGAGGCAGTCGGACGCAGGCAGCAATGCATTCGTGACAAAAGTGCGTGGCAGGCCCGGCAGGGGCAGCGGAGCCAGTGCCCTGACGCCGGCGCAGGTGTCGAGGTTCCAGGGCCTTAACAAGACCGCAGCATCCACGCCGGGTGCGCCGGCGTGCGGCTCGCGGGCGGGGGCGACCGGCTGACCGCGGGCAGGCCCCGGGGCGTACAACGCGCCGGGGATGAAGCCGAAGCAGGCGCGGGACACGTCGCCGCCGGGCGAGCTGCGCGGGTCGGCGTCGGCGGCCCTCTACAAGCACGCGCCCTCCGCGCCCTCCATCCCCGCCCCGTCCCAGAGCTACGGCTACGAAGAGGGCCCCGGTGCGGGGCGCCCAGCGCCGGCCGGCCGGCGGCGCGGCGCGGCGCCTCACTCGGGGGCGCAGGCGGGGCGCTCATCATGCAGAAGTCGCCGCACCAGGGCCACAAGGGCACCCGCGACGACATCGTGCGCCGCCCCGCCCCGCGGCCCCGCCCGCGCCGGCCCACGGGGCGCGCGCGCGCAGGCGGGGCCCGGGGAGTACAACCCGACGCACAGCGTCGTGCTGCGCTCGGGGCGCGGCACCGACTTCGGGCGCTCCACCGGCAAGAAGGACGTCTTCCGCAACGCCTCGCCCGTCCCTGGGTCCGCCCCGCCCGCCCCGCCCCGCCCCGCGCCGGCGCGTGCCGCTGGCCGACGGCGGGGCGGCGGCAGGCCCGGGGAGTACACGCCGAGCGAGGTCGCGGGGGAGGGGTCGACGTCGGGCGCCGGGGGCGTGGGGGCGACGGGGCGCGGCGCCTGCGGCCGAGCGCCGTCTTCGCGTCGAGGAGCCCGCACATCGCCTTCAACAGGTCGCCCCAAGAGGCCGACTCGGTGCGCCCCGCCCCGCGGCGCGCGGCGCGGGCCGGCCGGTGACGGGGCGTGCGGGGCCAGTCGCCGGGCCCCGGGGCGTACAGCGGGGGGCAGCCGCTCTTCAAGAAGGCGCTGGAGAAGGTGCCGGAGAGCCTGCAGTTCTTCGGGTCGACAGTGAAGCGCTCCTACGAGGTGGAGCCGCAGCACTACAACGCCCCCTTCCGCTACAAGACCCCCGGCCCCGGCGCCTACGGCGACCCCAAGCAGGCCCTCCTCGAGCGCCCCGTCGCCCCGTGCGCCCCGCCGCCCCCCGCCCCCGCCCTGCGCCCCGCGCCGGGCGGCGAGCGGGGCGGCAGGCGATGCAGGGGGAGCGGAGGCCGTTCAACTCGTCGACGGGGCGGTTCGGGCCGGACAGCGCGGCGGAGCGGGTGGCGGCGGTGGCGGCGCCGGGCCCCGGGGCGTACGACGAGTACGACGCGCGGGGGATGGCGTCGGACGTGCAGCGCAAGGTCGTCGGCCGCAACGGCGCCTTCGGCTCCACCGCCAAGCGCGACTTCGCCCGCCCCGTCAAGCCCGCCGTCCGCCCCGCCCCCCGCCGCCCCGCCGCGGCGGCCGCGCGTGACGCCGCGCAGGAGGACCCCGGCCCGGGGACGTACGAGCCGCGGCTGCCGGAGGGGAGGGCCCGAACCGGCGCCGCAGGCAGCAGTCCTCCTCGTTCGCCTCGAAGAGCGACCGCATGTCCAAGACCGCCCCGCCAAGGCCGCCTACGGTTCGCCCGCCCGCGCCCCGCCGCCCCGCCCCGCCGCCCCGCCGAGCGCCCGGCGCGCAGAGGTGCCGCCGCCTGGGGCGTACGACGTGGTCAAGTCGTGGGACGCGGCGGCGAACAAGCCCTACCGACAGTCCAACGTCTTCATCTCCGCCCAGTCCCGCTTCTCCGGCCACAACGTCCGCCAGCGCGCCCCCGGAGCGCCCCGCTGCCGCGCCGACGCGCCGCGCAGGACCCATTCGCGACGCACGCCGTGGCCCCCGGGCCGGGGGCCTACGACGGCCGCTCCGCCAACCCCGCCGCCCTCCGCCAGAAGCACGGCAGCTCCGTCTTCGTCTCCAAGGCACCCGCCCCCTCCCCGCCCCCGTCGCCCCGCCCCGCTCACTGCCCCGCAGAATGACCGCTTCTCCAACAAAGTCGCCCCGAAGCCCGGGCGGGCACCAGGGTGAGCGGCCCTTGCCCGCGCCTCGCGCCCGCGGCCACCGACGGGGCGCGCCGGGCAGGCCCGGCCAGTACCACGAAGAGGGCTCCCTCGTCAAGCGCTCCTTCAACGTCACCATCGGTGCGGCCGCTCCCCACGCCGCGCTCGCTGCCATCTAACTTACTCCTGCCCTGCCTCCCCAGACTGGTGACCGCAGCTTTGCAGCGTCTTTTTACTCTAGCACAGGTCCTTATGCAGCGTCCGTATGTACAAATAGAAATAGACGAAGCAGAAAGACGCAGCGGAAAGGTGCCAGGCCTAGGTGCCTGGTGCCTGACAGGGGGGGGGGGTACGCGTCGGGTGAAGCGCTCGGAACCTGCGGCGCGCGCAACGAGAGCCGGGCGGATTGCACACGCGATACACGGCGCGAATTCGATTGCACAGCTGCGGCGGCGTTCGCTTCGTGCGGAGATGAGCGGGAGGCGGGCAATTGCCCTGCTGCTCCTTCTCGGCCTCTTTGCCGCGGCGTACGCCGCGAGGCCTTGGGACAGTGTCTTGGAGCGTCTGAAGACGCCGTACCAGGTGGGCCTCGCCGCCTTGCGGCGCTGTATGCCGTTGCTGACGTCACCCGCCCGCCGCGCAGCTTCAGGGCGTGGTGCAGGACTCGTTAGCGGATTTCAGCACTGTAGAGCGACAAAATGAGCGAACCGCATATACACTGCTCGATAAGCTAGTGGTGCGTGAACCTTCCGCGCGCTGTGTTCAGCGTTGCAGCAGGCTGAGCGCCAGCTGCGCAGTCGACGACATTCTTCCGGATATTCAAAGTTAACTTGAATGCCGAGTGCAAGTTCTGGCAGGACGAGGGCGTCTGCGAGAAGCCGGACTGCAGCGTGTGCGAGTGCAGCAAGGACGAGGCGCGGCTTCTGCGTCCGATGGCGCGCAAGCTGTCTGACGCGCGATGTTGCAGATCCCGTCGACCTGGATGCAGGAGGACCTTAGCAAGGCAACGTCGAAGGCGCCACTATGCCAGGATGGGGGGTCTGCACCAGCGACTGGAGGGGACGAAGTCGACCGCAGCCTGGATCGATCGAAGTTCGCGAACTGGACAGACATGCAGGAGGAGTTCTGGACAGAGCCCGACCACTCTGCGGGCAAGCACCAGCTGTGCGGGCTCTAATCTGTCGGCTCATGCTCTCGTTCGCAGACCTGACGTACGTCAACTTGAAGATCAACGAGGAGCGATACACGGGCTATTCGGGGAACGCAGCGACGCGCATCTGGATGGCCATCTACAAGGAGAACTGCTTCCCTGGTTTGCACTGTGAAAGTTATGAGATCTGCTCGCCTGATCGCGACCGCAGGCTCTGCCGACCGCTGCCTGGAGGAGCGTGTGTTCTACAGGCTCATCTCGGGGCTCCATGCGTCCATCACTGCTCACATCAGCAGGATGTACTGCGACCAGCCCGGCAACTCGCAGAACATCGACCTCTTCCACTACCGCCTTGGCATGTTCCCTGACCGCCTGAACAACCTCTACTTCACGTACCTCTTCATGATCAGGTACGATGCACAGGGCTCTTTCGAACCCACAGATTGCAGCCTGACAGGCTCCCAGGGCCGCCTCGAAAGCAGCCACATTGCTGCGCCAGTACCCTTATAACACAGGCAACCCGGATGAGGATCAGAAGGCTCGGGGTGCTATGCATGACGTTTTGTCGTCCCCGCTTTTCTCTGCTACTGTCTTCGACGAGTCCGGCATGTTCGATGGAGCTGACAAGGTCTGCAGCCTATTTGATAATGCCAGAAAGCATCTAATCCTGCCATGTAGGCCGGCATCAAAGCGGAGTTCAAGAAGCACTTCCGCAACATCAGCCGGATCATGGACTGCGTGCAGTGCGAGAAGTGCCGCATGTGGGGCAAGCTGCAGATTCTGGGCATCGGCACTGCCCTCAAGATCCTCTTCTCAGAGAAGCCGCTGGATGTCCACTACCTCGAGCGCAACGAGATCATCGTGAGTTCACTCTTGCTTTCTGCATGATGTGAAGTGCTGACCCCTCCTCGGCCAGGCATTTATGAACACCATTGCCAAGCTCTCAAGGTCCATCCAGACGGTGGTCGACATGCGCAAGATTGCGATCGCCAAGAATACGAGATCCCTCTCTATGAGCATCGGCGGGGTGATTGGAGGCACAGTGCTCACCCTCTTCCTCCTCTCACGGTGGCTGTCGAGGAGGAGAGCAGCTGCAGCTCCCAAAAAGAAGGCAGAATAGTAGTTGAGAGTTTAGCTTTTCGATGCTTCTAATAGGACATAGTAAAAGTCCATGCATGAATTGCAAGGGGGCTTGCAGTTAATTGGCGAAGTTCGAATTCTAGATCTGCAAGTGTTTCGGGGGTACACGGCTCAGCTTGTGTTGGGCCAACCGGTACCGTACGCGTCGCCCGTTTCTCTCAGCGCCGCTGGGGCGCAACCTCCAGTTATCTCTGTAGCTGCTTCTCCGGCGCTCCCAAGGCTAGCGTCATAGTGAGAGTAGACTAATTGGGTGTGCGCGAAAGGCGCGCGGCAACCTCCAGCAGCGTGCGGACAGCTAGGGATCTTCCTGTAGTAACTCTTCCGCACCTGTCGCCGGCCCCGTGGAGATGGCGGAGGGCGGGGCGACGGGCATCAGTGTCAATGCAGTCCGCCGGCTAGCGCTTACGGCTATCGGAGCGGCGAAGGTGCGCTTCAGTGCAGAGTTCTTTGAATCCGCGGGCTAAGCTGCCGCCGCAGGCTGAGCCGCCCGGTCCGCTTCTCTCGGAGGAAGAAGTGCACCCCGCAGTCAAGGGGGTTATCTCGCTGCACATCAAGGAGTGCAAGAAGCTGTACACAGGCGATCTTTCCACCTACACGAACTGCTTCATGCGCATCTCTGTCAGGAACCTCACGAAGCGCACTCGCGTTGCCCAAGTTAGCTACGGGACGGTCATGTGGGACCAGATCAAGCACTTCCCCGTTACCGTGCTCCGGAACCGGAGGCACCCTTTCAACCTTCTCACGCTCCAGCTGTTCGCATTCGAGAGCCAGAATGCGATGTCCCACAAGCCGGTCGGTTCAGTCTCGCTCCACTTACACGACATCGTGAAGGCGTCGCCCGTCAGCGGCGAGTTCGACCTGTGGGACCGCCACCACATCGTCGGCGAGCTGCACCTCGATATCGCCTTCACGTGCGTGCTCCAGCGCGCCCGGGCCTGGTGCGGCGCCCCTAATGGCGCTGCGCAGCTACGGGTTCTTCGGCTACGGCTATTCCGTGCAGTTGAAGGACGAGCTCCAGCCGGAGCAGCACGTCGCCCACTCGCTGTTCCCCCGCGTCGACCCGCCCGAGGACAGGAGGGAGCCTCAGCGGCTGACCATGACGCCCAAGGCTGTCCGCCACCCAGCGTTCATCCCGTTCGCCCAGCGCGTTGTGCTCGGCTACGGGGCGTCGCTGGCGGCTATCCTGAACCGGGAGGAGGACGACGAGAAGGAGAGGGAGGACTTCGCGCTACTGAGGGCCTCCATGGGGCGGCTGGAGTCGCTGAGGGCGCAGTACACGGCCCTCTCGAGCCGCCACGAGCGCCTTGCCTTCTTGCGCCGCGTCATCCTCGCCTCCAACGCCCGCCTCGAGGCCGTCAAGGAGGACACTGACTTTGACGGCACCGAGCACGCCCCCAAACCCTACTTCCGCTACATGCGTCCAACCATCTCCCTCACCGGGCTCACCTATGCTGGGCCGAACGTCACAGGGCCGACATATGCGCAGCCCACGTGGGCGGGTGGCGATGAGCCGGGTGCTGGCAGAGGAAAGGGCATTTTCTCCTCTGTCATGACCCGATCAGCATTCAGGAGGGTAGGGTCGGCTCCACCCCAAGCACAGCAGCCTCCAAGCGTGCAGCTCTCTGAATCTAGGTCTCCAGTTGATGCTCCGCTTGCCCCAGCTCGCAGTAGTGCTGCCTTGATAGATTAAGTATCTTTATGGGTGTCTGCTCTTAATATATTCTCATTTTACTTTCAAAGGCCACCACTCAATGGTCGCAACTGCAAGCTCGTGATTTTGTTTGCCCTCTGCAGCTGGAGCTATGCTAATATTAATCATTGAATTTACTTGTGCACATCACTAGTACTGCCAGGCTGATCATGATCATGCAAATTAAATGATATCGATCAAGCTTTCAATTTCAACGCGTACGGTTCTAAGATCCACCAACTTGGCAAACGGTAATCGACTTGGCAAATGCAGCCTCCGAAGTTCTGAGGCGCCTCTACAGCTTAAGCTTCAAGAGATCAAGATAAAGAAAGACGCTAACATAGAGCCTACGATAGCTCAGTGACTGCCAGGCTGGGTTCAGCGACACACTGTGCGACATTCAGCGACAGATCTTGAGGCTGATGTCCACTGTGGGGACTCCCTGTGTCAAGCATCCGAGGCTGATGATGTCAACATTGTCACAAGCAAAATTCTTGACAGTGTCTGGGGTGATGCCGCCGCTTGCCTCGAGCAGCACGCTTGGGTACGCCGTCTGCGCCCGCAGCAGTCAGCATACATTCAGACAAAGGATGCCCCGGATGAGCACCTTCACATCCTTTGCTGCAATCTTCAGATTCTCAGCACTTAGGTTGTCCAACATGACAATGTCAGCACCAGCCTTGCATGCCGTCTTCGCGTCTTCTACAGAGCTGCACTCAACCTCAATCTGTCGGCATATGTTCAGAGAATAGGAGCTCTTCTGGCCAATTGCACTGCTGAACCTTCAAGGAGAAGCCACCAGCAGACCTCGCCTTCTGAATTGCCGCAGGGATGCTTCCACACGCAGCGATATGGTTGTCTTTCAACATAATCATGCAAGAGAGATCCATACGGTGTGTGTCTGCCCCAGCAACAACAAGTGCATACTTCTCGACCAAGCTGGATAGAAGTATCAGATATCGATTTAGCGAGCGAAAATTAGGGTTCGCAGAAAGGGAACAGAGCGCACCGAAATCCCGGCGTGGTTTTACGAGTGCCAGCGAGAGAGCCTTTCCAGCCCACACTCCTCACATCGTCAACGACCTTCCTGGCTACGGTGGCAATCCCGCAGGCCCGAGCGAGGATGTTGAGGCCAGTGCGCTCGCCCATAAGAATATGCCGAGCTTTTCCCCGCACAATGGCAAGCTTGGTAATCGGCGCGAACTTCTCCCCTTCCCCAACGAGCCTGCCCAAAGTGAGCCGCACTGAGGCAGCGATCAATTCGAGGCTGGGGGCCATATTGCCGCACCATGTCACTTCGCACTGAAGCTGGCGGAATACCTCGTTGAAGAATGGCACGCCGGCCAGCACGCCGTGGCCTTTGCCGAGCAGGTTGGCAGTGAGCACGTTCTCGCCAACGGTGTATCCTGGATCGCGCGCAGGCGCGTTCGGCGCTAGGAACGTGCGGAAACGACAAGAAGAGGCGCGCACCGCCCACATCAAAGCTCGGGATGTCCTCGCGCAGCCAGGACTCGACGAGGGACGGCAGCGCGGGGGGGAGCAGGTGCTCTGCGGGCGCGGTCGGCAGGCGGTTTGATCAGCAGGCACTCCGATCGGCTTTCAGGGGGGGCGCGGACCATGCGCCATGACCGAGCGAGGGCCTGCGAACGAAGTTAGGGTACTCCCCCACCAGCCGACTGAGGCCCGACTCGATCCTCCCAGCAAGCCTTCTGCCCGCCCTCCTGCCAGTCCGGATCTTTCAGCGTTGCTCTGCATAATGTTCGGCGCCTTCAGGGGAACGGCGGCAGCACTCAGCGGGCTTGTGAACAAGGGCGCCCGCGCGTTCAAGCCCACGCGCAAGCGGAACGTCCAAAAACGAATGGCACAGGCCCAGGCCGTCGAGATCTTTGTGCGCGGGGTTTGGCCGCGCGGTTCCAGCGCGTGGCGGCGGAGCGTCATGCTGATTGGCTTTGCAGGTGAAGAACGCGGAGCGCCTTCTCGAGGAGGATCGGCAGCTTGTCCGGCAAATGGAATCGGCGCTGCAGAAGGTGCGCCAATGCCCCGCGACAAATGCACACATAACGAACACGAGCGCAGGCTGATCAGGCCTCTTCGAAGACGGGGTAAAGCGCTGGAGTAGCCGACGTCGAACACTCATATCTCTTTCCGTGGCGGACATCGGAAGCGCGCTGCTGGGCCTCTGAATCGCACCGGCTCCTGAGCAGTAGCGCGCTGCTAGGCTCCTGAGCTCCTTGCCGTCCCCCATTGCACGCGTGTGATGTTGATTGATGCAACTTCATAGTTTAATACACTCAACATACTGGAGGTTGCAATTGCTTCGAATTCGGCCGTGGCCTTATGGGGGGCATTGGCCATGGGCGCCTGCAGCAGCCGAGCGCCCCGATGCTGAATCAAAGTAGGCTCCCTGCATGCGTGGTTCTGGTTCGTTAAGAATACATCTACTAGGCTGCGCAACGGCGCAGCGTCTTCGCTGGAAGAGCTATAGCTAGTCGTCCTCCTCCGCCTGGCGCGCGGGTGGCTCAGTCGCGGCCGGGGCGGGCGGGCGGGCACGCGAGCGGGGAGAGCATAAAACCCTGATTACCTTGCGTTTCTTTTCGAATTCTTTCACGAGCTCGGCCTGCGTCTCGCGTGTGACGGGCTGGTGCTCCTTGTACTCCATGCTGAACTCGCCCTTGCCCTGCGTCAAGCTCCGCTGCGCCCCGGCGTGAGCGGCGGCGCGGGGGCGGGGGAGGGCGCCTCGGGCTCGGGGGCGGGCGGGGCCCCGGGGCACCAGCTCGGTGCTGAAGCCGAACATGGAGTTAAGGGCGACGTCGGCGGTGATGGTGACCGACTCGGCGGAGGTGTCCGTGCTCGTGATCATCCCTCTCCTCTTGTTCACCGCCGAGACGACCGTCCCCTGGAACTCGGTCGGGGCGATGATCTCGACCGTCATCACCGGCTCCAGGATCACCGGCTTCGCCGCGTTGAACCCTGGCCCGCCCCCCGCCTCGGCCCCGCGGCCCGGGGGCGGGCGGGCGGGCGGGGGGGGGGGGGGGGGGGGCGGACCCTGGCGGAAGGCGTGCTGGGCGGCGATCCTGAAGGCGAGCTCGTTCGAGTCGACCACGTGCGTCGCCTGCGCCGCCCCGCCTGAGGCGCCCTCGGGGAGGATGCCGGGGCGGGGGGACGGGCGGACGCCGTCGGTGAGGACGACGCGGATGCCCTCGACGGGGTGCCCCGTGAGGGGCCCCTTCTCCACCGCCTCCCGGAAGCCCTTCTCCACCGCCAGCGTGTAGTTCGGCGGGATCGCGTTGCCGATGATCGAGTTCTTGAACTCGAACTTCTTGTGCGCCTCCGCCTCCGGCAGCGGCTCAATGTACCTGCCCCCGCCCCGCCCCGTCGGCCCCGCGGCCGGGGGCGGGGGCGGGGCGGGCGGGGGCGGGGCCGGCGCACCCGACGACCTTGCCGAACTGGCCGGCGCCGCCGCTCTGCTTCTTGTGCGTGTAGTTGAACTCGGCCTGGGAGAGGGTGGGCGGGGGCGGGGCGGGGCGGGGGCGGGGCCGGGGCGGACGCGGGCGGTGATGGCCTCGCGGTAGTTGACCTCGGGCTTGCCGACGACGCAGTCGACGTTGTACTCCCGCCGCATCCGCTCCACGTAGATCTCCAGGTGCAGCTCCCCCATCCCGCTGATGATCGTCTGCCGTGCGGAACACGCTCGCCCGCTGGGCGCTGGCGGGGGCGGGGGCGGAGCGGGGCGGGCCTGGTTGCTCTCAGCGTCGAAGTGGACGCGGAAAGTGGGGTCCTCCTTGGTGAAGCGGCTGAGGGCCTTGGTGAAGTTGGACTGCGCCGCCTTCTGCTTGGGCGCGATCGACAGCTGCATCACCGCGTCCGGCACGAACATCGACGTCTGCGCGGCGTTAGGGGCCCCCCGCCCGGCGCGGGACGCGGCGGGGCGGGCGGGGCGGGGCGGGCCATGGAGTAGTTGCAGCGGCCGTCGGTGAAGGTGTCCCCTGAGTTGCACTCCACGCCGAAGAGCGCCACGATCTCCCCCGCCCCCGCCTCCTCAATGTCCTGCAGGACCCCGCCCGTCAGCGCGCCCCCGCCCCCGCGCTGACCCGCGACCGGCGGTGCGGCGAGCGGGCGGCGCGCCTGCATCTCGTTGGCGTGCATGCGGACGAGCCGCGGAATCTTGACCTTCTTCCCCGTCTTCACGTTGAAGATCGTGTCCCCCTTCCGGATCGCCCCTGCCCGCCCCGTTCGACGCGCCGTCCGGGGCCGGCGGGGCGGGGCGGGCGGGCGGGGGGGCGGGCCCTGGTAGATGCGGAAGAAGGTGAGCTGCCCGAAGCGGCCCTCCTCGAGCTTGAACGCCAGCCTGCGCCCCGTCGGCCCGGCCCAGGCCCGGCGGGGGCGTGCGGGGCGGGGGGCGGACCCGACGAGGGGCGCCGTGGAGTCGGCGAGGAGGGCGACGGGCTCCTCGTCCTTGCTCCGGTCCAGCGCCGTGTTCGCCCTGCCCGCCCCGGCCCCTCAGCCCCCGCCCCACGCGCGCCGGAGGGGCGGGGCGTGCTTCTCGGTGGGGTTGGGCAGGTAGCTGACGACGCCGTCGAGGAGGACCTGCACGCCGCGGTTCTTGAAGGCCGACCCCATGAACACCGGCGCGAACTTCAGTCCGATCACCGCCTTCCGGATCGCCGCCTGCCCCGCCCCGCCCCGCCCCGCCTCAGGCCCCGCCGGGCCGGCGGGCGGGGGTCGGGCGGGGCGGGGCGGCGGACGCGGATCTCGGCGGGGGAGGGCTTCTGGTCGGAGAGGAAGAGCTCGGCGATGTGGTCGTCGATGTCGGCGAGGTGCTGGATCAGCTCCGCCCGCTTCTCCGCCGCCTGCGCCGCCAGCTCCGCCGGGATCGCCTCCTTCCGGATCGTCTCCCTGCCCCGCGTCACGCTGGCCCCGGCACCGGCCCCGGCCCCGGCCCCGGCGCCGGCCTCGCACCCGTTGGGCCCCTCGAAGTAGAGGGCCTCCTCGTCGATAAGGTCGACGACGCCGGCGTGGTTCCCCTCCAGCCCGATCGGGATCTGCACCGCCGCGCAGTTGATGTGCAGCTTCGTCCTGCGCCCCGCCCCGCCCACTCAGCCCTGCGCCCCCGCCCCGCGCCCCGCGCCCCGCGCCCCGCGCCCGCGCCCCGCCCCGGCGCCCGGGGCGGACCGGAGCTGGTCGATGACCTTCCAGGGGTTGGAGCCCATGCGGTCGAGCTTGTTGATGAACGCGAGCCGCGGCACGTTGTACCGCTTCATCTGCCTGCGCGCCCCCCGGCCCCGGCCCCTCGGTCCCCCGGCCCCCCGGCCCCCGCGCGCGGCTCGTGGGGCGGGGCGAGCCTGTCGACGGTGATGGACTGGCTCTGCACGCCGGCGACGCCGCAGAGGACGAGGATGGCGCCGTCGAGCACGCGCAGCGCCCGCTCCACCTCGATCGTGAAGTCCACGTGCCCCTGCCCGCCCCCACCCTCTAGCTAAGCCCCTCCGCGCGTGCAGGGGACGGGGAGCGCACGGGCGTGTCGATCAGGTTGATCCGAGAGTCGCCCCAGTAGCAGTGCGTCGCCGCGCTCTGGATCGTGATGCCCTTCTCGCGCTCGAGATCCATGAAGTCCATCTGACGCGAGCTAAGCAGGCGCCCCGCGCGCGCGCCCCAGCCCTGGCGCCCACCTTCGCTCCAACCTCATCCTTGCCCTTGACCTGCCACGACGGTTCAGCGCGCGGCTTCCCGGCGGGCGGAGCGCCTGAACGACACGCGCCTCGTGTATAGCTTTGATGCGGCCCGTGTAGAAGAGGATACGCTCTGTCAGCGTCGTCTTGCCACTGTCGATATGCTGCAGGCGCGCTTAGCCGACTGAGCACGCCACGCTGGGCGCGGCCGGCGCCACGGACCGCGCTGATACCGATGTTCCGGATCGACGCAACATCGCTCGTGAACCGCCGTTGCGTGGGACGCACCGTAGCGGCGATCGACTTCACGCCCCCGCGCGCGAGGGAGCGCGCCCCGGCGAGCTGCGCGTACGCTAAGCTTAAACCTCGCCGCGTTCTCCCGCGCAGCCACACGCGCGTCGACGCACCAGCATGATCCGACCGTCGGACTTGCCGGTGAACTGGCTGTACCCCAATCCGATCGGCTCCAAGCCGACTCGGTGAGCGGCTCCAAGCCCAACCCAGGCCCTGCGAAATCCCTTGAGCGCCATCACGCCTACGATCTCATGATCATTGATCAATACACACAACTATACAGGGCGAGGGGCATGCAACCGCCTCAGCCATATCGCATACAAAAGAGGGATGCGCGATCCCGTGTTTACAAAAAGAATGCTGCTTCAAAGTTGAAAAAGAGTGGCCGCGGCGATGGAACGCGCGCTGCCTGCCTGTCTACGGCGAAACGAATCGGACCACGAGCTCAGGGGCTCGCGGGCTCGGGCTGGGGCTCGGGCTCGGGCTCCTCCGCGAGGGGCCCCCCTGCGGGGGTTGCCTCGCCGGAGAAGGAGAGGGCGGCGCCGAGGCCGAGGGAGGAGGCGAGCACGTCGAGGCGGTTCAGCTCCTCGTCCACGCCGCCGCTCGCCACGCCGGCCGGCCCCGGCACCAGCGCCTCCAGCTCCGCCACGCCCGCCCCGAGCGCCGCCGTCGCCGACGCGAGCTCCTCCCGCAGCGCCTCCGCCGTCGCCCGCTCCGCCGCCGCGCTCGCCTCCCCCGAGGCCGCCGGCCGCGGCGGGGCGGGGCGGGAGGGGCGGGAGGGGCCGTGGGGCGAGGCGGGCGGGTCGGCGGCGGCGAGGCGCTGGTTGAGGTCGAGGATCTCGCGGTTGTACATCTCGCGGAACTGCGCCGCCTCGGCCACCGCGCGCGCCCGGCCCTCCCGCGCCTCGAGCAGCTGCGCCATCAGCTCCTTCCGCGTCGCCTCCAGCGCCGCCGCCGCCGTCGAGAGCTCCGTCGGCCCCGCCGCCCCCTCCCCCTGCAGCCGCCGCAGCCGCTCCTCCAGCGTCTGCACCTGCGCGGCGCGGAAGGCGCCTCAGCGCGGAGCGTGCGGGGCGGGGCGGGGCGGGGCGTGTGCGGGCTCGCCTGGGCGGCGTGGTGGGCGCGGAGCTCGGCCATCTGGGCGCGCAGGCCCTCCAGGCTCGCCCCGGAGGCCCGCAGCTGCTCCTCCGCGTTCTGCGCCTGCCGCCGCGCCGCGTCGCGCTCGCCCCGCGCCTTCACCACCGCCTCCGTCGCCCGCTGCACCTGCTCGCCGGCGGCTCGGCGCGGGGGCGCGAGGGGCGGGGCGGGGCGGGGCGGGGCGGGCCTCGGCGGTGAGGAGCTCGTGGGAGGAGGTGACCTGCGCCTCGGCCGCCTCCTTCTCCTCCTGCACGGCCCGCAGCTGCGCCGCCAGCCGCTCCTTCTCCGCCCGCAGCGCCTCCCGCTCCGTCGCCGCCTGCGCCCCCGCCCCCGCCCGCTCGGCCGGCCGCCCGGCGCGGGCGGGGCGGGGCGGGCGGGCGGGGCACCTGGGCGAGGGAGTCGGCGAGGCGGCGGGCCTCGGCCTCGAGCGGGGCGCGCTCGGCCGAGGCGCGCATCTCGTGGTCGCCCCGCGCCCGCCGCTCGGACTCGAGCTGGGCCACGGCGGCGGCGGCGGCGTTGCGGGCGAGCGCGAGCTTGCCCTCGAGCTCCTGGACGGCCCCCGTGAGGACCTCCCGCGCCATCCGCCACTGCGCCGCCTCGCTCTCCCGCTCCGCCACCGCCGCGATCAGCTGCTGCTGCGTCTCCGCCAGCGCCGACCGCGCCGCCGCCGCCGCCTTCTCCGCCTCGTCGGCGGCGGCGCGGGCGGCGTCGAGGTCGGCGAGGGCGTTGGCGAAGTCCTGCGCCACGTTCCCCGTCGAGGGCCGCCCCGTCGAGGCCGTCCCCGGCACCGGCAGCGCGGCGAGCTGCTGCCGCAGCGCCTCGATGTCCTCCAGCGAGCGCGCGATCTCCGCCTGCTTCTCCGCCCGCGCCTTTTCGAGCTCCTCCTTCAGCCGCGCGATGTCCTCCGTCAGCACCTCCCGCACCGCGTTCCCTGCCGCCCCGTCGGCCCCGACCCCGCACCGCACCCGCCCGGCCCCGCAGGCCCCCGGGGCGCGCACCGTGGACCTGGGCCTCCTCGAGCTTCTCGCGCGCCTCCCGCTCCTTCGCCTCGAGCTCCGCCACCCGCCGCCCCGACTCCTCCTCCCGCGCCGCCCGCTCCGCAGCCGCCTCCTCCCGCGCCCGCCGCAGCCGCCTCCTCCCGCGCCCGCCGCAGCGCCTCCTCCGCGCGCGCCGCCCGCTCCTCGGCGTCGGCGCGCAGCTGCTCGGCGGCCCGCACGGCCCCAGAGGCGTGCTGCGACTCGTCGAGCGCGGCGCGCAGCTGCAGCTGGAGGCCCTCCGTGCGGAGCAGCTCCTCGCGCAGCTGCGCGGCGAGCTCGTCGCCGCGGCGCTTCTCCGCGCCGGCCTGCACGCCGACGACGTCGGCCTGCACCCGCGCCGCGCGCCCGTCGCCGCGCGCCGCCTCGAGCTCCTCCCGCGCCGCCGCCTCGCGCAGGGCCGCCTCCGCCGCGCGCTCCTCGGCGCGCCCGAGGGCCTCGGCGCCGCGGGCGCGCTCCTCGTCGAGGGCGCGCTGCGAGGCGGCGAGCAGCTGCTCGCGCTCGGCGCGCCCGGCGGCGGCGGCCTCGTCGCGCTCGCGCTCGAGGCGGCCGGCGACCTCGCGCAGGGCGGCCGCCTCGCGGGCGGCGGCGTCGCGCTGGGCGGCGCCGTGGGCGAGGGCGGCGTCGAGGGCGGCGGCGGCGGCCTCGCGCTCCTTGCGGGCCTCGAGGAGCCGCGCGTCCATCTCGTGCAGCTGCTGCAGCAGCGCCAGCTGCTGCGCCCGGGCCTCCCGCGCGCCCGGTCCGCCTCCTCCAGCGCCCGCGACGCCCGCTCCCGCGCCCGGTCCCGCTCCTCCGCCAGCCCCTGCGCCTGCGCCTCCAGCTCCCGCGCCCTGCCCCGCCTCAGCCCCGCCCCGCCCCGCCGCGCAGCGCGAGGCGACCGCGCGCACCGGATGGCGGCGGCGGAGGCCTCCGCGGCGCGGGCCTGCTGCTCGGCGCGCAGCTCGCCTCGAGGCTGGCGGCGGTCTGCCGCAGGCCCTCCGCCCGCTCCTCCAGCCCCCGCACGATCTCCGCCGCCGCCCCCTTCTCTTCTACCAGCTGCGCCCGCCGGCGTAAGCGCCGGCGGCGGTCCGGTGCGGGCCGGGCAGGGCGGGGCCAACGCACGAGGGCGACCTGGGCCTCAAGGGCGGCGGCACGGGCGCGCTCGGCGGCGGCGGCCTCGGCGGCCTCGGCGACGCGCGCGGTGGCCTCGGCGGCGGCCTCGACGGCGGCCTGCACCTCGGCCTGCGCCTCCGCCACGCGCTCCTTGGCGGCCAGCAGCTCGCCCTCCACCCGCTCCGCCTCCTTCCGCTCCCGCCGCGCCGCCGCCTGCGCGGCGGCGGCCTCCCGCTGGAGCTCGGCGACGCGGGCGCGCTCGGCGGCGGCCGACTGCTGCTCGATGGCGAGGGCGTTCTCGAGGGCCTCGGCCTTGGAGGCCGACTCGGCGGCGGCGACCTCCGCCGAGCGGACCTGCGCCCGCAGCGACTCCGCCTCGAGCGAGAGCCGCGCCGCCGCCTCCACCGAGTCCCGCCCCTGGGCGGCGGCGGCCTCGGCGGCGGCGAGCTGTTCGCGGAGGGCGGCCTCCTGGGCGGCGGCGGCGGCCTGCGCGGCCTCGACCTCGGCGGCGAGGGCCGCGTTGCGCCGCCCCGCCTCGTCCAGCATCCCCGCGCCTCCCCAGCGACGCCTCCGCCGCCGCACGCTCTCCCGCGCCGCCTTCAGCTCCCCTCCGCCGTCGCGGCGCGGCGCTCGGCGGCGATGAGCTGCTCGTGGGCGCGGGCCGCCTCGGCGCGGGCGGCGTCGGCGGTGGCGCGGGCCTCCCCGAGGAGGGCGCCCTGGGTGCCCTGGGCGTCGCCCCAGGCGTCCGTCACGCGGTTGAGGGCCGCCGTGACGTTCTCCACCTGGGCCGTCAGCTCCGCCACGTGCGCCTCCGCCCCCTCCAGCTTGTTCTCCAGCGACGCCGCCCGCGCGCTCTCCGCCTTGAGCGCCGCGTCGAGCCGCTTCCTCTCCTCCGCCAGGCTGTCCCGCTCCTGCTGCAGCTGCCGCCGCTCCTCCTGCGCCGCCCAACCGTCGGCGCGGGGGCGGGGGAGAGGGGGCGCGGGGGCGGGGGGCGGGGACCTGGACGAGGGTGAGCTGGCCGCGCAGCTCGCCCTCGGCGATGGCGTGCTGCGCCGCCGCGTCCCCGTGGCTCTCCTCCACCGACCGCAGCGTCGCCGCCAGCGACTCGGCCCGCGCGTGCTCCTGCTGCGCCTCCTCGCGCGCCGCCCGCAGCGCCGACTCGAGGCCCTGCTCCTGCACGGCCCGCAGCTCGAGCTGCAGCCGCTCCGCCTCGGCCTGCAGGCCGCTGCGCTCCGCGGCGAGGCGGCGGCGCTCCTCCTGCACGGCCGCGAGCTGGGCCCGGAGCTCGCCCTCGGCGGCGCCCCAGCGCTGCTTGCTCTCCTTGTAGCCGGCCTCGAGCGAGGCGATCGTCCCCGCGAGGCTCTCGTTGCGGCAGTTCGCCTCCACGAGCTGCTCCCGCGTCGACTGGAGGAGGTACTCGAGGCCCTTCTCGTGCTCCGCCTTGAGCTCGTCCTCCAGGCCCCGCACGCGCTCCCGCAGCGCTGCCGCCTCGCGCTCGCGCGCCTCGGCCGCCTCGCGCAGCGCCGCCTCGGCCTGGGCGAAGCCGCCGGCCTTGAGCAGCGAGCGCGCCTCCTCCACGCGCTGGTCCGCCGCCCGCGCCCGCTCCTCAAGCTCCGCCCCGCGCCGCTCCGCCTCCTCCGCCCGCTTCCGCTCCGCCTCCCGCTCCCCGCGCGCAGCTTCTGCCTCGGCGCGCGCCGCCTCCGCCTCGGCACGGGCGGCCTGCGTCTCCCCGCGGGCCGCCTCGGCCTCGCCGCGCGCCGCCTCGGCCTCGGCGCGGGCGGCGGCGGCGGCGTCGGCGCGGGCGGCGAGCTCGGCGTCGCGGGCGGCGGCCTCGTCGGCGCGGGCGGCGAGGTCGGCGTCGCGCTCGGCGAGGGCGTCGGTGAGGGCGGCGAGCTGCTGCCCGAGCTCCTCGGCGAGGCGCCCGTGGCCCTCCGTCTCCCCGCGCAGCCGCTCCAGCACCGCCTCCCCCCGCGCCGCCTCCTCCCGCACCCGCCCCGCCTCCGCCCGCTCCCGCTCCACCTCGCCCCGCGCCGCCTCCAGCGCCGCCCCCGCCGCCTCGGCGCGCTCGCGCTCGGCGGCGGCGGCGGCCTCGGCGGCCTCGGCGCGCTCGGCAAGGTGCTGCGCCTCGACGCCCGTCACGAGCTCCGCGAGCGCCCCGTGCAGCGACTGCTTCCGCCGCGCAGCGTCCACCTCCCGCGCGCCGCCTCCAGCTCCCCGCGGCACGCCTCCAGCTCCGCCCCCGCCGCCGCCAGCTCCCGCTCCAGCGCCGCGGCGCGGGCCTGCAGCGCCTCGACCTCCTCGGGCGTCGCGGCCGGGGCCGGGGCCGGGGCCGGGGCCGGGGCCGGGGCCTCGGCGGCCATTGCCGCCTCGAGGCGCGCCTGCAGCGCCGCCACCTCGCGCTCCAGCGCCGCCGCCCGCTCCCGCTCCGCCCCGGCCTCGGCGGCGGCCTCGGCGGCGGCCTCGGCGGCGGCGTCGGGGGCGTGGGAGGCGGCGGCGGCCTCGCGGCGCTCGAGGGCGGCGAGCTGCTGGCGGAGGTGGGCGGCCTCCGCGAGGGCGGCCCGCAGCTGCTCCTCGAGCGCCGCGTCCGGCGTCCCCGCGCCGCCTCCACCGCCCGCCGCACCTCCTCCTCCGCCGCCGACGCCGCCCGCGAGGCCGCCCGCAGCGCCCCAACGGCCCCCGCCGCCTCGTCCACCGAGGGCGTCGCCGAGGCGGAGGCGCCGCGGGCGGCGGCGGCGGCGGCGGCGGCGGCGCGGGCGTCGACGAGCTCGGCGGCGAGGGCCTCCATGCGGGCCATCAGCGCCCGCAGGCCCGCCTTGAGGCGCCGGTTCTCCTCGAGGACCTCCCCGAGGCGCGCCCCCGCCACCTCCGTCTCCGCCGCCGCCACCGCCGTCGCGATCGCCGCCTGCAGCTCCCCGTGCACCGACTGCTCCAGCACCGCCGACGGCGTCCCCGTCGCCCGCTCCAGCTCCGCACGCAGCCGCTCCGCCGCCGCCTCCGCGTCCGCCGCCGCCGCGCGCGCCGCGGCGAGCTCCGCCTGCAGCGCCGTGACCTCGCGCTCCAGCGCCCCCGCGCGCGCCCTCAGCGCCCCCGCCTCCTCCGCCCACGCCCCGGGCGCCTCGGCCGGCGGGGCCGGGGCCGGGGCCACGGCAGGCGGCTCGGGGTCGTCGGCGGCGCGGGCGGCCTCGATCTGCGCCCGCAGCGCGGCGATCTCCCGCTCGAGCACAGCCGCCCGCTCCCGCGCGGCCTCCTCCTCCGCCCCCGCACCCTCGCCTGCCGCCGCCGCCGCCGCCTCGGGCGGGGGCGCTGACTGCAGGCCGGCCTCCTCCTCCGGGGCCTCCATGGCGGGCGGCTCGGGGGCCGGGGCCTCGGCGGGGGCGGCGGCCTTGAGCGCCGCGTGGGCCTCCGCGAGCATCCCCTTCAGCGCCCCGTTCTCCTCGCGCAGCGCCGCCACCTCCGCCTCCAGCGCCGCCTGGCGCCCCTCGGGGGCCCCTCCGGCCCCCCGCGCCGGCCGGCCGGGCGGCGAGCTCCTGCTGGGCGGCCGCGAGCTCGGCGCGCGCGGCCGCGAGCTCGGCCTCGAGCGCGCCGGCGCGCGCTGCGTGCTCGTGGAGGGCGGGGGCCTCGTGCGCGGCGGTCTCCTGCGTGGCGGGGCGGGAGAGTTGGCTCTTGAGGGCGACGTTCTCCTGCTGGAGGTACTCGGCGAGGTCCTTCAGCGACGCCACGTCCTCCGCCGCCCGCTGCGCCGCCGCCCGCGCCGCCTCCGCCGCCTCCCGCGCCGCCGCCAGCGCCTTCGCCTCCTCCGCCGCCGCCCGCACCGCCTCGAGCTCCGACTTGAGGCGCGCCATGTTCTCCCGCAGCACGGCGGCCTGCTCCTCGTCAACCGGCGGCGCCGGATGCGAGGCCGCCGGCTGCGAGACCGCCGCCGCGCGCGCCGCCTCAAGGTCCGCCCGCAGGAGCGTCACCTCGATTTCCAGAGCGCTCGCCCGCACTTTGTGCGCCGCCGCCGACGAGCCCGCCTCCGACCCCGCATCAGCCTCATCCCCATGCGCACCCTTCCCGCCGTCCGCTTCCGCCCTTGCGGCCTCGAGCTCCGATTTCGCGGCCTCCAGCTCCGCCTTGAGCGACTCGACCTCCTTCTCGAGCGCGGCCGCGCGCTCCTTGGCGGCCGTTGCGTCCTCAGACGCCTCCGCCGCCACCGCCGCGGGCTCTGCAGGCGCCGCCTCGGCCGGCGCAGCCGATTTCGCGGCCTCGAGCTCCGATTTCGCGGCCTCGAGCTCCGATTTCGCGGCCTCCAGCTCCGCCTTGAGCGACTCGACCTCCTTCTCGAGGGCGGCCGCGCGCTCCTTGGCGGCCGTTGCGTCCTCAGACGCCTCCGCCGCCGCCGCCGCGGGCTCTGCAGGCGCCGCCTCGGCCGGCGCAGCCGATTTCGCGGCCTCGAGCTCCGATTTCGCGGCCTCGAGCTCCGATTTCGCGGCCTCCAGCTCCGCCTTGAGCGACTCGACCTCCTTCTCGAGGGCGGCCGCGCGCTCCTTGGCGGCCTTTGCGTCCTCAGACGCCTCCGCCGCCGCCGCCGCGGGCTCTGCAGGCGCCGCCTCGGCCGGCGCAGCCGATTTTGCGGCCTCGAGCTCCGATTTCGCGGCCTCGAGCTCCGATTTCGCGGCCTCCAGCTCCGCCTTGAGCGACTCGACCTCCTTCTCGAGGGCGGCCGCGCGCTCCTTGGCGGCCGTTGCGTCCTCAGACGCCTCCGCCGCCGCCGCCGCGGGCTCTGCAGGCGCCGCCTCGGCCGGCGCAGCCGATTTCGCGGCCTCGAGCTCCGATTTCGCGGCCTCCAGCTCCGCCTTGAGCGACTCGACCTCCTTCTCGAGGGCGGCCGCGCGCTCCTTGGCGGCCGTTGCGTCCTCAGACGCCTCCGCCGCCGCCGCCGCGGGCTCTGCAGGCGCCGCCTCGGCCGGCGCAGCCGATTTCGCGGCCTCGAGCTCCGATTTCGCGGCCTCCAGCTCCGCCTTGAGCGACTCGACCTCCTTCTCGAGGGCGGCCGCGCGCTCCTTGGCGGCCGTTGCGTCCTCAGACGCCTCCGCCGCCGCCGCCGCGGGCTCTGCAGGCGCCGCCTCGGCCGGCGCAGCCGATTTTGCGGCCTCGAGCTCCGATTTCGCGGCCTCGAGCTCCGATTTCGCGGCCTCCAGCTCCGCCTTGAGCGACTCGACCTCCTTCTCGAGGGCGGCCGCGCGCTCCTTGGCGGCCGTTGCGTCCTCAGACGCCTCCGCCGCCGCCGCCGCGGGCTCTGCAGGCGCCGCCTCGGCCGGCGCAGCCGATTTTGCGGCCTCGAGCTCCGATTTCGCGGCATCCAGCTCCGATTTCGCGGCCTCCAGCTCCGCCTTGAGCGACTCGACCTCCTTCTCGAGGGCGGCCGCGCGCTCCTTGGCGGCCGTTGCGTCCTCAGACGCCTCCGCCGCCGCCGCCGCGGGCTCTGCAGGCGCCGCCTCGGCCGGCGCAGCCGATTTTGCGGCCTCGAGCTCCGATTTCGCGGCCTCGAGCTCCGATTTCGCGGCCTCCAGCTCCGCCTTGAGCGACTCGACCTCCTTCTCGACCTCCTTCTCGAGGGCGGCCGCGCGCTCCTTGGCGGCCGTTGCGTCCTCCGACGCCTCCGCCGCCGCCGCCGCGGGCTCTGCAGGCTCCGCCTCGGCGGGGGCGTCAGGCTGGTCGGCTGGCTCCTCGGCGGCGGGGGCGGGGCGGGCGGCGTGCTCCTCCTCGAGGCGCTCCTCGAGGCGCTCCTTGTCGGCGGTGAGGCCCTCGACCTGCTGCTCGAGGAACTGCACCCGCTCCGCCAGCTCCCGCTTCTCCTCGTCCGCCCCCGCCTCCCCCGGCGGCGCCGACTGCAGGCCCGCCTCCGCCTCGACCGCCTCGGCGGCCGGCGCCTCCTCCTTGGGGGCGGGCGGGGAGGCGCGGGCGTCGGCGAGCTCGGCCCGGAGCGCCGCGTTCTCCGCCTCGAGGGCCGCCACCCGCTCCTTCAGCGCCGCCAGCTCCTCCGGCGCCCCCGTCCCCGCCTCGCCCGCCGCTTCCGCCTCCCCCGTGGCGGGCCCCGCCGCCCGCGCCGCCTCGAGCTCGGCCCGCACGGACGCGAGCTCCTCCTCGAGGGCCTCGGCGCGGGCGGCCCGCTCCTTGAGCGCGGCGGCCTCGGGGTCCTCGGGCGGGCGGGGGCGGCGGGGGAGGCGGCGGCGGAGCGGGCCTTGGCGCGGGCCTCGGCCTCGGCGGCGCGGGCGTCGGCGGCGTCGGCGCGGGCCTCCTGGAGGCGCTCCTCGAGCTTCTCGTTCTCCGCCTGCAGCGCCTCCACCTCCTTCTCCAGCACCTCCACCCGCTCCCGCAGCGTCGCCGCGTCCTCCTCCCCGGGCCCCTCCTCCCCCGCCCCCGCCTTCTCCTCCTCGCCCGCCGGCGCAGGCGCCGGCGCCGGCGCTGCAGTCGACACCGCCGCCTTCGCCGCCTCCAGCTCGGCCTTGGCGGCCTCCAGCTCGGCCTTCGCCGCCGCGAGCTCCTTCTCGAGGGCCTCCGCGCGCTCCGCCCGCGCCCTCAGCGCCTCTGCCGCCTCTGCCGCCGCCTCGGCTGGGGCCGCCTCGGGGGCGGCGCCCTCGTCGGCGGGCTTGGCGGCGGCGTCGGCGGCGGCCCTGGCGGCGTCGAGGTCGGCGCGGAGGGCGGCGGCCTCGGCGGCGGCGGCGGCGGCGGCGGCCTCCTTCTCGGCGCGGGCGGCGTCGGCGCGGGCGAGGGCCTCGGCGAGGCGCCGCTCGTCCTCCGCGCGCCCCGCCTGCAGCTCCGCCAGCTGCTCCCGCAGCGCCGCGAGCTCCGCCGCCGCGTCCGCCGCGAGGGCCGAGGGGGCCCGCGAGGAGGAGTCCCTCTCGCGGGTGGCGGGGCGGGAGCCCTCCTGAGACTGCGTGGGGGAGCCGCCGGGGACGGGCTGCGCGGCGAGCGCCGCCTCGAGCCGCTCCTCGAGGGCGTCGCGGTCGGCCTTGAGGGCCGCCAGCTCGCCCGCCAGCTGCTTGGCCGACGCCAGCGCCGCCCCCTGCTCCCGCACCGCCTCCGCCAGCTGGGCGCGGAGCTCGGCGGCGGCGGCCTCGGCGGCGCGGGCGCGGTCGCCGGCCTCGGTGATGGCCATCTGGAACTCGTCGGCGCGGCGCCGCTCGGCCGCCAGCTCCCCGTGCGCCTTCGACTCCGCCACCTTCCACTCGCTCTCCATCTCCTCCGCCCGCTGCTTCGCCTCCTGCGCCCCCCGCTCGCCCCCCGCGCTCTCTCGGGGGCGGGCGGGCCGGCGTGGGCGCACGGCGAGGGCGCGTTCGAGGGCCGCCCGGTCCGAGTGCGTGTCCCGCGCCTTCGCCTCCTCCGCGGCCGCTTTCGCCGCCCCCATCTCCTTCTCCAGCTCCCCGATCTGTCCCCGGCCGCCCGGCCCCGCTCGGCCCGCCGTGCGAGGAGGCGCGTGCCGGGGGCCGGGGCCGGGGGCCGGACCTTGGCGGCGAGGGCGCGGCGCTGGGCGGTGGCGGCCTCCTCCGCGGCGGAGCGCTCGTCGGCGGCGGCGGCGAGCTGCGCGCGGAGCTCCTTGACCTCCTTGGCGAGGACCTGCTTGTCGGCCTTGAGGCGCGAGAGGACCTTCTCCTTGTACGCCTTCGCCTCCGCGAGGTCCCGCTCGAGGCCCTCGACCCTGCCCAGCACCGCCACCTTCTCCGCCTCCATCTGCTTGATCTTCTCCGCCAGCGCCCCGCTCTCCTTCCGCAGCGCCGTCCGCTCCCCGTCGAACGCCGCCGCCTGCTCGTGCTTCTCCTGCTCCAGCACCGCCAGCTGCCGCCCCCGCGCTCGGCCCCGCCCCGCCCCGCGCCGCGCCGCCGGGCCGGGGCGGCGGCACCTGGTTCTTGAACTCCTTGGCCTGCTTGAGGACGGCGATCTTGTCTCGCTTGGCCTGCTCGATGACGGCGTGCTTGCCCTCCCGCGCGTGCGCCGCCTGCTCCTCCAGATCCTTCATCTCCGCCCGCAGCGCCGCCACCTCCACCTTGTACTGGCCCAGCTGCCCCGCCCCTCAGCCACCGCCCCGCCCTCGCCCCGCCCGGAGGGCCACACCTGCTGGCGCAGGCTCCCTAGCTCGTCGTTGGCCTGGTGCTTCTCCCGCCGCGCCTCCCCGAGGACGGCCTGCGAGCCCCCGGTCGGCCGCCGCCAGGGCCCGGCCGCGGCGCCCCCGCACCTGCAGGCTCGAGAGCTCCCGCAGGATCTGCTGCTGCGGCGCCCCGCCCTCCTCCGCAGGCGCCCCGTCCGCCGCCCCGCTCGAAGAGCCCCCTTTCACGCTTGCGACGCGCTTCCGGGGCCCCGCGGCGCCAGGCGGCGACGCCGGCTTGTGTCCTGTTGGCGGCGTGGGGATGCGGGCGGCGCCCCGCGGGTCCGGCTCATCGCCCTCTGAATGCGGCCACGCCGGCCGCGGCTGCGGCAGCGTCCCGGTCCCCGATCTATCGCCCCGCTCGCTGAGCGCCTGTGTCTGAAGGGCGTTGGTGTCTCCCGATGCCGAAGACGCCCTCGCCGTTAGCCGAGTGGTTGCTGCGCAGCGCGTGAGCGCTATGCGACGCCTCATGACACCGCCGAAGGCCAACCTTCGTAGTCGTCTGCATCGCCCGAGCGCGCCGTCGCAGCTCCGCCCTCGAGCTTGGGCAGGGAGACTGCTGTGGCTGCAGGAAGCTTCGGCGGGCGCGGCGGCGGCTTAGGCTTCGTCGGCTCTGGTGCAACCGGCTGCCGCCCGGGGACTGTGGGAAGCCGCGCGGGGGACTTGTCCCGCTCGGGCGCCTGCAAGCACGTGAGTCGTCATCGACATGACTATGCGGCTGTGGCCGCAGACCTCGCGGCGCTTCTTCGTGTCCGCCGGCTTCGCAGCGCCGATCAGCTGCCGGGGCGAGTGAGTCAGCGCATAGAGAACGAGCAAGTCTCGCCCGGTCGCTCGCACCATCCTGCCAGCCTCTGGAGGGGCCCACTAACAGGGCCGCTTTTGGCTTGCGATTCGATTGTACCCCGGCCGCGTAAGCACCCCCTCAGGCCACGAAGCAGAAGTAGAGAGTTCAGGCGGGCCGAAACGTCGGAGCAGTCGCGCCGGCGCTCCCCCCTCGCGCCTTGAGCAGTACCAGCCCTCCCCTCTTCGTCTGGCCTACCTCCTCCGGAACTTGTGGTCCGCGTCCTCCCGAGTTCAGAAACCGGTGTGGGGCAGCTGCGTAGCAGACCACTCCTGAATCGACGTACAAGCCACGTAGTACATCAGCTTTGACCATGATATGAGAGATGCGCCGCCGTTGACAGACAACGACGAGGAAGCGCCTCTGCTGGTACACGACTGGTACAGCCGCCGATACGACGATATGCCAGGCGACGAAGGTGCGCAGCTCGGACCCGAGGGATCAACCGGTCCCTCCGACCGCCCCCTAAGAGCTTCGCCCGCGCAGCAAGCACGCGGCCCGCGCACCTTGTGGCGGATCCGCTCCGTGAATTCGAGAATGCGGGCCGCACAGTTACATCCATCCTGAAGCCTGTGATGCTGACCATCATTCTGGTTGTGTTCTGCCTCGCTTCGTTGGAGCGCAAGTCGATGGCCGTCTCCAACTACTGGGGGTCTGCTCTCTGCGTCGAAAAGCGCTCCTCTGCACAGCTCATGCGGCGCTCCGCGCGCAGGGCGTACCTGGTGTACTCGGAGAGCTCCGGGGACAGCACGGCGCAGAAGCTGGGCGGGGCCCTGCTGAACGCCATCATCTTCATCGCCGTCATCCTGGGCACCACCATCCTCTTCGTCATTCTCTTCAAGTTCCGCTGCGTGAAGGTGCCCCGCCCCACCTCGCCGCTCGCCGGCCGCCGCCGACGCCGACGCAGCTCATGTGGGGCTGGATCATGCTCTCCGTCGCCACTCTTCTCGCCTTCCTCGGCGGCTACCTCTTCTAGTGCGGCCAACGCTCGCCCCTTCCCCACGCAGCGCCTGAGGGGGCGGGGCGACAGCCTGATGCTGGCGTCGTACGAGTGCCCGATCGACTGGGTGACCTTCGTGGTGCTCGTGTGGAACTTCACGATCGTCGGCATGCTCTCCATCTTCTGGAAGGGGCCCATGATCATCCAGCAGGGCTACCTCATCGTCGTCTCCGCCATCCTGGTGGGGCCCCCGCTCCGTGTCCCCGCCGGCGCCCTCGCCCTCTCACGCGGCGCGGCAGGCGTGGACCTTCACGATGATGCCCGACTGGACGACGTGGATGCTTCTCGGCGCGCTCGTCATCTACGGTGCGCCGTTCGGGGCGCCGGCGGGGCGCGGGGCGGCGGGGTGACGGCGGCGGCAGACCTGGCGGTGGTGCTGCTCCCCAAGGGCCCCCTCAAGATGCTCGTCGAGATGGCCCAGCAGCGCAACGAGCAGATCCCCGGCCTCATCTACGACGGTCCCGCCCCCGGCCCCGCCCAGCCGGCCGGCGGCCCGCTGACCTCCCCGCAGCGCGGCCCTCCACCATGCACTACCAGGGGCCCCAGCGCAATTTCGTGCGCTGCCCGCTTTCCGCTCGCCACCGCGCGCCCGCTGACGCGCGCTCGGCGCAGTGGGGCGGCTCCCTGAGCGCCCAACAGCAGCAGCAGCAGCCGCCGCAGGGGGCGGGCAATGCGGCGCCGGAGCCGGTGCGGATGGTCGAGAACGGCGCCGGCCCGCACGGCCCGCACGCCGAGCGCGTCGCCCCGCCGTCGGCGAGCGGCCCGGCGTCGGAGGGCAAGCGGCAGGCGCACGCGGCGGAGCAGGCGGCGCACGCGCACGCGCACGCGGAGAGCGCACAGTCGACGCAGGTCGCCGCCCGCACGCCCGACGTCGACGCCGACGAGGAGGAGGACGAGGAGGAGCAGCGCGTGCGCGCCGGCCCCGCCCCTTGCTCCCGGGCCGGCGGCGGCTGAGGCGGGGCGGCGGGGCCGGCGGGCGCAGGGGATCAAGCTCGGGCTGGGCGACTTCGTCTTCTACAGCGTTCTGATCGCCCGCGCCGCCACCTACGACTGGGTCACCCTCGCCACCTGCACCTCCGCCGTCCTCACCGCGCGCCCGGCCCCGCCGCCCCCGCCCCGCCCCGCGCCCCGGCGCCCCTGACGGCGCCGGCAGGGCCTGTGCCTGACGCTGCTGCTGCTCGGGATCTTCCGGAAGGCGCTGCCGGCGCTGCCGATCAGCATCACGCTCGGCATCTTCTTCTACTTCCTCACCCGCATCATCATCCTCCCCTTCGTCGTCCAGGTCGGCCGCGCCCAGATCTTCATCTAGTCCACGGAGCCCGACCCCGGGGCCACTCGCGCTTCCCGGGCCCCTTTTTCGTAGCCTTATCGTAGCGTACGTGTCGCTTCTGATCTGTGTAAGATCGCTCGTCTCTCCATGCATGCTTGGAAGCCTTGCAATTGAAGAGCGCGAATGCGCATACGCGCGGCGAACTTCTAGCCGGACTATCGATATCGCTGTACGTGTCTCTTTCGAGCACATGTGTGCACATCGATGTTCACGCGCATGCGATGCGCACTAGTAATCGAGCTCGCGGCTGCAGCGCCGATGCTCAACCGATGCGCCGAAATCGGGCGGGGCTGGGGGAGCTGAGGCAGCGGGGGTACGTCGCAGTGCGGAAGGTCAGCCCGATCGCCAGCGCCGGCCCGTGACCTAGCCGCTCACGTCCCCGCAGGGCCCGCGAGAGGACGAGAAGATGAAGTTCAGCAGCAGTGCGTTGTTCCCAGCGTCCCAGCTTGTCAGCGGCAAGTAGGCAGCTGGGCTAACTTTGCGATCCTGTGCTGCAGATGTCAGCTCGTCGCGGCGGAAGAGCCGCAAGGCGCACTTCACCGCGCCCTCGAGCGCGCGGCGCGTGATCATGAGCGCGCCCCTCTCGTCGGAGCTGCGCCAGAAGTACAACGTGCGCCCCACGCTAGATACCGTTTGTCCTCAGGCAGTGTGTCCTTAGCCCTCGCGCCTGAGCAGGTGCGGTCGATGCCCATCCGCAAGGATGACGAGGTCTCGGTCGTCCGCGGCACCTACAAGGGCCGTGAGGGCAAGGTCGTCCAGGTGTACCGCCGCAAGTACGTGATCTACATCGAGCGCATCACCCGCGAGAAGGCGAACGGTGCGCCGCCTCTCCAACCTGGAGCGTCTCGGGAACTGGGAACGATCTCGCCTCGCGCACGGCAGGCGCGACCGTCCAGGTCGGCATTCACCCCTCGAAGGTGGTCATCAACAAGCTCAAGCTGGACAAGGACCGCAAGGGCCTGCTCGAGCGCAAGTCCCGCACCGCCGCGGCCGAGAAGGGTGCGCATTGCCGTCCTGCGCCATTCCGGCCGCGTTTTTTTCCACTGGCGTCCCCCTAACATCTTCTTCCTCTTTCTTTGTGTTTTGCAGGCAAGGGCAAGTTCACCGAGGCCGAGGTCGCGATGGCCGACGTCGACTAAGCGGAACGTTAGCGTGCTCGTGCACGGCACTAGATTGTGCTTCTACGTCTCTCTCAAAGCCCGCTCTGAGTTCATCCGCTGTTGTGCGCCTGCGGTGCTGGTGGAGTTCTTTGGGGCATCGTGGCACGGAGCTCTTTGGGACATGGAGTTCTTTGGGGTTCTTTGGGGAATGTGGCCCGAGCACCTTTAACGGCCTCTCGTAACGGGGTGGCTTCTCCGTAGTCGACGGGCTAATGGGGAGAAGAGAAGCAGATGAATTCACAACGATCACAAGAAAGAGTTCGTCAAAGACGCGAAGAGAGAGGCATCTTGGGGGGTGGGCTGAGGCAGGGGCGAGAGGACCATGAGGGCAAGGAAAATTGCAAAGAGAGCGAGGTTGATGCGCTGCTGGTCAGGCTCGGAGATCTCGTCCAGCGCTGGGCGTTCCGGATCCCGCTGCAGCACGGGTCAAACCATGAAAGATCATATGCAAGGCATGAATTCACTCACCTGCAGGAAGAAGAGGAGGATGGAGAAGTACAGGATAACCGCATTACTGGTGAAAAGAGAAATTCCTCCCATAGCAAAGAGTGTTGCTCCGGAGATCCGGGCAGCGACCTTGCGTCCAAAAATGGACTGGACAAGCCGGCCACCATCGAGCCGACCAGCAGGGAGCAGGTTCAGTGCCGAAACAGTGAGCCCTGCCCAGCCAATGGCAACCAGGGGAGCAATCTGCATGCACATAGATGAGCAAGTTTGCATTGAAAGGAGGAAGCACGAAGGGCAGGAAATTACTGGAACTTGAGAGCCGGCAGGCAAATCGCCCAGGAAAAGCCTTGCAATGCCTCCAATGAGAGCACTGCCGTAGAAGAACTCCGATGCCACCTCCGGTGCACCAGAGGCAGGAGGCCCGACCAAGAAGCCTAACAGAAGAGCTGCTAGCGATATGCCAAAGCTGACAAGGGAGCCAACAAGGGCGATGTCTGCTCATTGGAGCATGAACTGGGATTCAGCATGTTGATGTGATGGTGGAGAATTTACACACCGAGGATGGCCTTGCGCGTGGGAGGATTCGAGTCCAAGTTGACAAATGCACTGTGTCCAAGTCAACGAGCTGCTCTGATGAAACGCAGTGCACCACATATGCACTCACCCAAACGTGCCAAGCTGCTCTGATGGAACCAAGAATGGCACGGAAAGATTCACGCCATACTTGCGAGCCACCACAGCGCGGGACAGATACGAGAGCACTTGAAGGTTGAAGACGCCAGCTGCGCGAAAATGCTCAGCTGTGTATACCTTGAGTTCTGCAGGTGTTGAATACCTGCAACAGGCCACCCCTGATTTGCGCAACTCAGACATAATCGTGTGCAAGTGGACCGGCAGAAAAAAAAGCTCACGTTGATCCACTGATCAGAAGAGAAGATATCGCTTCCAATAACTGCAGCACCAACCTCTGCACATGTGAAAGCTGATGCCAGCGCTAGGACACCAGCAAGCCACTGTAGATGTTGATGCATCAGATCATGCAAACAGTGATTAACTACCAGTTTAACCTTTTGGGTCGTGCTGGTCACTGGCGGGTCGTTCCTTACAGGGCTGGCGACCACTACTGGCCTCCCATCCTCGTAGTTTTCGAGCATAAAAAGCTGCAGCAGGGCTCAGGTAATTTATCAACGGGCTAGGAGGGAGCTCACGTTGTAAGGCTCGGAAAGAGTCTTCTCGGCCAGGCGCTTGTTAAGGGTTGCAAACACCTCTGCAGGGTCCTTCTTCCTCATATTCCCTGATCAGAAAATCGATAGCTCAGGCCAAGGAGGTAACCAGTTCAGAGGGCCATCGCACCCTTGAAAATAGCGCCATTACGGTACGGAAGCGACTCCGTCACGAAGAAGGAATCGAAGCTGTTCGCATCCCACATAAGCCCAGATGTACGTGCACTTAAAGAAGCAGACAGAATAAGCAGATGAGACGCACGAGAAAATGCTCTTGATGGCTTCCAGATCAGTAGGGGACATCACATCAGTGGCAGGTGTCGATGCAGGAAGAGTCGCGGAGCTGCGGTGCTCCAGCGGTTAGCGGGCGGATTCCCAAGCTCCATACTTGGACGCACGCGAACGCTGGGCTCGGCGGTGCGGGGGTCGTCGTCTCCGTGCCTGTGCTGGGCTCGTGCGAGCTTGACGGTTCCGAGGGCGCCTCTGTCGGATTAGATGTGCCCTCCTCCCGCCCAGCTGCTAATGCAGGCTTCGTGTCGCCGCTCGCCGTCGCTGGCGTCGTCATGTTGTCCGCTAGAGCGCTCTCTGTGGTCGGTGTGGCCGGCGCCGCGCTGGCCGTCGAACTCTCGGCGCTCTGAGGGCTCTCCAGCGCGCGCCGCTGGGTGACCATGTCTCCCAGCGCCGCGTCTCCCACCGGCACCGGAGAGTCAGCCGAGCGCTTGACCTCGTCGCCATTGCCGCTGCCGCTGCCGCTGCCGCTTGCGAAAACCAGAAAGGAGCGGCGCGTGGGCCGCGCGGCCGCGTCAAACGTCCGCAGAACAGTGTCGCCGAGGAAGGAGCGGCCAGTGCCGCGAGGACGGATGACGGCGCGAGGGCGGCATAGAGACGCCGCCGCGGACGGAGGCGCGAGTGTCGATCCGAAGCCGCCGCCGAGAAGCGCGGCTCCGACGTACGCGTGGGCCATGCGTGCGGGCTCCGCTTCTGATCTGCTACCGCGCTTCTGAACAGGCACGTGCTGCTGCGAATGAACAGCTGGAAACTACCGAGACAAATCGTACCCCTCGCGCGGCGGTCTCTCTGCCGGAAGTTGTTGCAGTAGCATCCCGAAGCGGTTGAGGGGCATCCAGGAGCATGTTTCGTGCGGCTTGGAGCCTCCGGCCCGTCGCGCGGAACGGGACGCGCTGCTTCGCCGCGCCGGCGAAGGCGGCCCCCGCGGCTGGTGCGCTCGCTGACGAGAAGCCAACAACGCCGTACTGACGAGGACTGCAGGCGGGGACGCGGCAAAGCCCGCCGCCGCAGCTGCGCCCGCGAAAGCGGCTGAGAAGAAGCCGGCAGCCCCGGCTAAGGGTGCCAAGGCGGCGGCACCGGCCGCAGGTGATTGCAAGCGCTCGCAGAACAACTTTCAACAGTATTCTCATCTCGAGCTCTCGCGCAGGCCCCAGCAAAGTCGCCGCCGCGGACTTCAGCAAGATCCCCATCAACATCTTCAAAGCGGGCTCCGATCCTCAAGTGAAGCCTGACTCGGAGTACCCGGAGTGAGCGCGCGCAGTGCTCCTCGCCGCGCGGCCCCGAGGGGCTCACGCGTGCTCGTCTCCCAGATGGCTTTTCCACCTGCTAGACGTGCGCCCGACAATCAAGGTTCGCCAATTCTTGACAGTTGGATGGCACGATCTGAGCATGCATGACCGTAGGAGCTTAATCGCATCCCCGTGGAGGAGCGCACGGAAGAGCAAGATCACAGGCTGTGGAGGCTATCGAACAGGAAAAAGATCAAGACGGACAACGAAACTCGAGCCCTCTAGCGCCTAACTCATGTCCAAATTCTATTCTATGTAGTTGACAACATTTGCAGCCTGCTCTTCACATCTAGATTAGAGCCTGTGCTCGTTAAAGAGGCGCTCCTCCAGCTGTGGTGGCAACAGGATCTCTCGGGCGTGGCGGGGGCAGGCGGGCCAATTGCCCCGCCCGTACTCCTGCTTGCAGTGCTGTTGGACGTACTGCTGGACGATGGGGGGCAGCCCGCTGAGGATCCCTTCTCCGTCAACAGTTATGAGCTGGAAGTGGCCTGCGGGATCACTCAGTTGATGTTGAATCCAAAATGCGTCGGGATCACAAGCACTCACCGCACATCTCGTTCCCAGATCTCAGCAGCAAGACAAAATGGCAGCCAGAGACACCATCGGGCACAGCACCGCATGCAATGTACCCAGCATCGACAACGCTGCAGGACAAAATTAAAGTGAGTCTCAAATTACACAGCTGAGATATCGATGGGCTCCGCTTACAGGACAACAAAGCGGAGCTGCACAAGAGGTCAGAGAGGATAAGGCATGTCTATTTGACTTGCGCTAGTACTCACATCAAAAAGGAGTGAAATGCGACCCACACAAAGATCATCGGCCCAGAAGCTTGACTGAATGACCTGCAGGCAACGTGGGCAAAAGAGAGATGCATAGTACCAGAGGGGAGCAAACCCTGTGCTTGAGGTCGGCGAGATCTTTGGTGCCCTCGAACCATTCCATGGAGCCCTCGTCGTCTGGAACAGGGTAAGCTGAAGCTAGCATTGAAAGGCTCCGAAAAGCCCGCACCTGTGCCAGCGAGGGCTGTGGCCTTCATCTCGTACAGCTCCAAGTCCTCCTGAGTCAGAGAATCCGCGAAGGCCGAGCGTATGTCTTCAGCCTGCAGCGGCAATGAGCGGACCACAGCGCGGAGGACTCCTGCACGACCATGCGCGTGGCAGACCTGAATTTCTGGGTAATGGGGCTGCAAAGCCTGAGCCACGGACGCGAAAAAGCAGTCTCCGCCACCAGCGTTCTGGATAATCGGATGTCAGAGATCGCATTCTGCGGAATCAAACAATATCGCTGACCGGAACGACTTCGTAGACGTCGGGGTGCTGAAGCATGTGCCGGTACACGGTGTTAAAGTCGTCCCTCACGCTCTTCTGCAGGGGTTTTGCGGGAGCACAAGTCCCCGGCGACGCTCGCGCCCGCTGTTCTTCGCCGGCGCGACGGACTGGAATCTTATATTGCGTCCGCGGAGGTGCGGACGAGTCCGCGCCTGGCGCCGCTCGGACGGTGACAGGAATTCTCACGGGGTTCGGCTGCGTATAGATGATTGAGGGCGCAGCGCTATGCGCATGCGCTAGAGCCGCGGGCGTCGGTGCCACGGAGCTCGAGCTCGAGATATCGATGGAACGAGCGCCTTGCTCTGCGGATGGGACGACGCGGATTGGGATCCTGACGGGCCCGCTGCTGCTTGAGCTGTCAGAGATGATGTGGGAGCTTTGCGTCCGCTGTGCGTCCGCTGAGCTAGCGGTGGTGGAAGTGGCCCAGAAGGCCGGGCACGCGGGGTCTTTAGGATCGCACGGAGGCGGCGCCGCGCTGCGTACAGCATCCGCGCTACGTACTACGTGGACTGGGATGCGAACGCGCGGGTCGCTGCAGGAGATCGGAACGCGCGCAGGCGCCTCTGGCATTTTCCCTGGTGGAAGAATTGATCGGACGTACGTGAAGTGAATGAGTGGCGCGCACCTTCTCTGCGCCGTTTTCTCCTGTCCCTGAGACAGTTCTGGAAGGCTCTCGAAGGGCTGCGCCGAAAGCCGGCGCCGTTGGGGTACAGAGCTCCAATCGGTTCAACTTCGAAAAATGGAGGTGATCGCTCTGGATTCGGACGACGAGGGGCCGCCCGCACCGCAGCAGCAGCCTCGCGCGTCGCCCCAGGCCGCGGCGCTCGACGAGTTGCAAGCGCTGTTCCCCGCAAAGCCGACCGCGGTGCTCGCGGCGGCCTTGGCGGCGCACCGAGGCGACGTATCCAGCGCCGTCGCTTCCCTCCTCGACTCCGACGCGGAGGGCGGCCATGCAGCGACCTCCAGCGCGAACTCCAGCGCGAATCCCGTGCGCTGCGCTCCTCAAAGGCCGTCGTGCGAAGCGCTCACTTCTGCGACAGATACAGAATAGCGAACGCAGACCTGCAGGTGGAGGGTCTGCAGGCGGCAGGCCAGCGGGCGGCAGGCCAGCGGGCGGCAGGCCCGCGGCAGCGCCCGCGGCAGCGCCCGCGGCCGCGCCAGCGCGCGCCGCGACGCCGACGGATCCCATCGTGCTGGACGAGGATGAGGAGGAGGACTTCTCGCTGATGGCGCGGGTGCATGCGCAGGCGTCCCTCCACTCCGCCGCGAGGGCCGCGGCCCCCGCGTCGTCCGACGTGCGCGCGATGCGCCGCCCTCTGCCGCGACGGAGGCGCGTCGGGCTCGCTGACGCCGAGCAGGGCGGCGGCAGCGACGACGAGGACGACGACGACATCCTCAGCCAGCCCGCGCTGCGGCCCCGGCAGGCGGCCCCCGCGCAGCCGCTCGCCGCCGCCGCCTCCTCCTCCTCGAGCTCTGCGCCGCCTCAGCGAACGCGCACGCTGCCGGCCTCGTTCGGGGCTCTCTCCTCGTCGAGTCTGCCGCCGTCGGGCTCGGGAGGCCTGCCGCCCCTGCCCCCGTCCCGCACCCTGCCGGCCTCCTTCGGGGCGGGGCGCGGGGCGCGGGGCCCGACGCCGCCGGCGCGGGCTCCGTTGGTGGCATCGGGGGCGTCGGCGGGGGGCTCCGGGGAGGAGGCCGCGAGCTCGGGGACGGAGGTCCTCTCGGGGAGCGAGGCCGGCTCGGGGGGGCCCGCGCCCCCCTCGCCCCCCTCCTCCGGCTCCCCCAAGCGCCGCCGCGTCACCGAGACCATCCCCGAGAGCGAGGGCGAGGAGGCGGGCCCGCCGGCCCCGGCCCCGGGCCCCTCCGCCCTCCACCAGCACCTCTTTGCCCTCCGCGAGGAGGCCCCCGCCGGCCCGCCGGCCCCGCCGCCGCCCCGGCCAAGCGCAAGGTGCGGCGACGCGAGAGCGGGCCTGCGGTGCGGCGGGGCGGCGACGGGGTGGGGCGCAGCGGCGGACGCCGGAGGAGCGGGAGGCGGCGGAGCGCGCCAAGGCCGACGCCAAGGCGCGCCGGGGCGGCCGGCCGGCCCCGCAGGGGAGCGCTGACGCGGGGGCGTGCAGGCGGCGCGGGAGCGGGCGCGGGGCGAGAAGCGGCAGGCCCAGGAGGACAAGGCGCGGCGGGGCGGGGGCGCTGACGGGGCGGCGGGGCGCTGAGGGGGCGGCAGCGGCGGGAGCGGGAGCAGCAGCGGGCGGCGCGGGCGCCCAAGGGCGACGAGGCCCTCCGCCGCTGCACCACCCTCATCGACACCCGGCCCGCCCCCCCGCCCGCCCCGCCCGCCCCCCGCCGCCGAGAGCTGACGGGACGCAGGCTGGCGGAGGCGGGGGAGGGGTACGTGGCCGAGTTCGTGGCGTACCTGGAGGAGAAGGGGTGCCCGCACCGCGTCCAGCGCCTGCCCGTCCCCTTCTCCATCGCCTGGACCCACGCGCACCCCGGCCTGTCCGCCCCGCCCCCGCCCCGCCCCGCCCCGCCCCGCCCCGCCCCGCGACAGGGGGCCTCACGGGCGGGCAGGGGCGCCGAGGCGGCGGCGGGGGCGCCGGCCTTCCCGAGGAGGTGGACGGGAGCGATGCGGGGGAGGCGGCCGCCGGCGGGCCCCCGCCGCCCCCGAGTACGACACCGGCTTCACCGTGGTGCCCCCGGGCCCGCCGCTGAGCGCCGCGGGGCGGGCTGGGGGCTGAGCGGGGCCAGGTGCGGTGGACGGCGGAGGAGCTTGTGCGGTGGATCCTCGACGGGAGCCTCGACGAGCGCGGCCGCGACCTCGCCCCCGACGCCGCCGTGCCCGCCCGCCCCGCCCCTCTTCCGCTTCGTTCGCCCCCTCGAGCCCGAACCCGAACCGCCTGCAGGGGCGGCTGCCGATGCCGGCGCAGGCGGCGCGGGCGCGCCACGTCGTCGTCTTCGTGCTGGTGCCGCCGCGCTCGGGGCGCGGGGCGCGGGGCGAGGAGCGAGGGTGCGCAGGGGCTGCGGCGGTGGATGGACGCGCAGAAGCGGGCCTTCACGAGCGCGCAGCGGCGGCCCGGGGCGCCCCTCGACGACGGGCCCGCCCTCGTCCGCCCCGCCCCGCCCCGCCCCGCCCCGCCCCGTGCCCCGCGCATCTGGCCTGACGGGGGCCGGGCAGCTTGCGGGGCTCGGGGAGCGGGGCATGGAGCGGGTGGAGGAGGCCCTCGTCCGCCTCCTCCACCGCCACCGCCTCCAGTCACTCCTCGTCCGCCCCGCCCCGCTCGGGCTGTTCCGCCCCCGCCTCACGCGCCCGCAGCTCAAGTCCGACGCGCACGCCCTCCGCCGCCTCCAGCGCATGCACAAGAAGCTCGCCAACCGCCCCTACACGCGCGCCCCGCCCCGCCCGCCCCGCCTGGGCCCCCCGCGCAGGCCGGGGCTGAGCGGGGCGCAGGCCGGAGCTGATGTACCTCGACGGGGTCGGCTCGGCGCGGCCCCGGCCCTCCACGCCCCCGCCCGACACCGAGCCGTCTGCCCGTCTGCTAGTTTGCCCTGCCCCGCGGCCGGGCCTGAGGGTGGGGCCGGCAGGGACCCTGCGGAGCAGCGGCGGAAGCGGGTCTTCGGCTGGTGGCTCGCCATCCTCCAGCAGATCCCCATGGCCCGCCCCGCGCCCCCGCGCAGCGCGCCCGCCGCTGAGGGGGCGGCAGGTGTCGGAGGCGCGGGCGCGGGCGATCGCGGCGGTGTACCCGACGTGCCGGGCGCTCCACGAGGCGTACCGGCGGTGCGAGCCGGGGCAGCGGGCGGGCCTCCTCAGGGACGTCGAGGTGCGGGACGGGTGGCGGGCGGGGGCCAAGCCCCGCGCCCTCGGGCCCGCCCTCTCCGCCTCGTCGCCACCGTCTTCACCAGGCGCGCCCGGCCCCGGCTCCGCACGCACGCAGGAGCTCCCGCCCCGCCCGCCTTCCCCTCACGTGCCGCGCGCAGCGTGGACGGCACGGAGCGCATCGGGCGGCACGGGACCATCCTCGACGGCCCCGCCGCGAAGCCGCCCTCCCGCGGCCGCGGGGCCGGCCGCCGCGCCGTGCCCTCCCCCGCCGGCACCTCGGGCGACAGCGACGGCGGCCCGGGCCCCGCTGCGCCCCGGCGCGGGGCCGCGGCCGCGGGGCGGGGGCGCCGGCCGGGGCCGCGGGGGCCGGGGTGGCAAGGGCAAAGGGCCGGCGTCGACGTCGGGACTCGGGGGACCCCCGCCTGCGAGCGCCGCCCCCGCGAGCCAGCCGGAGGGCGACGAGGACGATTGAGCACAGTCGAATGAACCAAATGCATGCACGCCGTTACGGCAGAGACTGAGACTGATCATGATGTGCCACGGTGCCACGGTGATCATGAGTGTGAGACAGTGCATGCGCATACGCAACATGTCCGACGGTCCGACGGTCATGATGTACATGTACTGCTGTGGTACAGCCACAGCAGCACGCGGGCCTCGCCGCGAGCCTCGGAGTCACTGAGTCATGCACGCAAATCTCCGGTCCGCGGCCGTTATATATATTACAAGATAAAGCCTAGCAAGTTGCACGAGCTATAAGAACTGTCGCGCGGCGCCTAGAGCAACGTCGCCCTGGCGGGCTTCGTGCCGAGGAATTCGAGCTCGGCGACACTAGTACTGAAAGCACCCGTGCACAAACCGATGCCCGTGGCCATTTGCGAGGATCCGGAGCTCGCGATCGGCGCATATATACGAGCTCGAGCTTGTTGCCCCCGGGACGCGCACCGGCTCCTTGCGCATGCCCTTTCTCTCGCGCTCGCCACGCCGTGACGGCCGCCTGTGGCCTGTGGCCATGGCAGCTGCAGCTGGCCATGGCCGTTCGGGACTGGCAGCTGGGCCGCCCGCTCTTTGGTGAGGGGTCTGCAGGGGCCCGAGTCAGGCATGCGCAGGACTCGACATGGCGCCGCGCGCTGCGCTGCGCCGGCGTGGCGGGGCGTACGGGCGCGGCTAAAGGCCGGCGGCGGCGGCCGCCTCCTCGATGGAGGCGAGCTCAGCACGGACGGACTCACACTGCCGCCTGAGCTCCTCCAGTTCGGCGGCGCCGCGCTCACGGGCGAGGTCCGCTGCTTTCGACGCGTCCTTCAGGTCTTTCAGCTCCTGTCTAATGACTTGGCGGTACCGTGCAGGCAGCTGCTTGCGGAAATCCGTGAGCCAGGCATGCGCGTGCACGATCGCCTGTCAAAACGGTCAGATCTATAGCTATCCCCAGAGATCGATCAGCTCGTCTCGCGTACCTTCTTGGAGACTCTCTCCACGATTGTTTTGTAAGTGTCATCCGTCTTCAGGACCTCCAGAATGTCCTCCAGGCAGACCTCGCTGCAGGGGCACACCTGCTTGCGGCGCTTCGAGCTCTGCACATGCACATTCGTCGGCAGCGCGTCGCGCGACCGCTGGGTGCCTTGGGTGCACCGCAGGCGCGTTGGAAAGGGCCTCGAGCACCGCAGCGCTAGCCGCACGCCGCCTGCGGTTGCGGCCCTTGCGCTTCTGGGCAGCCATGAGCGGGGCAAGCTGCATGCGCAGCCGCTGGCGGCGCCAGCACGGCACGGCGCACGGCGCGTGCAGCGGCAGCGCTGTCGACGACGTTGGCAAGCTCGTAGTGAAATTCGTCCAAGACAGCGATGAGGAGATCGTTTTTGATGAAGGCCCACGCATCCCTGACGACGTTCTTGAAGACTTTATCTACCGCCGCCTGCAATCGCCTGCGCCGCATGCGCATTCCATCAGCGACCAGCCGCAGTGCCAGCTGCAGCAAGTGCACGTGGCAAGGTGGGCGCACGGATTGGACGTGCTGACGATGTTGGTGTAGGCGGCTTCCACGGCCATAGATTGCAGATCTAGACTATGTACATGTTGGTGTAGCGCCGGCAGTACGGGGCTGCACTGGTCGATGAGGGCCTGCTTCCAGCGGGGGAAGACGGAGCTGTTGAGGATGCGCTGGAAGACGGGGCCGATGCACTTGATCTCCTCGATGAAGCGCTTAAATGAGAGGCCGAAGAGGACAGAGTGTTCCAGGCTCTTCTGGTCCACGTCGCGCCCAACGGACCCCACAGCATCATTTCCAAACCGATTCTTGAGAAGGCCCTGCACCGTCTGCGCATACTGAAGATAAGCGGCCAAGGATCGCGATCGCAGCAGCGCGTGGCGCTGCCAGGCTGCAGCTGGACACGCACGGAGCTCAGGAAGTCGGTCTCGGCATCGCGACAGGCCTTATCCCAAAACTCCCCGAATTCCTTACCGAATTCCTTGTCGACGCTAGCCATTACGCTATGGCCTCCGCGCTCCAGCGTCTGCACCTTGCTCAGCTGCCGCTGCAAGGCCCGAAACGCGCCTTGCAGCATCTCCTGCAGCTTCTTTCGATCCGCCGCCGCTCCCAACGACGGCAGCTTGAGAGTCTGCCACGCCGGGGCATGAGCGCAAATCAAAGCAGCGCAAGCAGACGCTGGCGGGGCGGGGCGGCGTGCGTTCTCGTAGAGGAGCAGGCCGCGGGTGAGGACGGCATGCGCTGGCGCGTAGGCCTTCTCTCGAAGACGCTGGAGGACGATCTTGCAGCCCTGGCCCCTCAACAGCGCCATGATCTCCGCGTAGTCAGGGCGAGCCGTGACGGGCATTGCCTGTGCAGCCTCATGCCCCTCCACGGCGAGCGTTTTGAAGTACTTCGGCCCCGCGTTGTAGGTTCCAAAGAAGAGCCGCTTACGCCTGCGAAGCCCGTGGCATTGGCAGTGGCGGCGGCGCTAGGGCCCGAGCTTGAGGGGGGAACACACGCTGCAGAACCCCACTGGCTTGCGGGGAGCTGACTTGCCCACTCCTGAGGCCCGCACATGTAACGACAGGGGGGGCGGCGGGCAGCGCGGGCAGGGGCGCACCTGAAGGGCGCTGAGCCGCCGGCTCTTCATGGCCGATCGGATGCTCTGGACGTCGACGTCGCCATCGCCGAGCTCGCGCCTGGGATCGCACGCGATAAGGACAGCGTGCTCCTCAGGTCGGGCAACGAGGTCGCCGAGAGGCTCCTGGAGGGAGGCAAAGACAGCCAACGGCGTGTCGCCTCCCGAGTCGACGTGTACGAGCATGTCCACAGGCTGCACTGCTCGTGCTGCCTCCCGCCGCGCTGCATCGGTCTCCGTCGAGCCCACGCTGTCGACCTGCCGCCCCGGCCTGTCAGCTTACGCTTGACGGACCGCGGCGTGCGGAACGCAGGATGCGGCAGCGGCTGCACCTGGCGGAGGCCGACGCAGTGCGCACTCGGGACGCCCATCTCCACGGAGCGGACGAGGCCCCAGCAGCCGCCATTCACGTTGGCAGTGAGAAGCGTGAGGACACGCCCCACGCCCCGCTTTGCCTCCTCCCGGTCCGTGCAGGCTGTGTCCAAGCCGGGGCCGCCCCAGGCGTCAACTTGACGACTCGCAATCGACAAGCTAGAGCTCGCGGAAAGGCCGGTCTGGCGCACCGGAGTGGTAAAGCACGGTCTTGCCCAGCAGCTCCTCGAAAAGCATAAGCTCCCTCGGCAGCTCGAAGTGCTCGGGGCTATCGGCAGCGATCAGCAGTGACAAGTTCCAGCGCGCGAAGGATATTAATATTGCGCATGCAAGGCGCACGTGAGGCGGTCAACGTCGTCGAGCGTTGCGGGCGTCAGGGACTCATTGCCAGCCATGGCGAGGGCGAGGGCGATTGCGGCGCGCTCCTGCATCCCTATGCGTGCCTCGCTGTCTTCGCGGTCCAAGTCGCGGATCTGCTCAAGCGCTGCCAGGCCCGCGGCCTTCGCGTCATCGCGCTCCTTCCGGTCTTTGAACGTCACGAGCACGTAGAAGAAGGGTGAGCCGAGCGTCACGATGGGCACGCTGCGGGGCTGTGAGGGTCGCGATTGGCGGCGGGGAGAGCGGGGGCGGCAAGCCTGCTGGTCGCGTTGACGGTGCGGCTCGGAAGGATGCGACCGGACACAAAAATGCCCTTCTCGTTGCCAGCGCGCGCCTCAAGGGCGTTTAAGAGGTGCCGTATACGTTTGGCAAGTTCGTCTTGTGGGGCGCCGAGAATCTCCCGTAGGCGCTGCACCTGGTCCATTGGGCGCACCGGCATCGAAGGTGCTGGTGAGCACCCGAAGCGCTGTGCATGGCGTTAAGGTTGGCACCGGCACGAAGTCTATCGGCTCACATCGGGGGAGCCGTCGGGGTCGGCAGGGAGTGCGGCAACTGCAGCGATGAGGCTGGCAAGTAGGGCGAAGTCCGCTGGCTTGGGAAGCCCGTCACAGATGAGGCCCGAGAGGCACGTCGACTTGCCTGCCGGGCGTCGGAGGAACTGGTCAGCACGGGCGAGAGCGGCTCGAGGTGGGCAGGCCTAGGTGTTGAAGCGGGCGCGGCAGCGCTAGCGCACCGGCGCGGGTCCACCCCGCGAAACAGTTCTGCTGGAGGGCGATCTCGTCGATGGTCTTGTCATTGATAAGCTCCTGTACCTGTGTACCAAGCTCCTTCACCTGCGCTCCCGTCGCGCCGGCCCCTCGAGCTCGCCCCGCGGCACACCCGCGAAGCCCAGCGCGCCTCGAGCTCGGAGTGGTCCCGGAGCGAGTCGGCGCCAATGTCGATCGTGATGCAGGCCTGGGAGGCGGACGCCCGGGCGTTGAGGTTCGCGATCCGCTTCGCCCAGTGTTGCGTACGGCGCACCACATCGACGGCGTCTGCACAAAAGCCCGTGAGCGGCGCGGGCATCCAGAGACGGGCCAGAGTGGGCGGGGCGGGCCTGCAAGGCCAGCGTTGCGCAGGCCAAGGCGGTCGAGAAGGGCGAGCAGCTGCGCCTCAGGGACAGCTGGGCCCTCAGCACGAACTAGTTTGTCCTCGTACTCGGCCGGGTGCTCCCACACCAGCTCCTCTGAGAAGGTTCCATTGAATCGCCGCCGGAGCTCGAACGTGCCCTTCTGCTTGTTAAGGCGAGACTGCGGCGGACCTCGCAATCGGAATGGCCGGGATGGGGAGTTCGGGGTCGGTCAGCAGGGCGCACGAAGAGGATGGCCTCGCCGGGGTACTGAGGGTCCTTCAGCTCTGTTTCGTTTTCGCGGAGCTCTATGAAAGGTTATAATTAGCGGTGAGAGCGAAGCGCGGAACTCGGAAGGCGGCAGAAGCGAAGCGCGCACCCCATTCGAAGTTGATGAGGTTAGGGACGTGGATGACCGCGCCAGCATTGATGATGCGGAGGGCTGGAGCGCACGGAAGAGGCCAAAGCAGCTCGTAGACGCGCCGGCGCCCGCCGCCGGCCTCTTCGATTCGCAAGGCAAGCGTGAGGACGACTTGCGGAGGGCAGCCTGCGGCGGTCGGCGAGCCGTACTGGCTCTTCGTGACGCGATTCTCTCTCTGCACAGGCCGAATAAGGCAGGGCGTGGCAAAGGTAGAGGCATGCCTAGGGCGGAAGGCGGACCTCATGAAGGGAGAGGATGGAGATGCTGACGTCGGGAAAGCGCTCGGCGAGAACCGCAAGAGCCACCGCGTCCGCGAAGGATTCGAGCTCGGGCTCGGGTTCAGCGCGATCCATCACGAGCTTGAAGGCCCTTGCTACCGCCAGCTCGCGATCGGTGGAGTCCGCCAGCTCGGTCGTCTCGCCCAAAATGGCGAAGGCCTGCCAGGCGAGCTCGACCAGACTTGGCAGCACTGGATGCTCAACAAACTTCAACGCAGTCTGCACAGGGCGGTCGGCCAGCGGACCAGCGGCCGAGCTCGAGGCCTACAGGCGCGCAGGCAGCGCGGACCTGGGCCCAGAGGTCCGTGGCGATGGCGGCGCGCAGTTCGCCCTCCAACGCTGCGCCACGGCTGGATGCACTGTCAGGCCTAGGCCTGGGCCTACTGTGCGAGCGCGAGTCCAGGAGGGCCTAAGAGTGGGGGGACGGGGGGAAGGGAAGGGGGCGGACTGGAGGGGGGCAGGGGGGGGAGGGGGAGGAGGGGGGGGGGGGGGGGGGGGGCGGTAGGGAGGGAGGGGGAAGAGCGGGGGAAGAGGGGAGGGTGGAGAGGAAAGGGAGGGGGAGGGAGTGAGGGATGGAGGGGGTTGGGGGGGAGGGGAGGGGGGGGGAAGGAGGGGGGGGTAGTTACGCACAACAGGCTGGCGGCAAGGACAGCGAAGAGGCTACCACGGACGGCATCGGGCCGGCAGCCGATGGCTTTGTAGATGTCGTCAATGCAGGCGACAGCTGTGGGGCCACCGGCGAGCCGAGCAGCGCGGACGTTTAGAGCGCACGCCGCCACCCGCTCCTCGACGCCCATGTCCGAGATCTTGGACTTCAGAAACGCCAGGTCCTGCACCACATTGTTTGGCGCGGCTCCAAACGGAGCGCGGCGGAATGGCAAAAGGGCAGACGCAGTCCGGACCTTGACGACAACCTCAACCGGAAGCCCCTCCGGATTCTGCTTCTGGTCCTTCTCCGCCTCCTTTGTCTCCGGTCCTTCCTCGTAGCTCCAGGGGGCGGCTGCGATGAGATTCAGGGCAGCCACCGATGGCGGCAGAGTACACGCTACCCGTGTCCTCTCCACGAGCTGGGGCGTCCGTGGGGCTCGACCCCTCCCCTGCTCCCGTCGGAGGGGTGCCCATCAGCGGAGCGGCCACCGACGGCGCCCGTGCGGCCACCAGCGGCGCGTCCACCGACGGCATCCGCGCGGCCGCCAGCAGCGCGGCCACTGACGGCACCGCCGCGGCTGCCAGCGGCGCGGCCACCGACGGCGCCGGCGCGGCCGCCAGCGGCGCGGCCACCGACGGCACCGCCGCGGCCGCCAGCGGCGCGGCCACCGACGGCGCCGGTGCAGCCGCCAGCGGCGCGGCCACCGACGGCACCGCCGCAGCCGCCAGCGGCGCGGCCACCGACGGCGCCGGTGCAGCCGCCAGCGGCGCGGCCACCGACAGCACCGCCGCGGCCGCCAGCGGCGCGGCCACCGACGGCACCGGCGCAGCCACCAGCAGCGCGGCCACCGACGGCACCGCCGCGGCCGCCAGAGGTGCAGTCATTGACGGCGCGATCTCCAGCCGCGTGCAGTTGGCCGCCAGCACTGCGGCCGACGGCGGTGCGGCCGCTGATAACGGCTTTGTGGTGCGCTTGCGGGCGTGCTTGGGGCTCGGCTGGGGGACGCGTACGCCGTCCGGATCCGAGTCGGCCTCTGGCTGAACCCGCGGCCGGAAGAGCTGTTTAACGGAGACAGTCTGCCCGTCGTGCAACTTGACCTCAGCCTTATGAAGCGCAAGCGAGTGCGCCGGCCCGCCGGTGACGCGGCTCCAGACGTCGCCAGCCCAAGTCCGCCCCTCGGAAATCTTCGTCTCTCCGTCCTCTTCGAACTCCACCATGCCTGGTTCCTGACACACCTGCATTCACACAGCAACACCCTGAGCCTCGGGGCGAGGCGGGGGCGCGGAGGGGAGGAGGCGCCGTGCAGACGGCGGGGCGCACGCAGCACGTGTATCCGTACAGGGAGAGTGTCATGCCTGGGGCAACCATGCCTTGGTGGACGAGCATGCCTAGGCCGCAATCCTTGCGGGGCCCCCTCGACCTCTTCCTTGAACTCGAGCTCGAGACAGCCGCGCTCAGGAGAGCCGGCGCATGGCCATGGGTCCCGGGGCCCTGCAAGGGGACGAGGTGCAAGAAGAGTGATCAGCGGGGCCGGTAAGATCCCGAGCTCACGGCGGACGGCGCGCACGCTTGCGACTGCGCTCGAGGTCGAACTCGGCAGAGGCATGGCGCTGGCGCTGGCCAACTCATGCATATGCACGTACGCGTTCGAATTCCCGGCCGCAAACAGCTGCAGCACCGAGTCATCGGCAGCGAGCTCGATTGCGAGAATGCACTTCCTCGATATCTGCGCGTACCGTTCCCTCGCTTATTCCCGGGAGTCCTTGCGTCGTCGACGTCGATGGGGGCGCTTCGCGCGCGTGCGCATCAAACTTGTGCTCCGTCCCAAACATCCGATCACGGGCTGCAATCGACAAAGGTCAACCGTGACTGACCACACGCGTTCGCGCGCTCGCTCGAGGCCAGCATATGCATGTGTACGGCGGCAACTACTAGGCTAGGGACATATACATGTCAACTCGGCCGGACCACTCTAGAGCCGCTTGCAAAATTCAACGGGGACCGTCAGCGGCGGCCCGCGGGAGCCCAGCGCGCGCGGGCGGGCCTCTGTCGCACAGCGCGCTCTAGAAAGCTGCCGCAGGCGACCACGCACCTTGCAGGACGCTGTGGAAGCGGTTTGTCGTGCTCGACACGATGTGTCCTTTGATGCCGAGGTGTGGACCCCCATGTCGGGCCAGACCGTCCGGCGCGGGGCAGGGTACGCAAAAGCGTTCTCGCGGTCCGACCAGGTCGGACCGCGGGGCCGGGAGTACGCGGATTTCGAACCAAAGCGCCGATTGCTCCCCGGAGGGAGGGGTGAGGTTGCACGGGGGTAGCAATTGGCGCAGCGTCGGTCGCGGACGGTCCGCCGGCGCCGGTGCGAAATCCGCGTACTCCCGGCAGACCAAGCTAGCCTGGCAAGCCTCGTTAGCGCTAGCTTCGCGTACCCACTATCTATCACATAACCCGTAGTACTAGTACGGTACCGGTAGCTAAGCTATCCCAGCTATATATCCCGCTCAGCAGCGGCTGGACAGTGTTGACGTCGACGTACGCGTCGACTAGTACTCCCCTCACGCACGGTGCGCCCCGGTCGTGTGTGCCGTGCGTGAGGCGAAGGCCTCCCGTTACAAAAGCGCTTTATCCGGCGGCCGCCGCCTCCTCGCGCTCCAAGCGGTGGTCCGCGATCCGCGCGTCCGACGGTCGGGCCTCTAATGGTAGCCTCGCCGAAAGCCAAAACGAGCTCGAGCCAAACGAACAGCAGCTGCAGCAGCAACAACGAAAGCGATGCGGGCTCTCCTCCTCGCCGCGCTGGCGCTTGCGGCCGCGCTCCTCGACGCGCAGCCGGCCCTAGCTGGCGGCCACAGCACCCGGTGACCAACGCACAGACTCCTCGCTCAAATTGAAGCATGCGTCGGTGGCACGTGCGTTCCCACAGGCGGAGGTGGAGGCCAGGGCTGTACAAGCAACTCCCAGTGCTGGCCCCTGATCTGCGACACCATCGCCACGACCTGCGCATCGTGCACTGCAGACTCGCAGTGCGACCCCGCCGGCAACACCGGCTATATCTGCGGCAGCAGCGGGCAGTGCATCAGCGCCAGCGCTACCGCCACGCCGTGACCGAGCGCCAGCCCGAGCCGCACGCCCTCGCCCAGCGCCAGCCCGTCGCCCTCTCCCTCGCCCTCGCCCTCGGCCACGCCCTCGCCCAGCGCGACGCCGGCCGCGACGCCGACCGCGAGCACGTCCCCGAGCCCCTCGCCCACCGCCGCGGTGACCCCCCCCCTCCCCCCCCCTCCCCCCCGCCCCTTCCGCGGGGCGTGCGACTCGGGGCGGGGGCGGGGCCCGGGGCAGCCGACGAGGGTCCTGGACCTCGCCTTCCTCCGCAACGCGTACCCCGACGTCGTCATGTGCACCTCTCCCCGCCGGCTTCATGACTCAGTGATCAAGCTTCAGGTTTAGTTTAAATAAGCTTCAGCTGCAGGCTTTAATTTCAGGGTTTCGAAATTCGAATTCTGAGTTCAATGCAAGTTTCGAATTCGAATTCGGCCCAACCCCCCTGCGATTTTTGATCATAAGCTTTTTAAGAACATCGATATAGACGATTCGCAAATATTAATTGAATCGGGTTTTAATTTGGGGTAGCTATAGTACTAGTGTCGGTTGATCATGAGCCCGGCCCACGGCCTGAATTCATGAAAGAAACACTTGCAAATATTGGGCATTTCATATAAGACACAAGACGACTTCAATCGAAAGAACTCCTAATGATCATGATAGGAGGGGTGCACGTGCTTGGGGAGCTCGAGGTCACTGGGTCTGTGCATGTGGCCAGCGATCAGCTCACACGCAGCCTGGTACACGGCTGCATTGCCTGCCCCGCGCTGCTCAACCCATTTCACCGGTGTGAGCATCATCTACCGATGAACCACGGTCACGTTGGGGGAATTCGCACGGGGGGGGGGGGGGGGGGGTTTGGAGCGCACATCGTAGTCACGGGGCAGCGTGACCGAGTTGCGTTCCACAATAAAAACTGCGCATGCGCGAGAGGGCTTATGCCATAATACAAAAAGCCGGGAAGCTTGAAATCCAGCTTGGAGCAGCGCATGCGGACCAGGGAACTTCTGCAGCCGGAGTCGGTGGTGTGCATACTGCGCGGGGGCGTACTTCAGTGTCGCGCGGCAGCACACACTCTCGGGTCTGCGTGCAGAGAAGGACCTGCATCTCGTCGTCGCAGTTCCTGGACGCCAGGTACGCTGGCGAGAGGAAGCAGATGAACGAGTGGCAGTGGGCCATCGCATCCTGCTCAGCAGACTGAGGCGCGCTGCGGTCCGGGGCCGGCTGCACCGCTTGCGCACCCCGATTTCCTTCATCCACAGCTGGCCCGGCTTAAGCTCGCGGTCGATCCTGCACCGGCGTCGGGTGTCAGCGATAGCGATGTGCGGCCAGGCGCCGGGGCGGGGCGAGCCAGATGGAGAGCCCGGCGGCCTTGAGGATGTCGCAGTACCGGAAGACGACATCGGCATCCGCGTGTGCATAACTGCGCGCGGCGGTCATGATCAGGCCCCAAGCATCCACGGCGGACAGGCGCGCGTGCCATGGGTAGGGAAGACGGCGCACGCGCCTTACGAAACAGTCCCACTTCTTGACATTGTCTGTGACGACCGGCGCTGATATCGGCTTTTGTGGCGAGCTCGGCAGAGGCATGGCCGTGGCGCTGGCCAACTCGAGCAAGTTCCGGGCCGCAAACAGCTGCAGCACCGAGTCATCGGCAGCGAGCTCGATTGCGAGAATGCACTTCCTCGATATCTGCGCGTACCGTTCCCTCGCTTATTCCCGGGAGTCCTTGCGTCGTCGACGTCGATGGGGGCGCTTCGCGCGCGTGCGCATCAAACTTGTGCTCCGTCCCAAACATCCGATCACGGGCTGCAATCGACAAAGGTCAACCGTGACTGACCACACGCGTTCGCGCGCTCGCTCGAGGCCAGCATATGCATGTGTACGGCGGCAACTACTAGGCTAGGGACATATACATGTCAACTCGGCCGGACCACTCTAGAGCCGCTTGCAAAATTCAACGGGGACCGTCAGCGGCGGCCCGCGGGAGCCCAGCGCGCGCGGGCGGGCCTCTGTCGCACAGCGCGCTCTAGAAAGCTGCCGCAGGCGACCACGCACCTTGCAGGACGCTGTGGAAGCGGTTTGTCGTGCTCGACACGATGTGTCCTTTGATGCCGAGGTGTGGACCCCCATGTCGGGCCAGACCGTCCGGCGCGGGGCAGGGTACGCAAAAGCGTTCTCGCGGTCCGACCAGGTCGGACCGCGGGGCCGGGAGTACGCGGATTTCGAACCAAAGCGCCGATTGCTCCCCGGAGGGAGGGGTGAGGTTGCACGGGGGTAGCAATTGGCGCAGCGTCGGTCGCGGACGGTCCGCCGGCGCCGGTGCGAAATCCGCGTACTCCCGGCAGACCAAGCTAGCCTGGCAAGCCTCGTTAGCGCTAGCTTCGCGTACCCACTATCTATCACATAACCCGTAGTACTAGTACGGTACCGGTAGCTAAGCTATCCCAGCTATATATCCCGCTCAGCAGCGGCTGGACAGTGTTGACGTCGACGTACGCGTCGACTAGTACTCCCCTCACGCACGGTGCGCCCCGGTCGTGTGTGCCGTGCGTGAGGCGAAGGCCTCCCGTTACAAAAGCGCTTTATCCGGCGGCCGCCGCCTCCTCGCGCTCCAAGCGGTGGTCCGCGATCCGCGCGTCCGACGGTCGGGCCTCAATGGTAGCCTCGCCGAAAGCCAAAACGAGCTCGAGCCAAACGAACAGCAGCTGCAGCAGCAACAACGAAAGCGATGCGGGCTCTCCTCCTCGCCGCGCTGGCGCTTGCGGCCGCGCTCCTCGTCGCGCAGCCGGCCCTAGCTGGCGGCCACAGCACCCGGTGACCAACGCACAGACTCCTCGCTCAAATTGAAGCATGCGTCGGTGGCACGTGCGTTCCCACAGGCGGAGGTGGAGGCCAGGGCTGTACAAGCAACTCCCAGTGCTGGCCCCTGATCTGCGACACCATCGCCACGACCTGCGCATCGTGCCGTGACCGAGCGCCAGCCCGAGCCGCACGCCCTCGCCCAGCGCCAGCCCGTCGCCCTCTCCCTCGCCCTCGCCCTCGGCCACGCCCTCGCCCAGCGCGACGCCGGCCGCGACGCCGACCGCGAGCACGTCCCCGAGCCCCTCGCCCACCGCCGCGGTGACCCCCCCCCTCCCCCCCCCTCCCCCCCGCCCCTTCCGCGGGGCGTGCGACTCGGGGCGGGGGCGGGGCCCGGGGCAGCCGACGAGGGTCCTGGACCTCGCCTTCCTCCGCATCGCCGGCCTCGTCGTGCGCCCCTCTCCGCCCGCCCCGCCGCCACCCGCCCACCCGCCCCCGGCCCGCCCCGCAGGCGGACCTCGCGAACCTCACCGCCTCCGGCAAGGCCGTCGTCCAGAGCGTGCGCCCCCGCCCCCCCTCGATCGAAGACGTCGAGGGCGGTCGCCCGCGCTGGATGCGAGGGGCGGTCTGACGGGTGGGGCAGGACGGCTCCGTGCGCGTGGCCATCGACGCCCCCCTCTAGAACGCCGTCCAGGGCGGCGGCGACGCCGTCTTCCGCATCGCCGGCAGCGGCTTCCCCGTGCTTGCTGCCCCCGGCCCCGCCCCCGTGCTCCCCGCCCGACGCCCGCTGCAGGTCGGCGAGAAGATCGCCGTCTTCATCGTCAACCCCGGTGCGTGTACCCCCTCTGTTCGGCTCTCGACGGCTGACGCCTCGGCAGCGACGGGGGAGTCCCGCCAGGCCCCCTACGCGGAGATCACCTCCGCCGGAGAAATTCAGTTCAGTGCGCGCCTCTCCGGGCCCTTCCGCCTTCCCTCCTGGCTCTGAGATGTCGCAGCCGCGCCCAGCTTCGCGCGCCGCGCGCTGCAGGCGATGGCCGCCAACACGCCCTACGACGTCCGCATCGTCTTCGTGAACGGGGGGTACGTCACCCTCGTCCTCGGCGGGGTGCGCCACCGTACCTTTCCTTCTATCCCGATCTCCGCCCCACCTCCCCTTGAGACCCTCCGCAGGTCTTCCGCTGGGTCAGCGTCGCCGCGACCAACTCGGTGCCTTACTACCCGAACGCCGCCGCCGCCGCCGCCCAGGTGCTTTAGGCCTCTCGAGTCGCTCAGCTCTGGCGAATCGCTGAGCCAGGCCGCAGGGCGCCGGCTTCCTGGCGTCCATCCTCGGCGCCCTCGTAGCGGGCGCGCTGGCCCTCTGCTGAAGGAAGTCGCGTTCCCGTACATGATTCTGCCGCAGTGCTGCCTGCATAAACCCTTTGAAAGCACCCTTGTTTCGCTGCGTTTTTCGCATTTAAAGATTTTTTTGGCTCTAAGTTTCGCATAAGTTCGCTTAGTGCTTCCGTTTCATTTTTGCAGCGAGACAGCTGTCAGTAAACCTTACATGTACAGCTGCAGCTGCAGCTATAGCTATAGCTATAGATGATTATTTTTGCATGTGCAAATGCATTGTGCCTGCAGGCGCAATTTATAGCGAGGATAAATAGAATAAATACATCCTGAATGATCATGATCGTGCCACGGTGAACGATCGACAAGTTCGGCCGCGGATCTTGCGCTAAAAAGCCTGCCGCTGGCCGCTGAGCCTCGGAGCCTCGAAAATCCCGGACTCCATGCTCGCCGAGTCGGGAAGCACGTCACTGCCAGGCTGCCACGCGGCTGATCATGCCATGATGACTCATGATCAGTGAAAGCCACAAAAACTTGGAATCTAAGAGTTACTGAGTTCGAATGAATTCCGGATCCGGCCCAGCCTGGCCCATGGCAGCGCTCATGATTTGCCACCGAGCGGCCCGGCCCGGCCGCGGCTCAAATCTAGAGCCGAGATCCGATGATCTAGACTCTGAGATCTTGATTTAAATTCTACCCCGGCCTGCCCCCGTTGCGAGCCTGATCACTGAGTCATGAGGCTCAGCGGCTCATGATCGTAATCAATCGGATATCGATCCCAGGGGAGGGGATGGCAGGCGCGGCGGGGGAGCCTTGCCCTGCGAAGCGGCTCTAGAGCTCCCCGGAGGGCTCCTCGGGGGCGGCCTCGGGCGCGGCGGCCGCCCCGGGCCCCGCCGGCGCCTTGCTGCGGGCGGGGCGGGGGGGCGGGCCCAGCGGGCGGTGACGTAGCGGACGGGCCGGTCGGGGCGGGCGGGTCCCACGCGCAGAGGAGGGCGGCCTTGCGGACGGCGCCGCTGAGGCGGGCGGCGGCGACGAGCTCGCGGGCCGCAGGGGCAGCGGGGCCCCCGCGGGGCACGCGACCGCCACCGCCACGAACGACGCGTGGCACAGCGACGGCTCCCCTGCCCCCCGCCCCGCCCCGCTCAGCTCCGCTCCGCCCGCTCAGCCCGCGCCGCCCCCACAGCGGCCCCGCCGCGCGGCGCACCGGGGTACACGAGGAAGTCGCCCCCGAACTTGGTGCCGGGGGTGAGGGCGTACCCCCGGTCGCGCAGGTCGGAGTAGACGGCCCAGCGCACCCCGCTCGGCGCCACCGCCCGCCCCGCGAGCGGCGCATCCGCCTGCGCGAGCGTCGGAGGCGCCGCCGGCGGGGCGGAGATGGGGCGAGGGTCGCACGGGACCCCGCCAGTCGGGGCACGTCCGCTCGCACGCGACCGCGACGCGCGTGAAGGTGCCCCCGCGCCCCTCCCCCGCCCCGGGCCCCGGCCCCGTCCGCTCCCGCTTCGCCGACGGCTCCTCCTCCGCCGGCGCCGCTGCCGGGGGCGGCTCGGGGCTGCTGGCGGAGGCGGGGCCCCTTCGGCCTCGCGGCGCTGGCGGCGGAGCTGCTGCTTGCGGGCCGCCTCGTCGGCGCGCACGGCGCGGTAGTAGGCCGCGTTCTCCTCCTTCTGCCGCGCCGACTCCGCCGCCTGCCGCGCCCACTCCGCGGCGCGCGCCTCGCGGAAGGCGGCCGCCTCGGCCGGCGAGGGCGCCGGGGCCGCCCCCGCGTCGTCGCGCAGGCGCGCCCAGCCGCGCTCCGCGCACAGGCGCGCCTCCTCCGGCGTCAACCGCAGCGGCAGGCGGCCCTGCACGCTCGAGGCGCCCGCCGCGGCGCCCTTCCTCGCCGCCTGCGGGGGCACGCCGGCGAGGGCGCCCACGACGCCCCGCCGGAAGCGCAGCACGCCGGCGTCTGCGGCCTCGTCAGCCGCGCTCGGGCGTGTGCGGGGGCCGCGGGCGCGCCCTCGTGGCTCCAGACGAGGACCTCGCCGCCCAGCGCGTACGCGTCCACCACAGGGATCGGGTCCTCGGGCCCGCCCGGGCCGGCGCGCTGCGCGGGGCCCTCCGGGTCGTCGATCCCCTCCACAATCACGTATCCGTTGAGCAGGTCGCGCTCGATCGCCCCCGCAGCCATCCTCCAGCGCCCGCGCGCCCGATGCGCTTGGGGGTCCCGCCGAACGCGCCTCCCGCGGTTCTAACGCGTGCGCAACGTGAACAGAAACTGCAATGACCCGTGTGCGGCGTCGCAGCTCGCTCCGCGACCTTTTTCGAACCGCAGCGCCGAAATAGAGGGGGAGGAAGCCCGGGGCCCTACACGATTTTCCCGGAGGCTCCTAGCCGTGTCGATCGGAGTTCGCAGGCGGTCTCTGCGCTCGTTCTCGCAGCAGACAGCGGTATCGTCCCAGCTCGCTGAAGCCGGTCGCTAAAGCGGGTCGACCTTCGCGCCCTCACTACGCTGGCTACGGTCGAAGTACCTGCCGGCAAGCTCGTCCGTTTCGAAGCGGTCGGCACCAGCATTCGCCAAATCCGGACGTGCAGCGAGTGCAGCAGCGCTTCACCTTCTTTTAACGCTAGGAGAAGCCCCGGCTGCCTCGCTCGGGAGCGCGACGTGTGAGGACCGGCTCCTGGTACTTTGTGCACGAAAGCGGCCTCGGCGGCGGAGGAGGTGGTGGGCGCAGAGGACGCGCGCTTAGAGAGCACTCAAATGGGTCGTTGCTTCGCGACGAGCGGCGCGTCGGCACCGGGTTCGTGTTGAGCGCGCTGGGCTCCTAGCCCCGACCACGGCGTCTGAGAGCCGTCGCAGGCTGCTCGCCGGCCAACACGAACCAGTGGGAAGCGGCCGACGCGCTCTCTTGCTGGGCGAAGGGAGGCCTCTTCTTCCAGCAGGAGGAGGCGGGGTCCTGCTTCTGCAACCCGGGCCACAGGAGCGGCTGGTCGGCCGCCGACGCCGTCGCAATACAGTCCGTGCCGGAGGGCCCGAAGGACGTTCCGCCGCCGGAGCCGCCGCTGCAGGTGCGCCGCCGCGGCGCGTCGCGCCTGCGCGCCGGCCGCGCGGGGACCAAACGTGCCTGCCTCGCAGGGCGGCCTGGGGGCCTTCTCGGACTGGAGCCCGCTGGGGCCGAGCGCGGCGGCGGGGCCCGGCGGCTTCGTGGACTGGAGCCCGCTGGACAGCGGGGCGCTGAAGGGGTGGAAGGACTGGAGCCCCGCGGAGGAGGAAGAGGAGGTGGCGGAGGCGGGGAGCGTGGGGGACGGGTACGCGGCGCTGGACGATGCGGACCTCGAGGGGGAGCCGCTGGGCCTCGAGGCGCCCCTCGCCGACGACCTCGCCCCCGAGCCCGACGCCTTCGCCTGACCCCCGGCGCCCCCCGGCCCCGTCCCCCGGCCCCGTCCCACGGCCGCTGCCCCATCCATACCGATCTGTAGCGCTTAGGCAGGCAGGTCATTATCTATCATAGTATGCAAGAGTACGAAGTAAATAATATCGAGGTCCTTCTTTGATCATCTGTTCCACGGCTCCTGCCTGGGGGACATGCGGGGAGGGGCGGGGCCCGAGGCGCGGGGCGCTATCGGTTGAAGGAGCTGCGGCGGGCGGGGGCGGGGGCGACGCCCCAGCCGTGCCCGCCCCCGCCGGGGCTCTCGGCGAAGCTGAGGGGCTTCCGGGCGGGGGAGGCGGAGCGGGAGCGGGCGCGGGGGGGCTCGGGGGAGGGGCGCTGGAGGGCCCGGGCGCTCCCCTCGCGCAGGCTCCGCGCGCTCCCGCCCGCTCCGAGGCCCGCGCCCTGCGCCCCGCGTCGGCCCCAGCGGCGCGGCGGGGCGGGGCGCGGGGCGCGGGCGGGGCGGACCGCATGAGCTCGATGCGGTGGCGGAGGTCGGCGGGGGAGTAGAGCTGGAAGGCGGGGAGGGCGCGGGGTGCGACGAGGGTCTGGAGGCCGATGTACCACGAGACGAGCGCCGCCTCGCTCGGCGCGCAGAGGTCCACCGTCCGGTTCGGGAAGTGTAGTGAGAAGCAGAGCCACTCGTGGTCCCGCCCGGGCTCCCGCCTGCCCCGCCCCGTCACGCCGGCCACCGCGGCGAGGGCGCGCGGGGCGGGCGTCGCACCGCTCGAAGGAGCGGCTGCCGAAGGGCCCGTGCGTGAGGCCGACGATGTCGTCGACCTCGGCTGCCGCCCCGCGTCGGCCCCCGGGGCGCGGGGCGGGGCGGGGCGGGGCGGGGCCGGGGTACCGGAGGAGGTGAGGCGGCGGGAGGCGGGGTCGCCCCAGCGGACGCGGCGGGGCGGCCCGTTGTCGAGGACGAGCCAGCGCGTCACCCGCCGCATCGTCGTGAACGCGAACTTCGTCATCACCGTCCTGCCCCGCCCCCCTCAGCCGCCCGGTCCGGCCCCGCCCCTCGCAGCTCGAAGGCGCGCACCCGCGCATCATGCGCTGCACCATCGCGCGGTGGTCCCCTTCGGGGGAGTAGGGCGGCGGGGCCGGCTCCTCGCCGGGCGCGGGGGCGGGGGCGGGGCCCTCCTCGGCGAGGGGCCCCTCCTCGTGCTGGAGGAAGCGGAGGCGCTTGCGGGCGTGGCTCGCGCTCAGCGGCGGTGTCCCCGCCCGCAGCGCGTCCACGCTGTGCCGCCCCGTCGCCCCCCGCAGCGCGCTCCGCCGCGGCCCGCCGGCCCCCGCCCCGCCGCCCCGCGACCTCGGGCCGGCCGGCTCGCTCCGCACCGAGCGCGGGCTCTGCGCCCCGCATCGGACTCTCGTGGCCGGGGCGGGGGCCGGGCGGGGGCCGGGGCGGGGCGGCGCACGGGGCCTCGTCGTCGTCGTCGTCCTCGTCGCGGGGCCCGGCGGGCCCCCGAGGGTCGGCACCGGCGCCCCGAAGTGCTCCGCGCTGAACCGGTGCGTCTCCCGCGGCTCCCGCGCCCGCCCCCGCGACCCTGCCGCCCCCTCGCCTCCTCCCCAGGGGCGGGGCGCGGGCCGGCGCGCACCGACGGAGGCGGCGTCTGAGGCGTCGTAGTCCGGCGACGGGCTCCAGCCCCGCGCCGGCGGTGGTGGTGGTGGTGGCGGCGGCGGGCCGGCGAACGTCCCCGCACCCGCGGTGAAGCCCTGGGGCAGGAGGGACGCCGCCGGCTGGCTGAAGAGGCTGCCCGTGTCATCCGCCGGCGGTTGGGCGGGGACAGGCGGCAGGGGGCGGTAGGTCGGGCGGGGCGGGACAGGGGGCGGCTGGGCGGAGGGCGGAGGTGCGGGGGCGGGGGCGATGGGGGCGAGGAAGGGGGAGGGGGCGGGGGGCGGGGGCGTCGGGGAGGAGCGGAAGGCGGCGGCGGCGTAGCGGGAGACGTAGGGCTCGTGCGGGGGCGAGGGCGGGGGCCCGGCGGGGGCGCGGAGGGTGCCGGGGGAGGAGGCGGCGGCGAGGGCGAGGGCGAGGGTCGCCCGGCTCGCCGCCACCGCGTCGATCTCCGCGTCCACCTCCACCGCCTGCGCACCGTCAGCCTCCGCGGGGCCGGGGCGGGGGGGGTGGGGGGCGGGGCGGGGCGGGGCGGACGCGGGGCGGGAGGGGAGGGCGGCGGCGGCGAGGGCGGCGGCGAGGGCGCGGGCCTTCTCGCGGAGGAGCTCCCCCTCCCGCTCCGCCGCCCGCAGCGCCTCCCCCAGCGCCCCCAGCTGCCCCGCGGCGCGCTGCGCCTGCAGCCGCTTCTCGTGCAGCTCCTCGCCCCGCACCGCCGCCAGCTCCTCGAGCTTCGCCATGCGCCCCCGCCACGCCCCGAACGCCTCCCGCACCCGCACCGCCTCCTCCACCCCTGCGCCCGCCTCGGACGGGCCCGGCAGGGCGGGGCGGGGGCGGGGCGGGGCGGGGCGGGCCTCGGCGAGGGCGGCGGCGTTGGCCTCGAGGGCGGCGAGGCGGGCGGCGAGCTGGCCGGCCTCCTCGCGCACCCCGGCGAGCCGGTCGGCGCGCCGCGCGATCTCCCCCGCCGCCTCCGCCACCCCCTCGATCCGCGCGTCCAGCGCGCTCAGCTTCTCCAGCAGCGTCCCCTCCTCGCCCTCCCCGTCGCTCTCGGAGCCGGCGTCGCGCTTGGCGGGGGTGGCGTAGGGCGAGGGGTTGGCGCTGCCCCCGCGCGCCGCCTCCTCGAGGGCGCGGCGGAGGGCGCGCCCGCCCTCCGCCAGCTCCTGCAGGCGGCCCCGCGCCGCCTTCAGCGCCCCCGTCGAGACCCTGCCGTCCCTTCAGCGCGCCCGCACGGCGCCGCGGGGCGGGGCGTGCGCACCGAGCGGCCTCGAGCTCGTCGGGGACGGAAGAGCGGGGCGAGGAGCGGGCGGCGTCGTGCTCGGGGTCGGCGCCCGGGGAGCGGGGGCCCTTGGAGGGGGACGGGGAGCGGGCGCCGAGGCGGTGGAGGCGCTCGACGAGGCGGAAGTTGCGCTCGTTCAGCGCCCGGATCTCCGCCTCCTGCTCCCGGCAGCGCTCCTCCAGCGCCACGCCGCGCTCCTCCAGCGCCGCGAGGCGGGCGGCGGCCTCGGGGCCCGGGGCGGCGGGCCCGGCGAGGAGGGCCTCCTCGTGGGCGGAGCGGGCGAGGCGGTGGAGGTCGCCGGCGAGCTCCTCGCGGCGCGCCTCCAGCGCCGCCGTCTCCTCCCGCAGCTCGTTGCGCCGCCGCTCCGCCGCCATCGCCTCCCGCCCCAGCCGCACCAGCTCCTCGCGGGCGCGGCGGAGGCGCTCGCGCTCGGCGGCCTCCTCGTCGTGGGCGGCGGCGTCGGCGGCGCGGCGGCGGGCCTCGAGGGCGGCGACCTCGCGGGCGGCCTCGGCGAGGGTCGCCTGCAGCCGCGCCCGCCGCGCCTCCAGCTCGTGCAGCTCCTCCCCGCGCCGCTCCACCTCCTCCCGCAGCTGCCCCCTGGCGTCAGGTCCCGCCCCCGCACCACTCCGCACCCTGAGGATGCGCACCCCGCGGAGGTGGGCGGCGTCGGCGGCGTCGACGGCGGCGCGCGAGGGCGAAGACGCGCTCCGCACCGGTGACGCCCCCTTTGCCCCCGGCCCCGGCGGCGTCCCGGGCACAGGGGCCGGGGCCGGGCCGGGGCGGGCGCGGGGCCGGGGCCGGGGCGGGGGGCGGGGCCCTGGCGGCGGCGGCGGCGAGGTCGCGGAGGGCGGCCTCGACGGCGTCGAGGATGCGGGCGCGGCGGGCCTCGAGCTCCCGGACCTCCGCCTCCCGCCGCTCCACCTCCTCCACCAGCTGCCGCCCCCGTCACGCCCCGCCCCGCCCCGCCGCGCGGGCCTCGGGCGGGGGCGCACGGAGGCGGCGCGGCGGACGGTGTCGCCCTCGCTGCCGGCGGCGCGGGCGAGGGCGGCGGCGCGCTCCTCGGCGTCCCGCAGCTGGGCCCGTAGCAGCAGCGCCTCCCCCTGCAGCTGCGCCCGCGCCTCCACCTCCGCCACCGCCCGCCGCTCCGCCTCCGCCGCCGCCGCCTGCGCCTCCCGCGCCTGCGCCTCCTTCCCCGCTGCCCGCTCCCGCGCCCCCTCCAGCTGCCACGTCGCCTCTGCCGCCCGCCGTCGCTCCGCCGGCCCCGGGGCGGGGCGGGGCGGGGGGCACCGGAGAGGCGCTGCTGGCAGGCGGCGTGCTCGCCGCGCTCGAAGGCGAGCTCCGCCTCCAGCGCGTCCCGCCGCGCCCCCAGCTGCTTGATCTGCCCCGCCCTCAGGCCCCCGCCCCCTCCAGGGCGCCGGCGGGCGGCGGGGGCGGCGCACCTGCTCGAGGGCGCCGTCGAGGGCGCGGTGCACCTCGTGCAGGTGCGCGTCCGCGTCCTCCTCCCCGCCCCGCGCCCGCGACAGCTCCTCCCTGCCGCCCGCCCCGCCGCTCAGGCCCGCCGCGCCGCCCCGCGCCGGCCCCGGGCCGCCGCACTCGAGCCGGTCGCGGTGGAGCTGCGCGCGGGCCTTGTGCTCCGCCTCGCGCTCGATGGCCGTCACGAGCTCCGCCTCCCGTCGTCTCGCCTGCTCCTGCATCATCGAATTCGCCCTCCGCGCCTCCGCCAGCTCCTGCGGCGCCGGCCGTCAGCCGCACCGCCGCCGCGAACGCCGACGCGGGGCCCTCGCCTCCTGCAGCCGCAGCTTCTCGTCCAGCGCGGCCTTCAGCTGCGTCTGCATGCGGCCCATGCGCTCGTCGAGCAGCCGCTGCGTGTCGTGCACCGCAGACAGCTGCGCGGCCCGTGTTCGAAGGCGCGTGGGGCCGTCGGGCGAGCGGCGGACGCACCACGCGCGACTCCGAGGAACGCCTGGTGTGGGAACGTTCGGACTCGCTCGGCAGCGACTCGATGGGCAGCGTGGCTACGGGCGGGTGGCCGCCCAGCAGCGGCTGGCTGATCTTCACGAGCTGGTTGAAGTCCTCCACGACCTGGTTGTACAGCGTCTGGTGCACCTGCCGCCCTCTTCCGTGAGCTTTCTGGGGCAGGCAGTAGCGCAGGCAGCCGGCTGGCAGCCCGCCGCACCCGCAGGGTCGACAGGTCGACCGCGCCATCGTGCCACAGCAGCTCGACCATAGAGTACAGGCCCTGTGCGTCGGAGAATCATGTACGAGCCTCGACACGCTCATCCGCGGAAGCTAGCCCGCTGCAGCTAGCGCGCCGCTCGCGCACCGGTGCGCGGGTCCTGATGCGCGCCAGGCATGACCTCCCGTCGCCTCCATCAGCTTCGAACGAGGGCCCGGGGTCCCCCGGAGCGTTCGGCGGCATCCAGGCCGTTGCTTCGTTTATTTGCCTGTACCCGTCCGGCCGGCGCAGCGGTTGCCGCCCAGCAATTCATTGCAACCCGTATTCCAGCCGGCGCCAATTGCAAAGCCATTCAGCTGGTGAACGCATGCAGGCGCCTCGGTGGGGCCCGACTGGCCGGGAGCTCGAAGTTGGCACCGCGGCGCTAGCGCTGGCGCGCGCCGCGGCACCGCGGCCGGCGGCGCAAGCGCGCATGCACGAGCCGTAAACAATGTTGGTTTGAAATGAAATCATACCTAAAGCAAGCTACGTGTTGTGCCTAAGCGGGCACAGAATTCGAAGGAAGCGGGAGGGCAAGGGATGCGTTGGATGGGAAAAGAGTGGCGGGCCTTGAAGAGACCCGATCGCGAGGCGGCGAGACGAGGGGGGGGAGTGGAGGGGCAGATTGGTAGGAGAGGAGATGGTAGTTTCAGACGGCGGGTGTCACTTGGTGGCCTTGGCCATCGCGCTGATGACCTGCACGCGGGTCAGGGCGGAGCGCGGCGGGGCTCGGGGCGGGGCGGCGCGCCTGGGCGCCCTCGAGGAAGGGGACGTTGTTGGCGAGGGCCCACTTGCGGGCGCCCTCGAGGGAGAGGGAGCTGCGGGGCGCTCAGGGCGGCCGGCAGGGCGGGGCGGGGCGGGGCCGGCGGGGCGCACCAGTCGCCGTCGGGCTCCATCATCTCCGCGCCGACGACGACGGGGAAGACGCCCGCCAGCCGCGCCACCGCCACCGAGAGCTCCGTGTGGCCCTGGGCCCCGCCTCGCACCGCGCTCAAGGGCTGGTGCGCGGGGGGCGGACCTGGCGCATGCTGACGCCGCCCTTGGACTCGCGGCAGAGCGGTATGTGGCCCGGGGTGCGGAACTCGGAGCCCAGGAGCCGCGCCGCCTCCTCCGAGTACTGCACCTCCCCCGTCCCCTGCTGCGCAAGCGCCTGCTGGCTCACCTCCGCGAACCTGGCCCCGCATTTTGTCGGTGAAAAGGAAAGGAAAGAAAGAATCCCGCCCCGGGGCCCCAGAGCGTGGCCTGGCCCAGTACCGGGGCGCAGCGCCGCGGGCCAGCGCCGGATCCGGAACGCACCGGCGGACTGTCAAGCAGCGGTCGCGATCAGTGATGCCCGTGAACGTTTCGCGATGATTGAGCGTGAGGCTGAACGCAGACCGCGCGTCGTACTGCGCGCGGGGCGATGAGCAAGCGCCGCTGGAACTCGAGGCGGCGGCGCTCACGCGAATGTCGTTAGAAACAAGATGCTGCAGCAGAGGGCACTGTTGGACTACGGGAGGTGCCGTGTAGATGTCCTGCGCGGCGGGGGGCGTAAGGTCGGGCGGATGATGAGCTAGCTTGAACCGACGCGCAGCGCCGATCACCTGCAGGAAGGCGAGGCCGAACATTTCCGACACCTCGTGAGGCACGGCCATGAAAATGAGCCCGCCGGCGCTCTTCCGCAGCGTCCTGATCTGTGCAGGCTGCAGCGAGATCGCCGGGAAGAGGATATCTGTCTCCTGCTCGCGCCGCTCGCTATCGAACAAGCATATGGGCTGCCCGTTGCGGAAGGCCTCCAGAGCTCGCGCGAGGGGGTCCGCGTGCCCGTTCTCGCCCTCGCTGTGCGGGAGGGCTGCGCACGCGACCGCGCATCAATATCTTATGCGAGCGAGGGAAGCGGGGGGCGCGGAAAGCGACCTCCATTCATTGCCTTGGCGCCTGCCATGTCGCTGCGGGTGCGTGCGGGCGCTGTGGCTGCGAGGGACGGCTGGCTGCGTCACGGGCTGGGAGCGGTCGGTGCTGTTGCTTTCTCTGCCTGTGATAGCTGCTGCGCTGTTTGCCGCGGGTTACGCCAGCAATTCGCTGTTTGACGACTTTGACGTCCGCAGGGGGGGTAGTGGAGTACTTGGCCCTGCCGTCGACGAGCTCGCAGCGATCGGATGCAGCTGGGGTGCACTGAACTATTCTAATATTCAGCGCTTCTTTGCCAGAGTATCACCGCCAGACCCGCTCCCGTTCTGGACATCCGCAGAACGGCCCTGCCGGCTTAGCTAGGGGCGCGGGCGGGGCGCGGCAAGGTCGCCTGGGCCCATGCCTTTCAACACACTCAAGCCGGCGGCCCTCACGCCGCGAGAAAGCCGGGCCAGCCATGTTCAGGCGCTCTCACATGCCAGGAGCGAGTCCACGGCGCTGTCGGAGACTGTGTCGGTGCGTGTGCATGTGGGCCAGCTGGGCTAGCTCCTGATGTGGCCGCCCAGGGCTCTCTTGCGGGCAGCGGGCTGCCCACGGCGGCGCTCTCGGATGCCGGAGAGTCGCTCAGCGCGTCGGCGCTGCTGGGCCGGGGGCTGCAGCGAAAGAACCTCGTGCCTTCCCAGGCGGAGCGACGGGCGGAGAAGCACCGGAAGGCGAACGCCGGCTTCTGGCAGCTGTGGGAGAAGCTGAACCCCGGGAGGGCGCCGGCGGCGTCGCAGCGGGACGAGGAGGGCCTCGTGGAGAACGCGGGGTGGCCCTTCGTACGGGCCGACCCGCACGACTTCATCGCCGTCCTCGAGGCCGGTGCGCCCGCCCCGGGGCCGGCCGGCCGGCGGGGGACCCCTGCCGAGGGGGCGGCAGACCCGACGGGCCTCAAGTTCTGCTTCGCGGTGCGCTTCCACGCGGACAAGTTCCGTGCCTCGTGGAACCCCTACGAGCTCCGCCTCGTCACCAAGCAGGAGGCCGAGGGCCAGGCCCGCCCGCCCCGCCCCGCCTCCGCCCCCGCCCCAGGCGACGGGCGGCGCAGGAGCGGTACTACACGGTGAGCCCCGGCGGCGTCACCGAGGTCTTCCGCGGGGCCGCCCGTGCGCCCCGCGCCTGTCTTCGGGGCGGCGGGGGCCGGGGGCTGAGGGGCGGGCAGGGGAGCACCTCTCGCGGGCGGCGTGGGAGGCCGAGCGGGCGCTCTTCGCGGCCCTCGTCGCCCGCCCCGTCTTCCCCGCCGCGCGCCGGATGCGCTTCTTCAAGGCCTGGCGGCACTTCGTGGCGGGGCGCAAGCGGGGGCGGGCGGCGGCGGCGCTGACGGCCCCCTCGGCGCTGCTCGCGGAGGAGAAGCTGCGGCACCTGCGGCCCCTCCTCGCCCTCTTCGCCGGTCAACCCGCCCGCCCCCGCCCCCGCCGGCGTCGAGCCCCGCGCAGAGTGCGGGGAGGCGGTGGGGGCGCTGGGGATCGAGGCCCCGCGGCGCGGGGCCGGCGTGGAGGTCCCCGACCTCGCCGCCTGGTGCCCGCCCCGCCGCCCCGCCCCCGCGCCCCGCGCCCCACCCACCCCGCCCCGCAGGTCGGAGGAGGCGGCGGCGCAGATCGCAGCGCACGGGGCGCGGCTGCAGGGGCTCGCCGCCGGCCTCGCGACGAGCCTCGCGGTGGCCATCCGGCGGCGCATGGAGGAGGCCCACAACAAGCTCCTCGCCGACCGCGCCGCCGCCGCCGCCACCGCCGCCGCCCTCGCCGCCGCCTTCCCCCGCGGCCCCGCGCCCTGCCCCTCCAGGTGCCCCCGCCCTGCCGCCCGACCCCACCGGCACGCCCCGCTCCGCGAGGAAGCCGCCCGTCCCGCCCTCTTCCGCCGCGCCTCCACCGCCACCGGCCCCGCCCCGCCGAGGCCCCGCCGAGCCCGAGCGCCTCGCCGCCGCCTTCTCCGCCGCCGGTTCGCCGCCCGCCCGCCCCCGGCCCCGCCGCGGCCCCGCCTGACGCCGCGCGGCAGCGGCGGAGGCGCAGTCGCCGGCGCGGCCGCTGCCGCTGCCGCGCTCGCGCTCCGAGACGCCCCCGCGCCCCGACGCCTTCCTCGAGTTCTCCTCCCCGCAGCGGCCCGGCGCCGTGCCGCGGCTGCCGATCCCCGTGCCGCCGCGGCAGCCGCCGGGCCCCGGGGCCCGTCGCCGCGGGGGCGCGGGGCGGGGCGCCGCTGGTGGGGGACGGCCACATCTCCGACTTCCTCAAGGGCAAGGGGCCCGCGACCGCCGCTCCGACCACCTCCTCTCCCCGCGCCGGCCCCGCCCGGCCCCCGGCCCCCGGCCCGAGCCCGCGCACCCTCCGCTCCCTGGGCGCCCTCGACCTCTCCTCGGGGCCCCGCCTCGCCGCCCTCGCGCCCCTGCCCTCCGCCGCCCCGGCCCCGCCCCCCGCGCCGTTGGAGGAGGGGCTGGCGGCGCGGAGCCTGCACGCCGAGGTCGCCCTCGCCCGCGCCGTCTGCGCCGACTCCCTCTCCTGTCCGCCCCGCCCGTCCCGCCAGCCCGATTTTGCAGGCCAAGGCTGACGGGGGCCCGCGGTGCAGTCGTGAAGCGGGGCCACCTGGCGCTGGCGGACGCGCTGCTGCGCCTCGCCCCGCGCCTTCTCGCCGACCTCGCCGCCCCCTCGCCCGCCCCGCCGTCCGCGCCCCGCCCCGCCCCGCCGGCGTCCTGCTGCCCGCGCTGAGCGCTCCGCCGCAGGTCGACCCCGAGCTCGAGGCGGAGGAGCCGCCGGCGGAGGAGGCCCCGCCAGCCGCAGCGGAGGAGGCGGAGGCTCCGAACGACGAGGCGGCCGCCCCGGCCTCCAAGAAGAAGGCGCGCCCCGCCCCTCCCCACCCCGTCCCGTCCCGCCCCGCCGCGTGCGAGCGGGGCGGGGCGGGCAGCCGGCGACGCGGCGCGTGGGGCGGGCCTTCATCGTCGAGCGGGCCCCGTCGCGCGCCTCGGACGCCGACGCCGACGCCGACGCGGGGCCCGAGGGCGAGGCCGCCCCTGCGGCCCCGAGCCCGACCCGGAGCCCACCGCCGAGGAGGCTCCGCCGCCGGCACCCGCACAGCAGCTACGGCCGCCGTCCGGGGAGCCGCCGGCGGCAGCAGGCGACGGGGCCCGACGAGCGGAGGCGGTGAAGCTGTGGGGAGGGCGGGGCCGCGGAGGCGGGCGCGGAGGCGGGCGCGGAGGGCGGGGAGGGGCCCGGCGAGGGCGGCGAGGAGGAGGAGAACGAGTTTCTGGAGCCGCCGCCGCCGCGGCGCTCTTCACCGTGGCCGCCGAGTGGGACGCGGGGCGGGGCGAGCTGCGCCTCGCCCCCGACGCGGCGGCCGTCGCCCGCCGCCTCGACTCCCTCGCCGCCGCGCGCACCGCCCGCCCGCCCCGCCGGCCCCCGCCTGACGCGGGGGCAGGACGTGGTGCGGGCCATCGCCGCCGTCACCACCCCCGTCGCCCACGTCCGCCCCGCCCCGCCACGCCCCGCCGCCTCCGCCCATCAAAGCCCCGCGCAGGAGGCGCTGGCGGCCTTCTACCGGCTGGCGGCGCACGAGGAGCGGGAGGAGCTGCCGCCCTTCGAGTACATCCTCGCCCCCGACTTCGCCCCGGAGACCGACCGCGGCAGCGCCGAGGAGCGCCGCCGCGCCGCCCACCGCCGCGCCGCCGCCGCCGCCGCCGCCGCCGGCCCCCGCCCCACAGCGCCGACGCCCTCCACGCCCTCCTGGCCCCGGTGCCTTTGGCGGGCCCGCCCGGCGCCCCCTCCGTCGGCTTGGACTCATACGGCGGGCAGGGCGGGAGGCGCTGCGGGCGGCGGCGGCGGCGCGGCTCGCGGAGGCGCAGGCGGTGGCGGAGCGGCGGCTGGCACCCTTCCTGCCGCTGCTGCGCGGGGAGGCGGCGGGGCCGGAGGCCGGCGCGGGGGCGGAGCGGGTGCCCGAGCGGCTCGACCTGGGTCCCCTCGAGCTCGACCTCCGCCCCGCCAAGGACGCGTGCGCCCCTCCCGCCCGCCTCTCCCAGCGCTCTTTTATGGCCCGCCTCACGCGCGCCCCGGCCTCGCGCAGGATCTTCGCCCGGCTGGGGGGGCCCACCCTCGCCCCGCGCTCCACCTCCGCCCTCGCCGAGGCCGCCAGCCCCGCCCGTCCCGCCTCCCGCCCCGCCTCCGCGACCCCACACGAGGGCCCGCTCGCCGTCTCCGCCCGATAAAGGCCGCAAATACAACGCCGCCCTTCCTCGAAGAGCTCGAAGAGGTCGTGCCTTCAGCAACCATGAAGCCGCTTAGCAATTGCAAGGCATTTCCACCGGAGCAATGGGGGGCCAGTATTCACTTCCCCTGTCCCTCTTTTTCGGGCCCGACCCTTCCCCCAATTGCAATCCCGGCCCGTTTTTGTGGCCTGCAGCCTGTAGCTGGGCCGCCGGGCACCCGGTGACCAACACCTAGCCTATAGCTACTGGCCCACTGGCCCGGCGGCCCGCGGCCAGGACACAAAAATCGTTGAACGGCCCGGCGGGTCCGACGGTCCAGAATCTGATCCCGGAGTCCGATGTTCTGAGACCAATTCGAGGTTATCATGGCATTGCCGGCGCCCCCCGGGCCCGGGGCCGGTGCCCCGGGCCCCGCCGGGCCCGCATCACCGTTGCCAACTTGGCAACTTGCCAATTTGGCAAGTTGCCATGATGCAGTGCCACGGTGCTTTGCCAAGTTGCTTTCAAACTCTTCATGATGCCATTATAGGCAAATACCGTACTCGGTAGCACGGTAGTACACTGTGACACTATTCATGATTGCAATTGTACAGTGACAAAGCCGCCTTCCGAGTACAAGGCTTCACCCAGTTGTGCAAAGAGCGTCGGAGCCTGGGAGCTCGAAGATGCCCGGCCCTCGGGGCCTGATCATGAGGCCGAGCTAAACGAGGCATGATTGGCCGACTGTACTCGAGTTCGCCCACTGGGGCCACGGCCCGGCGCCCGCGCAGCATTCAAGCCGTTCAGTTTAGCAAGCTATTTCCACCGGAACAAACGGGGGCCGGCGCCAATCCAAATAAATGCGGCCAGCACCAAGCTGTAAGCTTAATTATAAGCTTGGACACCAAAAACGCGAAGGGGAAGGGGATGGTGGGGGGGAGGACAAGGTGAAGAAGCTTGGGAAGGGGCCGGTGTGCGAGGCGGCGCTGGCGTCAGTGTTTCCAGCTGCGCGTCGTGAGCTTTGGGGCGGCGGGGGCGGCGGGGCGGGCGGGCGGACATCTTGACGAGGCGGTCCTTGCTGCCCGAGGCGACGCGCTCCCCGTCCGGGCTCCAGTCCACCGCGTACACCTGGAGGCGGCGTCAGCAGGGGCGGGGGGAAGGGGCGAGGCGGGGCGGGCCTCGTCGGCGTGGCCGGGGAGGTCGAGCTTGGGCTTCTTGGTGCGCGGGTCCCAGACCTTCATCGTGCTGTCCTTGCTCGCGCTCACCAGCAGCCGGCTGTCCGCCGACCACGCCACCTGGTACACGTGCCCCACGTGCGCCCGCAGGTTCCCCAGGAACCTGCCCCCGGTTCAGCGGGGGCGTCGAGGCGAGAGAAGGCGAGAAGAAGAGGGGCGGACCTGCCGGTGGCGGCCTCCCAGAGCTTGACGGACTTGTCGAAGGAGGCGGTGGCGAGGGTGCGCCCGTCAGGGCTGAACACCACGTGGTTCACCAGCGCCTGGTGCCCCGTCAGCCGCGCGATCGCCTTCTTCCCCGCCGCCGGCTGCCCCCCGCGACGCCGTCAGCCGCGCGAAGAAGGACGGGCGGGCGGGCGGGGGGAAGCGGGGCGGGGTGGGCGGGCGTGCCTCCCAGAGGATGATGGTGAAGTCGTCGGAGCCCGTGGCGAGGCGCTCGGGGTGCGGGCCCCGCGCCGCCTCGTACCGCTGCTTCGCCTTGGCCGCCGCCGCCTCCGCCTCCTCGGGCGCCGCCTCCCCGTGCTCGAACGCCCCCGTCCGCAGCGCGTACTCCGTGCTGCGCGGCGCGGCGTCACGCCGGCGCGGCGAAGCCCAGGCCGAGCAAGGCGCGCCTGAGGGCCATGGTGTTGACCCAGTGGGCGTGGCCCTCCAGCGTCCGCACCAGCTTCCCCTGCCCCACCGTAAGATGCATGCGGGGCGTGCCGGGCGTGCGTGGCGGGGCGGGGCGCGCGGGGCGTGCGGGGCGGGGCGGGGCGGGGCGGGCGCACGTCGGCGGGGCTCCAGACCTTGACGGTGCGGTCGTGGGAGGCGGTGTAGAGGAGGCCCTCGCCGCCCCACTTCACGCACGAGACGGCCGCCGTGTGGCCCCCGAGCACCAGCAGGCAGCGCTGCGTCGGCACGTCCCACACCCGCACCGTCCCGTCCTTGGACGAGCTCGCCAGCCGCGTGCACCCCGAGTTACTGCGGGGGGATGAGGGGGGGCGAGGGGCGGGCAGCTGGGGCGGGGGTACGCCGCACAGGTGGAGGGGCTCCCAGGCGATGCTGGTGATCCACTTCTGGTGGCCCTTGAGGGGCTTCCCGAGCTGCTTCCCCTCCTTCGGCTCCCACACGCGCACGTCCCCCTCCATGCCCCCCGACGCCAGCCGCCGCCCATCCGGCGACCACGAGACGCACAGGATCCAGCTCGTGTGCCCTGCCCCGCCTCTCGGCCAGCGCCCCGGGGCGGGGCGGGGCGGGGCGGACCCTCGAGGGTGTGCTCGGCGGTCTCGGTGTCGATGTCCCAGATGCGGACGGTCTTGTCCCCAGAGCCGCTCGCCAGGCTGCTCCCGTCCGGGCTGAACGCCACGTGCAGCACCGCCTCCGCGTGCCCTGCGCCCCCGCGCCCCTCAGCGCCCGATCCGGCGCGGCGCGGCGGGGCGGGGCGAGGCGGGAGCGGGGGCACCGGCCATGCTGCCGGTGCAGCGGGTGACGGGCCGCACGCGGAAGACGGCCTGCGGCTGGTAGAGGATGGGGAGGACCTGCTCCCCCGAGACCGCCTCCTTCTGCGCCCGCAGCGCCCCCCGCAGGTCCTCCACCACCTCCTCACCCTTCACGAAGAACGCGTACGGCAGCTTCTCATCCTGTGCGCCCCGCCGTCCGCGATCGAGCCCGGTCAGCGCGAGCGCTCGGGGCCGGCGACCTGCGCGCGACGGGAGGCGCGCACGTTCTGCAGGAGCTGGTTCACGAGGGTAACGAGCTGATCGGGCGTGATGTCTAGCGAGACCTCGAGCTGCGGGCCGGTCGCCTCGCCGCTCTCGCTCGTGAGCTGGGCAATCAGCGTCTTCCTGCCCGCGAACGGGTCCGGCTCCTCCTGCGGCTGCCCGCGCTTCCTCTTCACAGCCGGGGACGACATCGCGCTGCTGCGGGGCTGGCGCTGGCCGATGAGGGAACGTACGCTCGCGAACTCTGCGGGGTGCTGCGGGCGTTGGGGGCGCGGCGGGCAGCGCTATTTGTTCGCGCCGATCGCTCTCGATCGATATTCCAGCCCTCTTGCACGGCGCTCGACGACAGCCTCTACCCCCCCAGCTAGCGCTCGATGGCGGAAGGCGAAGGCGCCGGCGACGAGAGCACGACTGTGTTTATTCGCGGTCTAGCCCACCAAGCCGACAACAAGATGAGCCCGCCCGCGCCGCTAACTCCGGCCACGCGCATGCTAACGAATCCGGGCCCCGCGCCGTCGCTCGCGCGCGTACGATGTGGAGGAGTTCTTCTCCGCCATCGGTGCGTCCTTTCTGGCCGGTTGACTGGCCCGGGCGGGCCCCGCCGACCTCGCGATCAGGGCCCGTCAAGAAGGCGTTCGCGGTGAAGGAGCGGGACGGGACGAGCCGCGGCTTCGGATATGTCGAATTGTGCGCGCGCATCACGATCGCGGTGGCCGATCCCGCGCGGGGCGGCTGCAGCTAACGGGGGCGGGCCGGCAGCGCGCTGCCGGAGGACGCGAAGGAGGCCATCGCGAAGCTGAACGGGAAGCAGATCAAGGGCCGCCGCGTCCAGCTCGACCTAGCCCGCAAGCGGCAGCAATCCCGCGCAGAGCGCCGCAAGCACCAGGACAGCGGGGAGCCCAAGCGGGGGCGCCCCGCCCCGCAGCGGCCGGCGCCGGCACCCGCGCAGCCCGCAGCGCCTGCGCCCGAGGCGGCGGCGGAGCCCGAGCAGAAGCCGGCGGAGAAGGGGAAGGCCCAGGGGAAGCAGCGGGCGGAGAAGGCGGGGGCCGGCGCGGCCGACGGGGCCCAGGCAGGGGCGAAGGCGGAGGTCAAGCGCGCGGCGGGGGCCGCCGCGGAGGCCGCCAAGCCGAAGAAGGCGGCGGCGGCGCCTCCCGCGCATGAGGCGGCTGCGGCAGAGGCGAGCAAGCCGAAGAAGCCGGCGCCGGAGGCGGAGGCGGCGCCGGCGGCGAGCGCGGCAGCGAAGCCGGCCAAGGGGAAGAAGGCCGGGGCCGGGGAGGCGGCGGCGCCGCCGGCGGGAGCGGCGGCGGCGGCGGCTGGGCGGGGGAAGAAGCGGGAGCGGGAGGCGGCTGGGGAGGAGGGCGCCGGCGAGGCGGCCCCGCGCCGGCGCCCGAGCGGCCCGAGCCGGCGGCGTCGGCCAGCGGCAGCGTGCGTGCGGCTGGGCGGCGCCGGGGCGGGCTCGGGGCGCGCGGCGGCTGACGCGGGCGGGGCCAGGACGGGGAGGGGAAGCCGGGGCACAGCACGAAGCGGAACCGGCTGATCGTCCGCAACCTGCCCTTCAAGGCGCGCCGGGCGGGGCGGGGCCGTGGTGGGCGGGCGGGCGCGGGGCGACGAAAGCCGACGCGGGGGCGCTGCGCAGGCGGACGAGAAGAAGCTGCGGAAGGCGGTGGAGGGGATGGGGGAGCTGGTGGACGTGCAGGTGGCGAAGACGGCGGCGGGGCACGCCCGCGGCTTCGGCTTCCTCGAGTTCAAGCGCCGCGGCGACGCCCTCAAGGCCATCGCCAAGCTCAACGGCTCCGAGCTCCTCGGCCGCACCGTCGCCGTCGACTTCGCCGTCGCCAAGAGCAAGTACTCCGCACCCGCACCCCCCGCCCCGGCCGGCCCCGCCGCCGGGGCCAAGGCCGCCGCCTCCGGCGAGGCGAGCGACGAGGAGGAGGAGGAGGAGGAGAAGGACGAGGAGGGGGCCAGCGATGGCGAGGAGGAGGACGAGGACGACGACGAGGAGGCGAGCGAGGGCGAGGAGGACGAGGAGGACGAGGAGGAGAAGCGCGCGAAGGAGGAGGCGGAGAAGCGCAAGGCCGAGCGTGCGCACGCGCCGGGGGCGGCAGGCCCGCTCGCCCGAGCGCGCGCGCGCAAACCGCGGGCGGGGGCGCAGGGGCGGCACGGCCGCGGTACGAGCTCTTCATCCGGAACCTCCCCTTCGAGTGCAGCGAGTCCGAGCTCCGCGCCAAGTTCGAGACCTACGGCAAGGCGTGTGCTGGCGGGGCGGGCGGGGCGGGCTGGCGGGGCGTCGGGGCCGGTGGCGTGACGGCGGGGCGGGGGGCGCAGGTGCGGTTCTGCGTGATCTGCAAGGAGGCGGCGACGGGCCGCTCGCGGGGCACCGCCTTCGTCGAGTTCTGGGCCAAGGAGGACGCCGAGCGCGCCCTCGCCGCCGCCCAGGGGTCCGCCCCCGCCCCGCCCCGCCCCGCCCCGCCCCGCCGCTGGCTCAACGCAGCGCAGGGCGGGGCACGCGGACGCCGAGGCGGAGCGGAAGGCGAAGAAGCGGCGGGCGGCGGTGGCGGCGGCGCTGGCGGGGGGCATCTCCGTGGGCGGCCGCACGCTGAACGTGGCGTGGGCGGTGAACCGGGAGACGGCGGCCAAGCTCCTCACGGAGGGCGAGCAGCGGCGCGAGGCCGAGAAGGCCGACAAGCGCAACCTTTACCTCGCCAAGGAGGGCGGTCCGCCCCGCCCCGCCCCCGCCGCCCCGGCCCCCGCCCCCGCTGCCCTCGCCTTGGCCCCGACCGACCGGCGCCGGCGCAGCGATCCCCGTGGACTCGCCCGCTGCGGCCGGCCTCACGGAGCGCGACAAGCGGATGCGCGCCGTGCGCCGCCCCGCGCAGGCGCCCCGGGGCGTCCTGGGGCCTCACGCGGGGGCGGGCAGGCGGCGGAGGCGGAGAAGAAGGCGAAGCTGAAGGACCCGAACTTCTTCGTGTCGCGCACGCGCCTCGCCGTGCGGAACCTGCCGCTCGACGCCGACGAGGCGAGCCTGCGCAAGCTCTTCCGGGAGGCGGCCCAGCGGCACGCGCCGCGCTCGGGGGCCCCCGCCGTCAAGCAGGTCAAGGTCGTCCGCGACGCCGAGCGCCTCGACGCCTCCGGCCGCGGCCGCTCCAAGGGCCCGCCCCCGCCCCCGGCCCCGCCCCCGGCCCGCCTGGGAGCCGACTGAGGCGGCGCAGGGTTCGCCTTCGTGGAGTTCGAGGAGCACGAGGCCGCCCTCGCCGCCCTCCGCGAGGCCCGCCCCGCCCGCCCCGCCCGCCCGCTTCGCCCCGCCGAGAGGCGCGCAGCTGAACAACAACCCGGAGCCGTTCGGGGCGAGCAAGCGGCCCATCGTCGAGTTCGCCGTCGAGAGCCGCGCCGCCCTCGAGAAGCTCCAGGCCGCCCCGCGCCGCCCCGCGCCGCCCGCCCCGCCCCGCCCCGCCCCGCCCCGCTCGGCCGGGTGCTTGCGCTGACGCCGACTCAGCGCGCGATGGCCCGAGGGCGCAAGCCGACCGACGAGGCCCCCGGCAAGGCGCGCCGCCCTCCCCCCCCGACGCCTCCCCGCGCCGCACCTTCTGAGGCGCCCCGCAGGAGCAGCGCGGGCCCGGCAAGTGGAAGGGCGCGGAGGAGGGCGGGCGGGGCCGAAATTCCAAGCAGGGCCCCGGAGCACAGCAGCAGCAGCCGCAGCAGCCGCAGCAGGGGAGGAAAGGGGTGCCCGTGCGGCAAAAGGGCCCAACCGGCAAGCAGCAGGACTCCGCTACAGCTCCCAGCCCGGCCGCGGTGGGCGGCCGCAAGCAAGGCGAGGGGAGGCCAGCGCAGGGCGCGCAGCAGCAAGGGCGGCAGCAGGCGGGCAAGCCCCAGCAGGCGGGAAAGGGCCAGCAGGCGGGCAGGGCGCAGCAGGCGGACAAGGCGCAGAGGGGCCAGCAGGGCCAGCAGGGCCAGCAGCAGCAGCGGAAGCAGCAGCAGCAGCAGCAGCAGCAGCAGCAGCAGCAGCGGGGCAAGGCGGCGGAGCCGCGGCAGCAGAAGCGGCGGGCGGGGGAGGTCTCGGCGGAGGACGCGGCGCTGCTGGCGGCGGGGGACACGGGCAAGCCCGACAAGAAGCGGCGCCGCAACCAGAAGGAGGCCCGCGAGGAGCGCGACTTCGACCGCATGGTCGCAGAGTACAAGAAAAAGGCCTTCGGCGCCGCCCTCTAGCGCCCCGCCCCGGCCCTGCGACCCTCTCCCGAATGGAAACAGACCTGGCCTCGCCGCTCTCTTGCCGTGCAGCGCATCCGCGCAGAGAGTGGAGGGGTAGCAGCGGGCGCTGAGCGATAAGGAAGAGGGGCGGCCCAAAAGAAACCAGAAGGTTGAATTCGGACACAACGCTACAAGCACCCGCCGCGAAGGGCAAGCACGAGGTGCAGCACAGAGCCACCCTCGATTTTGTAGTCGCTCGCGGTCTTGTCGTCGACCATCTGCTTGCCACCGAAGATGAGCCGCTGCTGCACCGGCGGGATGCCTGCGCGGCATGCGTAGATTAGCGGCCCGGCGCTGCGCATCAACCATTGCGACATGCAGGTGCTATAGCTGGGGTTGTGATGTGCCAAATGACCCGAGACGCACCCTCCTTCTCTTCTACGCGCTCCTTGATGCGCTCAATGGTGTCGGTCGGGTCCACATCGATTTCGATCTCCTTGCCAGTCAGGGTCTGCGCAGGTTGGATCAGCTAGAGGCACGACAGATAGCACACAAAGACAAGCGCCCACGCGTGCGTGCGGCCGCAGCCAATGACACGAGCGCACGGGCGCACCTTCACTTTGACCATGATGCCACCGCGAAGGCGCAGCACGAGGTGCAGCGTCGACTCCTTCTGAATGTTGTAGTCCGAGAGCGTGCGGCCATCTTCCAGCTGCTTGCCGGCGAAGATGAGCCGCTGCTGGTCAGGCGGGATGCCTGCGTCGGATGGTTTGAGCGGGAACCCACAGGCGCCGCAGACGTGCGCACCTTCTTTGTCCTGGATCTTCGCCTTCACATTCTGCGCGCCGTGGGATCAAAAGCGCTGCATACGAAGGCCGTGCGCTTCCGCACCTCAATCGTGTCCGAAGCCTCAACCTCGAGGGTGATGGTCTTACCCGTGAGGGTCTTTACGAAGATCTGCATCGAGAGTCGTCGACTGCTGACGCACTGCTAGCACCGTACCGCCGCGCTGGTCAAGTTTGCAACGGGGGGGCAACGGGTACGCTGCCGTGTCGCGGCGCGGGCGCTCGAGCCCCGGCCCATCGATCGAGTTCGCGCTAAAAGCTCGTCGCCAGACGGATCGTCCGATGTTAACTCCTCTGCCCTCACCGACCCACGTGCACTGTGCATGCAGTCCCATGCATTCAGCTTCGTCTGCAATCAGAAAGTACGAATTCGATCGAATTTGTTGTAAATCACACACAGAATCAGAGTCTGTCTCAAAACATGTCATTGCGAAAGCGGTGCACACCACGTAAAGTGGTGGTCACGCGTGTGCGCTTGCAGCTGGCTGCAGGCACAGGTAGCTATAGCAATTTAACGATGCGAGTCTAAACGGCCTAGGCAGCTCTAGCGATAGAACTACCGAGGTTATAGTTCTAACTGCGAGCTATACGCCATGCTTTTAGGCCCCATGCACGGCACGAACCTTGGTTAACAGTCCGATGGTCATGGCTTGCGTCAAAGAACTCCAGAAGGCCGATGAAAGGCATGAAACAAACACATATAAGGCCGATGAAAGGCATGAACCAAACACATTCAAGCCTGAACAAGGTGCGAACTGCAGCAGGAGATGGTTAGAACGGAGAAAGATCTTGCTCGACCTCCACGATTGATGAAGTCCACTGCCGGGCTCCGTGGCCGGTTGCAATTGAGGACTACTCCCGGTTGCAATTGCTTCGCCCCCGAGATCAGCGATCGCCCCCTGCCTCTTCATCCCAAGAACTCCGCAGTCCCTGCCGAAATGAGCACGGCGCGCACGACGCGGCACGCACCCGGCGAAGAAATGCATCCTTCGCTCGCTCTGCCTCCATTCCTCAAGATAAGAATTCAGATTTTCGGGCCCCTGTGCTGCTGCTCGCGTCCAGCTGCTGCTGGCGTTGCCGCTGCTTGTTTACTGCTACTTCTGATCCTCCTACCGCCGCTGCTGCTGCTGGCATCGGAGCCGTCGCCAGGTAGCCGTAGAGAGCGACTCGCCAAAGATCGCGACTCGTGATGTTTCGGCAGCCTACCCCGGCCATTTCCATTCCCCCCCAAACCCGACCCCTCTAGAACCCCGAGCCCGCACGCCGCCAGCGAACTGGCGAGCTAAGCAGCAGCGTCAGCAGAGTCGGGAGCACAATGCTCGCCGCAACCCGCACGGTCCGCGGGACTACGACCCTGCACCGCTCTCGCCTCTTTTGACTGGTTCTCCCCGGCCGGAACAGCAGGTCAACATGAGCCCGTCTTGGGCTCCGCGCACCACGGCGAAGCGCAGAGTGTTGCGTGACCTCTCTCCTGGCGGCCCTGTGGAATCGGAGCCTGTGGAAGGGGAGCCGCTGGTTCCGAGCGCCCCTTGCTGCCCGAGCCCGGTGCTATACTCTAATATCCGACCTGTCCTGAACCCACCAGCTCACCGCCGTCCGGCAGAACACCGGCGTTCCGCCTCCGCGCGACGGGAAGACTTTTACCCTGGTGCGGGACCCCTTCAGACAACATATTTTCATGTTGCACACTATATGTTACGACCTAAATGTCGTTCATGCACGGCCGGCTGCTCCCGCGATCGAATACACGTGAAGCGGAGCTCACCACCGGTCATAGGTGCTGGACCTGGACGAAACGCTCATTCACTCGGAGTGGAGCGTTACCCAAGGATGGAAGACTCTGCGCCGGCCCGGCATGCAGCTTTTCCTGCGCAGCATGTCGCAGGTCGCTTTCTTCGAAGTCTGGTTGGCGCTGGCCCCTCTCACTCGGCTTGTGCAGATTGCCGACCTTATCCTTTTCACCGCTGGAACTCAGGAGTATGCCATGGTCCGTTGCTGCCTCGCGCGACAGACGCGGCCCCCCGCTGACCGTTCGATTCGCTGCGCAGCCCATCATCGACCGGGTGCGGCAGGACTTGCGCGGCTCACTCTTTCTTTTTGCCCTGCTAATACTGTGCCTCCGCTTTAGTTCGTCGATCCGCACAACGAGGTGCGCAGCCCGCGATCCCCTCCCACCGGCAGCTTCTGCGTCTTCCGGTCCTAACCTCGCGTGTGTGCAGTTCTTCACCGCCCGGCTTTTCCGCGAGTGGGTGCGCTGGCCCCGCGCGCACGGTTCGCGGATCGACCGCAGCCGACGCTCCGTTCCTTGCGCACAGACCACGCAAGTCGGCATGAATCACGTCAAGGACCTGTCGAAGCTGAACCGCGATCTTAGCCGGGTCCGTGCTTTCCGCCTCCCTGTCAACCGCCCCTTCTAACCGTGCGCCCCCAGACCGTCATCGTCGGTGCGAGATTTCGAAGAGAGCGCTCGTTCGACCGACGCTGAGGCTTTGCGCTCTTTGAACACGCAGATAACCTTTCGGAGAGCTTTGCCCTGCATCCGCTGAACGGGATTCAGATCCGGCCTTTCATCTCGGACATGCGGGTAAGCCTCCCTGTGCACGCAGCGCAGCGGCACGCAGGGCTAACCGTCTGGTCTGCAGGACACGGCCCTCATCCAGCTCATCCCGTTCATGCAGAGTGCGCCCCGCGGCCTGCTCCCTGCCTCCGCCTCCCTCACCCCGCGGGGCCGCCGCAGAGCTAATCGGGGACAATGTGGACGTGCGTGAGGCGCTGAAGACAATGCCGATTCCGCCCGCCGTCGGCCCGGGCGTCGTGATCTCGGCGCGTACGCCGGTCTGGCGGAAGAGCACGACGGGCAAGGCGTGGACGCCGAAGGCGACTGCGGCGCCGTTGAGCGCGACGACGACGCTGGGCGGGCCGTCCAAGGTGGCCGGGCTCGGGGCGGCCAAGGCGGTGGGCACCAGCCCGACGTCGGTCTCGGTCGCCGTCTCGAGCATCGCCGACCTCGACACCAACGTCGCCGCCTCCAACTCCTACGCCACCCCGCTCCGCCGCCGGTGCGACCCGCGCCCCCGTCCCCCGCGCCGGGCCGCGCTTAGGGGATGGCGCAGGCCGGGCGCGGCGCACAACGAGAACGCGGGGCGTGCGGCGAACGCGCTCACGCAGTCGACGCCGACCTCGCTCTCCGCGACCATGGCAAGGGCCTCCTCAGTCGGCAGGCGCCGCCCCCGCGTCGGCTAGACCATTTTCCGCTTTTTCGTAGAGAACGCTTTTTCGCCACGCTCGCTTTCTTTGTTTAAAGTGCTCCACCTTAAATTAAGCGACCACAGTAGCTCAGCGCCGCCCTTTTTCCCGGCTGAGGAAGGATGTTATGTATTTGAGTGTCCTCTTTTATTCGAGTGTACGCAGTGCAGTGTACGAGAGACCTTACGAGAAAATATAATTGATTTTGCGTAGACAGAGTACGTGTGCACGGGGGCGGGGCGGGTGTCAGAGACGGGCGGGCTCGAGGAGCGGGGGCGGGGGCGGCCTGCCACGGTGGAGGGCGAAGGTGCGGGCGACGTGGCGGCCGGCGGGGGTCTCGCGCAGGGCCCGCGCCTCGCGCTGGAGGGCTTCGGGGGCGGCAGCGAGGGGCAGGGAGCCCGGCCCGTACGGCTCGAAGACGACGGGCGCGGCGAGTGAGGCGAAGCTGAGGTCCGCGGATGTGAAGCGGCCCCCGACCTGCGTGCCCCCGCCGCCCCGTCAGGCGCCAGCGGCCGACGCTCTCCTCGCGGGCAGCGGTGGCCGCGCACAAGGAAGCCTTCGCCCTGGGCCCCGGGGGCGTGCGGGGTGAGGCGGGGCGGGGCGGACGGCGGCGGCGGGGCGGGCGGGGGCGAACGGAGGGGGGCAGGAGGGCGGAGAGGCGCGCGAAGACGTCGCGCACGATGGCGAGCGAGCGCGCCGCGCTCTCCGGCGTGATCTGCCGCGCCGGCGCTCGCAGGAGATGGAGAGGGGGAGGGAGGGCCTGGGGGCGCAGCGCTGGTCCCGCACCTTCAGCGACGCGGACATGCTGCGAGCGATCAGAGGCCGCGCCACCGCGAGCGTCGCCCGCTCCAGCCTGAGCCGCGGCAGGCCAAGCCCCAACCGTAACTTCAAGAGCGGTCGGCGGCCGTGGGGAGCAGCAGCGGGCAGCGGGCGTCCTCTCACCTGGAGGTGCAACCGGCTCCCAGGAAGAGCCTGCCCAGCCGCGGATCGTTCAAGACGTGTGCGTAGATCCAGCGGCGTACGTGCGGACCCAGCTTTCGATCGCATATCTCTGCAGAACGCACAGCGGCGCACGGCGGCCGCCAATTCAGGGCGTGGCCTGCGAGGAACCTGAAAGCAGACTCGCCGACCTTCTATATCGCGTATGCGCTGCCTCTCGTCGGGTGATAGGTCCTGCGGATAGAGCTTCGCGTCGACCGGAAGGAGCCCGTCGACGAACTCGACGATCGCCTGGGAGTTCGGGAGAAACGCTCCTGCCCCGCCCCCGGTCTCGACCACCAGAGCGCAGGGGACGCTTGTGCTGCGAGACCCCTCTGGCGAACGAACCTGCAGCGCATGGCCCGGGGCCTGTAAGCACCGTGTGCGAGAGCGGGAAGCACCGTGTGCGAGAGCGGGCGACTGCTACTAAGACCGCTGTATTTCACGAAGCAAGCGCACCGCTTTTACGGCGCGTATGTGCAGAAGCGGCACCTGCGGCGCAGGTGCGGTGAGGCCGGAGCGAGAGGTCAATCCCAGGCCAGCGCAGCGCGTACGTGGGCCTCCTCGGTGTACGCGGTCAGCCCGCGGGCTCCCGACAGGTCGAGCGCCCACCGCGCGCGCTCGCAATAGTGGCTGCCCTCAGTGAGCCTGCGAGACCCGCGTTCCTGCTGGCGCCAGCGCACCTCGCCCCGATCGTCAGCAGCCGAAGCTGAATGGGCACGTCGCCCATGGTAGGGAATTGCAGTTGGCCGCCGGGCTGCGCTCCTACCTCCAACCTCGTGTACCCTCCCGCCAGCCTCGGGTACACTCGTTCGTCGCGAAAGCATGTTGAGTCTCCGCCAGACTGCCCGGAACGCCCTGCGCGTGGCGGCCCAGGTTCGTGGCTGCTTTCGATAGAGCTCAGCGTCGGGCTTTCGGCGGGGTCGGCACCGCGCGACCCATCGGGGATGCTTCCTGGGGCAGCCGCGCTGAGGCCCGACAGCCCCCGTTCTGTTGCTCACACGTTTCTCGCTGCGCAGCGGGCTTTCGCCAAGCCCGTGGCCGGGAATGGCGTGCGCCAGATGAGCGTGAGTCCTGCATCCCGCGCCTCCGCCGCCGGAATTTCGGCTCACAGTTCGCTTCTTATCGCAGACCATCACTCCGGCGTGAGTCTTGCCTCTTCGGCGGAGAGGCCGGCAGATCGTCGCGATGCTGACGTGAGGCCGCGCGCGCCGAATGCAGGGAGCTGAGCCAGATCCTCGAGGACCGTATCCTGTCCTACAAGCAGGATGCTATCAAGTTCGAGGAGGTATGTGCTATAGGCGATGCCGGATGGTCGCGGTGGTTGACGCCGTGTGGCCCAGGTCGGCAAGGTTCTGTCCGTCGGTGATGGTGAGCGACCATCCGATCCCCCGCGCCAGCTCGATTTTGTTCTTGATATCGGCCGTGTGTTTCCCCCATGCTAGGTATCGCCCGTGTCTACGGTCTTGTGCGTGGTCTCGTTCTCACGGCGGTTGCCTCTCGCTGACGAACTGGCCGTAGGACAACATCAAGGCCGGTGAGATGGTTGAGTTCTCGGCTGGCGTGAAGGGCATGGCGCTCAACCTGTGCGTGGGGTTGCTCTGTGCCCGTCCATCGCTCGTCCAATGCTTGCTGATTGAATGCGCCTTGCCGCCGCGATCTGGAACAGTGAGAACGACAACGTCGGTGCGCCTGTGCTGGCTAGATGCTAGGCCTGGGTCGTGAACCAGACATGCATGGCTGACGCATTGGGCTCCCTGTGCAGGTGTTGTCGTGTTCGGCTCTGACCGTGTCATCAAGGAGGGCGATGTTGTGAAGCGTACCGGCGCTATCGTCGATGTCCCCGTCGGCGAGGGCCTGCTCGGCCGCGTCGTTGATGCGCTCGGCCAGCCGATCGATGGCAAGGGCCCGATCGCGTCGAAGACCCGCTCCCGTGTGGAGGTCAAGGCTCCGGGCATTATCCCCCGCGAGTCCGTGAAGGAGCCCATGCAGACGGGCCTGAAGTGTGTCGACAGTCTGGTGCCGATCGGGCGTGGCCAGCGTGAGCTCATCATCGGCGACCGTCAGACCGGCAAGACCGCCATCGCGCTCGACACCATCCTCAACCAGAAGTTCCTGAACGAGGGCACTGACGAGAAGAAGAAGCTGTACTGCATCTACGTCGCCGTCGGCCAGAAGCGCTCCACCGTCGCCCAGATCGTCAAGGTCCTCGAGCAGAACGGCGCCATGAAGTACTCCATCGTCGTGGCTGCCACCGCCTCGGACGCCGCCCCGCTCCAGTTCCTCGCCCCCTACACCGGCGCCGCCATGGGCGAGTACTTCCGGTGCGCGCCCTCCACCCCCGCCCAGCACGGCTGCGCGACCTGACGCGCGGGCAGTGACAACGGCAAGCACGCGCTGATCATCTACGACGATCTGTCGAAGCAGGCCGTCGCGTACCGCCAGATGTCCCTGCTGCTCCGCCGCCCGCCCGGCCGTGAGGCGTACCCCGGCGACGTCTTCTACCTCCACTCGCGCCTCCTCGAGCGCGCCGCCAAGATGGGCAAGGCCGCCGGCAGCGGCTCCCTCACCGCCCTCCCCGTCATCGAGACCCAGGCCGGTGATGTGTCGGCGTACATTCCGACCAACGTGATTTCCATCACTGACGGCCAGGTCCTCCCCGCCCCCTGCTCGCTTCCGGGGCCCCGGCCGCTCACCCTCGCCGGCAGATCTTCCTCGAGTCCGAGCTCTTCTACAAGGGCATCCGGCCCGCCATCAACGTCGGTCTCTCCGTGTCCCGTGTCGGTGCGCCGCCCCGCCATCGTCAATCTCCCCGTGTCTTGTGTCGGTCGCTGACGCCGGAGCAGGCTCGGCCGCGCAGGTCAAGGCCATGAAGCAGGTCGCCGGTACCCTCAAGCTGGAGCTCGCCCAGTACCGTGAGGTCCGCCGAGCCCCGCGCCCCCCGCCTCGGCGCGGGGGCCGACGCGCGGGGCGGCAGGTCGCTGCGTTCGCGCAGTTCGGCTCGGACCTCGATGCGGCGACGCAGTACCTGCTGAACCGCGGCTCGCGCCTCACGGAGCTGCTCAAGCAGGCGCAGTACTCGCCCATCCCCGTCGAGGTGCAGGTCATCATCGTCTACGCCGGCGTGCGCGGCTACCTCGACAAGGTCAAGGTGTCGGACATCAGCGCCTTCGAGCAGGCCCTCGTCCAGACCTTCAAGGCGGAGCAGGCGGGCATCCTCGAGGAGATCCGCACCGCCGGCCAGCTTAGCAAGGAGCTCGACGCGAAGATTAAGGACTTCTTCGACAAGTTCACCGCCCAGTACGTCAAGTAGACGACCGGCGCACGCAGTCCCTAGGCCCTCGGACGATCCGCCGCGGCCGAGGTTTCAGCTAGCTCGATATAATTGTTTTTGAATTCGGTAGGGCGATTTTTCGGCCTCGCGATGGAGCCAGGCAAGAGGGCGAAGTGGGGGTGCTCAAGTTAACGTTGGGGAGCAGCGCTAGCCCGGGTACCCAAGTTGTGGCTCCATGGCCAGGCGCCCGGAGACGCGATGCGGAGCCCGTGATACATTTAAAAGACAGCTTACAAGCAGTCCGTTTCGAATAATAAATCCGGGGGGCTCTCCGCGCGTGGGGAGCGCGGAGGGGAGGGGGGGCGGGTTGAGGGGCGGACGGGGAGTGGAGGACGCGCGGAAACACGCGGTTGAGAGGAAAGGAAGGCAGGGGGCGGGGCGGGGCATCAGCCTGCGCGGGGCAGTGAGCAGGGAGGGGGGTGGCGGCGGCGGGCGGGGCGGGGCGGACGGATGCTGGTGGCCCAGGAGGGGGAGAGGGCCTGCGACTCGGTGAGGGTCGCCCGCGTCTTCGGGCCCTGCGCCCCCGCGTCAGCCCCGCCCCCCGGCCCGGCTGCAGCCCCCGCGCGGGGCGCACGGGGAAGACGTTCCAGAAGCGAAGCGTCTCGTCTCCGGCGCCTGCGACCGGTGAGGGGCGCCCGGGGCGGTGCGGTGCGGGGCGGGGGGCACCGGTGACGATGGTCTGGCCGTCGGGGGACATGGAGAGGTACAGCACCCGCATCGTGTGCCTGCCGCCGCCCCGTCGGCCCGGCAGGCGGGCCCCGGCGCAGAGAGGGCGGCGAGGGGAGAGGCGCACCCGGTGAGGGTGACGACCTTGGACATGGAGGGGTAGCGCCACACGATGATCTGATTCTGGCTGTACCCGTGCGTGCTCACCAGCTCGTTCACGTTCTTCGACCACGCCAGGTTGCAGACCTGCGGGCGGGCGGTCAGGGCGCAGGCGAGGCAGTAGGCGGGGAGGGGCCGGGGGCGCCTGGGAGCCCGTGTCGACGCAGTTGAGCTGGACGGCGGTGAGGGTGTTCCAGAAGCGGATGCAGCGGTCCGCCGTGCCGCCCCCGGAGGCGAGGATGCCGTGCTGGTGTGGCGACCACGCGATGGCCTTCACCGCCGCCGTGTGCTCCCCGAAGCGCGCCACCGGCTGCGCGGACTGCAGCGACCAGATGAAGAGCTTGTTGTCGTTGCCCCCGGAGGCCAGCTGCTGGTCGTCGAAGGACCACTTCAGCCCGCACACCTCCTGCTTGTGCTGCCCCCGGGCGTCACGAGGGCGCGCGCGGGGGGCGGGGGCGGGGGGCGGGGCGGGGGCACGGAGGCGAGCTTCATGAAGAAGGGGCTCGGGGAGCGGACGTCGCGCTGGAGGATCATCCGATCCCGCGAGCCCGAGGAGAGCACGTGGGAGCCCCACGCCAGCGTCCCCACCCTGCCGCCCCCATCACGCCCCGCCCCCTGGGGGCCCGCGCAGCCCCGCCCGGCCCGGCGCCGGCGCACCGCATGTCGTGCCCCGGCATGCTGCGCGTCTTCTTGCACTTGGCCGTGTCCCAGAGCTGCACCTACGGCCGCCGTCGGGCCGGGGCGGGGGCGCGGAAGGGCCGGGCCAGGGGCGCACCTCGCCGCGGTTGGTGCCGACGGCGAGGTGCGTGCCGCGCTGCGTCCAGGCCACCGAGGTGACGCTGTTGTCCTCGCCGGAGAGGTCGCAGAGCTTGGTGACCTTGCTGGTGCAGGCGGACCAGAGGTAGACGCAGGGCCCGAGGCCGACGGCGAGCACGTTCTGGCTGCTCCAGTGCACGAGGTTGAGGTAGAAGTCGTCCTGCAGCGCCGGCGCGTCCAGCACCTTGAACGGCACCTTCGCGATCCGCCGCGTCGCCCGCTTCGGCGTCCCCAGCGCGTCGGGCAGCTCCTGCCCCGTCCCCACCGGCGTCGTCGCGTACGGCGACTGCGGCTCCTGCCCCGCCAGCGGCGACCGCGGCTGCCGGAAGTGGAAGAGGTTCCGCACCGGCGACCGCGCCAGGCCGCTGTTCTCGTCCACGAGGCCGCCCCCCGGCTGCTGCACGGGCGACGAGGGCCCCGGGCCCGCTATGTCCAGGCCCAGGAGCTCGTTCCTAAGTACTTGGTTGTATGCAGAAAGACCATCCTCCTTGGTCCCGTCTCCGGGTTGCTGCGGAGGCCCCGGACTGCTGTTCATCAACGAGAAGCTGGCTTCCACGCTCGGCGACCTGGGCGGGGGCCGGCGTAAGCAAAGAGCGCGCGAAGAGGTTCCGAGGCTCGAGGGGGAGCTGAAGAGCTGCGCGCGGCGTGCGCGGGCGCTAGCTCGACCCCGGCGCACCTCGTCGGTATGAAGCGATCGCTGTACACATCCTTCGAGGGGGTGCCCGGTGGCGATGGCGATGTTCGCTGGCGCTTTACGGGGCTCGCGAGGCGAGCGATGTACTCTGCGGCCACCAGTCAACGACATCGCGCAGTTTCGACAACGGCGCGCGGCGCAGCCTCTTCTTCCGCTTCTATGGCTTCTACTAGGTGGTGACACGCCCGCACCTGCGTCCATTCCGTACGGCGGGCGAGCCCGCCCTTCGGTCGCCCACCAGTCTCAGAGATGCGCTCGGGCGGCTGTTCACGATGCAAAGGTCACTTCTCGTCGCTCAAAGGTGCGTATTCTCGACACTTTGATCCGGGAGCCGTTCTCGGCGCTCCGCAGGTGAAGGCTCGACTCCTCGCGGGGCACTTTTTCAAAACTCGCACACCGCGGCCCCGCAGGCCCCGCAGCGCGGCAGGCAGCGTGCAGGAGGCCCGGTGTTCGATTTAGAAAGAGCTCAGATCAGATAAGCGCGGCATCGCTCGCGCGGTTCCGGTGCAGTTCGGCGGCGGGCCCTCCGGCGTGCAGGGATGTCGGCGCCGGCGACCCCGGCCTCGGCGGCGTCCACTTCGACGAGCAATGTCGGCCATCAGGCCGCCTCCGTGATGGTTGCGTCCGCGGCGGACTGCATCTCGCTCTGGGATCTCCCTTCCTCGACGACGCCCCTCTCGGTCGTCAACACGCCGGCTAGAACGAACTGCATTCGATGGAGCGCGAACAGTGCGCCGCGCGCCCGCCCTCTCCGAGCGCCCGCCGCCGAGCCGACTCCCGCGCCGCAGACCAGACGATAGCGAGCGTAGGCAACGACGGAGTCATACGGGTCACGCACGCAGTGACGGGATCTACTGTCCTGTCGATGAACGTGAACGGCCAGGTGGCTGCGGACCGCTCGCCGCCGCCTGACCCGGCCGGCCCTCTGAGCGCCGCGCGCCCAGGACGGGAAGCCGGAGGTGCTCAACGGCGTCGGGTTCAGCAGCTCATCGCGCTTCCTCGTGACGGGCGGCTCGGACGCGGTCGTGAAGATTTGGGACCTGAAGGCCCGGATCATGATGCGGGCCCTCAAGGCGCGGCCTCCCCCGGCGCCTGCCGCGGTGGCCCGCGCGCCCTCCAGGCGGGGCGTGACGGCGTGCGGCGCAGGGCCACTCGGCTGCGGTGACGTGCGTGTCGTTCTCGCCGGAGGACCTGGAGGTGGCGTCGGGCGGCAAGGCCGGCGACGTCTTCGTCCACCAGTTCTCCTCCCAGGAGCACGCCGCCTCCAGCCTCTCCCCGCTCAAGCTCCCGTCCTCCTGCTCCGCCGTGCGCGCGCGCCGCGCCCGCCGCCCGCCAGCGGGCCGAGGGCGGTGGCGGGGCAGGCGGTGCGGGCGCTGCAGTACGCGCCGCTGCGGAAGCAGACGCTGGCGGCGTGCCGCGAGGACGGCTCCCTCCAGGTCTGGGACACCACCACGGGGTGCGCCCCGCCCCGCCCAGCCCCGCCGGCCCCCGCCCCGCCCCGCCGAGGCGACGGGCGGCAGGGCGACGCTGCTGTCGATGACGGGGAAGCACGCGGGGGCGGCCACGGCGCTGGCCTTCTCGCCGCTGAACGCCATCCTGCTGGCCACCGTCGGCCTCGACTCGCAGATCCTCTTCTACGACCTCGACAACAAGAAGCTCATCAAGAACGTCCAGGCCGAGGAGGCTCGCCCGCCCCGCCGCCAGCCGGCGCGCCCCGCCTGACGGGCGGCGGGGGCCGGCAGGCGCTCACGGCGGTGGCCTTCACGAACGACGGCTCGGGGCTGGTCGTGGGGACGGCGCGGGGGCGCGTGCTGCTGTACGACCTGCGGCAGGCGCACGCCGGCCCCGTGCAGGCCCTCGCCGCCCACTCCCAGCCCGTGGCCTGCGTCGCCGTCACCCACCGCCACTCCAGCGCCTCCAGAGCACGCCCCGCCCCGCCCCATCCCGCCCGCCCGCCCCGCCGGCGCTGACGCGGCGAGCAGAAGGCGAGCGTGGGGCGGCCGTCTGAGGTCGGCTCCCTCCGCGGCCTTCCGACGTCGCACCGCCGACGCCCGCCTCTCCTTCGCCCCCGCCCCGCCCCGGCCCCTCCCGCCCGCCCTCGACGCCCGCCGCCCGCCGGCGCCGCCTCCCTCACCGCCCTCGCCGCCGCCCGCGCCTCGGGCGGCGGCCCCGCCGCGGCGGCGGCCCCGCGTGGGCCCACGGCCGCGGGTGACGCGAACTCTCCCGTGCGGGGCGGCGAGCCGGCTGCGGGGGCGGGGGCGGGGGCGGGGCCTCGCTGCTCGACTCGTCGCTGAACGCGTCGCGCCTCGGGCTCGACGAGTCCCTCCTCCAGACCCCTCCTTCCCCTCCAAGACCGCCCCCGCACCGCCACCTCGCCCCCGACCCGCCCGCCCCGCACTCTTCTCCGCCCCGCCCCGCCGCCCCTCGCCCCCGCTCCCGCCCGCCCCTCCTCCCTCCCCGCCCCGCCCGTACGCGACGGACCCCGCCCCCGGGCCCGCCCCGCCGCCTCCCCGGAGCCTTCACCCGTGCCGTGCGCCCCCGCTGACCGCCGCTGACCCGCCGCCCCTGCTGACCCCCGGCCCCGCAGGCCGCCCCGCGCCTCGGCCAGCGCCCTCTTGTGCGTCCGCCCGCGTCAGCAGCCGCGCCGCTCACCCGTTTGCAGCAGCACAGCCCGGCCCGCGGCGCCCAGCGCCCCGGCGCCTTCCCCAGCGCCGAGCGCGGCTGCGGGCGGGGCGGCGAGCACGGCGGGGTGGTGGAGCGTGCGGCTGCCGCCATCGCCGGCGCCGGTGCCAAGGTGCGGCGGGCGGCGCGAGGCGCCGGGGACGGCGCGTGACGGCGCGCGGGGCGGCAGGAGGCGCTGGAGGCGGGGCTGGTGCGGTCGATGCTGGAGGAGGTGCTGGAGGAGGGGCGGCGGGAGGCGCGCGCGGAGATGCAGGCCCTCCACGTCGACATGCTCCGCTGCTTCCACGAGCTCCAGGCCCGCCCCCCCGCCCGCCCCGCGCCCCGCCGGCCTGCGGGGCCTGATGCCCGGCGGCAGTCGGAGACGTCGGGGGCGATGCGAGCGCTGCTGGAGCAGGTGCAGGAGCTGACGGAGGAGGTCGCCGCCCTCCGCCGCGAGTCTCAGCGCGCCCGCGCCGCCGCCGTCTTCTCCTAGCGCCCCGCCCCCGCCCTCTCTCAACACGTCCAGCTTTCGAGCCCCCGGGGGCAGACACGCCGGTCGCCGGGCGAGGCGGGGCGCGGGGTGCAGGGGGCGCGGGGTGTCGGGCCGCCGGGTCCAGGCCCTGGCAGTGGCCCTCAGGGGCGAGTTCGAGGTGGGGACACTGTGCACGTGCAGCATAGGCCAACAGCTAGGGGCGAGGCGGTGAGGGGCGGACACTGTGCGGCACATCATCAGTGTGCATCGACTTCGAATTCATGTCCGCGTGCCATGGCGGCAGGCGCCGGGAGGCGGCGGCAGTGCCGCGGCAGTGCAGGGGGGGGGATACCGGTGCACGAAACTTGCCGAAAGTTCCAGTCCAGCTGCAGCACAGCAACCCGACCTAGCGAATGGCACGCGTCGGCGAGGGAGACCCGCGTTGGTGCGCGCAGATGGCCACGCGCGGCGCCTCCTGCGCGGCTGTGCACGGCGGCTGGCATCCGCCACTCACCGCCTCACCGCCGGCGCGGCGCAGGATCGTGAACGAGCGTCAGGATGGCGCCAACGTTAACAATTGGCATTGGGTCGAAAAGGACTGCTCAAAGCTCTCGCGCGACCGGATCACCGAGCTGCTCGAGAAGCAGAAGGTACCCGCGCTTGCTGGCCAGGGCCTGCGCCGCCGGCGGCAGTGCGCGTGCGCTGATGCGTGTGTTCCACCGCAGGTTATTGATGAGAAGGAGCTGACGATGGAAATCACGAAGGTGGATAGCATCTCCGGCGAGGCGACCGCGAACAACAGGAAAGGCAAGCGCATCGTGTTCTACGAGCTGGACGTCAAGCTCAAGTGGAAGGGTGCGTCGCGTGCCGCCGCGCGCGGCGCGCTGGCGCGAACCGCCGGCGCAGGCCAGATCAAGGACTCGGATGACAAGGTGATAGCGACGGCGGACGGCAATGCGGAGATTACGAACCTGTCGGAGGAGCAGGACGCCGATGACCTGGAGGTGCGCGGCTGCCGTCCGGGGGCGCGCTCGCGGCCGGCTGCCGACGCGAAGGTTCTGGGCGCTCCGCGCAGGTCGTCGTCAGCACCAGCGGCACGTCGGCGAACCACGAGCGGCTGCGATCGATCATGCGCACGCACGGCATTCCCTTCATCCGCAAGCGCCTCGGGCAGTTCATCCGCGAGTTCAAGGCCGGTGCGGGCCGCCGGCCGCCGTCGCGCGCTCGCGCCTCGTCCCGACAGGCCGCGCCGCAGGCGAGGGCTGTTTCACGATCTCGGGAGGCTCTTCGTCGCCTGCGCCGATCCCGCCCAAGTCGGCGAGCCCCGCGCCGGCGAAGCCCGCCGCGGCGGCCGAGCCGGTCAAGCCGGCGACAGCAGCAGCGCCCGCAGCAGCAGCACCGGCAGCGCCGGCCAAGAAGGGCGCAGGGAGAACGATCAAGATGAAGGCGAGATGGGCGGGGCCGCGCCGCGCCGTGGGGCGCGGGGCGCGGGCTGAGGCGGGCGGGGCGTGCAGGTGACGTTCCAGTGCCCGGCGGCGGAGCTGTACGAGTGCCTGGTGGACGAGGCCCGCGTCGCTGCCTACACCCAGTCCAAGGCCACCATCAGGTGCCCCCTCCCCGCCCCGCCCCGCCCCGCCCCGCCCCCGCCCCGCCCCCCGCCCCGCCGCCGACGCCGGGGGCCGACGCGCGCGCAGCCGGGAAGTGGGGAGCAGCTTCTCGATGTTCGGGGGCTCGATCACGGGGCGCCAGGTGGAGCTGGTGCCGGGCAAGCGCATCGTGCAGGACTGGCGCTTCTCCGACTGGGCCGAGGGCGTCCTCTCCAAGGCCCGCCCCGCCCCGCCCCGCCCCCAAGGGGCGCCCCGCGGCGTCGCTGAGGGGGGCGGGCGGGCAGGTGACGATGGACCTGGAGCAGGACAAGGAGGACGGCAACGCGTGCGTGCTGCAGCTCGTGCAGGAGGGCGTCCCCGAGACCGACGCCGGCGGCCACGGCGGCGTCGTCGAGCGCACCCAGCAGGGCTGGCGCATGCACTTCTTCGAGAAGATCAAGGTCCCGCCCGCCCCGCGCCCCGCCCCCCCGCCCCGGCCGCCCCCGACGCCCCCCGCGCAGCACGTCTTCAACTTCGGCACCACTTTCCACTTCTGAGGCGCGCTTCGGCCCCGCCCGGACCCCCGCCGGCCCCGCCCGGCCCAGCGCCCCCGCTCCTCCTCCCCGCCGGCGCCCCGCAGCCGACCGCGCTGCCCCCTCCCCATCGCGCGGCGCCGCCCCCGCAGACCAGAGAATTACGTATACAATTGCAATGGACCCAAAGTAGGCGGCTCGAGCGGAGCGCGCGGCGCGGGCCGTGCGTACGGAGGTCGGGATTGTTACAATAGTACAGTTACGGGCTCGGGGGGCGGGGGGCGTGCGGGGCCGGGGGGCGGCCTACGCCTTGTTCTCCTCGATGGGGGTGTAGGAGTAGAGGCGGGAGCCGCCGGCGACGTACTCCTTGGACATCTCCTCCATGCCCGCCTTGAGCGCCGCCTGCTCGTCCTCCAGCCCCTTCTTCTCCGCGTACTCCCGGATCTGCGCGCGGGGCGCGCGTCAGCGCCGGCGGGGACGCGGCGGGGACGCGGCGGGGGCGGCGGGGCGGGGCGGGCCTCCTGGGTGATCTGCATGGAGCAGAACTTGGGCCCGCACATGGAGCAGAAGTGGGCGACCTTGGCGGCGGGGGCGCCGAGGGTCTCGTCGTGGAAGGCGCGGGCCGTCACGGGGTCCAGGGCGAGGTTGAACTGGTCCTCCCAGCGGAACTCGAAGCGCGCCTTGGAGAGGGCGTAGTCCCAGTCCAGCGCCCGCGGGTGGCTCTTGGCGAGGTCGGCGGCGTGGGCGGCGATCTTGTACGCGATCACGCCGGCCTTGACGTCGTCCTTGTTCGGCAGGCCCAGGTGCTCCTTCGGCGTCACTGCCGGGGGCCCCCGCGCGTCGGCGCCCCGCCGCAGCCGCCCAGCGGGGCGGGCGGGGGGGGGCGGACCGTAGCAGAGGAGGGCGGTGCCGCCCATGCCGATGTTCGCCGCGCCGATCGCCGAGGTGATGTGGTCGTACCCGGGCGCGATGTCCGTCGTGAGCGGGCCCAGCGTGTAGAACGGCGCCTGCCCCGCCCCCTCAGCCGCCAGCGACGCGTGCGCGGGGCGGGGCGGGGCGGGACGGGGCGGGGCGGGGCGGGGCGGGCGCGCCTCGTGGCACCACTCCATCTGCTTGTCGACGTTCTCCTGGACCTTGTGGAGGGGGATGTGGCCGGGGCCCTCGTTCATCACCTGCACGTCCTTCTCCCACGCCCGCCGCGTCAGCTCCCCCTGCAGCTTCAGCTCCGCGAACTGCGCCTCGTCGTTCGCGTCGTGGATCGAGCCCTGCGCCCACGTCAGCGCACCGCGGCGGCGGAGGGGCGGGGCGGGGCGGACGGGGCGGAGGCCGTCGCCGATGGAGAGGGAGATGTCGTACTGGTTGCAGATGTCCAGGATGTCGTCCCAGTGCTCGTACGCGAAGTTCTCCTGCGCAGGCGTCAGCAGGCGGCGCGGCGCGGGGCGGCGCGGGGCGGGCGGGCGGCGCGGGCCTTGTGGTGGGCGAGGCACCACTTGGCGTGGATCGAGCCGCCGCGCGACACGATGCCCGTCAGGCGCTTCGCCGTCATCGGGATGAAGCTGCGCCGCCCCGCTCGGACGCGGGGCGCCGGCGGGGGCGGGGCAGCGGGCGGCACCGGAGGAGGACGCCGGCGTGGATGGTGAAGTAGTCGACGCCCTGCGCCGCCGGCCCGTCAGCCGCGCGGGCGCCGGAGGGCGGGGCGGGGCGGGCCTGCTCGGCCTGCTCGATGAGGGTCTCGCGGAAGATCTCCCAGGTCAGGTCCTCCGCCACGCCCTTCACCTGCCCCGCCCGTCACGCCCCGCCGCCCCCGCCCCGCCCCGGGCGGCTCGCCTTCTCCAGGGCCTGGTAGATCGGCACCGTGCCGACCGGCACCGGCGAGTTGCGCATGATCCACTCACGCGTCTCGTGGATGTTCTGCGCCGCGGCTCGGCCCCTGCGCGGCCCGGCCCGGCGGGCGGGGCGGCGGACCTTGCCGGTGGAGAGGTCCATCACAGTGTCAGCGCCCCACATGGTCGACCACTGCAGCTTCTCCACCTGCGCACCCGGCATGTCAGCCGCGCGTTCGTCCGGCCGGCGGCGGCGCGGCGGGCCTCCTCCTCGATGGAGCTGCTGACGGCCGAGTTGCCGATGTTCGCGTTGACCTTCACGAGGAAGTTGCGCCCGATGATCATCGGCTCCAGCTCCACATGCTTCTTGTTGCACGGGATGATCGCGCGGCCCCGCGCCACCTGTGCGCCGACCAATCGGCGAAGGGCGAAAAAGAAAGTGGGGGCGACGGCCTCGCCGGCGAAACGCACCTCGGAGCGGACGTACTCGGGGTCCATCTTCTCGCGCTCGGCGACGTAATACATCTCCTCAGTGATGATGCCCTGCTTGGCATAGTGCATCTGGGTGAAGCGCTTGTCGCCGCGCGCCTCGCGCTTCTTGATCCACTCGCCGCGAATGTCCGGAAGGCCCACCAGAGGGCTAATGCCCTGCCGTACGCGAGCAGGACGCCCCGCGTCAGCGAGGATCGGAGGTAAGGACCGGCTGCTAATGATGACCCCGGCCGGCTCGAGGGGAGGCGGACCTGCGGGCCGCTGGTGTCGTAGACATCCAGAGGCGCTTCGCCGCCGGTCAAATGAATCCGGCGGAAAGGAACCTCGAGAACGGTGCCGTCCTTGAGCTCGACGCGCTTACGCTCCTTGGTGCTCGACGGGAAGCACTCTTCGAAGGTCGCGATCTCACGGAAGTTGCGTGCCTTGAGCGGCTCAGCAGGCGTGTCGTCGTGGACGGGGGCCGCATCGAACGCGTGGTTCACAATATCGGTCGGTGCCGGAGCGACCGAGCGAGACTTGCGGGCACGGACGTCAAGCTTCGAGCGAGAAGAGGTGTCAACGGCGGCCAGAGTCGACCGCTTGAAGAAGCCGCCGAACGTGGGAACGGCCGATGCCGACCAGAGCCGCGACGAACGGGCCGGACGGGCGTGAGCCCGCGGGGCGGTGGGGATCTGGGCGGAGATGGCCGAGCTACGAACGATCGACGACGAGGCCGCGCCGGCGACGGCGGGCACCGGGGCGACGTACGCCGCAGGAATGTGCGAGCAGTTCATCTGCAGGGGGGCGCGCGATCAGATCGGTTCCCGCTCGGCGATGGACGGATGACACGGCCGCCGAGCTCGCCAGTGAGTGCACCTGGCGGTTCTTCTCGCCACACGCCTCGAGACTGACGTACCCCCTCCCACCAATGCAATTTTGGCCGCCGCAAATCTTGACCGGCCCCCTGCGCATGCGTACCGGCCGCAATACTCGAATGTGGGTGATAACGGACATACGATCGCGCATTGCCGCCTTGTGCACTTGAAATTCGAAAATGGGGGAAAGAGACGCGTACGGATCACGCAGGCCGGATTCAAAGGGAAGCTGGGGTCTGGCGAATTGAAATGTACAGATACATCTAAGCTCGAGCTCATTGGATGGTGCAGCAGGGGCAGGCGCGGTTCTTCTGCTGCTGCTGGGGAGGGGGCAGGCTGCGGGCGGCCTGCTGGAGCTGGGCGATCGTGCTGTCCTTGTTCTGCATCTCCCGCATCTGCATCGTCGTCCGCGCCTCCAGCTGGCTGATCTTCGACTCCAGCTGCAGGTTCATCTCCCGCAGCTGGGAGGGCGGCGCCGAGGGTGTGTCGGCGGGGGGGGGGGCGGCACGGGGGGGGGCTGCGGGGGCGCACCCGCTGGGACTCCTCCTTGGCCTGTTTCTCGAGGTCCTCCTGCTTGGATTTGAGCATCCGCACGGCCTCTGCCTTCGCCTTCACCACCTCCTGCTCCGACTCCTCCCGCGCCCGCGCCAGCTCCCGCTCGTGCAGCTGCCGCCCCGCGTCAGGCGCAGTCTCACAGCAAGAAAGACCGACAATCTCCAAGGATAACGTGGGAGGGCGCACCTCGAGCAGGCTGCGCTCCGTCTCTTCCCTGGTCGTGGCGACGGTGCGCTCCCAGTTCTCGCGCTCCCTCTGCACCAACGCCTCCGCCTCCTCCTTTGCCGCCTGTAATCGCTGCCTGCAGCGCGGGTCGGGAGCGAACTGATGAGCACCTGGCGTGGCAGCGGACCTTTCTTCCCTCGCTTGCGCTTGGAACTTCTCTCTTTCTTTGCTGTGCTCGAGGACCAGCCGCTCCAGATCTTCCCGAAACTGCCCTCCGAACACATCATGAGCACGCTGCATCAAAGAGAAACGGATAAGGTGTGGTGAAGGAACAGACCCTTCGGCAGACTTCTTCATGCTCTCCCCGCAGTGGCCGGAGCTGCTTATCCACCTCCACGTCAAGCAGGGCGGGGAGATCCAGGAGGAACAGCTCCAAGTGAATGTCCTCCGTGTCCATGGTGTTCCGGATGCGCCCCGCGGGCAGCTGCATGGCGTACCTGCCACCGGGGCTCAGCCTCGATGCGCAGAGCCAGCCGCACGCGTGGAGCGAGCGGACCATGATCGGTACACCATATTGGGCTGCATCCCTTCTAGCGATACGAAGAGATCCGCCAGCAGCGGGTCGACCTGCGGCTGCTGCCCGTCGCCGATCTGGTGGTGGAGCTCCACGCGTACGTTGTCCGTCAGGTCGCCAGTCAGCTCGCCCTGCACGGGGCTGGGAGCGGAACGAGAGGTGAGCTCGACGAGCGCCTGGGCGAGCAGCCGATGAGCGCACAAGGAGAACTCGGCGTTCCAGTCCGGGTTCACGTTCGCGAAGAGCGTCTTCGTCCAGTACTCCGTCTCGTGCAGCCTCAAAGTTGCGTAGCCTGCTCATGAAGTTTAAGCTCGCTTTCGACTCTGCAGCCCGTAGACGCCGGAAACTCGAGCGCACCGTTGTGCTCAGCCTGCCCCGCCTCGTCCAGGCCTCCGAGCAGGTTCTTGGCCTCAATGACTGACGGAAAAGTATAAGCACAAGAACGTAGGGCCATGCGCGATAACAGAAGAGCGGGGCGCACCCCGAACGAGAAGCCGCCGCTGGCTCATCCACTGCTTCAAATCCAGCTCCTCGTCGTCAAACGGGATGGCCGTCTGATCATCGTGATGATACCGGGCCGAGGACAGAGGGCTAGCTATGTCAAGCTGGACGTCGTCGAGGTAGTGCGCCGGTTTCGACGGGACCGGGGCGTAGGAGCCCCGCGAATCGCCCAGCATGCGCGCCCCCGCAGCACCTAGCTAACGATTTCGTGCACGACAGCCGCCCGGACTGGCGGCTGTTCAAGCCGCTGTTGATCGGCGGGGTACAGGGTCTCGGAAGGGTCGCTACGGATTACAGGGGATCTGCTGCGGATTGCATGGTCGCTACGGCCTTTGTGGCTCCGGCCCCGCTGCACCCGGCTGCAGCAGCGCCGAGGAGCTGCTTTGCGCACAGCACGCGCAGCCCGGCCGCAGCTGCGGGCCGCAAATCCGGCGTCTGCCGCTCTTACAGCCTTCAGATCGCATTACAGCCGGATGTCACTAGAACGACTAGAACGACCGCGCGCTGCCCGAGTGGCAGCCAGCGGCGCGGCACGTTCGTCGGCTTGCGGCTCCAGGGCGCCGCGCACCCGGTCCCCGCTTGGTCCCATGGCAGCGTACGCACAGTTCCGCTCGTCATGCGGCTCATTTGCAGTCCGTTTGTTCATTCGTTCGCGCAGAGTGCACGCGGGCCACTCTGCCAGGCCAACGACGGCGAGGGTGCCCCAGACGAGGGAGATCTAGACAATGCAATGCCTGCCATCCCGAACAGCCTCTCCCACATAGCGCAGCTGAATCAGGCGATGCAAGAGGCCGCGGAGCGCGAGGACTTCGAAACGGCGGCGAAGTTGAGGGACGAAATCCTTGCGCTGGAGGGGGCGAGCCTGCTCGTGGCGGAGCCCGAACGCGAGCTCGCATCCTTATCGCCATCGAGCATCATCCAAAAGTGCATCAACATGCTGAAGACTGGCAAGACGACAGGCGCCCGCCCTGTGTCCCACGCGTGCGCCCGTGCGCATGTGGGGCAGGGCCGATCGGGGCGGCGGCGCAGATCGGTGCTTCGCGTGCGACCAGCTGGGCGAGGTCGGCGTGGGGGAGAAGGCCCTCGAGGCGCTCGCGGTGCGCCCTCCCGGCGCCGGCGCCCCGCGCCCGGCGCCGGGCGGCGGCTGAGGGGCGGGGCAGGAGGCGCTGCACGACAGCAGCGTGGACGTGCGGAACCGGGCGGAGCGGGCGTTCTGGCTGGTGGTGCACCGCTACGGGATGGCCGAGGTGGACGCCCGCCTCCAGGACGGCATCACCGCCATGCGCGAGGGCCGCCTCGGTCCGCGCGCCCCGCCCGCGGGCCCCGCCGCGGCCCCGCCCGACGCGGGGCGGGCGCGGGGCGCAGAGGACGGGGTGCGCATCTTCGGCGAGGTCATCCGCCTCGCCCCGGACTTCGCCGGCGCGCTCCCCTCCCCGCCCGGCCCCGCCCCCCGCCCCCGCCTGAGCCCGCCCCAGAGGCGTACAACAAGCGCGCGACGTGCCTGTACCTCCTCAAGCGCTTCGACGCGAGCCTCGCCGACTGCGAGAAGGCCCGACGCACCCCGCCCCGCGCCGCCCCGCCCCGGCCCCGGGCGGCCGACGCCGGCGCAGGTGGTCGAGCTGCAGCCGAAGCACTTCGGCGCCCTCTCCGGCATGGGCCTCTGGTGCCCCCCCCCCCGCCCGCAAGCCCCCATCCGCCCCGGCCCGGCCCGACGCCGGGGGGGGCCAGCCGGATCGGGCAGGACGACTACGAGGGGGCGCTCCAAGCATTCACGCGCGCCGTCGCCGTCAACCCCGTGCGCCCCACGCCGCCCGCCCCCCTACGCCGCCCGCCCCCCTGCGCCGCCCGCCCCGCTTCGCGCCCCTGACGTCTTGACCGCCACAGAACATGCTGCAAGTGAGCCGCGCGGCCGTCGGGTCAGACGGGGCGGGCGCCCCGGCCCCTGACGCCCGCCCTCGCCCGCGCAGGTGAAGCAGTACATCGCGGCCGTCCGCGTCAAGCTCCAGAAGCGCGACCGCGAGCGCGGGCAGTGATGCGGCTGCGCAGCGCGCGAGACTCGGAGGGCGCTGCGGCAACTTGTACACATTTCCCTGTACCATATGAACAGACGTAGATCTAGACTGCACTGTGAACGGGACGCGTCCGATGGCCGCACGGATGTGGCCACGGGGGGGGGGGGGGGGGGGTAAAGCGGCGAAAGCAGGCTGGAAATGGGGCGCGTCGGGGACACTCGCCGCGCTGTGAAGAACACCGTGAACACGATCGGCAAGGTCGGGAAGGTGCGTCGGGTCGATCCCGCCGATACTCCGAATCCTGCTAGCTTCGTTCCATCCGCCTCTCCGCTCGCCTCGTTTCGCGCTGCATAGCTTTTACCGGATAGGCACAAGCTCCCCGAGATCGCGAGCTGCCGCTTGGTCGCACCACATGAGCTCGCCGCTGACGCTTGACTGCACCCAGAACGCGATGTACTATGGCTTCGTGGTACGCCAGCTGCATTATTGCCTCGCTTCTGCTGCGCTCCCTCTCACGCGCTCGGCCCGCGCAGCCCCTCATCCTCTACCGTGCGCCGCGCCAGCTACCGAACCCTGGTCCCCTTTCTGCCCCGCCTCGCTTTATGCTGACGTGCACCGCTCCGCCGGCAGTTGGCTTCACGCAGTGCAACCCGCGGCCTGCGGTGCTCGGCCCCTCTCCGCTCGTGCGCGGGCGCACCTCACGCCACGCGGGCAGCTCGGCGACCTGCTCTGGACGGCGACCCAGGCGGTCCCGCAGCAGTAGACATGCAACGCGCACGGCGGCTCCGCGTCGGCCCCCCGGCCGCCTCTATCAGTGCGATCGCAGGGCAGCGGTGCCCCACGCACTCCCGCCCTCGCATGTGAAGGCTTCTCTTAGGTTAATCGAGTAGGATACAGATTGCGTTACTTCGCTCAAAATGAACATATGGATCCTCGTACTAGTACTACGCTCGTTAACTTAGGGGCGCGGGCACTGAGAAGCGCCTGCGGCTACGGGCAGAGACAGGGGGCGGGTGTGAGCTTCTCGTACTACGACACCAGCTGACGCGGGCACTACTTGGTGGAGCCGATGCCGAAGTAGGCGGGCATGAGGTCCTTGGCGTGGCCGTTGGCGTGCTCGGCGACCCCGAAGAGCTCGAGGCCGACGGGGATCATCGGCCGCTTCAGGTTCCACCCCAGCTGCGCGCCCCCCGCGCGTCAGGTTGGGGCCTCGCAGGGGATGGGAGGGGCGGGGGCCCCGGGGCGGGCGGGGGAGGCACCTCCATGTAGGTCGTGATGGGCCGCAGGTACTTCTCCTTCGGCTCGAGCGCCGCCAGCCGCTCCCGCAGCGGCAGTTCCGCGCTGCTCACCGGCGCGGATGCGCTGCCGCTGAGCCCGGCGCCGCTGCGGCCGCGGGCGGTGCCGCGCTCGTAGGCGGCGCTGCCGTGGGAGGCCTGGATGCGCCGCGGCGGCTCCATCTCCCGCACGATCGTCACGTTCCCCGCCACCGTCACGCTCCCCGAGGCCGCCGGCTGCGACGCCGCCGCCGCCGCCGCCGACGCCGGCCGCCCCTTCGTCGCCTCCCCGGGCGCCGCCGCCGCCCCCGGAGCGTCGTTCTCGTCGGCGGGGGGCGCGGGGCGCGGCTGGGCGCTCTTCGCGCGGCGGCGGGCCTCGCGCTTCTCGCGCTCGGCGGCGCGCTCCTTCTGGAGCCAGTTGGGGAGGGAGAGCTCGCGCAGGTGCGCCTGCTTGGCGAGCTGCTCCCGCATGTGCGCGTTCAGCACCTCCGCCGGCGTGTACTGTGGCGGCTTCGTCAGCCCCTTCTTCAGCCTGCGCAGCGCGGGGCCGTCAGCCGGTGCCGCCGGGGCGGGAGGGGCGGGGGCGGGGCGGGGCGCGCTTGTTGGGATGCGAGATCTCGCCGGCGACGAGGAGGGAGGCGCTGCCCGGCTGCTGCCCTCCCCGCGACGCCGCCCGCGCGAGCTCCATCGCCTTCATCCGGTGCGGGGCGACGGGGAGGGTCTTGACGCCGGCGTGCTGGTTGCGCTCGGGGGCGTCGGCGAGGCCCTCCCAGCCGGCGAGCTGCTCGTCGTAGTAGTACGGGTTGAACGGCGGCGGCGTCGCCCCGCCGCTCGACGGCGCCCGCCGCACGAACGGGTCCCCCAGCACGGGGCCCCCGCCCTTCGGCACGGGGCCCGCCCCGCGCACGTTCCCCGCGGGGGCCGCCGAGGCGCGCCGCCGGACCTCCTCGGGGCTCGGGTCCGGCTTGCCGTCCACCGCGAGCTGCTTCTCCCCCGCCTCCGCCCACGCGTTCTTCAGGTTTCCCTGCCGCGCCGCCTCCCGCGCCGCCTTGCTCGCGTAGTACTCCTTCGAGACCTGTGCCCGCCCTCAGCGCCCGCCCCGCCGCCGCCCTCGAGGGGGAGGAGGAGCACCTCGCCGAGGATGCGCGCCCGCCGCGCCTGCACTTGGGGGCCATTCCCCGTGATTCCCCCGAAGTGATCAGACCAGTGCTTGTCCTGCCGCACCGAGTCAGGCGCCGGCGGGCATCTGCGAGGGCCGGCCCTCGCTGACCGTCCAGAACTCTTTGTTGATGGTGTCCCGCCAGATACTGCGCCGCGGATGATCAATAAGCAAGAAAGAGCCTCAAGGTAGCGGCGCCGCTGGTCTTAGCCAGAAGCCAAAACGGTCTCAAGATAGAGCCGTCGCGAGTCTTAGCTAGAAGCCTAGCTGGCGGCGAGGCGTCGCAAGAACACTCAGAAAGCATGGCACAGGAACTCACATGTCGGCTGTCACTGCATCCACCGCCCTAGCACTGTCGCCGCGGCTGATGGCCATGTCGCCTCTCTGTATGTGCCGTTGAGGCTTAGCTAGCCGCCACAAGTCGCTAGCTCTTAGTTTCTCGCTCCTTTATCGTCCGCACGGCTCCTGGAAGCTCGCCTAGGCTGGAGCCGCGGAGAGTTCGTGTGCTAAAATTTGTGGTCTCTTGGTGGGGTAGCGTATTTCTGGTGCATAGGGGTAGAGCCGACGCTGCCGGCGTCCACGTCCCCGCCAGCTGCAGCGCGTACGCTGCACCTGTAGTGTTGGTTGAGCACTGTCGACATAAGCTGCGCACAGCGGACCGACAAGGAAGCCGTCCATTGATCATGTCGATCTTGAGCCTTCCTGGTGCGTGCACGCGCCTCTGGCGCCCCTCGCTCCTGTCTAAACCGCCCGCCTGCGCAGATGAGCTGCTGTTGTTGGTGATGGAGAAGCTTGCGCTAGCCACAGACACGATGAGCGTCCTGCGGGGCCTCGCATCCGCGCGGCGCCGCTTCCAGAGGGTCGCGTACGGGGACCACTCGACGCTCTTTGAGGAGCCCGTGTTCGCACGAGTCAGCAGCCCCTCAGCGCCGATGAACCGCCGCAATGAGCCGTACGTATGCGCGGACCACTCAACGCTCTTTGAGGAGATCGGGTTCGGACGAGTCAGCAGCCCCTCGCCGCCAATTAGCCGCAATATTGTCAGTGTACGCATGCTCACGCCCCCGGGCGGGGTTGTCGCAGCTTGCCAGCTTGAGGGACGCGTACGCAGCTCATGATCAAGAGGAGGGTGGAGCTTCGCAGGTGGCGCGGGAGGTCGTGCGGCTGGCCGCGAAGTTCGGAGAGCGCATCGAGCGGCTGGACGTCGGGGGGGTGCACTTCGGCGCCGCCGTCGGTGGCGAGCCCGCGCGGAGCCCGCTGGTGGAGGTCCTCTGCGCCTGCCCGAACCTCACCCACCTCTCCCTCGCCCCCGCTGCCTCCGAATTCAACACCGCCTCCGCCCGCCCCATTTCTCTCGTGGGTCTCCCCGACGGTTTCGCCCTGCCGCGCCTCCGCCACCTCGACCTCTCCGGGCTCGCCCTTCCCCTCCCCGCCCTCCACCGCCTCCTCGCCGCCTGCGCCCCCTCCCTCCAGCGCCTCTTCCTGCGGTGCGCGGCCCGCTCGCGATCGGCGCAACCGCCTCCCTCCCTCCCCTCCCCCTTCCCCCCCCCCCCCCCCCCCCCCCCCCCCCGCCCCCTTGCGCCTGATGCGGCGGGCGGCAGGGGCTCGCGCGAGGCCCGCGGGGACGGGTTTCCGTGGGATGTGCTGCGAAATGCGGAAGACACCTCGGGGACGCTTTTCATAGCCGCCGACATCAGCGGCCCCCGCGAGTCCGTAGCCGCCGCCCTCGACGGCCTCCGGTGCGCCTCCGCGCCGCCCCTTCCCCCCTTTCCGCCCCCCCCCCCCCCTCCGTTCCCACCCCCCCCCCCCCCCCCCGCCGCCGGCGCCGGGGGCGATGGGGAGGGCGGGGGGGGCAGGTTCCCTCGGCTGGAGAGCGTGGACCTCGCCTGCAGGGGCGTGAGCCCCCTCGAAGCGCGCCGCCTCCTCCGCGCCCTCCCCGCCCTCCGCGACCTCTACCTCGTCCGCCCCGCGCCGCCCGCCCCGCCCCGCCCCGTCGCACTCCTCGCGATCGCGCGCTCGCAGCTCGCGCCGGAGAGGCGCGGGTTTGCGCTCTGGGGCGTGGAGCAGGCGCCGGCGCTGCAGTGGGAGGAGGTGTTCGCGGAGGAGGCCTCCTCCCCCCGCCGCCTCTGCATCCGCACGCCCCTCGTGCGCCCCCTCGATCCCGAGCCCCCGGGGCCCTCCGAGACTCACGCGACTCCGCGGCGGCCGCAGCGCGACATGGACGCCGCGTCTCTGCGGGCGCTCCGCGCGCACTTCGACGGGACGGCGTACCCCCGCCCCCCGGAGTCCTGCCTCGACGTGCCTCGTCTCGCGCTTCCCGCCTTCTTCGAAGGTCTCCGAGCAGCTCTAAATCTTTGCGAGAGTTGCGCGCCTGGCGATCGTAGCTGACGCTCGCGGCGGCAGCGCTCTCGATGGGGGCGAGTGGGGTGGAGGATGCGCGGAAGCTCGTCTCCGCCCTCGGCCTCTCGCCCCTCGCGCGTCCGCAGGCGCACCCGACCGGCCGCGACCCGTGGGCACGCCCTCCCGCTCCCTGCCGCCCGGGCCGCGCCGGGCCGGGGCGCCAACCCCCTCGGAGCAGGTGCCGCCGTACTTCCGCCCGACAGCGGGCGGGGCGAGGGCGGTGCAGAAGACGGCCCTCGAGCTCCTCGTGAGTGCGCACGCGTGCACGCCGGCGCACGCGTACGAGAGGCGCGCCCCCGTCGATGCCTCCACAGTGCGGGAGGCGAGCTCCCCTCCGCCTCTCCTTCGAGTTCGCCGGCCGCCTCTCACCCGCGCCGCGCCGCAGCTGATCGGGGAGTGGGGGCTCGCGCCCCTGTTGAACGGAGGGAGCGTGCTGCAGCTCGCCGCCACGCACCACCCGGCACTCATCGACATGCTGGTCGAGGCCGGCGCCGACCCCGCCCTCCAGGCGCCCCCCGCCCCGCCCCGCGCGCTCGCCCTCGCGCCCCACGCGACCTTTCCTCACGTGCACGCCGCTGTGTAGGACGCAAGAGGCGCTCCCGCGTTGCTCGCTGCGTGCAAGGCCGGGCAGGAAGAGGCCGTGCGCGCATTGCTAAAGCTTGGCGCCGACCCGCACTGCACGGTACAGCCCTGTATCGACACGTATCCAATCCCGCGCGCCTTGACTCCCTCCTCCCTCGCGGGGCGGCGCCGGCAGGACACCGATGGCTCCACTTTGCTGCACGTTGTCTGCAAACAAGGCCTCGTGTCTTTGGCTCAGGCTCTGGTCGAGGCCGGCGCAGATCCCTCCTCCCTCCAGGCGCCCCCGGCCCCGCTCTCGCCCTGGCCCCAGCGCCCTTTCCTCACGCCGCTCGTGCAGGACGCTCGGGGCGCTGCCGCGTTGCTCGCTGCGTGCAAGGACGGGCGGGAAGACGCCGTGCGCGCTCTGCTCAAGTTTGGCGCCGACCCGCTCTCCAGGGTGCCCCCTCCTCGATGCCCCGCCCGCCCCAGCCCCAGAGCCCTCCGCCCGTGACGGAGCGGCGCGGCCGCGGGGCAGGACGCAGCGGGCGCGACTCCTCTCCACGTCGCGTGCGAGCTGGGCCTGCTGAAGGCGGCGCGGGCGGTGCTGGAGGCGGCGGGGGGCGCGGGCGTGGACGCGCTCTCCGCGAGGGACGCCGCCGGCCGCACCCCACTCCAGAGGCTCGCCGGCTCCCACTCGCGACCGGCACCGGCGCCCGCGCCCGCGCTGGAGCCTGAGGACGACCTCGACGAGCCGCACGCGCCGCTCTGGAACGGCCTGTGGCGCGATCCGGAGCAGACGCCTCTCGAGCAAAATAGGATCGACCGCGAGCAGCGGGTGCGGCACAGCCAGTCGCTCATCGCCCTCCACGTCTTCGGCCTGCGACTCTTCAGCTCGGGCCCGCTGGTCTCCCCCCCGCTCGAGGGGCCCCAGCTGGAGGCGCTGGGGGTGCGCCGCGCCTTCCTGGAGGAGGCGGTGTGGGGCGGGGAGGGGAACGAGCCGCTGCTCCACTTCGCTGTGCGCGAGGCGACCTCCTCCGTCGTGCGCGCCCTCCTCCGCGCCGGCGCCGACCCCTGCCAGCAGGTCCGCCCCCCCCCCCCCCCCCCACCCCCCACCCCCCCCCCCCCCACCCCCCTTCCCCCCCGCCTGAGCGTGCGCTGGGGGCAGGACGGGGCGCGGGGCGGGGTGACGGCGCTGCGGGTGGCGGAGGCGGGGCAGCACGCGGAGCTGGCGAGGGCCATCCGCGCCTTCGCGAAGGAGAGGGGCATCCCCCTGGAGCACCTCCGCGGCGCCGCCGGGCCGTAGACCGCCGCCCCCTCGAGCTCCACCCTCGAGCTCCACCGAGCTCAGGCCTGCAGCGCAAGCTTAGGCTTGGGCTGCCCTGCGCTGCACGTAGCTAGGCCTACTTCGAATTCCGAAGTTCAGCTTTATTTGACCCGGCGACTCGGCGATCTCCGGACTCCGAGGATCCGATCGCGAGCTAGGCTCACTGATCATGAGTCAGCTGCGGCAGTGCGGCAGTGCCTCCGCGCCACTTGCACGGTGGCCAACTTGGCAAGATGCATGCCATGATGCCTTGATGATGCAGACATCGACACTTTTTCGAGTTCAACGGTTCCAGGCTGCAAGGCTTTAACTTGCGGCCTTCTAAGGCTTCAAGTTCCGAGTTTCGAGTTTCGAGCTTCAAGGCTTCGGAACTTCGAGGCCTTCAAGGCCTGAGGCTTGAGGCCCTAAGGCATCATGATTACTAGGCCTAGTAAACTAAATTTCGTAATCAAGATTCCATGTTCTCATGATCCGACTCGGCGATGATCAATTCGAAATTTCAGTTTTTCAGCCTGGCAGGCTGTTCATGATCAGTTTTGATCTGATCTGATCTGATCTGATCTGAATCTGAATCTAGCTATAGATCTGACTCAGTGAACCGTTGAACTTCGGAATTCTTCAATTCTCAAATCCGATGATCTGCCAGTCTCCGGGGTCCAGACTCGTGCCTGGCAGCCTGGCAGCTCTAGATCTAGATCTCTCTCCGGGCTGGGTCAGCTGCAGGCTCATGATCATGATCAGCGGCTGCAGCTGGCTGATCTGCCACTGGGCCAGATCTGCGGGGGGAAGGCTCAGCGGGATGCCATGATATCCCTTAGACTCTGAGACTCGCGATCAGAGGCTTGCGCGGTCGTCCGAGATCCGGATCCGGATTTTCAGAGTCTTCCCCGAGCTATAGCTAGCGCTAGCGCTCAACGCACCGTCACACTGCTGGCACCGCGTACGCGTACGCGTGGCACGCCGTGCACGTGCACGTGTGTGGCAAGCAGACCCGGGACCCGCGGCCCAGCCCCGGGCCCAGTGCTGGGGTTTGACGTGGACGTGCAAGCCTATGATCATCGAAGGCAGACCGTCGGACGTCGGACGGGAAGGCTGATCATGAGGTGGGAGAAATTCGATTCGATGGCTCGAACGACGGCGACGGCGTGACGGCCCCGGTCGGGGCCGGGGCTAGGCGGGCTGGGGCGGGGGCGCCTCTGGGGTGCAGGCGAAGACGAAGTAGGCCTTGCCGTCCTTCTCGACCTGGAAGACGTCGGCGACGGTCCACCCGAGCGTCTCCTCCACGAAGCAGAGCCGCTGGTGCGCGTCCCCCACCGTCACCAGCACCAGCAGCCCGCCCGGCGCCAGCACCCGCCGCGCCTCGTCCCTGCCCCGTCCCGCCCCCCGTCAGCCGCAGCCCGGGCGGGGCGGGGGGGCGAGCGGGCCAGATGGCGCGGAGGATCTGGGGGGCGCCCTCCTTGTAGAAGATCCCGTCCAGGCCCCCTGCCCCCGTCCCGCCCCGGCAGCCTCAGCCGGCGCCCCTCGCCCGGGGCGGCGCGGGGGGCGGCGCGCCCTTGTCAAAGACGCAGTCGAAGGAGCGGGAGCGGTACGGCAGGCGCCGCCCGTCCGCCACCAGAAAGTCTGCCGCCCCGTCGCTCCTCGGGCGGGGGGGGAAGGGGGGGGAAAGGGGTGGGGTACCGTGGCCGGCCTGGGCGGCGGCCTCGGGGGAGCCCGGGGGAGCGGCGCGCGCGGCGAGGAAGGAGACGGCGGTCGGTGAGATGTCGCAGCTGCCGCCGCCCTCGGAACGCGGCGGCGGGGGCCGGCGGGGGCGGGGGCGGCACCTCTGCACGAAGGACCAGCCCTCCCGCGCCATCAGGAACGGCTGCAGGCTGCACGCGCCCCCGCCCTCTCAGCGGCGCCGGAGCGAGCTCGGGGGGGGGGGGGCGGGCGGGCCTGTTGCCGCAGCCGAAGTTGAGGATGCGGGCGGGGCGGGGGACGTGCTTCTCGAAGACGACGCGGAGGGCGGCCCAGTCGCAGTACCAGTCGAACGGCGTCGCCGTGCTCCGGTAGTGCCCCTCCCAGTACTCGTCTGCCGCCCCGCGTCGGCGCGGCGGGGCGCGGCGGGGGCGGGGGCGGGGCGCGGGGGCGGGCCCTGGGAGAAGTCGGGCATCGGGGTGAGCTCGCCCCGCAGGAGGGGCTCCCCCCTGGGGGCGGCCCGCAGCAGGTGCGCCACCGTGAACGCCCGTCTGCGCCCCCGTCACCCGCACCGCCCGGCTCGCCCCGCGCAGGGCCCGGGCCCCGCACCCCGCGCCGACGTCCACGAAGATCTGAGGCGGGGGCCCGGGGCGCGTCAGGCGAGGGCCGGGGCCGGGGCCGGGGCCGGGGCCGGGGCGGGGCGCCTTGCAGGCGAGGTGGGGCTCCCTGTGCTCGCCGGCGTACTCGAGGCACGTCGCCACGTCCGACATCAGGAAGCTGCCGCCTCGTCAGGCGCCGCCCCGGGCCGGCGGGGTGGGGCGGGGCGGTGCGGGCGCGCTTGTAGTGCTGCGTGGAGGAGGCGGCGAGGACGTATTGAAAGGCGATGCGGAAGAGGTTCTTCATCACGAAGCCCGGCGCCTCCTCCTGCGCCGGCGTCGGCGAGGCGGAGGCGGGGGCGGGCCGGCCGGCGATCGGCGCACGGCGGGGAGGGGCTCGTCAATCACGCCCATCTCGTAGAGCAGCGCCGTCGCGAGGCCCTGCGAGCGCGCGTCGGGATCTCGCGGCGCGGGGCCAAGCGCGCCGCACGCCGAGCCGGCAGCGACGGCGGCGAGCGCACCGTCGCGAGGTCGGGCTCGGCGCGGATGTGCTTCTCGGCCTCTTGCCTGTTCCGCCATGTCCACAGATGCGGGAACACCCAAACGCTCTCGCTCGATGGCGCGAGGTCCCGCGCGGCGACGACGCTGCGGCGGCGGTGAGCGCGGCACGGGAGCGTGTTGCGTGCTGCGTCCGAGCGCACTACGCGCGTGCAATCTGGTGGTCGTCTCGCGAGCGCAGCTCGAGGTCGTCGGCGGTGCTGTACTGCTGCAGGCGCAGCTTCCGCGCTAGGGCCTTCGCAATCTCGGGCGGATACTGCTGGAACTGAATGCGGTTCGCCGCGATGAACTCGGCATCTTCATCCCGATCGGGGGGCATGCGGGCGGGCCGGGCGCGCAACGACGAAAGTGACCCTTGTCGGGAGTGGAGCCCCCGCAGAGGAGCGGTTTTGGGCGAGCGCGGGATTCGAAACCGTGTGCCTGCGCAGCCTCTAAATCGCTGAACTTCGCCGAAATCTCTCTTGGCCCCTCGAATATCCGATGGCGCCAGCCACGCCCAGCGAGCGTAACATTAAATCGTACAGTCTTAATTCGACAGCAACGGAGCAGGTCTCAGCGGTCGCCGATGAGGCGGCCGCGGGCGAGCCCCTGCTGGAAGGCGCCGAAGGCGTCCATGCCGCGCCGCGCGCCCCGCGCGTCCGCCGTCCCCGGGCCCGTGCTCGCCAGCAGCGCCGCCTCCTGCGCTCCGCATCGGCGGCGCGGGGGCGGGGGCGGAGGCGGGGGCGGGGCGGGCCTGACGGCGGAGGCGGGCGAGGAAGTCGTCGCAGGTGGAGAGGAGCGTGTCGTCCCGGTCCCGCTGCCCCCGCCTCAGCCGCCGCCGGGCCGGGGGCGGGCGGGCCGGGGCGGGGCACCTGGGCGGTCTGCTGCTGGCGGAGGTTGCGCTTCAGGCGCTCGATCTCCTGCCGCAGCTCCCGACCTCCTCCTCGGGGGGCCGGCCCGCGGCCCCGCGCCCCGCCCCGCCGCCCGCCCCGTCCGCCGCCGCGAACGGGTCCTCCTCCACGTACCCCGCCCGCGGCGGGGCCGTCGCGCCCCACGTCCGGCCCGCCGCCGGCCCCGCCCGGGGGCCCCCGCCGTCGCCGCGCCCCAGGCCGCGCGCGGGACCGGCGGCGGCGCCGGCATCGTCCCCGCCATGCCGTACGGCGCGGGGTAGGGCGCCGGTGCGTAGGGGTACGGGGGCGCGGCCACCGGCACGAAGCCCGGGTACGGCGGCATGGCGTAGGGGTAGGGGTAGGCGGGGCCGGGGACGAGCATGGAGGCGGCGAGGTCGACGGGGGGCGGGGCCTGGCGCGGGGCTGCGCCGCGGGGCGGGACGTACTGGTAGGTCGCCCCGGGGCTCTGCGGCCGCCCCGGCGCCGCTGCGCCCTTCGAGGGCGACCCCGTCGCGCTCGCCGGCCGCCGCCGCCCCCCGTCTGGCCCAGCGTCCGCCCGCCGTCCCTCCAGCGGCCGCGGCGGAGACTGCGGCGGCGCGCCGTACGGGGCGGCGTAGGGGTACGGGCGGGACGGGGTAGGCGAGGGGTGGGCGAGGGGCGGGGCGGGGTAGGCGGGAGGGGCGCCGGGGCGGGCGGGGCGTAGTAGGGGTCCGGGAGGGGCGGGCCCCAGTCGCCCTCGCCCGAGCCGTACGGGTCGTCCGGCTGCGCCCCGGCCGGCTCGAGGCGGGCGCGGCGGGAGCGGGCAAGGCGGGGGCGGGGGCGGGGCAGCGGACCGCGTCGGCGTACTGGAGGCGGACCTGGACACGGCCGCGGATCTTGCCGTCGTGCTCGGCGTCCTGCTGGAGCGTGCAGATGATGTCGTCGAGCTGGTGCTCCCGCAGCGTCGAGAGGGGCAGCTGCGACTCGCCCACCAGCCGCTCCGCCACCTCGTGCCCCTCCCCCGTCACGTCGAAGATCCCGATCCGCAGGAACCCGTTGCCCCCGCCCCGCGGCCCCCGCGCCGGCGCCGGCGCCGCCTTCTCCGCGCGGCGCGGCTGCGGCGGGGCGGGTGAGCGGGGCGGGAGGGCGGGGGCGGGGCGGGGGCGGGTGCGGGGCGGGGGCGAGGGCCGCACGCGGGGCGGCCGATGTACTGGAGGCGGAGGAAGGCCTCGGGGAGGCCCCGCGTAGCGCTTCCCCTTGGGGCGGCGAGGCGGAACCACTGGGCCGTCTCCTGCTTCACCCCCGCGTTCCACCGGCGAGCTCGGCCAGCGGGATGCGCAGCAAGCCGAGGCACTCCTCGGGGCGCTGGGCGCGGGGCAGGGGCCGGTTGGGCTTGAGGCCGCGGAAGACGGTGAGGAGGAGGACGTCCTTGTGCTCCAGGTGCTCGCTGCCGCCCCATCAGACGACGGCAAAGCAGGGAGGGGCGGGGCGGGGCGGACAAGAGGAAAGAGTCGTCGAACTTGACGGCGGCGCCGCGGTCCCCGGGGCCAGCGCCACCCGCGCGCTCCGGCACCGGTCCCCGATCGCCACCTCCGTCCACACGTACGTCGTGTAGTCGGGCCCCACGCCGGCGGCGAAGGAGGGGCTCGAGGCCGGGAGGCGGCGGACGCGGAGCTGGGAGAGCTTGAGCTTGCCCGAGCGGCGCTGCTCCTCGCCGGCGAGGGGGTACGGGGTGGCGACGGAGGTGAGGGAGGAGTAGGAGGCGAGGGAGAGCTCGTCGACGAGTTCGCCGGCCTCCGACCCGAACGCCTCCGACGGCGCCGGCCACCGCGCCTCCGCATCCTCCTCCAGCTCCGGCTCGGGCCGCGGCCTCGGGGGCGGCGGCGGGGCGGGGCCGGCTTGGGCGAGGGCGGCTTCTTGACGACGGAGGAGGACTTGACGGCGCGCACGGCCCGCGCCCCGCCCCCGCCACCGGCAGGTCCCCGCCGGCTCCTCCGGCTCCACCACCGGCGCCTGCCCGCCCCGTCAGGCGGGGCCGGGCCGGGGCGGGGAGGGCGGGCGGGGCGGCACCGGCTTGATGGGCCGCTCCATGGTGCGCGAGGGCGGGACCTTGGGCTTCGGCGGGGGCGGCGGGGCGGCTCGGGCTCGGCGGGCGGGGGCGGGGCGGGGCCGGCTCGGCCTTCGGGGGCGGCTTGGGGGCGGGGGCGGGGAGGGGCTGGAGGTCCTTGTAGAGGGGCCGCCAGAGGCCGCGGAAGACGAGCTGGCCGGCCGGCTGCCCCTGGAAGACCAGGGGGACGTCGATGTCGTCGGACTCGGCCCCGCCGGGGGCCTCGGGCCCGGGCTTGGCGATGCGGCGGATGTCGGCGACGGACATCTTGGCGGAGCCGACGAGGTCGTCCTTCGCGAGGGCCTGGTCGTCGAAGACCTCGAAGGTGACCTCGGAGGCGTCCCCCGCCACCTCGAAGTCGATCATCGCCTTGAACGCCTCCGCCCAGTCCGGGTCCGCCCCCTTGGCCTTCCCGTCCTGGAACTCGCACGCCTGCCCGTCCACCGACACCTTCACATACGGGTCCAGCGAGCGGTACTTGCTCGGCTTCCGCAGCCCCCGCGCCCGCAGCGCTGCCACCGGCGTCGGGCCGGCGGCGGCGGCGGTGGCGGGGGCGGGGGCGGGGGCGGGGGCGGACGGCGGAGAAAGAGGGAGCCGGCCTTCATGCCGGGGCCGTTGTAGGCGCCGCTCTTCTTGCAGGCGCGCGGGGCCTTGATGGCGGCCCCCTTCTGCGCCTCGATGACCCGCACCAGGACGACCACCTTGGTCGGCTCCGCGGGGCTCGGCGCCTTCCGCCCCGCCTCCAGCTGCACCTCGAACACCGACTTCGACACCGGCTGCGCGCCAGCCGCCGCAGGTCGGGGGATGCGGGGCCGGCGGGTGCGGGGGCCGGGCGGGGCGCCATTGCACCTGAGCGAAGAAGTCCTTGACGTTCTTGCGGGCCTTGCCGAGGAGGTTGTCCACCTTGGCGACGTCATCGTCCCACAGCTCGAGCTCCAGCGCCTGGTCGAACTCCACCAGCACCCTGCCCCCCGCCCCGCCCCGTCGCCCCGCGCCCCCCTCGCCCCGGCGGGGGCGGGGCGGGGCGGGCGTACACGTCGTCGAGCTGGTCGTTGAAGGTGACGAGCTCGCCCTTCTGGTCCTTCACCGTGCGCGTGCGCCGCTCCTCGCCCTGCACCTTCAGCACCACGTACGGGTCCGACGTGTTCTTCCCCACCAGCCGGAAGTCCGCCGCCGGCACGTTCTGCCCGTAAAGCACTGCGCCCCGCCTCAGCGCCGCCGGCGGGGGCGGGCCCGGCGGGGCGGGGCGGGCCCTTGAGGTTGAGGACGAAGCGGCCCGGGGAGAAGAGGGCGAGGTCGATGGGCGGGGCGGTGCCGATGAGGGCCTCCTCGGCGGCGGCCTCCTGCTTGGCGACGACGACGGCGGTCGAGGCCGGCCCTCCATCTTCTCCGCCGCCTGCGTGATCTCCTCCTGCTTCGTGAACTTCGGCACGTAGAGCATCTTGACGACGACCTGGGAGGGCGGGCCGGGCTGCCCCGAGGTGCCCCCTCGAGGTTCCGAGTGAGCGTCTTCGTGCCGCCCCGGGCCCGGGGCGCCCCGCCTCGGAGATCGGAATCTCCACGATGCCGAGCAGCGTGTCCGGCATCGGCGAGTTGTCGTCGTAAAACTTGAGCTGGATCGTCTGCCCGGGGTCCCGCAGCGGCCTGCCGCCCCGCGTCAGGGGGAGCTACGCGGGGCGGCCGCCGGGGGCGCACAGCTGGTACTCGTCCTCGAAGACGGGCGAGTCCTGCTCGTCCATGATCTCCGTCCGCTCCCGCCGCCGCTTCTCCCCGCTCACCCACACCTCGCAGTACGGGTCGCAGAACTCTGCCGCCCCGCCCTCGCACCCCGCCCGGCGCGGGGCCGGCGCGGGCGGGGCGGCGGGCGCACTGGAGAAGACGAAGAGGCCCGTCTTCATCTTCAGGTTAAGCGCCTTCTCGACTGCGGCGGCGTCGGCGGGAGCGGCGGGCGGGCCCGCGCGGGGCGGCGCACTGCGGAGGGTCAGGTCGCCCTGCACCTCCCCTCGGGATCTCCGCCTTGTCGCTCTCCCCGCCGGTCGCACCCGCTGCCGCGTCGCGTCGCCTCGGGCCCGCGCGGGGCGGGCGGGGCGGGGCGGGCGGGGCCGCACGGGGATGAACTGGGCCTGGATGGTGAGGAAGCCGACGGCGCGGCTGTGCTTGTCCAGCACCGGCTGCGTCAGCTGCACCACCTGCTGGCGCGCTCGGCCGGCCGGCGGCGGGCGGCGGGGCGGCGGGGCGGGCGGGCCTTGTGCGGGGTGCGCATCTCGGTGCAGTTGAACTCGGCCATGCCGATCTCGTCGTCCTTCAGGAAGTCCTTGTCCAGCACGTCGCACTGCGCCCCGCCCTCGCACCCCACTCCGCCCAGGGCGGGCCGCGCCGCGCACCTTCAGCGTGCCCGAGGGGAGGTCCGACGAGAGCTCGCTGCGCCGCCCCTCAGCCGCGGAGGGGGCACAGCGGGGCGGGGCGGGGCGCGGACAAGGGCGGGAGGAGCTCATTCCAGGCGGGGTTCAGCTCGTTGTCGATGACCTTCGTCTTCTGCACCTGCTTCCGCAGCCGCACCCGCACGTACGGGTCCGACACGTCCTTCTTGTCGAACACTGAGGTCCCGCCCCCTCGGCCCCAGGCCCGCGGGCGGGGCGGGGCGGACGGGGCGCACGGCTGGAGTCCATGTTCATGATGTCCTTCCCGCTGACGACCTTGACGAAAAGGTACGGCTTCGAGCTGTCGGGCGTCGCCCCGGCGCCACCAGCGTCAGCGGCACCCCCTGCCTCGCCATCCCGTCAGCCCCGCCAGGGCGCAGCGGAGCGGGGCATGCGGACGGGGCGTGGGGGTCCTGCCCGGCGGCTGCGGGGTCGTCTCCACCGCGGGGCTCCACGGCTGGAAGGCGGCCCCTGCGGCCGGCGTCGGCGGCGCGGGGAGCGGCGGGGCGGCCGGGCGGGCCTTGGGACGAAGTGGAGGTCCAGGACGACGCTGCCGTACCCCGGGAGCGGCTTCCCCGTGTACGCGTTGTTCCCCTCGAACTTGACCATCGGGAACGCGCGCCTGCCCCGGCGTCGGCGCCCGGCGGGTGGCGCGGGCGCGCGGGGCGGACCCGAGGACGGGGTTGGGGGCGGGGGAGGCGAGCTGGGCGAGGGGGATGGAGACCATGCAGACGCCGCGGGACTTGCCGAAGGTCTCCATGTCGAAGACCTGCACCTCCAGCGTCTCCGTCCCCACGTCCTGCACGTCGCTGCCCGCCCCGCTCGCCCCGCGCCCGGCGCCCCAAGCGGGGGGCGGGGGGGCGGGGGGGGGGGGGGGGCGCACAAGGGCCGCTCGGGACGCCCATGGTCTTCTCGTCCCAGACGGGGTTCAGGCTGTCCTTCCCCTTGGCCTCCTTGGTGAGGTGCAGCGTCTTCCCGCAGATGAGCTTCACGAAGGCGTCGAACTTGGACGTCCCATCATCCCGCTGTCCACCGCCGGCAGGCTCGTCGCCCCTTCACCCGCACGTACAGGTCCCCTTCTTCGGGTCCCCGTAGTACGCGCCCGTCCCCGGCCCCGCCGCCGCCCCCGCGCCCCCAACCGCAGGCTGCTGCTGCGCTGCGCCACTTGCCGCCGGAAGGGCGTTCCCGGGCGCCGGTGTGGCCGTTGCGCTCGCGGGCGGGGGCCGAGGCTTCTCCCAGGCCGGGGTAAGTTCGTCCTGGGGCGGGGTCAGCGGCGCCGGGCGGGGCGGGCGGGGCCGGCGCACGGTGAAGCGGAAGCACAGGTCGAGGACGATTTGGCCGTACCCTTTGGCGTCCTTCTTGTACGCCTGCTTGGTCTCCTCGTCGTCCGCCGGGGTGAACTTGCCCAGGTCCACGGTGAAGCTAGCGCTCGAAGCGTGAGGCGGCGAGGGCGCGCGGGGCGCGGGGCGGCGCACTCGAGGACGGGCTCCCGTTGGCGAGGTTGCGGAGGGGCACGCTGGCCTGCTGGCGGCGTGAGGGGCGGGGCAGGAGGGCGGGGGCGGGGCGGGGGTGCGGGCGGGCCTCGCAGACGCCGCGGGCCCCGCCGGACTTCTCCTCGTCCCAGACGGTGACGCGGAGGGCGTCCTTGGCGACGTCGGCGACGGACATCCACTCCGGCATCTCCCAGTCCCACGTTGGGTTCAAGCTCGAGACGCTCTTCGTCTGGCCCCCCGTCTTCCCGTTCAGCTGCACCTTCGCGATCGCGTCGATGTCGCTCCCCGCCAGCATAGCTGCCCGCCCCTCAGTGCCCGCCAAGCGCGCCGCTGCGAGCGGGCACGCACAGTCCACCGCCGGCAGGTTTACCCCCCGCTTCACCCGCACGAACAGCTTCCCGGGGCCCGACGTCTGCCGTCCCACCTGACCGGGCTGTGTCGCCTGAACGGGCTGAGTCGGCTGGACGGGCTGAGTCGGCTGGCTGGGCTGTGTTGGCTGAACGGGCTGGGTTGGTTGAACGGGCTGAGTGGGCTGGACTGGCTGAGACGGCGTCGCCGGCTGCGCCATGACGCGTGAGTGCAGACAGCATCAGCGTTGCCGCGGACCGGACCTGAGGGTTTGCGGGCGTCGGCTGGGTCGCCGCCTGGTTGGCCGGCTGCGCCACCGGCTGCGGCGGAGCGGGGGGAGGCGGGCAGGGGGAGGCGGCGGCGAGGTCCAGGCCGCGTGCGTGGCTCCCTGCACTGTCCATCAGTGACCGCCTGGGGCCGGGCGGTGCGCAGGCTGCGTGGGTAGTCTACGCGCCGTCGGCACAAAGTGGAGCTCGACGAGGATCTCCCCGAACGTGTCGAACTGCTTCCCGAGCACCTTCTCATTTGACGCCGTTTGGAACATCTTTAGCGGCACGGGGCGCTGCCTGCGCACGGATCCCAGCGTGCTTGAGCGCCCCAGTGCTCCCGACACGCAGCGGTACGTACCCTGTCTGCTCAGTTCTGGGGATGCTGTTGGCGAGGTCCTTGAGCGGGAACAGAGCCTGCGCCGCAAGGTTCGGGCACACGACACCGGAGCCGGGAAACGAGCCGGTGCACCTCGCAGACGCCTCTCGCAGCGCCGATCTTCTCTGCGTCGAAGACTGCGACTTTGAGAACATCCTTGTTCGCGTCGTTTACCGGTAGGCGGTTAGCCTCGTAATTCCACTTCGGGTTCCGGTCGGTCTGCTTCGAGGATTCGCCGAGGAACTTGTCATTGATGTACAATTTGGCGATGGCGTCGATGGAACCAAAAGCTGCGAGCAGTGAGGCCCAGGAGGCGGCGGCTACTCGCGCCTAGCCCGAGCGCACTGTCAACTTTGGGCAGATTCGTCGCGCTCTTGACGCGGACAAACAGATCGCCTGAAACCGCCGCCATCTTTGCTTAGCTACTGTTGCTGCAGCACTGAGGGCAATCCCGACGAGGCGTTCGGGCGGACGATGTCCGCTGCGGCGCGCTGTCGGCTAAGCTCGGGGAAGGCTTCTAAAGCTAGCGCCTGTCTCCCCGCATATCGTGCCGCGCTACGGGCGCTCCCAGTGGCCTGCGCCTGGCTCACTTTTGAACCGCCTTTTTTTCGAGCTGGGGTACGCCCCCAGTAGAGACCGTTGTCTTCAAGACGTGGCAGCCGTTCAGACAGCCAGAGCGTCGGCCGGCCTCGCCTCCAGCGCCCCAGGTCGCCAGCAGCGCACTCGAGCAGCACCTCAGATCAGCAGCGCTGCGCTGGGCTTCCCGAGATGGCGTCGCAGGTTTGTCCCCCGCCCGGGCCGCGGGGAAGGCGTCCGGGCGCGTTCGTACGCTCTGACCGTCCTTCTTCCTATAATGCAGAGGCAGCAGCCCTCTGGAGGCGAGGACCTGAGCATTTTGGAGCAAATACGCCGGAGCTTCGAGTGGCTCGCCCAGCCGCATGCTCAGAGTGCGCTCTGCATGCCCGTCCGCTCGGGAAATGATTCTTACGAGGGTCATTCGCCAGATGAGCATGCAAACGCCACGGTGACAGAGAACACCGGCCGCAGGTTCCCAACCCCCGCTTTTCGAGCGGCGTGGAGGATCTCGTGAACGTAAGTCGCTGCAACCTTATCGGCTCGCCGATGCTTTGGTTTTGATCACGCATCGCTCCCCCTGAGCAGTTCGACGCAACTGAGGAGTCGGGTCGCGCCCACGGGCCCAGTCCGGCCCGCGAAGTCGGGTGTCTGCCGACGATCATCCAGCAGCCCGGCTCATCCGGTGGCGGTTTCACATTCAGCACCGCGTCGTCTCGCCAGCGAGCCGGCGCCGAGTCGCCGGCGGGGAGGCAGTCGACTGGCCCGACGCGGCCGGGGAGCGGGCGGAGCCGGCGGCGGGAGTCCCGCGGGGCGCCCTCGTACCGCTCGAAGTCGCGCCGCTCGGCGCTCGAGCGAGAGGAGGAGTTCAAGAAGAAGGCCATCCAGTGCGCGGCGATCGCCCGTTCGTGTGGGCGGGGTGCCGGGCTGACGGCAGGGCAGGATCTCGGGGGAGCTGAACGCGCTGGCGACGCAGCTGACGGAGGACCACGTGCTGAACCCGAAGGTGCACAAGCTTGCCGAGGAGCTGGACCAGCTGCAGGACCCGACCAGCCGCCGCAACAACTCCCCACAAAGCTCGAGCAGCGCCTCAACACCATCTGGGCCCAGAGCCGCGTCCGCCCCGCCGCCCCGCGCGCCCTCCTCGCCCCGCCGGCGATCCCCGCGGCAGATCCTCCACATGAGCTACAACAGCATGTCGACAAGCGGGAGCGGGGTCTTCCCGTTCGGACTCAAGGGCGCCCTCGGCTCGTCGATGGCCTTCAGCGGTGGCGCCCACTCGACGTCGGTCTCCTTGGAGCTGCCGCGCGGGGCGCCCACCTCGGCGTACACCATCGGGCCGATCCCGCAGGCGGCGCCCGTCTCGCCGGACAGCAGCGTGAACCTGCAGTCCGCGACCGCCTCCCCGGCCGCCCTCGCCGCCTCCCCGGGGCGCCCCTCGGGCCCTGTCTCCGCCCACTCCATCTCCGGTCTCCGCGCCGAGGCCTCCCCCGCCTCCGTCCGCGGCGGCGCCTCTTCCGCGCGGCCCTCCTCCGGCAAGCCGCCGGCCGGCCCCGCCGCCGCCAAGACGCCGAGCCCGGGCCGCGAGCACGGTCGTCCCTCGCGGTGCGCTGCGCCCCTCCCCGGGTACGCGTTGCGTCGCCCGCCGACGCCCTCGCAGTGTGATGGTCGCGTCGGCTAAGCGCCCGTCCGCCGCCGCCGGCGCCGCCGCCGGGTGCGCCCCCCGAACGCTCGCCCGCGGGCTAGAGGCCGACGACGCGGGCGCAGGCGGGCGTCAGAGCGGCTGCGCGAGATGGAAGAGCAGCTGCACAAGGAGCGGGAGGCGGTGCGGATCCTCATGGCGCGCCTCCAGGAGGAGATGAAGGCGCGCGAGGAGGTCGAGACGAAGGCGAACGTCTCGCAGGAGCAGCTCGGCCGCAAGGACCTCGTCCTCGCCCGCGTAGGCCCCGCTCCCACCGCCGGCGCCTGCACCTGAGCGAAGAAGTCCTTGACGTTCTTGCGGGCCTTGCCGAGGAGGTTGTCCACCTTGGCGACGTCATCGTCCCACAGCTCGAGCTCCAGCGCCTGGTCGAACTCCACCAGCACCCTGCCCCCCGCCCCGCCCCGTCGCCCCGCGCCCCCCTCGCCCCGGCGGGGGCGGGGCGGGGCGGGCGTACACGTCGTCGAGCTGGTCGTTGAAGGTGACGAGCTCGCCCTTCTGGTCCTTCACCGTGCGCGTGCGCCGCTCCTCGCCCTGCACCTTCAGCACCACGTACGGGTCCGACGTGTTCTTCCCACCAGCCGGAAGTCCGCCGCCGGCACGTTCTGCCCGTAAAGCACTGCGCCCCGCCTCAGCGCCGCCGGCGGGGGCGGGCCCGGCGGGGCGGGGCGGGCCCTTGAGGTTGAGGACGAAGCGGCCCGGGAGAAGAGGGCGAGGTCGATGGGCGGGGCGGTGCCGATGAGGGCCTCCTCGGCGGCGGCCTCCTGCTTGGCGACGACGACGGCGGTCGAGGCCGGCCCCTCCATCTTCTCCGCCGCCTGCGTGATCTCCTCCTGCTTCGTGAACTTCGGCACGTAGAGCATCTTGACGACGACCTGGAGGGCGGGCCGGGCTGCCCCGAGGTGCCCCCCTCGAGGTTCCGAGTGAGCGTCTTCGTGCCGCCCCCGGGCCCGGGGCGCCCCGCCTCGGAGATCGGAATCTCCACGATGCCGAGCAGCGTGTCCGGCATCGGCGAGTTGTCGTCGTAAAACTTGAGCTGGATCGTCTGCCCGGGGTCCCGCAGCGGCCTGCCGCCCCGCGTCAGGGGGAGCTACGCGGGGCGGCCGCCGGGGGCGCACAGCTGGTACTCGTCCTCGAAGACGGGCGAGTCCTGCTCGTCCATGATCTCCGTCCGCTCCCGCCGCCGCTTCTCCCCGCTCACCCACACCTCGCAGTACGGGTCGCAGAACTCTGCCGCCCCGCCCTCGCACCCCGCCCGGCGCGGGGCCGGCGCGGGCGGGGCGGCGGGCGCACTGGAGAAGACGAAGAGGCCCGTCTTCATCTTCAGGTTAAGCGCCTTCTCGACTGCGGCGGCGTCGGCGGGAGCGGCGGGGCGGGCCCGCGCGGGGCGGCGCACTGCGGAGGGTCAGGTCGCCCTGCACCTCCCCCTCGGGGATCTCCGCCTTGTCGCTCTCCCCCGCCGGTCGCACCCGCTGCCGCGTCGCGTCGCCTCGGGCCCGCGCGGGGCGGGCGGGCGGGGCGGGCGGGGCCGCACGGGGATGAACTGGGCCTGGATGGTGAGGAAGCCGACGGCGCGGCTGTGCTTGTCCAGCACCGGCTGCGTCAGCTGCACCACCTGCTGGCGCGCTCGGGCCGGCCGGCGGCGGGGCGGCGGGGCGGCGGGGCGGGGCGGGCCTTGTGCGGGGTGCGCATCTCGGTGCAGTTGAACTCGGCCATGCCGATCTCGTCGTCCTTCAGGAAGTCCTTGTCCAGCACGTCGCACTGCGCCCCGCCCTCGCACCCCACTCCGCCCAGGGCGGGCCGCGCCGCGCACCTTCAGCGTGCCCGAGGGGAGGTCCGACGAGAGCTCGCTGCGCCGCCCCTCAGCCGCGGAGGGGGCACAGCGGGGCGGGGCGGGGCGCGGACAAGGGCGGGAGGAGCTCATTCCAGGCGGGGTTCAGCTCGTTGTCGATGACCTTCGTCTTCTGCACCTGCTTCCGCAGCCGCACCCGCACGTACGGGTCCGACACGTCCTTCTTGTCGAACACTGAGGTCCCCGCCCCCTCGGCCCCAGGCCCGCGGGCGGGGGCGGGGCGGACGGGGCGCACGGCTGGAGTCCATGTTCATGATGTCCTTCCCGCTGACGACCTTGACGAAAAGGTACGGCTTCGAGCTGTCGGGCGTCGCCCCCGGCGCCACCAGCGTCAGCGGCACCCCCTGCCTCGCCATCCCGTCAGCCCCGCCAGGGCGCAGCGGAGCGGGGCATGCGGACGGGGGCGTGGGGGTCCTGCCCGGGCGGCTGCGGGGTCGTCTCCACCGCGGGGCTCCACGGCTGGAAGGCGGCCCCCTGCGGCCGGCGTCGGCGGCGCGGGGAGCGGCGGGGGCGGCCGGGCGGGCCTTGGGGACGAAGTGGAGGTCCAGGACGACGCTGCCGTACCCCGGGAGCGGCTTCCCCGTGTACGCGTTGTTCCCTCGAACTTGACCATCGGGAACGCGCGCCTGCCCGGCGTCGGCGCCCGGCGGGTGGCGCGGGCGCGCGGGGCGGACCCGAGGACGGGGTTGGGGCGGGGAGGCGAGCTGGGCGAGGGGGATGGAGACCATGCAGACGCCGCGGGACTTGCCGAAGGTCTCCATGTCGAAGACCTGCACCTCCAGCGTCTCCGTCCCCACGTCCTGCACGTCGCTGCCCGCCCCGCTCGCCCCGCGCCCGGCGCCCCAAGCGGGGGGGCGGGGGGGGGGGGGGGGGGGGGGGGGCGCACAAGGGCCGCTCGGGGACGCCCATGGTCTTCTCGTCCCAGACGGGGTTCAGGCTGTCCTTCCCCTTGGCCTCCTTGGTGAGGTGCAGCGTCTTCCCGCAGATGAGCTTCACGAAGGCGTCGAACTTGGACGTCCCCATCATCCCGCTGTCCACCGCCGGCAGGCTCGTCGCCCCCTTCACCCGCACGTACAGGTCCCCCTTCTTCGGGTCCCCGTAGTACGCGCCCGTCCCCGGCCCGCCGCCGCCCCCGCGCCCCAACCGCAGGCTGCTGCTGCGCTGCGCCACTTGCCGCCGGAAGGGCGTTCCCGGGCGCCGGTGTGGCCGTTGCGCTCGCGGGCGGGGGCCGAGGCTTCTCCCAGGCCGGGGTAAGTTCGTCCTGGGGCGGGGTCAGCGGCGCCGGGCGGGGCGGGCGGGGCCGGCGCACGGTGAAGCGGAAGCACAGGTCGAGGACGATTTGGCCGTACCCTTTGGCGTCCTTCTTGTACGCCTGCTTGGTCTCCTCGTCGTCCGCCGGGGTGAACTTGCCCAGGTCCACGGTGAAGCTAGCGCTCGAAGCGTGAGGCGGCGAGGGCGCGCGGGGCGCGGGGCGGCGCACTCGAGGACGGGCTCCCCGTTGGCGAGGTTGCGGAGGGGCACGCTGGCCTGCTGGCGGCGTGAGGGCGGGGCAGGAGGGCGGGGGCGGGGCGGGGGTGCGGGCGGGCCTCGCAGACGCCGCGGGCCCCGCCGGACTTCTCCTCGTCCCAGACGGTGACGCGGAGGGCGTCCTTGGCGACGTCGGCGACGGACATCCACTCCGGCATCTCCCAGTCCCACGTTGGGTTCAAGCTCGAGACGCTCTTCGTCTGGCCCCCCGTCTTCCCGTTCAGCTGCACCTTCGCGATCGCGTCGATGTCGCTCCCCGCCAGCATAGCTGCCCGCCCCTCAGTGCCCGCCAAGCGCGCCGCTGCGAGCGGGCACGCACAGTCCACCGCCGGCAGGTTTACCCCCCGCTTCACCCGCACGAACAGCTTCCCGGGGCCCGACGTCTGCCGTCCCACCTGACCGGGCTGTGTCGCCTGAACGGGCTGAGTCGGCTGGACGGGCTGAGTCGGCTGGCTGGGCTGTGTTGGCTGAACGGGCTGGGTTGGTTGAACGGGCTGAGTGGGCTGGACTGGCTGAGACGGCGTCGCCGGCTGCGCCATGACGCGTGAGTGCAGACAGCATCAGCGTTGCCGCGGACCGGACCTGAGGGTTTGCGGGCGTCGGCTGGGTCGCCGCCTGGTTGGCCGGCTGCGCCACCGGCTGCGGCGGAGCGGGGGGAGGCGGGGCAGGGGGAGGCGGCGGCGAGGTCCAGGCCGCGTGCGTGGCTCCCTGCACTGTCCATCAGTGACCGCCTGGGGCCGGGCGGTGCGCAGGCTGCGTGGGTAGTCTACGCGCCGTCGGCACAAAGTGGAGCTCGACGAGGATCTCCCCGAACGTGTCGAACTGCTTCCCGAGCACCTTCTCATTTGACGCCGTTTGGAACATCTTTAGCGGCACGGGGCGCTGCCTGCGCACGGATCCCAGCGTGCTTGAGCGCCCCCAGTGCTCCCGACACGCAGCGGTACGTACCCTGTCTGCTCAGTTCTGGGGATGCTGTTGGCGAGGTCCTTGAGCGGGAACAGAGCCTGCGCCGCAAGGTTCGGGCACACGACACCGGAGCCGGGAAACGAGCCGGTGCACCTCGCAGACGCCTCTCGCAGCGCCGATCTTCTCTGCGTCGAAGACTGCGACTTTGAGAACATCCTTGTTCGCGTCGTTTACCGGTAGGCGGTTAGCCTCGTAATTCCACTTCGGGTTCCGGTCGGTCTGCTTCGAGGATTCGCCGAGGAACTTGTCATTGATGTACAATTTGGCGATGGCGTCGATGGAACCAAAAGCTGCGAGCAGTGAGGCCCAGGAGGCGGCGGCTACTCGCGCCTAGCCCGAGCGCACTGTCAACTTTGGGCAGATTCGTCGCGCTCTTGACGCGGACAAACAGATCGCCTGAAACCGCCGCCATCTTTGCTTAGCTACTGTTGCTGCAGCACTGAGGGCAATCCCGACGAGGCGTTCGGGCGGACGATGTCCGCTGCGGCGCGCTGTCGGCTAAGCTCGGGGAAGGCTTCTAAAGCTAGCGCCTGTCTCCCCGCATATCGTGCCGCGCTACGGGCGCTCCCAGTGGCCTGCGCCTGGCTCACTTTTGAACCGCCTTTTTTTCGAGCTGGGGTACGCCCCCAGTAGAGACCGTTGTCTTCAAGACGTGGCAGCCGTTCAGACAGCCAGAGCGTCGGCCGGCCTCGCCTCCAGCGCCCCAGGTCGCCAGCAGCGCACTCGAGCAGCACCTCAGATCAGCAGCGCTGCGCTGGGCTTCCCGAGATGGCGTCGCAGGTTTGTCCCCCGCCCGGGCCGCGGGGAAGGCGTCCGGGCGCGTTCGTACGCTCTGACCGTCCTTCTTCCTATAATGCAGAGGCAGCAGCCCTCTGGAGGCGAGGACCTGAGCATTTTGGAGCAAATACGCCGGAGCTTCGAGTGGCTCGCCCAGCCGCATGCTCAGAGTGCGCTCTGCATGCCCGTCCGCTCGGGAAATGATTCTTACGAGGGTCATTCGCCAGATGAGCATGCAAACGCCACGGTGACAGAGAACACCGGCCGCAGGTTCCCAACCCCCCGCTTTTCGAGCGGCGTGGAGGATCTCGTGAACGTAAGTCGCTGCAACCTTATCGGCTCGCCGATGCTTTGGTTTTGATCACGCATCGCTCCCCCTGAGCAGTTCGACGCAACTGAGGAGTCGGGTCGCGCCCACGGGCCCAGTCCGGCCCGCGAAGTCGGGTGTCTGCCGACGATCATCCAGCAGCCCGGCTCATCCGGTGGCGGTTTCACATTCAGCACCGCGTCGTCTCGCCAGCGAGCCGGCGCCGAGTCGCCGGCGGGGAGGCAGTCGACTGGCCCGACGCGGCCGGGGAGCGGGCGGAGCCGGCGGCGGGAGTCCCGCGGGGCGCCCTCGTACCGCTCGAAGTCGCGCCGCTCGGCGCTCGAGCGAGAGGAGGAGTTCAAGAAGAAGGCCATCCAGTGCGCGGCGATCGCCCGTTCGTGTGGGCGGGGTGCCGGGCTGACGGCAGGGCAGGATCTCGGGGGAGCTGAACGCGCTGGCGACGCAGCTGACGGAGGACCACGTGCTGAACCCGAAGGTGCACAAGCTTGCCGAGGAGCTGGACCAGCTGCAGGACCCGACCAGCCGCCGCAACAACTCCCCCACAAAGCTCGAGCAGCGCCTCAACACCATCTGGGCCCAGAGCCGCGTCCGCCCCGCCGCCCCGCGCGCCCTCCTCGCCCCGCCGGCGATCCCCGCGGCAGATCCTCCACATGAGCTACAACAGCATGTCGACAAGCGGGAGCGGGGTCTTCCCGTTCGGACTCAAGGGCGCCCTCGGCTCGTCGATGGCCTTCAGCGGTGGCGCCCACTCGACGTCGGTCTCCTTGGAGCTGCCGCGCGGGGCGCCCACCTCGGCGTACACCATCGGGCCGATCCCGCAGGCGGCGCCCGTCTCGCCGGACAGCAGCGTGAACCTGCAGTCCGCGACCGCCTCCCCGGCCGCCCTCGCCGCCTCCCCGGGGCGCCCCTCGGGCCCTGTCTCCGCCCACTCCATCTCCGGTCTCCGCGCCGAGGCCTCCCCCGCCTCCGTCCGCGGCGGCGCCTCTTCCGCGCGGCCCTCCTCCGGCAAGCCGCCGGCCGGCCCCGCCGCCGCCAAGACGCCGAGCCCGGGCCGCGAGCACGGTCGTCCCTCGCGGTGCGCTGCGCCCCTCCCCGGGTACGCGTTGCGTCGCCCGCCGACGCCCTCGCAGTGTGATGGTCGCGTCGGCTAAGGGCCGGGGCGGGGCACCTGGGCGGTCTGCTGCTGGCGGAGGTTGCGCTTCAGGCGCTCGATCTCCTGCCGCAGCTCCCCGACCTCCTCCTCGGGGGGCCGGCCCCGCGGCCCGCGCCCCGCCCCGCCGCCCCGCCCCGTCCGCCGCCGCGAACGGGTCCTCCTCCACGTACCCCGCCCGCGGCGGGGCCGTCGCGCCCACGTCCGGCCCGCCGCCGGGCCCCGCCCGGGGCCCCCGCCGTCGCCGCGCCCCAGGCCGCGCGCGGGACCGGCGGCGGCGCCGGCATCGTCCCCGCCATGCCGTACGGCGCGGGGTAGGGCGCCGGTGCGTAGGGGTACGGGGGCGCGGCCACCGGCACGAAGCCCGGGTACGGCGGCATGGCGTAGGGGTAGGGGTAGGCGGGGCCGGGACGAGCATGGAGGCGGCGAGGTCGACGGGGGCGGGGCCTGGCGCGGGGCTGCGCCGCGGGGCGGGACGTACTGGTAGGTCGCCCCGGGGCTCTGCGGCCGCCCCGGCGCCGCTGCGCCCTTCGAGGGCGACCCCGTCGCGCTCGCCGGCCGCCGCCGCCCCCCCGTCTGGCCCAGCGTCCGCCCCGCCGTCCCCTCCAGCGGCCGCGGCGGAGACTGCGGCGGCGCGCCGTACGGGGCGGCGTAGGGGTACGGGGCGGGGACGGGTAGGCGAGGGGGTGGCGAGGGGCGGGGCGGGGTAGGCGGGGAGGGGCGCCGGGGCGGGCGGGGCGTAGTAGGGGTCCGGGAGGGGCGGGCCCCAGTCGCCCTCGCCCGAGCCGTACGGGTCGTCCGGCTGCGCCCCGGCCGGCTCGAGGCGGGCGCGGCGGGAGCGGGCAAGGCGGGGGCGGGGCGGGGGCAGCGGACCGCGTCGGCGTACTGGAGGCGGACCTGGACACGGCCGCGGATCTTGCCGTCGTGCTCGGCGTCCTGCTGGAGCGTGCAGATGATGTCGTCGAGCTGGTGCTCCCGCAGCGTCGAGAGGGGCAGCTGCGACTCGCCCACCAGCCGCTCCGCCACCTCGTGCCCTCCCCCGTCACGTCGAAGATCCCGATCCGCAGGAACCCGTTGCCCCCGCCCGCGGCCCCGCGCCGGCGCCGGCGCCGCCTTCTCCGCGCGGCGCGGCTGCGGCGGGGCGGGGTGAGCGGGGCGGGAGGGCGGGGGCGGGGGCGGGGGCGGGTGCGGGGCGGGGGCGAGGGCCGCACGCGGGGCGGGCCGATGTACTGGAGGCGGAGGAAGGCCTCGGGGGAGGCCCCCGCGTAGCGCTTCCCCTTGGGGGCGGCGAGGCGGAACCACTGGGCCGTCTCCTGCTTCACCCCCGCGTTCCACCCGGCGAGCTCGGCCAGCGGGATGCGCAGCAAGCCGAGGCACTCCTCGGGGCGCTGGGCGCGGGGCAGGGGCCGGTTGGGCTTGAGGCCGCGGAAGACGGTGAGGAGGAGGACGTCCTTGTGCTCCAGGTGCTCGCTGCCGCCCCATCAGACGACGGCAAAGCAGGGAGGGGCGGGGCGGGGGCGGACAAGAGGAAAGAGTCGTCGAACTTGACGGCGGCGCCGCGGTCCCCGGGGGCCAGCGCCACCCGCGCGCTCCGGCACCGGTCCCCGATCGCCACCTCCGTCCACACGTACGTCGTGTAGTCGGGCCCCACGCCGGCGGCGAAGGAGGGGCTCGAGGCCGGGAGGCGGCGGACGCGGAGCTGGGAGAGCTTGAGCTTGCCCGAGCGGCGCTGCTCCTCGCCGGCGAGGGGGTACGGGGTGGCGACGGAGGTGAGGGAGGAGTAGGAGGCGAGGGAGAGCTCGTCGACGAGTTCGCCGGCCTCCGACCCGAACGCCTCCGACGGCGCCGGCCACCGCGCCTCCGCATCCTCCTCCAGCTCCGGCTCGGGCCGCGGCCTCGGGGGCGGCGGCGGGGGCGGGGCCGGCTTGGGCGAGGGCGGCTTCTTGACGACGGAGGAGGACTTGACGGCGCGCACGGCCCGCGCCCCGCCCCCCGCCACCGGCAGGTCCCCCGCCGGCTCCTCCGGCTCCACCACCGGCGCCTGCCCGCCCCGTCAGGCGGGGCCGGGCCGGGGCGGGGAGGGCGGGCGGGGCGGCACCGGCTTGATGGGCCGCTCCATGGTGCGCGAGGGCGGGACCTTGGGCTTCGGCGGGGGCGGCGGGGGCGGCTCGGGCTCGGCGGGCGGGGGCGGGGGCGGGGCCGGCTCGGCCTTCGGGGGCGGCTTGGGGGCGGGGGCGGGGAGGGGCTGGAGGTCCTTGTAGAGGGGCCGCCAGAGGCCGCGGAAGACGAGCTGGCCGGCCGGCTGCCCCTGGAAGACCAGGGGGACGTCGATGTCGTCGGACTCGGCCCCGCCGGGGCCTCGGGCCCGGGCTTGGCGATGCGGCGGATGTCGGCGACGGACATCTTGGCGGAGCCGACGAGGTCGTCCTTCGCGAGGGCCTGGTCGTCGAAGACCTCGAAGGTGACCTCGGAGGCGTCCCCCGCCACCTCGAAGTCGATCATCGCCTTGAACGCCTCCGCCCAGTCCGGGTCCGCCCCCTTGGCCTTCCCGTCCTGGAACTCGCACGCCTGCCCGTCCACCGACACCTTCACATACGGGTCCAGCGAGCGGTACTTGCTCGGCTTCCGCAGCCCCCGCGCCCGCAGCGCTGCCACCGGCGTCGGGCCGGCGGCGGCGGCGGTGGCGGGGGCGGGGGCGGGGGCGGGGGCGGACGGCGGAGAAAGAGGGAGCCGGCCTTCATGCCGGGGCCGTTGTAGGCGCCGCTCTTCTTGCAGGCGCGCGGGGCCTTGATGGCGGCCCCCTTCTGCGCCTCGATGACCCGCACCAGGACGACCACCTTGGTCGGCTCCGCGGGGCTCGGCGCCTTCCGCCCCGCCTCCAGCTGCACCTCGAACACCGACTTCGACACCGGCTGCGCGCCAGCCGCCGCAGGTCGGGGGATGCGGGGCCGGCGGGTGCGGGGGCCGGGCGGGGCGCCATTGCACCTGAGCGAAGAAGTCCTTGACGTTCTTGCGGGCCTTGCCGAGGAGGTTGTCCACCTTGGCGACGTCATCGTCCCACAGCTCGAGCTCCAGCGCCTGGTCGAACTCCACCAGCACCCTGCCCCCCGCCCCGCCCCGTCGCCCCGCGCCCCCCTCGCCCCGGCGGGGGCGGGGCGGGGCGGGCGTACACGTCGTCGAGCTGGTCGTTGAAGGTGACGAGCTCGCCCTTCTGGTCCTTCACCGTGCGCGTGCGCCGCTCCTCGCCCTGCACCTTCAGCACCACGTACGGGTCCGACGTGTTCTTCCCCACCAGCCGGAAGTCCGCCGCCGGCACGTTCTGCCCGTAAAGCACTGCGCCCCGCCTCAGCGCCGCCGGCGGGGGCGGGCCCGGCGGGGCGGGGCGGGCCCTTGAGGTTGAGGACGAAGCGGCCCGGGGAGAAGAGGGCGAGGTCGATGGGCGGGGCGGTGCCGATGAGGGCCTCCTCGGCGGCGGCCTCCTGCTTGGCGACGACGACGGCGGTCGAGGCCGGCCCCTCCATCTTCTCCGCCGCCTGCGTGATCTCCTCCTGCTTCGTGAACTTCGGCACGTAGAGCATCTTGACGACGACCTGGGAGGGCGGGCCGGGCTGCCCCGAGGTGCCCCCCTCGAGGTTCCGAGTGAGCGTCTTCGTGCCGCCCCCGGGCCCGGGGCGCCCCGCCTCGGAGATCGGAATCTCCACGATGCCGAGCAGCGTGTCCGGCATCGGCGAGTTGTCGTCGTAAAACTTGAGCTGGATCGTCTGCCCGGGGTCCCGCAGCGGCCTGCCGCCCCGCGTCAGGGGGAGCTACGCGGGGCGGCCGCCGGGGGCGCACAGCTGGTACTCGTCCTCGAAGACGGGCGAGTCCTGCTCGTCCATGATCTCCGTCCGCTCCCGCCGCCGCTTCTCCCCGCTCACCCACACCTCGCAGTACGGGTCGCAGAACTCTGCCGCCCCGCCCTCGCACCCCGCCCGGCGCGGGGCCGGCGCGGGCGGGGCGGCGGGCGCACTGGAGAAGACGAAGAGGCCCGTCTTCATCTTCAGGTTAAGCGCCTTCTCGACTGCGGCGGCGTCGGCGGGAGCGGCGGGGCGGGCCCGCGCGGGGCGGCGCACTGCGGAGGGTCAGGTCGCCCTGCACCTCCCCCTCGGGGATCTCCGCCTTGTCGCTCTCCCCCGCCGGTCGCACCCGCTGCCGCGTCGCGTCGCCTCGGGCCCGCGCGGGGCGGGGCGGGGCGGGGCGGGGCGGGGCCGCACGGGGATGAACTGGGCCTGGATGGTGAGGAAGCCGACGGCGCGGCTGTGCTTGTCCAGCACCGGCTGCGTCAGCTGCACCACCTGCTGGCGCGCTCGGGCCGGCCGGCGGCGGGGCGGCGGGGCGGCGGGGCGGGGCGGGCCTTGTGCGGGGTGCGCATCTCGGTGCAGTTGAACTCGGCCATGCCGATCTCGTCGTCCTTCAGGAAGTCCTTGTCCAGCACGTCGCACTGCGCCCCGCCCTCGCACCCCACTCCGCCCAGGGCGGGCCGCGCCGCGCACCTTCAGCGTGCCCGAGGGGAGGTCCGACGAGAGCTCGCTGCGCCGCCCCTCAGCCGCGGAGGGGGCACAGCGGGGCGGGGCGGGGCGCGGACAAGGGCGGGAGGAGCTCATTCCAGGCGGGGTTCAGCTCGTTGTCGATGACCTTCGTCTTCTGCACCTGCTTCCGCAGCCGCACCCGCACGTACGGGTCCGACACGTCCTTCTTGTCGAACACTGAGGTCCCCGCCCCCTCGGCCCCAGGCCCGCGGGCGGGGGCGGGGCGGACGGGGCGCACGGCTGGAGTCCATGTTCATGATGTCCTTCCCGCTGACGACCTTGACGAAAAGGTACGGCTTCGAGCTGTCGGGCGTCGCCCCCGGCGCCACCAGCGTCAGCGGCACCCCCTGCCTCGCCATCCCGTCAGCCCCGCCAGGGCGCAGCGGAGCGGGGCATGCGGACGGGGGCGTGGGGGTCCTGCCCGGGCGGCTGCGGGGTCGTCTCCACCGCGGGGCTCCACGGCTGGAAGGCGGCCCCCTGCGGCCGGCGTCGGCGGCGCGGGGAGCGGCGGGGGCGGCCGGGCGGGCCTTGGGGACGAAGTGGAGGTCCAGGACGACGCTGCCGTACCCCGGGAGCGGCTTCCCCGTGTACGCGTTGTTCCCCTCGAACTTGACCATCGGGAACGCGCGCCTGCCCCGGCGTCGGCGCCCGGCGGGTGGCGCGGGCGCGCGGGGCGGACCCGAGGACGGGGTTGGGGGCGGGGGAGGCGAGCTGGGCGAGGGGGATGGAGACCATGCAGACGCCGCGGGACTTGCCGAAGGTCTCCATGTCGAAGACCTGCACCTCCAGCGTCTCCGTCCCCACGTCCTGCACGTCGCTGCCCGCCCCGCTCGCCCCGCGCCCCGGCGCCCCAAGCGGGGGGGCGGGGGGGGGGGGGGGGGGGGGGGGGCGCACAAGGGCCGCTCGGGGACGCCCATGGTCTTCTCGTCCCAGACGGGGTTCAGGCTGTCCTTCCCCTTGGCCTCCTTGGTGAGGTGCAGCGTCTTCCCGCAGATGAGCTTCACGAAGGCGTCGAACTTGGACGTCCCCATCATCCCGCTGTCCACCGCCGGCAGGCTCGTCGCCCCCTTCACCCGCACGTACAGGTCCCCCTTCTTCGGGTCCCCGTAGTACGCGCCCGTCCCCGGCCCCGCCGCCGCCCCCGCGCCCCCAACCGCAGGCTGCTGCTGCGCTGCGCCACTTGCCGCCGGAAGGGCGTTCCCGGGCGCCGGTGTGGCCGTTGCGCTCGCGGGCGGGGGCCGAGGCTTCTCCCAGGCCGGGGTAAGTTCGTCCTGGGGCGGGGTCAGCGGCGCCGGGCGGGGCGGGCGGGGCCGGCGCACGGTGAAGCGGAAGCACAGGTCGAGGACGATTTGGCCGTACCCTTTGGCGTCCTTCTTGTACGCCTGCTTGGTCTCCTCGTCGTCCGCCGGGGTGAACTTGCCCAGGTCCACGGTGAAGCTAGCGCTCGAAGCGTGAGGCGGCGAGGGCGCGCGGGGCGCGGGGCGGCGCACTCGAGGACGGGCTCCCCGTTGGCGAGGTTGCGGAGGGGCACGCTGGCCTGCTGGCGGCGTGAGGGGCGGGGCAGGAGGGCGGGGGCGGGGCGGGGGTGCGGGCGGGCCTCGCAGACGCCGCGGGCCCCGCCGGACTTCTCCTCGTCCCAGACGGTGACGCGGAGGGCGTCCTTGGCGACGTCGGCGACGGACATCCACTCCGGCATCTCCCAGTCCCACGTTGGGTTCAAGCTCGAGACGCTCTTCGTCTGGCCCCCCGTCTTCCCGTTCAGCTGCACCTTCGCGATCGCGTCGATGTCGCTCCCCGCCAGCATAGCTGCCCGCCCCTCAGTGCCCGCCAAGCGCGCCGCTGCGAGCGGGCACGCACAGTCCACCGCCGGCAGGTTTACCCCCCGCTTCACCCGCACGAACAGCTTCCCGGGCCCGACGTCTGCCGTCCCACCTGACCGGGCTGTGTCGCCTGAACGGGCTGAGTCGGCTGGACGGGCTGAGTCGGCTGGCTGGGCTGTGTTGGCTGAACGGGCTGGTTGGTTGAACGGCTGAGTGGGCTGGACTGGCTGAGACGGCGTCGCCGGCTGCGCCATGACGCGTGAGTGCAGACAGCATCAGCGTTGCCGCGGACCGGACCTGAGGGTTGCGGGCGTCGGCTGGGTCGCCGCCTGGTTGGCCGGCTGCGCCACCGGCTGCGGCGGAGCGGGGGAGGCGGGGCAGGGGGAGGCGGCGGCGAGGTCCAGGCCGCGTGCGTGGCTCCCTGCACTGTCCATCAGTGACCGCCTGGGCCGGGCGGTGCGCAGGCTGCGTGGGTAGTCTACGCGCCGTCGGCACAAAGTGGAGCTCGACGAGGATCTCCCCGAACGTGTCGAACTGCTTCCGAGCACCTTCTCATTTGACGCCGTTTGGAACATCTTTAGCGGCACGGGGCGCTGCCTGCGCACGGATCCCAGCGTGCTTGAGCGCCCCCAGTGCTCCCGACACGCAGCGGTACGTACCCTGTCTGCTCAGTTCTGGGGATGCTGTTGGCGAGGTCCTTGAGCGGGAACAGAGCCTGCGCCGCAAGGTTCGGGCACACGACACCGGAGCCGGGAAACGAGCCGGTGCACCTCGCAGACGCCTCTCGCAGCGCCGATCTTCTCTGCGTCGAAGACTGCGACTTTGAGAACATCCTTGTTCGCGTCGTTTACCGGTAGGCGGTTAGCCTCGTAATTCCACTTCGGGTTCCGGTCGGTCTGCTTCGAGGATTCGCCGAGGAACTTGTCATTGATGTACAATTTGGCGATGGCGTCGATGGAACCAAAAGCTGCGAGCAGTGAGGCCCAGGAGGCGGCGGCTACTCGCGCCTAGCCCGAGCGCACTGTCAACTTTGGGCAGATTCGTCGCGCTCTTGACGCGGACAAACAGATCGCCTGAAACCGCCGCCATCTTTGCTTAGCTACTGTTGCTGCAGCACTGAGGGCAATCCCGACGAGGCGTTCGGGCGGACGATGTCCGCTGCGGCGCGCTGTCGGCTAAGCTCGGGGAAGGCTTCTAAAGCTAGCGCCTGTCTCCCCGCATATCGTGCCGCGCTACGGGCGCTCCCAGTGGCCTGCGCCTGGCTCACTTTTGAACCGCCTTTTTTTCGAGCTGGGGTACGCCCCCAGTAGAGACCGTTGTCTTCAAGACGTGGCAGCCGTTCAGACAGCCAGAGCGTCGGCCGGCCTCGCCTCCAGCGCCCCAGGTCGCCAGCAGCGCACTCGAGCAGCACCTCAGATCAGCAGCGCTGCGCTGGGCTTCCCGAGATGGCGTCGCAGGTTTGTCCCCCGCCCGGGCCGCGGGGAAGGCGTCCGGGCGCGTTCGTACGCTCTGACCGTCCTTCTTCCTATAATGCAGAGGCAGCAGCCCTCTGGAGGCGAGGACCTGAGCATTTTGGAGCAAATACGCCGGAGCTTCGAGTGGCTCGCCCAGCCGCATGCTCAGAGTGCGCTCTGCATGCCCGTCCGCTCGGGAAATGATTCTTACGAGGGTCATTCGCCAGATGAGCATGCAAACGCCACGGTGACAGAGAACACCGGCCGCAGGTTCCCAACCCCCCGCTTTTCGAGCGGCGTGGAGGATCTCGTGAACGTAAGTCGCTGCAACCTTATCGGCTCGCCGATGCTTTGGTTTGATCACGCATCGCTCCCCCTGAGCAGTTCGACGCAACTGAGGAGTCGGGTCGCGCCCACGGGCCCAGTCCGGCCCGCGAAGTCGGGTGTCTGCCGACGATCATCCAGCAGCCCGGCTCATCCGGTGGCGGTTTCACATTCAGCACCGCGTCGTCTCGCCAGCGAGCCGGCGCCGAGTCGCCGGCGGGGAGGCAGTCGACTGGCCCGACGCGGCCGGGGAGCGGGCGGAGCCGGCGGCGGGAGTCCCGCGGGGCGCCCTCGTACCGCTCGAAGTCGCGCCGCTCGGCGCTCGAGCGAGAGGAGGAGTTCAAGAAGAAGGCCATCCAGTGCGCGGCGATCGCCCGTTCGTGTGGGCGGGGTGCCGGGCTGACGGCAGGGCAGGATCTCGGGGAGCTGAACGCGCTGGCGACGCAGCTGACGGAGGACCACGTGCTGAACCCGAAGGTGCACAAGCTTGCCGAGGAGCTGGACCAGCTGCAGGACCCGACCAGCCGCCGCAACAACTCCCCCACAAAGCTCGAGCAGCGCCTCAACACCATCTGGGCCCAGAGCCGCGTCCGCCCCGCCGCCCCGCGCGCCCTCCTCGCCCCGCCGGCGATCCCCGCGGCAGATCCTCCACATGAGCTACAACAGCATGTCGACAAGCGGGAGCGGGGTCTTCCCGTTCGGACTCAAGGGCGCCCTCGGCTCGTCGATGGCCTTCAGCGGTGGCGCCCACTCGACGTCGGTCTCCTTGGAGCTGCCGCGCGGGGCGCCCACCTCGGCGTACACCATCGGGCCGATCCCGCAGGCGGCGCCCGTCTCGCCGGACAGCAGCGTGAACCTGCAGTCCGCGACCGCCTCCCCGGCCGCCCTCGCCGCCTCCCCGGGGCGCCCCTCGGGCCCTGTCTCCGCCCACTCCATCTCCGGTCTCCGCGCCGAGGCCTCCCCCGCCTCCGTCCGCGGCGGCGCCTCTTCCGCGCGGCCCTCCTCCGGCAAGCCGCCGGCCGGCCCCGCCGCCGCCAAGACGCCGAGCCCGGGCCGCGAGCACGGTCGTCCCTCGCGGTGCGCTGCGCCCCTCCCCGGGTACGCGTTGCGTCGCCCGCCGACGCCCTCGCAGTGTGATGGTCGCGTCGGCTAAGCGCCCGTCCGCCGCCGCCGGCGCCGCCGCCGGGTGCGCCCCCCGAACGCTCGCCCGCGGGCTAGAGGCCGACGACGCGGGCGCAGGCGGGCGTCAGAGCGGCTGCGCGAGATGGAAGAGCAGCTGCACAAGGAGCGGGAGGCGGTGCGGATCCTCATGGCGCGCCTCCAGGAGGAGATGAAGGCGCGCGAGGAGGTCGAGACGAAGGCGAACGTCTCGCAGGAGCAGCTCGGCCGCAAGGACCTCGTCCTCGCCCGCGTAGGCCCCGCTCCCACCGCCGGCGCCGCGCCGGCGCGCCGACGAGCGGGGCAGATGACGTCGGACCTGGTGTCGCTGCGGGACCAGAACGACGCGCTGGCGCAGGCGATCGCGATGCTGAACACGCAGAAGTGCGAGTGGGAGACCCTCGTCGAGGGCATGGAGGAGCAGCTCGACGACATCCGCGCCGAGTGCGAGGCGGACGCCAGCCTCCGCGCCCACCCCGCCGCCCCCCTCGCCGCCTCCTCCTCCGCCGAGCGCGCCTCCGCCGCCGTCAGCCTCGCCCGCGCCGCCCGCGCTCTCTCCGACGCCAGCCCGGCGCCGGCCCCGCAGTCGCGCCGGTCGGGCGCCAACTCGGGCCGGCCCTCGCCGTTCGCGTACCCTGCGGCGAACTCGGTGGACGGGAGCGTCATCTTCGGGGCGCGAGTGACGAGGCGAGCGCCTCGCCCGGCAGCCGCCCGCAGTCCCGCCGCGCCAGCGACGGCAGCCTCCTCCCCGCACCCCACGGCGCCGGCGCCTTCCCATCCCGCAGCGCGCCGCCCACCCCGAGGGGCGCATCTCGGCCCGCAGCCCGGCGCGGGGTCGGAGGTCGGCGCGTCGCCGGCGGCATCGGCGGCCCTGGGGTCGCCGGCGGATGTGCACAGCGTCTCGCCCGGCGGGCACCTGCGCGTCGGCCCCGCCGGCTACGCGGCCTTCGAGAGCCCCGCGCAGGCCGCCGGCGCCCTCGCCCCGGCCGCCGCCTCGGCCCGGCGCTCGGCGGAGAGCACCTCGCTCACGGCGGGGCGGGCCCCGTTCCAGTCCCCGATGAACGAGAAGGCGGTGCGGCGCACGGCCGGCCTCTCGGCGGCGTGCCTGCCCGAGGCCGAGCCCGTCGAGCAGCTGCTCGCCCGCATCTCGCGCGAGGCCGAGGGCCTCGCCGCCCCGTCCCCCGCCCGCAGTCTCCCCCAGGAGCTCGCGGCGGCGGGCGTGATGACGCCGGCGCGGGCACGGGCGCCGCTGGTGAGCGACGCGAGCGTGCTGGGGGCCGCCGGCGCCGCCCTCTTCCTCTCCCCGGCCGGCGCCTCCCAGGCCGCCACCGACGGCTCCGAGGGCCCCGACGAGCTCTCCTCGCCGCTGCCCTCCGAGCGGCCGGAGGCGGCGGGGAGAGCCCGCTGCGCACGCCGCCGGCGGTGCCGCAGCCGGCGGCGGGCGTCTCGGCGCGGGTGGCGTCGGCGCAGAAGTACAACGCGGGCGTCTTGTCCAAGGTCGCCATGTTCGAGCAGGCGATGACCCAGCTCCAGGCCCGCGCCGCCGCCGCCCCGCACGGCCCCGCCCGCGCCCCATCGACTCCACCCGCCGCCTCGCCTTCGCCCCCGCCGCCGCCCCGAGCGCCTCGACCCTCTCCACCCGCGCCACGATGCCAGTCGCCGTGCCCCGCCCCGCCCCGGCGGCCCCGGCCCCGGCCCCGGCGGCGGTGGAGAAGGAGCCGCTGGAGCGGCTGCTGGCGCGGGTGAGCGAGGGAGCGTCCTCTTCGGCGCCGCCGGCCTCGCCGCCTTCGCCTCCCCGGCCGCCTCCGCCCCGCGCACCTCCGCCCGCCCGAGCGCCGGCGCGACGCCCTCCCCCGCCGCCTCCGAGCTGCCCCCGCGGGCCCGCTCGTCAGCGAGGGGAGCCTCCTCTTCGGCGCGGCCGGCGCCGCGGCGCTGGCGTCGCCGGCGGCGGCGTCGCTGCGCAGCTTCGCCTCGCCGCTGGGCTCGGAGCCGCGGGCCTCGGAGTCGACGATGGGGACGGACGGGGGCGAGGAGGAGCGCGACGCCGAGGCCGACCTCGAGGCCGGCAGCGAGGCCGGGGCCGGGCCCGAGCAGGCCGAGGAGGCCTGGGGCGAGGAGGCCCCCGCCGAGGAGTACGACGACGACGAGTACGGCCCCGAGGAGGACGACGAGGAGGACCGCACCGAGGAGGACGAGTACGACGAGGAGGAGGAGCCGCTCTCGCCCCCTGTGGAGGCCCGCGCGGCGCCCCGCGAGGAGACGCCCGTGCAGGCGGCGGCGCCGCCGGTCTCCAAGGGGGTCCTCTCGGCCATGAAGCACCACGTGGACGTCCCGTCGCGCATCGCCCTCTTCGAGCCGGAGCGGGCGGCGGCCGTGGCGCAGCAGACCTCGAGCCGGCGGCTCCTCGCCGGCCCGCCCGTGGAGGAGGAGGAGCTCGCCGGCCTGCGGCGGCGCATCGTCGAGCTCGAGGCGCTCCTCAAGCAGGAGAAGGAGACCGTGCGGCTCCTGCAGGCCAAGCTCGAGGAGAAGGCGAGCAAGGAGAACAACCGGGCGACCTTCCAGGCGGCCCGCATCCAGTTCTGGAAGACACGCGCCGTCAAGGCCGAGGCGGAGGACAAGGACGCCCTCAAGGCGCAGGTCTCCGCCCTCGAGCGCCAGCTCCTCCAGGTCCGCCCTCGTCCACCCCGTCCCTCGCCTGGCCCCTCTGACCTCCCCCGGCAGGTGGCCCGCGCGACCCTCGCGGCCAAGACGGCGCGGGCGGCCCGGATGCCGAGCGCCGCGGTGCAGACCTCCCCCGGCATTGCCGCGCGCGCCTCCGTCACCCGCCTCCCCCGCACCTCCTCCACCGCCGACGCGGCCGGCAAGGAGGGCCTCCCCACCCCGCGCGCTCCGCTCGCCGCCCTCCCCCGCAACTCCAGCTCTCTCCGCGTCTAGACGCACCCCTCAAGGCCCGAGCGGCCCGCGCGACGGCGCCGACGGGCCCTCCCCGACGGACGGTCGAGTGACGACCGGACGCTTCCGTAGATTGTAGGCTCTGAGGCTCGGTAAAGTAATGCTGGCTCGGCCGCAGCTTTGAATTCAAGTCCTTTTTTTCCTGCGAGCCTACGATGCACGGTAGAGCACAAAAGCACTGCCAGAGCTCGAGAAACCGATGGCCCGACTCTGCGGTGGATCAAATTAAGCGGGGAACAAGTCTACAAGGGGTACAACAGTTCGGCTAGCTAACTTCGGCCGCGAAGAGCACATCAGCTTGGCAAAGCACGCCCGAATCTTTGCACGCAGCTAGCAGCAAAGGTTGTGAATCAGCGGTTGCTAGCCCTGTTCCAGGACGTCGGAAATGGACGGGGAGGGCGAGGTGACGGCGGCGGCGGAGACAGTGGAGGAGTCGAAGCCTGGCTCAGCGTCTGAGCTTGCACCCGCTGCGGCCGAACCCGGCGAGTTCGTCGAGGACGAAGCTGGCGCGGTCTTCGTTGAGAAGACGCTGCGGAAGTTCAAGATGCAGCTTAATGAGTTTCTCGGCGAAGAAGAGGCCTCGCAGCCCTCGCGCCCGCCCTCGGAGCCTGTAGCCCAGCCCGAGGAAGAAGACGACAACACGCCGAAGGAGCATGCGATCAAATGTGGGCTCTCGCGCAGCCTCCGATCCCGCGCGTGTGCTAAACCAACGCCCGTGCGCAGGCTCGGACTGCTATACTTGGGGCAGCGACAGCGTGGGGCAGCTGGGGCACGGACACGGTCGAAACATGTGGGAGCCGACGCTGCTGAAGACACTGCGCTTCGCGGACTTCGAGTACGCGTCTCAACCGAGCTACAAGATCTCTTGCGGCTTCCACCACGCTGCCGCTGTGTCGGGTTCGCGCAAAGTGCGGCCCCCGCCCCCGGGCTCCCGCTGACGGGGCGCGCAGACGTGGGCATGTTCACGTGGGGCTCCGGTGAGTACGGCCAGCTGGGCCACGGGGAGAACACGAACGTCTTCACGCCGAAGCTGGTCGAGGCGCTCTCCAATCGCCGCGTCCGGCGCGTCGCCTGCGGGACCAACCACACCATGTGCCTCACCGGTGCGCCCGCCGCGCCGCGCCCCTCCTTTCCTTCCTTTTGGGCGGCCGCCGACGGGGGCGCAGACTCGGGGCAGGTGTTCACGTGGGGCCGGGGCAAGCACGGGCGGCTGGGGCACGGGGACGAGAAGGACGCGTTCCTCCCGCAGGAGATCGACATGCTGCGCTCCAAGCAGATCGTCCAAATCTCCGCCGGCGGCGCCCACAGCGCCGCCCTCACCAGTGCGCCCCGCCCCGCCCCGCCGCCGATCGCCGGCGGCGGGCCGACGAGGGCGGGTGCAGGCCTGGGGGACCTCTACATGTGGGGCAACGGGCAGGCGGGGCAGTTGGGGCTCGGGGAGAAGCACGACCAGCGGACGCCGGGGCTGCTGCGGGCGCTGCAGGGGAAGATGATCTCGGTGGTGAGCTGCGGGGAGCACCACACGGCGGCATGCACGGACGCCGGCGAGCTCTTCACCTGGGGCTTCGGCGTCCACGGCCGCCTCGGCCACGGCGACGAGCAGAGCCTCTCCGCCCCGAAGCTCGTCGAGGGCCTCAAGGAGAAGCGCGTCGTCCTCGTCTCCTGCGGCGGCTACCACACCGCCTGCCTCGCCTACGACGCCCCCGACGGCGCCGGCAGCGACCCCAAGGAGGTCTTCACCTGGGGGTCCGACCCGCCCGCCCCGTCCCGCCCCGCCCCGCCCCGGGTGAAGCCGACGCGGGACGGGCAGGGCGAACGGGTACGGGCAGCTGGGGCACGGGGACTCGAAGGATCTGCTGCGGCCCAAGCGGGTGAAGGCCCTCTCCGGCCGCGCCGTCTGCCAGGTCGTCTGCGGCTCCTGGCACACCGCCGCCACCGACGGTCCGCCCCGCCCGCCCGCGCCCCGCCCGCCGCCCGGCGCTGAGGGGGCGGGGCAGTGAACGGGTACCTGTACGCGTGGGGGTGGGGCGAGGAGGGCCAGCTGGGGCACAACAGCGAGAAGAACGTGCCCAAGCCGGCCGTCGTCAAGAAGCTCTCCCGCAAGCGCGTCGTCCAGTTCGCCTGCGGCTGGTCCCACATGATGGCCGTCTGCGGTCCGCCCCCCGCCCCGCCTCCCCTCCCCGCGCCCCGGGCGGCGGCCGACGGGGCGGGTGCAGCGGAGCGGGACGCGCAGCAGGAGGAGGAGGCGGCGGCGCGGCGGGAGGAGCACAAGGGGAAGCAGCGGAAGAAGGAGGGGGAGGAGGGGAGCCCCGACGGGCTCTCCCCCGACGAGGAGGCCCCAGCCGGGCCCTCCGACGCCGAGGACCGCCGCCCCGCCCCGGGCCCCGGCCCCGCCGCCCCCGCCGCCGCCGCCAAGCGCAAGCCGGCGGCCCCGGCGCCCGGGCGAACAGGACGGGCCGGGGCGCGGCGCCGAGCGGGGCGGCGGGGCGGGCGGCGCCGCGGCACTCGAAGAGCCCGCGGGAGGGGGAGTACGGGCCGGAGGCCGGCGAGGCATCGGGGAGCGGGGCGGAGGGGACGCGGCTGCCGCCGATCGCGCGCTCGGCGATGGGCCCGGGGCCTCCCGGCAGGTCGTGGGGCCCAGCAGGGCCACTCCCCACCAACGCCGGCGGCCAGCGCACGCCCCGCAGGGCGGCCCGGGGGCCCGTCGGGCCGGCCCCCAATCCCGCCAACCGCGGCCCGAGGGCGCCCCGGCGCCGGGGAGGCGCGCCGGCTCGAAGTCGCCGCCGCGGGAGCCGGGGCGGCGCCGGGGCGGGGCGGGGCGCGGGAGGTGAACCCCGAGCTGGAGGCCCGCGTGCAGGCCCTCACCACCAAGCTCGAGCAGGCGCGCCCCGCCCCGCCCCGCCCCGCCCGACGCGCCCTAAGGGGTGGCACAGGCGCTGGCGGAGGCGGGGCCCGGGGCGCGGGGCGGGGAGGTCGGGGGCGTGGGGGCCGGGGCGGAGCCGGTGCTGCGGGAGAAGGCGAACGACATGATGAACCTCATCCACGAGAAGGCCAACAACGACATGCTCGCCGTGCGCCCCGCCCCGCCCCGCCCCGCCCTCAAGGGGCGGCCGTGTCGAGCCGGGGCGGCGCAGCGCGTCTTCGACCTGCGGGAGCGGCTGGAGGCGATGGAGCACGGGGGCGCCGAGGCCGAGGAGCTGCGGCAGGCCCGCGCCGAGCTCGCGCAGGCGGAGGCCGACCTGCAGGACCCGGCGGCGCGCACCCGCTTCATCGAGAACGCCCGCCAGACCGTCCTCCGCGAGTTCGCCTCCTACCTCCACAACGCCGCCGCCGCCGGCCCCCGCCCCGTCCCCGCCGCCGTCTGAGGCGCGCCGCCGCGTCCCTAGTCCGCCTGTACATCCCTGCCTCCCCGTCGCCAGATCGTTCAGTGATTATCATAGCCCTAGAGGCCTGTCGCAGAGTTGTAGGTTTTTTCACAATTGGAAGCTGTCTAGAGCTCTCCCGGCTCAGAGTCCCGAGTCTTTGACACGCGAGCTCACTGCAGCTGCGACTCCTCCTGCCACATTCGACGACGGCAGCGGCGATTCCTCCGGGGAGGGGGATACACGGACCAAGCCCCTCGCTCTGCAGCTGCAGCGCGTGGGACGTCCAGCTGCAGCCCGCAGCGGACCGAGCCAGTTCGAGCTTTGCAGTAGCCTTTTCATTCGAGCTAGAAGCGGGGAGCGGCCGCCTCCGACTGCCAGTAGGTGACGGAGGCTCTCGCAGCCTCACCCGCACGGTTTTCCGCGCGGAGACCTTGGCCAGGCTCGCCACGGCTTCCGAAGCGCGCGGGCGCCGCGCTCGCGGCCCGGCGCGGCGGCAGTATGGGCTGCTGCAAGTCGAAGGCGCCGAAGGGCTTAGCGAACGCGAATGACGTTCTTCCGATTAACGATGTCATCGTGGAAGTTGCAAATGAGAGCGGTCCGGGCCGCCGGCAGTCACTCCCAAGCGCGAAGTCCGCCGCCGTCCCGTCCCTCCTTTCGGGGGCGGGGCCGGAGCGGGTGGAGCGGTCACCGGCGAAGCCTTCGTCGATTATGATGGCGGCGGCGGTGGGGCGGCAGCTCGCAGCCCTCCCGTCGGCGTCGAGTGCGGACCTGCCGCCGCTGGCCTCGAAGAGCGCGGCGGACACAGTGCTGGCGCGCACTCGCACCGTCCGCGTCTACGTCTCCACGACGTACCGTGCGCCCTGCCCGCCCGCCCGCCGACAGCCATGCCGCGCCCGACGAGGCGCCACGCAGCGGACATGACGGAGGAGCGGGAGGAGCTGCAGAAGCTGGCCCCCGAGCTGCAGCGCGTCTGCGCCCAGCGTGACCTATTTTTCCTCCTCGTAGACATGCGCTGGCAGGTGCCCGACCCGTTCCGCTGCCCCGCCCGCCGGCGGGGCGCCGGCCGACGCGGGGGCGGGGCGGGCAGGCGACGACGGAGCAGCACGCGGGGGGCGACGTGCTGCGGATCGCGCTGGAGGAGATCGAGCGGAGCACGTACTTCGTGGGGGTGCTGGCGGAGCGCTACGGCTGGCACGAGCGGGACGCGAAGAAGCCGCGCGACAAGGTCCTCACGGCGACGCTGGACCGGGCGCAGCCGGCGCACGCGTGGCTCGCCCAGCACCGCGACCGCTCGCTCACCGAGATCGAGATCCAGTACGCGGCGCTGCTGGGCGACGCGCCGACCTCGCGGCGCTCCTTCTTCTACCTGCGCGACCCGCGCTCGGGGGCGAGCCAGGCGGCCCCCGCCGAGAGCCCCGAGGCGGCGGCCCGGCTGAACGAGCTCAAGGCGGCGATCCTGGAGCGCTCGGGCGGCCGCGTCCTCCAGAACTTCCACAACGCCGCCTCCTTCGCCTACGCCTGCGCCGGCGACATCGCCGCCGTGCCCCCGCCCCGCCCCGCCCGCCCCGCCCCGCCCCGATGAGCGGCCGCTGAGCTCGAGGGCGGGCAGGCGGTGGAGGCGGACTTCGGGGCGGGGGCGGCGGGCCCGATGGCGCGGGACGTGGCGGAGGAGACGGGCCAGCGCCTCGCCGCCCGCGCCGCCCTCGCCGCGCACGTGCCCGACGCGCAGGCCCTCCAGGACATCGCCAACTACTGCGCCAACCGTGCGCCCCCGGCCGGCGCGTGCTGCCGCGCGGTCGGCCGGGGTGACGGGGGAGGGCAGCGAGCGGGGTGGCGCTGCTTGTGTCGGGGGCGGCGGGCGCGGGGAAGACGACCCTCTTCGCCTCCTTCGCCCACCGCTTCAAGCGCGACGAGGGTGCAGCGCTGTGCGCCCCGCCTGCCGCCCCGGCCTCTGAGCGGCGCCAGGGGCCGTGCTGCTCGAGCACCACTTCGCGGCGACGGGCGAGAGCGCCCGCCTCTCCACCCTCCTCCGCCGCCTCGAGACCGTCCGCCCCGCCCCCTTCCCTTCTCTGCCCTCCGATGCGAGGCGGGGGGCGGCAGGCACTGAAGATGCCGCCGTCGGCGCCCTTCGACGGGGCGGCGAGCGGGGCGCAGCTGGCCCGGCAGGGCGACCGCTGGCTCGAGTCGGAGGGGGCCGCGCTGGGCCCCTCGCTGCGGGCGCGGGCGATGGCGGAGATGCGCGCCGCGCAGCTGCTGGCGGGGGCCCTCTCGCGCGCCCCCGCCGGCACCGTCCTCCTCCTCGACGGGTGCCCCCCCCCCCCCCCCCCACCCCACCCCCCCCCCCCCCCCCCCGCGCCCCCGCGAGGCGAGGCTGAGGGCGCGCCGGGCAGGCTGGACGAGCTGGCGGCGGAGTGGCCCTTCCTGGGCGGGCTCGAGTGGGTGCCGCGGCGGCTGCCCCCCGGGGTCGCCCTCGTCCTCTCCGCGGCGGGCGGCCGGCCCCTCGAGGCCGCCCGCCAGCGCAACTGGCCCGAGACGTACCCCTCGGGGCTCGCCCAGGCGCAGCAGGCCCAGGCCGCGCAGCTGCTCCTGCGGGCCCACGGGCGGCGCCTCGACGCGCCCCTCGTCGAGCTCCTCACCGCCGACGAGGAGAAGACGGGGTACCCCCTCTTCCTGCGCCTCGTCGCGGAGGAGCTGCGGCCGTACACGGCGGAGCAGGCGGACCAGGCGCGCCTGGAGCAGACGATCGTGGAGCTGCTGGTGCAGCCGACGCTGCCGGCGCTCTACCGCGCGCTGCTGCGGCGCTGGGCCAAGGAGTGGCCCCGCGCCGCCGTCCCCGCCGCCCTCACCTACATCGCCCTCACCCCCGACGGCCTCGCCGAGTCCGAGATCCTCGCCCTCACCCGCGCCCCCGCGCGCGAGTGGGCCGGCTTCGCGTGGCGGGCGGGGCCGACGCTGGAGAACCGCTCGGGGCTGCTGCGGCTGGGGAGCCCGTACCTGCGGGAGGCGGTGGAGGCGGAGTACGACGCCGCCGAGGGCTCCCACCGCGCCGCCCTCGCCCACCGCGAGCTCGCCGCCTTTTTTAAGGAGGCGGCGCGCCCCGCCCCGGCCCCCAGCCCCGCCCGCAGCGCTTTGACGCGCCCCGCAGCCGCAGGGCCCCGGGCGCAAGGGGCGGCGGGAGTTCGAGCGGCTGGAGCACCTGCGGGGCGCGTGCGACGCCGAGGAGCTGCTCAAGGAGGTGGCCGTCCCCGCGACCCTGCTCGACGTCGCCCACCGGGCCCCCGGGTCGCTGGCGCGGCACCTGCGGCTGCTGCGGGACTGCCTCCCCGAGGAGCGCATCGCGAAGGAGTTCGGGGAGCGGTTCGTGAAGGCGGCGGGGGCGGACCCCGAGGCGGCGGAGACGGCGGCGCTCTTCCTCTACGAGGCCGGCCTCCCCGCCGCCGCCCAGAAGGCCCTCGAGGGGCCCGGCGCCCGCGAGGAGCTGCCCCCGCCCGAGTCCGGCCCGGGCTCCCGCCCCCTCCTCGTCGAGCCGGGCAAGGCCGTCACGCAGGCCATGCGCGAGGCCCTCGCCAAGGTGCCCCGCGCCCTCCCGGCGGCGGGACCTGCCGGGCTCACGCGCGGGCAGTTCGCGGAGGAGCAGAAGGGGCGGGAGGATGACGAGCGGCGGGCGCCCAAGGAGCGGGCGCTGGCGGCGCTGGTGAAGGAGATGGCGGCGGGGCGGGCGGACGAGCTCAACCGCTCCCTCTGGCTGGACGACGCCGTGGAGGCGGGGATGGACGCCAAGAAGGACCCCGCCACCGCCGCCACCGCCACCAAGGCCCGCGCCCTGCTCCTCCAGGCCCGCACCTTCACCGCCACCGCCCGCCTCCCCGCCGCCGGCCGCTGCCTCCACGCCGCCCGCGCCGGCCTCGAGGCCTGCGGCCACTCCCGCACGCCCCTCTACCCCAAGGCCCGCCACCCCGCCCCCCGGCCGGCGGCGCGCGGGGCCTGAGGGGCGGGCAGGTGCTGCACGGGATCGCGGACTACTACCTCGCCAACCTCGACGACGCCCGCGCCGTCAAGTCCGCCCCGCCCCGCCCCCGCCCCGCTGCCCCGCCTCCTCGCCCCCGACCCCGCCTGCCCTCTTCCTTCCCGCAGGTACGCGAACCTGGCGCTCTACTACATGCTGCAGGACCCGGGCTCGAGCCTGCGCGCTGCCGCCGCGGTGCTCGACACCAAGGCCTCGGCGCTGTACGCCACCGGGGACTTCGAGGCGGCGGTGCTCGCCCTGCGCATCGCCCTCTCCATGAAGCTCGCCGTCTTTGGCCCCGCCGGCCCCGCCGTCTACGAGGGCTACTCCCGCCTCGGCCGCGCCTACCGCGCCCTCGGCATGGACGGCCGCGCCCGCCGCTCCCTCGAGCAGGCGATCCCCGGGCTCGAGGGCGGCGAGGGCGGGCCCGGCGGGGCGGCCGCGCCCCTCGCCGAGGCCCTCGCCGAGCTCGCCCTTGTCCTCCACTCTTACGTCCGCCCCCCCGCCCCCTCGCCTCCTCGCCTCCTCCCTCCCCCGAACCCGCGCTGGGCAGGGCCAGGCGGGGGAGGCGGGGCGGGTGATGGAGCGGGCGATCGGGCTGCAAAAGGAGCTGCACGGGGAGCGGGCGGGGCCGGTGGCGCGCTCCTACGCCGCCCTCGGCGCCATCCTCGAGGAGGCCCACGCGCGCCCCGCCCCCTCCCCGCTTTTCGCCCCCCCGCTCACCCCCGGGGGCAGGAGTACGACCGCGCGGTGGGGGCCTACGACGCGGCCCTCGTCGCCGCGTGCTCCACCGGCAACGACTCGCCCCACTACGTCTCCATCGCCGTCCGCCCGCCCCGCCCCTCCCCGCCTCCCGCCGCCCGGGCGTCTCCGAATTGGGCGCGCAGCGGTGCCACGTGAAGGCGGGGCGGGAGGAGGAGGGCCTGTGGATGCTGCGGCAGAACCCGTCGTGCGAGGGGGCGCCGCTGCTGCTGCGGCGGGTGACGAACGGGAACGACGTGTTCGAGGACGAGACGGCGATGGTCTCCCCCGAGACGCGCTGCACGCGGGTGCGCCTCAGCGAGGGCGTGGAGGCCCCCGTGCACCCCGCCCACGCTGCCCGCGTCCTCGGCCTCCCCGGCGTCGCCATCGTCGGCTCCGGCCGCGGTCTCTTCGCCGTCGGGGCGCCCCGGGCGGAGGGCGGGTGGCCGGAGCTCCCGGGGCTCCCGAGCGCGTGCCCGGGGCTCGTCTCGTGCGCCTTCGCGAGCGTCGCGGCGGGCAACAACGTGATCATCGTCGTGGGGACGAGCGAGGGCGGGGTCGCCGCCTTCTCCCTCGCCGCCGCCGTCCTCGAGGGCCGCGGCCCCGGCGCCGCCGAGTGCGTCGCCGCCGGCAACGCCCGCCTCCGCCTCACCAAGCTCGAGGGCCCCACGACGGCCGTCGCCGCCGCCGACGCCGGCCGCGTCGTCGTGGCGGCCCGCCAGCACGTCGCCTTCGCGTGGGACCTCGAGGACCCCGCCCGCAAGGCCGTCGTCTTCAAGGGCCACGCCCGCCCCATCACCGCCCTCGCCGCCGCCGCCCGCCAGGCGCGGCTGTACACGGCGGCGGAGGACGAGACGGTGCGGGCGTGGGACGCGGCGGGCGGGTGCCTGTGGGTGGCGGAGGCGGCACAGGGCCCCGCGCGGGGCCTCTCGCTCCTCGAGGAGGCCAACGCCCTCCACACCGCCTCCGACGAGTCCGCCCTCCCCGCCCCGCCCCGCCCCGCCCGCCCTCTGCCGCCCCGCTCACCCCTCTCCCCCGCAGCTGCACCCTCCGCTCCTGGCAAGAGGCGCGCCCTCTCCGTCGCCCCTCGTTGACCGCGCGGCAGCGCCTGACGCCGGGCGCAGGCGGGGGGCACCTGCTCGCACACGCGCCACATCTCCGCGGTGCCCCCCGCCCCCACCCCCTCCCCGCCCCCGAGGCTGAGGCCTCGGCGCAGCCGACGGGCGTGGCGCTCTCGTTCACGCGGCGGCGGCTCGCGGTGGCGTGCGCGAGCGGCGAGCTGCTGCTCTACTCGGTGCCGGGCCTGCGGCGCCTCACGCGGCTCGGGGGCCCGATGCTGCGCTCGGCGGGGCGGATCGTGGCGATGGCGGTGGCGGACTACTCGTGCGGCTACGCGGCCGTCACCGCCCACGCCACCGGCGCCGTCATCGTCCACGCCGGCATCGCCGACAAGTCCGCCCCCCGCCCCTCCCTTCCACCCCCGCGACCGCCCCTGAGCTGGGCGGCAGGGAGCAGCGGAAGCAGGCGGCGCGGCTGGCGGCGGGGCCGACGGGGGTGGCGATCCTGCCGCGCGAGCGCCTCGCCGTCGTCTCGGACGCGGCGGGGGCCGTCAACGTCGTCGACTTCTCCGCGTGGCTGCTGGCGGAGCAGGCGCTGCTGCACGCCGCCCCGGACCCCGCCCGCGCCGAGGCCGAGCTCCTCGCCCTCGCCCGCGAGCGCGCCGAGGCCGGCGAGGGGCCCGCCGCGGGGCCCCTCCCCGGCCCCGCGCCCTCCGGCGAGGGCCCGCCCTCGCGGGCCTCCTCGCGGGCGCCCTCGGTGGACCTCGGCTCCCGCCCCGACCTGCTCGCCGTCCCCGCCGCCAAGCGCCCGCCCTCGGCCTCCTCGTTCCGCACGGGCCCCTCCGAGTGGGGCTCCCCCGCCCCCGTCCAGCGCTTCCCCGGGGCGGCGCGCGCCCCCGCGGGGCCCGCCCCCGCCGCCGGCGGCCTCGGCTGGCTCGTCCTCCGAGGTGCCCCCCCGCCCCGCCCCGCCCCGCGCCTCTCTGACGGGGCCGGGGGCAGACGTGTGGCACGAGTGCAAGCTGCGGTGCGACGGGATCACGGTGGCCCCCACGCACGGCTTCCGCGGCTTCTGCAAGGTCCCCTCGGGGCGCCACCGCATCGACGTGGGGACGCCGGAGGGGGAGTGGATCCCGTTCGTGGTGGACGTGCCGGCGGGGGAGGCGGTGGTGTACCGGCAGGACCCCGACACGCTCGAGTTCGAGGAGGACTTCGCGGGGCTCCCGATGGCCCGCGTCGCCCTCGCCGGCGGCCTCGACCACGCCATGCTCGAGTACCCCGCCGCCTTCTCCATGGCGCCCCCCAGGGACCCCGCCGGCGTCGGCCGCAGGCTCAACGCCCCCGGCGCCCCCGCCACGCCGGACCTCCACGTCACCCCCGCCTCGCCGGCCCCCACGCCCCCGCCCCCCGCCCCGGCCCCCTCCAACGCCCTCCCGCATCCCCCGCCCTCTCCCGTCGACCCCGCCGCCGGCGCCCTCGGCTGATCCCCGCGCCCCTCGCCTGACCGGGCCTCATCCCAGCCCCATGGCCAGCCACCCCGTCGCCCCGCCTCTCCAGAGTGCCGCAGCGTCGATCCCCGCTCCCCGGAACGCATCGCAAAGCGATGCCACCTATCCCATGCATGATGCTTCATTTTTTTGAGCGTTCGAGATTTAGCCTTTGCCAGCTGCATGGCCCCGGGCCGTGCACATGCACATGCATGCGCGGCCTGGCCAGCAGCCCGGGCCGGCCTTGCCCCGGCCCGGGCCGGGCCGTGCTAATGGCCGAGTCGGCCGGCGCTGGCGCCTCGCCCGCGAGTATACGTGTACGTATATACGTAGCCTGCACCTTGTATCAGCCAGCTTATAAGCTTTAGCTAGCGCTAGTCCTAGTTTCAATTTACAAGTTACCGTACGTACGCATCGCACTGCAGCGCGCATTGTTTTTGCAAGAAAAGCGAGATTTCGATGCCCGCCCGCCCGCCCCCCCCTCCATCCCCCCCCCCCCCCCCCCCCCCCCAACTGAACCAGAGACTCTTGTATGCTACGAAGCCTCGCACCCCGGGCACCCGGACCCTCGCTGCCCGCATCGAGAGCGCGGCGGGAAAAAAGCACGCAAACCTTAAATGAGGCCCTATCTAGTCTCTTTTCTGCGCTGCGCTAGCGGGTCATCCGCGGTTCTCCTCGGGCTTGACGCGGTAGATGCGGACGATCCAGTTGGTGGTCGTGTACGCCTCCTCGATGTACTGCAGGTCGAAGTCCTTGTTGCCGATCTCCACGCCGCGCACGCGGTCCCAGCCGGCCGGCTTGCCGTACTCGGTCATCGTCTGCCCGAAGCGCCAGTAGCACATCTTGTACATGAGCGAGTTGAGCATCGCCGGCGTCCCGTCACGGTCCACGCGGAACTCGCCCTGCGCAGCGGTCAGCGGGGGATGGCAGGGGGCAGGCGCGCGGGACGGGCCTGGGAGGTGAGGTAGTCGCTCTCCTTGATGACGGGGAAGACGCCGCCGCCGATACGGACCATCCACAGGAACTTGTTGATATCTGCGGGGTCGGGCGGGCCGTCAGAGGCGGGGAGGGGCGCGGGGCGGGGCGGGGAGGGGGCGGGCCGTCGGAGGCGTAGCCGGTGAGACCGCCGAAGACGACGAGGACGTAGTCGACGTCGAGCATGCGCATGATCTTGATCGCGTCCTCCTCGCGCGACGCCATGGCGCGCCCCACGGTCGCGATGTGCGTGTTGTTCCACGTGTTGTTGTCGACGATGATGGTGCGGTTGCCCATGGCGGTGATCTGGTAGCCGTAGTCCCACCAGGACATGACCTTGGAGTCGGGGGCGGTGTTCATGTTGAGCCAGTGGTACGCCTCGCGGAAGTCGTCGAAGATGATGCGGTTGCCGTCCGACTGCTTGGCGGCGAGCACGATGGAGGGGGAGGAGTAGGCCTCCGAGGTCACCCAGGTGCAGTGGAAGATGTAGAAGCAGAGGAGCAGCGTGAGGCCGACGACCATCACGTACGCCACCTCCTTCTGGATCGAGATGGCGTTGGGGTCGGCCTTGGCGGCCTTCTTCGGGTCGGCCTTCTTCGCGCGGATGTGGCGCATGTAGGTCTTGAGGGTCGAGGAGACGGCGACGCCGGAGAGGACGCACGCCGCCGGCGCGAGCACCAGCATTAGACGCACCATCACCCCCTGCCCGCCCCGCGGGGTCAGCCGGGCGGGGCGGGGCGGGGCGGGGCGGACGGCGAAGTAGACGGAGGTGATGCCGTAGAGGACGATGAAGATGTTGGCGTCGGTGAGCTTCTTGAAGCAGAAGTAGAGCCCGGCCGGCATCAGGAAGACCAGCAGGTGCAGGTCGAAGAAGAACGACGACCACGTCGTCGGCTGGTGCTCCGACACCGACGCGATGATCGGGATGTGCTCCTTCGCGTACGTCGGGTCCAGCAGCCTGCCGTCCCTCGTCAGCGCCGCCTCCAGTGGCCGCGCGGGGCGAGGGGAAGGGACGTGTGGCGCACGAGTAGAAACGGCCGGTCCAGGGCGAGATGTCTGCGCGGGCGGGCGGGGGCGCGCGTGAGGCCGGCGGGGAAGGATGGGGATAAGGAAGAGGAAGGCGGGGAGGGGCGGACAGCCGGTGGCGGTCATGACGGCGACGCCGACGGCGGCGGCGGAGCCGGCGACGGTGAAGGTGAAGCGGGCGAGGCGGCGGAAGACCTCCGGCGAGAGCGTGCTCTTCATCCACAGCACGAACTGGTACAGCTGCGCCCCCCGCGCTCAGCCCGCCCCGCCGGCGCTTGGGAGGGGCGGGGCGGACCATCATGAAGCCGAAGACGCCGAGGGCGGCCATGTGCTCGGAGGACTGGACGGCCTGGAAGCCGATGAAGCGGATCTGCATGGCGAGGAGCGTGCCGACGACGTAGAGCGTGGTGTACGCGACGACGAGGCGCTGCGAGAAGCGGCCCGAGACGATGAGCACCAGCACGTAGATGGGGATCAGGTTGATGATGAAGATGTAGCCTCCCCACGCGCTCGCCATGTACAGGTACGCGAAGCACGCCATCAGCGACCAGAAGAGGGAGCCCGTGTTCACGGCCTGCGGCGCAGGCTCGCGGGGCGCGCAGGGGCGGGAGGAAGGAAAGGGCGGGGAGGGGGCACCTTGACGAAGAGGTAGAAGGTGGTGATGAGCGCGAAGATGGCGACGCCCTCGTTATCGAACGAGCCGGCCACCGAACGCGAGATGTAGCCTGCGGCGGCGCTCGCGCTGGGCGGGAGGAAGGGGGCGGGGGCGCGGGGCTGCGGAGGCGGGCGGACCGGGGACGAGGGCGATGAGGATGGCGGAGACAAGGCCGGTCTCCGTGTCGCGGATCTCCTTGCCGAAGAGGTACGTCACCATCGCCGTGTTCGACGCGAAGAAGGGCGCCGTCAGCACGCAGACGTTCCGGATGTTCACCGCCAGCGCGATCTTGTTCAGCGCCCAGTAGAGCACCGCCGAGGTGTACATCAGGCCTGCCCGCCCGTCGGCCCGCCGCCTCGCCCGCCCCGCCGGTGCGCCGCCCGCGCACCCGGATAGACCGTGCCACCGATGATACGCCCCAGAGGATACCAGGTGAAGTCATCAAACCAGTTGATGAACTTGTAGAAGCCCTCCGCCACGAGGTACTTCGTCGTCCGGAAGTTGAAGTAGCTGCGCGGAGAGAAGGAGGGAAACCCAATGAGCGGTGCCGCTCGCACGAAGGCCCGCGCCGGGAGCAGCGGGGCCTGACGGGGATGGTCACGGCCACGCACGGATCGAACTGTTGTCAGCAGGCGCGCCGGCGGCGAGCGAGCGAGAACCGAGTCAGCACAAAGGATCTGCAGCCAACGCGCGAGCGTCGGACGGCCGGCGGAGGCTCGCACCTCGTGGATGACTGCGCGGGACGGGAAGACAAGGCTCGGTCAGCGCCAGCGCAGGCCGCGAACAAAGCCGTCGCTTTCGACGCACCAGATTCATAGCGGAGGATTGAGAAGAGGCGGACGGCGAACGCTGGGAGCGGGTCAGAGGGAACACAAGCACTCGTCACCCCGCGGCGCATACCAAGCAGGTAGATCGCGAAGAGAGTAACCAGCTGCACGAAGACACCCTGCGAAGCGCGCCGCGTTAAGCGAGGGCGCGAGTTCGGCCAGGATGGAAAACGGAGGTCGGAGGTTCGAGTGGCACAGCGTAGTGACTGCAAGGACACACACCTGCTTGTTCGCAGGGATCTGCAGTGCCCTCCTCAGGCCGGCTGGCACCATCGTGGCTGCACTCCTCTACCCCGCTTGCGCTCACCCCCCCCTACACTCCGACGAAATCGACCGGATGGAGGGTCGCGCGACTTTCTCATCGCCTTTCTCGGCATCTGCGAGGACTTCGACTTCCGCGCCGGTCGCTGGCCCGTCCGGCGTTTCCGCCTGCTCGACCGGCGTGGTCCGGGCGCGTCCGCTCCCCCTCGCCGCATCGTATGCGTTCGTAGGTGGGTGCCATTGCTGCAGATTCCTGCCAAGCGCCTCACTAGCACGAGGCAGCGGAGCCGAGGACGCCCGCGCGGCGTTCGGTGGTCTGGGCGTCGGCGCCGTCGTCAAGAGGGATGCCGCCCGGAGCATGGCGTCTCTGTAGAAGACTCTCCGTGCGCGCAAGGCGGCGCGCTCACGCGCCGAGCTGGAGCGGAGCGGGTGCGCCGGCGCCGCGAGCGCGTGCGCCGGAGTGCTGGCGGCCGAGCTGGCGGGGCGGGGCGCAGGCGGGGCAGCGGTGTGCGCGCTGGACCCATCGATCGTGATCCGGGGGGCGCGGGAGGAGGAGCTGGAGGCGGTGGCGGACCTGCGGGCGCGGATCTTCCTGACGTCGCCGCAGGAGCTGGCGGCCTTCCCCGTGCTGCGGGGGGAGATGCTGGTGAACCTGAAGAAGACCTTCCACCGGTGCGCCGGGGCGCTCACGGGCGCGGGGCGCGGGGCGCAGCGGGGCCTGGTGAAGCGGGCCGGCAGCCCGGACCTCCTCTGCGTCGTCGCCGTCGAGCGCGGGAGCGAGGCCCTCGTCGCCAGCATCGACGTCGCCATCCTCCCGCCCCGCCGCGGCCTCTTCACCGCCGAATGGGAGGCCCGCCTTGCCCCGCCCCCGCTCCCCCCGCCCGCGCCCTCAGGGGTGCCCGTGCGCAGGGCTCGGTGCGGGCGTACATCAGCAACCTGACGGTGGAGGCGGCGTTCCGGCGGCGCGGCATCGCCCGCGAGCTCGTCACAATCGCCGAGCGCCTCGCCTCAAAGGCCCGCCCCGCCCCGCCCCGCCCCGCCCCGCCACGCCCGCCCCGCCTCCGCTCACAGACCCCCGTGCAGGTCGGCGCCAGGCACGCCTACCTCCACGTCTTCGAGGTCAGCCCAGACCCGGATCGATATCGGGCCCATGCGCGCGCCCCGCACCCTCTAAGCTCGGCGCGGGGCGCAGGACAACGATACTGCGCGGGTGGTGTACGAGCGGATGGCGTACCGGCCAGACAAGATGGACCCACCCACCGTCCTCCTCTTCAACCGCAAGCGCCGCGTCCGCATGGTCAAGCCCCTCCCGGACCCTGCCCAGCCCGAGCCCCAGCCCGAGGCCTCCGCCGCCCCCGAGCCCTCCGCCGCCCCCGCCGCTGCGGATCCTGAGGCTGCAGCCCACTCGAGTGCGAGCTAGTGCTGCGCCGTTTGTTCCGGCTCTAGATCTAGTTTACCGTTTGAAGCGCGCGCGCGCGACCCGGTGACCTGCGGGCAGCTGCAGGCCGCCAAGGGTGCCGCAGTGCACGTCCCGAGCCGCTGCGCATGCCACTGAGCCCGGGGCCAGGCTGAGCTCATGATCAAAGCTAGCGCTATAGCTAGCGCTCGTGTCCTCACCTCACTGAGTCAGGGGCAGACCCAGCGCGCTCAAAATCGTGATCGATCAGGCAGGGGAAAGCAGGGAACATGTCCGGGGCCGCTAAGCGCTAGCGCTGCTGCCCTGCAGGTGTCCCAGCGAAACGCGTGAAGTCATCATGGCTCGTTGCGAACTGGCCCGGCTGCTCATGCGTTTCTAGCGCTTGCTCCCTTCCGAAGTTCTTGGTGCGGTTGAAACAATCACTCCGCATCCCTCGCGCTCATGCCGCCATCAGTGAACATGGCACACGCCGTCGCGCCTCAGCCTGGCCCCGGTGCGCCACCCGCCGGTCTAGCGATGCCTTCCGGGCCCCGCGCGCGCGAGCCCGTATCGCCGTCGCTCGGAAAAGCTGAGAGCGTCCCGTGCTGACCGCTTGCCGCCGCAGTGCCCAGCAGCTCGTCGGACGCGATACCACCGACTCCGCTGAAACAGTTTTATGAAAGTGGACGCTTCGCGGATTGCTACATCCGCGTCGAAGGCACAGGCGCGGTGTTTGCAGTGCACCGGTGCGCGCCCTTCTTTCTCCGTGCCGCGGCCACTGGGCCGCTTGTTTGACGTTGTTTGCTCAGGGTGATCCTGGCGCTGCACAGTAGAGTGTTGGAAAAACTGGTACAGACCTCGACATTCGGTGAGACCCAGAGCGCGAGCGCGCGCGAGGTCAGAGCGTGCCGCGCTGACGGTCGGCGCGCGCAGACCGGACGGCGCCGATAGCGCTGCGGTTGGACTCTCCGGCGCTGGACGCGGTGTTCGGGGAGGTGCTCTCGTACGTGTACGGGCGGGGCGTGGCGATTCGGGAGTCGAACGTGGTGCCGCTGTACCTGCTCGCGCTCGACCTCGAGGTCGGCTCGCTGCGCAAGGCGGCCCTCGACGCGGCGCGCGGCATCGTGGAGGCCGAGCCGGCGCAGGCCGCCGTGCTGCTGCGCCAGCTCGTCCGCACGCGCCCCCCGCACGCGGCGCGGCCGCTGGCGCGCGAGGACCCGCTTGCCGGGGCGCTCGCCTCGGAGATCGCGGCGCGGGTGCCGGAGCACGCCGACGGGAAGCGGCTGCTGCGGGAGCTGCGGGAGGTGGCGGACGAGGAGGAGCTGCTGGCCCTGCTCGACCGCCTGCGGGGCGTCGAGGCGGCGCTCAGGGCCTCCCCCGAGCTCCTCTCCGCCTCCACCCGCGACCGCGCCGTCGAGGCCCGCGAGGCCAAGCGCCGCCGCGCCGACGAGCAGCGCGGGCGCGGCGACGGCGAGGAGGCCGCCGCCCTCTTCCGCCTCGACGAGGAGGCGGACGAGGAGGAGCCGGCGTCGGCGGCCGGCTCGCTGGCGCGCTTCACGGAGGAGGACGAGCGCCTGATGCAGGGCTTCGTGCAGGCCCTCAACATCGGGCCCTCGCAGCCGATCGCCGTCCCCCGCCGCGTCCGCCCCGCCAACATCGACTTCGTCATCTAGCCGCACCCCCGCCCCGCTCCACCCCTCATTGTCACTGAGTCACCACTTTTTTTTTCGAGTTTCCCGCTTCGCGTAGCCTAGTACTAGTAACGAAGGGCTAGTTTTAGGTAGGCTTGCCGGGGGCAACAGGGGTATACTATAGGTCTCCGGGAGATATCGATAGGTCTTGCTAAGTTGTCGTACTCAGTGACTGTTGTCATCGAAGGTGATATTGATCGATTGAATTCATTATTCATAATTCCCGGAGTCCCGTATGGCCATCATGGCGTTGCGCAAAGCACGGATACCAACACACGAGAACCTGGCCCAGTGGGACCCAGACTACCAAAACGCACTCTAGCGAAATACTCCGACCTCGTTCAATACATTCTGCCCTCTCTAGATCTGCCTTCTGAATGAAATCGGTTATGCACAAGACTCTGAGAGGCTCAGGGCTATCAAATGCAGGTATTACGGGTGTCCGAAACACATAAAAAGATCCTCACCCCACCATCACATTCAACGATACCTAACCCGAGTCACAATATTTAATTCTACGATCCTACTCCCAATCTTGGTGCGCTACCCAACCCCACCCCACTATCGAACACACTGCAAGCTACGTATGAAAGGCTACGAAACTAGCGAAATTATTGCTACGTGCTCCGGAACCCGGGGCTCAAAATTGCAATAAAGCTACTGGTACATGGAGTTACACTTCAAAGAAAGGAGGGGGGCGGCCCCGCGGCTGAAAAAGCGCCGGGCAGGGAGCGGCCCCCCCGCGTCAACAAGTACAACAACAGAGAAAGGGCGGCTAGGGCCTAGAAGGCCGGGGAGCAGACAACGCTGCCGTCGAGGCGCTCGATGGGGCTGCACGAGAGCGCCCGCCGCTCGGCGGCCGTGGGCGAGGAGCCGGGCGAGGAGGCGGTCGAGGCGGCGCCGCTCGAGGCGCTGCGGGCGCGGCCCAGGCGCTCCAGCGGCGGCACCTCGATGGCGGGGAGGGGCGAGGGCGGCGGCACGGGGGAGCAGGGGGCGGCGGGGGAGGCCGCGCCCCCGCAGCAGCTCCCGCCGTCGCTGAGGAGGCCGTCGTGGAGGCACAGCGGCGGGGCGGCGTCCACGGGGAGGAGGCGCGGGGGCGCCGGGGAGGCGCAGGGCGTCGGGCCGGCCGAGGGGATCGGCGAGAGCGAGGGGACCCAGTGCTGCGCCCCGTGCTGCCCGTGCCCGTGCCCCTGCTGGCCCGTCGCCCGACGCAGCCACTTCCTGCACGCCGCCGGGTCGCACACGGGGCGGGGGCGGGGCGGGGAGGGGCGGGGCGCACATGAGGCCGCCGGCGAAGTGCTGGCAGTTGGCCCACTTAAGGACGTAGACGGGCTCCTGCTTGTGCACCCAGTCCGAGACGGCAACGAGGGGCAGCGCGCGCGCCTCGTCGACCACCACCTCCTCCTCGAGGAACGCGCTCTCCAGCCCGGCGTCCGTGCCGCCCCAGCGGATCCCCTCCTCCTTGCACGCCTCCAGCGAGTCGCGGCGGATGAAGCGGATGTCCCCGTTGTGGCACTTCTGCAGCACGTAGAACGTCCCCGCGTGCGTCTCCAGCTGCTCCCCCGTGAGGCCCCGCGCACGCGCGCCGGCGCGGGCGGCGGCGCACGGTGATGAAGTGGTGCTCAGGGCGCGGCATCTCCGCGTCCACGCCGAGCAGCCGCGCCGGGCCCAGCGCGAGCGCGTTCACCATGTCCACGAGCGGGTTCTGCGCCCCGGCAAGCGTCACGCAGGGGCCGGCGGGAGAGCCGAAGAGGCACAACTAGCGGACGGGCGCCCGGTCTCGCCCGCGTCGCGCTGGGCACTCTAAATTACGATATAACTGCGTGACCGCGGGCCGGCGCAGGGAGGCGCGGGGAGACGCGCTGCGCACCACCAGGCGCGACGCCGAGAGGATCAAGGGCGCGCTCCACAGCGCCACTCTCTTGACCGGCTCTTGCGCACGCACGTCAAGCAGGGACTTTGCCGCGACAATGTTCCTGCCGCGCGGTCAGCCGGGCCGCCGGGGGAAGATTCGAGAAGGCAACTGACCCTCGTGCGCGCTCCGCGCTTATTATCTCGTCGGTCAGGTGCACGGAGAAGGCGCCCACAAAAGCACCGACAGGGCCGCCCACCACCAAGCCCGCGGCCCCAGCGGCAAGTCTTGTCAGAACTGCCCCGGGTGATTAGGAGGGACTCGTGAAAAGAGACGGCGCGGAGCGGCTCGGGGGAGAAGACGAGCTTTGTCGCCGATCAATTCACTCTAAATGGCAATCTGGATGGGTCTGCGGGGCGGCGAACCCATCTCCGGAATCGTCTCGACCCTGCGGGCCGGTAGCTCTTCGAGGGAGCTGGAGGGATCCACAGCAGCCGGAGCCTTGCTCTCCACCGACGTGCCCCTCTCTGCCCCGCCGGCAGAGAGGTGTAGGAAGGAGTGCTTCCGGCGCGCCGTCGATCCACGTGATCTAGACTGTGAGGAGTTGTTCGAAAGATGCTGGGCGACGATCGACGCTCTTTCTCGAGGCCGACGCTGATGAGGAAGTTTTCTACTTAAGAGGAAGGTGATCTGGTTTCTGTATCCCCCAGCTGATTCTTCCCCCCCTGGAAGCACGCCGAGCTCACGGCCGTACGCGTCTGGCGTGACTTTATAGCCTTTAGCATGCATATGCGAGGGATCCGCGACCCGGCGGTCCCGCCCTGCAGGCCGATCGGCGCCTTCGCGGCGGTGCCGCCGTCGCCGATCGGGCGGGCGCTGCGCCCGTCGTTCGCTACGGCACCTATTCCGGCAGCACGTGCATCCTCGCGTTTCCGGGGTCGGAGGCGGCGAGCTGCGCCCGACGCGGCAGTGCGCTTCGAAGCGCACTACCGGGCGGCGACGGCGCTGGAGGACGAGGGCGCGCGGCGAGACTTCCAGCTGCGGGTATTGGCGGCGATGCGGCCGTACTTTGAGCAGCGCCTCGCGGCGGCAGAGGCGGAGGACGCGCTGCGCGAGGTCGACGACGGCCTCGCCGACAAGTCCGAGGCGGCGGAGGAGGACGCGGGCGAGTCCGGAGTGGCGCCGGAGCTCGCGGTGAGGACGGCGGAGCTGCGCGCGCGAGCGGCGGCGCTGCGGGGTGCGATGCTGGAGCTGCAGGGGGCGCTCTTCGCGGAGGAGGTAGCGCGGGTGCGGGAGGACCCCGTGCTCGACCTTCTGTGGCCCAACTTCCTCCGCCCCCCCGCCCGCCGCCGCTCCCCGCGCCGCGAGAAGGAGGCGCGCCTGGAGCTCCGGGGGTACGCCTCGGAGGGGCCCCTCCCCGAGGGCGGGGCGCTGCTGGGGGAGCGCCTCTGCGAGGGCCTGCGCGAGGTCCTCCGCACCCGCGCCGCCCTCGCCGGCCACGCCGCCCCGACACCGCCCCCGCGTGCCCCTGCGCCGGCGCCGGCGGCGGTGGAGGAGGTGCCCGAGCGGTGGTGGAGTACCTGCGGGGCGGGCGCGGCAGGGGCCCCGCCCGCGCCTCCTCGAGCTCGCCGCGGGGGAGGCGGGGAGGGCGGGGCGGGCGGGGTGGCGGGGCGGGGCCGGGGGAGCTGGCGGCGCTGCTGCTGGCGTTCGACCTGGGTACCGGCGGGAGGTGGAGGAGGCGCTCGCGCACCTCGAGGCGGCCGTGCGCGAGCTCGAGGAGCCGGCCCGCACCGTCCGCGCCCTCCTCCCCTCCTGCACCCTCCTCCTCCGCCTCTCCCACCGCCGCCGCCTCGTCCAGGCCCGCCCGCCCCGCCCCGCCCTGCCCCGTCGCGCCGGGAGGGGCGTGCGAGGCGGGGCGGGCAGGTGAAGCTGGAGCGCGGGGACGACGCGGTGACGGCCGCTCTCGCTGTCGAGCGCCTCACGGGCCTCTTCGCGCGCCCCGAGGGGCCCGACCTGAAGGCCCGCCGCGCCTGCCCTCCCGCCCCGGGCCGGCGGCGGCTGAGGGTGGGGCAGCGGCTGGCGCGGGCGGGGTGCCCCTCGACCAGGTCGTCGACGCCGGCTACGCGTGCGCCCCGCCCCGCCAGCGCAGGCCGCCCCGGGGCCGGCGGGGGCTGAGGGCGGGGCGGCGCGCAGGGCCGTGCTGGTGGAGGAGTTCGACGGGGAGCCCGAGCCGCTGGGCCCCGAGGAGCTCGCCGCCGCCCTCGACTTCCGCCGCGGGGCCGACCCGGGCGCCCTCGCCGCCCGCCTCTCCCTCGCCGCCGCCCACCTCCTCCCCGACGACGACCCCTGACCCGCGCCCTCTGAATTCCACACTCTCGTCTGCCTGCACAGGCTACCGGCCCCGCTGCCGCTCCTCCTCCTCGCGCTCCAGAGGGCCCATGTTCTTCCGCCACCACACCTCCGCCGCCGCCCTGCCGGGCGGGGATCTAGCACCACGCGGGGGCTGGAGCGGGGGCGCGCACGCGGCGGCGAGGGTCGGGAGGAAGACGAAGCAGAGGAGCACGACGGGGAGCGGCGGGTACGTGTCCGGCGTCGGGAAGACCCGCGGGCCCCCCTGCGCGCGCCGCCTCAGCGGGGGCGCCGCCCGCGGCGCTCGATCCCGGCGGAGCAGAGCGCGCGCACCTCTTTGATGAGGACCTGCAGCGGGGCGGGGCGGGTGGAGTCAGATCGGGGCGGCGCGGGGGCAGCGCAGGGCAGGGCCCCGGCTCACGGCCAGAGCGACGGTTCCAACGGCGATCTGATGGGGCGCGAGCGCGCGTCAGGAAGCCGCATCGGCCGCGCCGGCGCCGCAGGGGGCCCGCACCTTTCCGAAGAAGACGGTGTCGCTCTCCACTCTCGGCCCCTGCGTCGCGGCTCGGCTCAGCGTGTGGCGCGGCGGGAGCGACGCCGCGGCGCGCCTTGTCGTTCTCTGCAGAGCACGTGATCGCCGCTCGCCTCGCCGCGCGGCCGTCGCACGGCCGGGTCGACTTTGGCGCAGCGTGTGGGCTCCAGCTCGGGCAGACAGGACGCACGCCGCGCCCGGCGAGGGTCCAGGCGAACTGCCGCGCGTGCCCGAAGGCCGCGTCGCCCCGCCTTCGCTGCAGCTCCGTTGTTGGCCGCGCTGGGCCCGCCAAGCACGCGCTGGAGATCCACGCGTTCGGGCTTGCGTGTGCTGCGCAAGCTCCGGCAAGAGATAGCGAGAACGCTGCCATCCTGGGGCTAAACCGCCAACTTGCCGGCTCAGTTCGTCCACGCTGTATCCCCCCAGCGATGGCCAACGCGCCGAGGCCTGCCTTCGCGGGGCCTATAGCGGCGCTCTTCAGGCCACCAGGAATCGTATTAGCCGGTCTGCGTTCCCGCTCCGGCCGCTCTGGCGCGATCAGATTTCTGAAGGCCTGCGTACGTGCGCTCCCCGCAGGTCACGGCCTTCAGATTTCGCATAGCTTAGAGCGACGGTCGGTCAGAAGTCATCAGTAAGCAGCCCGATCGCGCGTGGCGTGCGGGCGTCGTCCTCGCACTGACCAGCCTCCCCGCAGGCCTCTGCTGACGTTCGAGGCGCGGGCGCTGCGCTCACAGTGGCTCTGCGGAGATGCAGGAAGCGGACTTCTCAGGCGCTCTGCGCTCCTTGGGAGCGCGCAACGGGGCCTGGCCGTCCCGGGCGCTGCGCCGGCTGGCGACCGCCCCGCGCGATCCACAGGCGGTGCCGAAGGCACGCCAGCTATCCGAGGCCTTAGCTACGCGCGCTCAGGAGACGGTTGCGTGCCCGCAGATGCGCCTCCGGTGACGCTGGTCTCGGCGGAGGAGGCGGCACGAGCGGCGCCGGCGAGGCAGTCGACGGCGCCGAAGAAGAGCCTGGGCCAGAACTGGCTGATCGACAAGAACATTGCGCTGAAGATCGTCCAGGCGCTGCGGCTCCCGCTGCAGTACCACCCGGAGTCGCGCAACGCTGCGCCGCGGGTCGTCGAGATCGGCCCCGGGCGGGGCGCCCTCACGGCGCTCATTGCGGGGGAGTACCCCCCGCCGGAGCACCGGATTACCGCGATCGAGCTCGACCAGCGCTGGATCGGCGAACTGCGGGAGCGCTTCCCCGCCGTCGACGTCCGCCACATGGGCGCGCGCTGCCCCCCCCCGCCCGGCCCCGACCCCGCCCGACGCGCCCGCCCAGACGTGCTGAAGGCGAGCTGGGCGGAGATCGCCGAGGTCCCGGAAGGCGAGCTGCCCCCCCCACCCCCCCCCCCTCCCTTCCCGAGCCCCTCCGAGGGTGGCGGCAGGCGGGCCGGAGCAGCGGCTGGACGTGATCGGGAACCTGCCGTACAACATCACGTCGGAGATCCTGTTCTCGCTGATCGGGGGGAGCGAGTACATCCGCCAGGCGGTCATCATGATGCAGCTCGAGGTCGCCCAGCGCCTCGTCGCCGAGACCCGCACCAAGGCCCCCGCCCCCGCCGCCCCCGCCCCGCCGCCCTCTGAGCCGGCCCCCCGCAGTCGTACGGCATCCTCTCCGTGATGACGCAGCTCTACAGCGTGCGCCCCCAGATCGTCATCAAGGTGCCCCCGACCTCCTTCCGCCCCATGCCCGCCGTGCGCCCCTCGGCCCCCCGCCTCGCCTGTGCGCCGCCCCTCGCTCGGGGCCGACGCGAGGGGCAGGTGAACAGCGCCGTCGTGCGGCTCCAGTTCCCGCCCCGCGGCGAGGGCGCCGCCGGCCACGCCCTCGTGCCGCCCCGACCCCGCACCCCGCCCCGCGCCTGGCGAGCGGGGCGGGGGCGGGCAGGCGGGGGCGGGACGACGCACGGGGAGGTGAAGCGGGTGGTGCGGACGGCGTTCCAGCAGCGGCGCAAGACGATGCGCAACTCCCTCGCCTCTGTCGTCGAGGCGCGCCCGCGGCCCCCCCCCCCCCCCCCCCCCCCCCCCCCCTGCCCCCGTGTCCCCACCGCGCGCCGCCGACCCCGCGTGACGCGGCGGCAGGAGACGGGGCGGGAGCTGCCGGCGGAGTGGGCCATCCGGCGCCCCGAGGAGCTGCAGCCGCTCGAGGCGCGCCGCCGGCACCCGCCTCCTCTCTCCGCGCTTGACGCGCCCTGCAGTTCGTGCGCCTCGCGCGCTACTTCTTCGACGAGACCCCCTTCGACCTCGCCGCCCCGAGTGCCTAGGAGGCACCCCCCCCAGCCGCCGACATCCCCCGCGCCCCTGCCCTCGGGCCCTCCACACACTGTCACAGTGTGAGAGCCGAACAGACGAGAGACCATCGGACTGCTTAGGCCCCTGAGGCTGCAGCACCGCATCGTCGCGATCGAGTCGCGAGCCTCTGAAGCCAGGCCCCAGGCGCTGCTGCAGCCTCAGGGCCTGGCAGTGCCGTGGGGGCCCGGGGCCGTCGGACGGGCAGTCACTGAGTGCGGCAGTGCGGCAAGGGTCATCAAGCGCTAGCAGGCTGCTGTGCATGTGCATGTGCACAGTGCATGCCATGATGATCTTGGCCATGGCGGCTCTTTTAAAAATATTGCCGCAGTGCCACGGTGCTAGCGGCGACGCGCGCAGCCCCGGCCCGCGCGCATGCGCAGTGAACGGTGCCCATATGCATGCACTGCGGCATATGGCAATCCCGGATGTCGATCCGGACGTCCCGGAGTCCGCGGCCGGTCACTGAGTCATTGAGTCAACGTTAACGTTGCCACGGCCAAAGCCAATTTGAAAGCCAGGAAAGCCTGACTTGTGGAGGTTTGACGCAAAATGAGAAGCTTGAATTTCGAATCTAATCCGCCGGGCCGATAATCGATACTATGATATCATGATGCTGGCTATATAGCTCAGCGGCTAGCGCTAAAAAAGCTTAAAGGCTTTCGCATGCACACAAGTCGAATTAGAAATCCGATGATCACTGAAAATATTAATGCATATGATCATGATCAGACAATGACCGGTCGGGCCCGGCCACGCTCGCAGGCCCTGAGGCTTGGCGGCGGTCGAGATATACAATAAACGAACGCGGAATCAAAAAAGCAATTGCCAAGTTGCGGAAGAGTGAAAATTCTGAAGAGGCTATGAAACCTATATGAACCATGGCATTGAAAATTGAAAACTACGATACTGAGCTCGGTGGAATCTGTGAAGGTTGCCGCGGCCGCGGCCGCAGCCTTGGGCCTGGCAAAAATACGCTAGCACAGGGCGGGAGGTGGGGCAGTGGGCGGGGCCTATGCGGCGCGGGTGGAGGTGGAGACGGCGCCGGTGCGGCGCTTGGCGTAGAGGCGGGCGAGGAAGGCCTCGAAGAGGCGCTGGTCGTCGGTGCCGAGCACGAACTTGCGCTCCTTGCCCTCCACCGCCGCCTTCAGCTTCAGCGCGTACGCGAAGCCGGCGTACGGCTTGCGTTCGACCTCGTACACCTCGCGCAGCTCGAAGAGCGCCCGCCGCTCCCCGTGGTTGTTCAGCTCGTCGAGCCTGCCAAGGGGCGGGGGCGGCGACGAGTCGCGGGGTCAGTGGCTCCCAGGGCGATGGCGGGGGCGACGGGCAGCGGCGCACGTGTTCTCGCCCATGAGGACGTTCTTGGCGACCCTGCGGCCCGCTCATGAGGGGGCAGGCGGGGGGATCCCGCGGCGGGGGCGCGGCGGACCACTTGGTGGAGAGGGCGCGCTTCTCGCGGAAGAAGACGTTGCCGACGATGGCCTCCGCCTCGGGGCCCGCCGCCAGGCTCGCTCGCCGCGCCCCTGCCCCGCCCTTCGACTGCCCAAGCGCGAGCGCCTCGAGGCTCCCGATCGTCGCCGCCTTGTGCACGATCTCCTCCCCGATCGCCTGTCCCGCCGCGCCCCGAGGCCGCCGTCACGCTTCCCCCCGCCGAGATCGACAATCTAGATCTGGATGTAGAAGCAGCGGCGGCGACTGCGCGGCTGCGCGGCGGGAGCGGCGCACGGGCTTGTGCTCGTGCTCCTCTTCCTCCTCCGGTATCTTCTCCTGCTTGTCGATCGCCCGCTTCTGCTTCTCCAGGTCTGCCCACGAGCGAATGTGCTGAGTGCGAGGACGCATGCGATCGCACGCTCCGAAGGATCGAGCTCGAGTCGGCGTCGCGTCGCGCCGACGTCGTACGCGTCGTGTGCGCATGCAGATCTAGATCTCACTTGTGGCACGGCGCACCTTCCATGAGGGCGAGCTTGATACTATTTGAGCGTCCGCTGGCCAGCATCACCTTCTTGTCGGCTACCCGCTCCGCCTTCTGCTGCACGTCAAGATCGCCGCCGAGCTTTGAACCGTCCGCGTCAACCTCGTGCAGCTTTCCCACTGCCGACACCTTCTTCTTCTCTTCATGGAGCTGTGACATGAGATCCATAGCGATCCTGTGCTGCGCCTCAGGCGCGGATCGCGTATTGCGTACGCGTACGCGCGCGTGGGGCGCAGCTTTGGCTAGCGCTAGCTCGGGCGAGTGCGGCGGCTGCGCTGCTGGGCGGGTGTACGCACGATCCGCCCATCCTCGCTCCGAGACGCTTCTTGCTGGCCTCCGTTGCCATCGCTGAATCGTCGGTCTTGATCTCCAACTGGCAACAAAAACTGATCTGCCGCGCTGGCGCACGAGCTGCGACAGGTCCCGTGATGCTTTCAAGACTTTTTCAGCTTTGAGCTGCTGTCGACCACGCGCGGGGCTGTGTGCCGGAGCGGGCGGCTGCTTGACTCGGTGATGCGTCCCAACCCTGACCCTCCGATAGCAGCACGTACCCCAAGTCCCACACTTCGGGTACGCGAAACCGTAACCGAACTCGAGGCCCAATGCCGTACGTGGAGCCGCTCCTTGTGGCGGCACAGACAGGACCGGACAGCATCAATGGTGAGCTCGTTACTCGCCGACTTCGTCCGCTTTCGCTGCCGGGCCCCACGCGCCGGCGCTGAAGTCTTTCTCTGCGCAGACATCCTTGGATTCTCGACGAACAAGCTCCAGGTGCGCCCTGCAAGGAAACCGCTCGAACTCCACGGCTGCGCACCGCTAAGCCCCGAAGCTCAGTGCACAAGCGCCTAATCTCTAGTAGCTCATGTCTTTAGTTAGCGGCAGCGAGCGTCCCCGCTCGGTCCTCAAGCCGCCCGCGCCTTGCCAGAGCGGGGCGCCGCTGCTCACGCCGCTGACTGCTGGCGCAGATACTGCTGCACGCCATCGTGAAGCTGCTGATGGAACAGAAAGATAAGCTCGTGCACCTGGAGGACAAGCTGAGCCAGAAGGCGAACGCGGTGGTGCGCGGCGCCGGCGGGGCGCGGGCGCGGCGGGGATGCGCTGACGGGGCCCGGCGGGGGCGGGCGCAGGACGTGATCGACGAGCTGGGGCTGATGAAGCGGCAGCTGGCGCTGCTGGAGAAGCTCGGGGTGGGGGCCGGGGAGCCGGCGGCGTCGACGGCGGACCTCTTCGGGCTGAAGGCTGCGGAGGAGGTGCTTGCGCGCGTCGAGGCTCTCGAGCGGGCCGCGGAGGCGCGCTTCGCGAAGAACGAGGACGAGCTGCTGGTGCTCACGGGCCGCGTCGCCAAGCTCGAGGCCGACCGCGTGCTCTGGGAGGAGGAGGCGGCGCAGCAGGCCGCCAAGCTGCAGCGCGGCCTCGAGGAGGTCCGCGAGGTGCGCCGCGACCTCGCCAGGAAGGCCGACCACTCCGAAGTCGCCGCCGTCGACGCCAAGGCCCGACCCCCGGCCCCCGCCCCCCCGGCCCGCCCCGGCGTCCCCCGAGGCGGCGGTGGGGCGCAGGTGGGGAAGATTGAGGAAGGGGTGGCGGCGCTGGAGCAGGGGGTGCTGCAGCTGAAGCGGAGCGTGGAGGGGCGGCTGTTCGAGGTGGAGCGGGAGGGGCGGCGGGCGGCGGAGCAGGTGGGGGAGGTGTACACGGCGTTCAAGGTGGTGGAGGCGGCGGCGGAGGACCACGGGCGGCAGCTCGGCGAGCTCTACCTCGTTAAGGCCGACGTAAATGCGCTCGCGGGCAAGGCGGAGGCCGGGTGGGTGGAGGAGGCGCTGGGGCGGCTGCGGCAGGAGCTGAATGCGCACCTCTTCGGCTGGGGCGACGACGTCGCCCGCCTCCGCGCCACCCTCGAGGCCCGCGCCCCCCGCCCGCCCGCACCCTCCACCCCGCTCACCCGCCCCGCAGAAGCTCGGCCTCATGATGAGCCTGCAGCCGGCCCCCGACTGCGGGGCGCGCCCGCCTCCCCTCTCCTCGCCCGCCTCCGCGCCCTGCGCTGACCGGGCGCGCGCGTGCAGCCTGAGTGCCACGTGCCGCCGATCGCCGGCCGCATGCACTTCCGCTGCATCAGCTGCGACCAGGTCGTCAACGCGTCGATACCCCCCGCGGGGCTCCCCACCCCCTCGAAGTGCGCCGGGGGCGGCGCGGGGAGGCTTCGGGGGGCCGACGGGGGGCGGGGCAGGGTGTTCAACGCGCGGGACGCGTTGCGGGAGGCGCTGGGCGGGCGCGAGGTGCCCCTCGTGGGGAAGGGGGCCGTCTACCGCGGGCGCCACTACCTCGAGGGGGCCTCCCCCGCGGCGCCCCCGCCCGGCGCTCCCGGCCCCGGCGAGGACCCCTTCCCGCCCTCTCCCGACCCCTCCTCGCCCTACGCCCCCTCCTCCCGCCCCATAACGAGCACCGCCGCCAGCCCGGGGCGCCTGCGCATGCCCCCCGTGCAGCCCGGCGGGTCCCCCCCAACTCTCCCCAGGAAACCCAACACCGCCCCGCTCTCCGCCAGGTAGGCCCTCGCGAGCAGACTAGACGTGGCAGGCAGGCAGGCGGGCAGCGTACGGCGAAGTGGGCCATAGAATCGGTGAGTTCCTCGACGAAAATTAAAGAAAGCGAAGCGGCAGCAAGGGCGCTAGGCATGCGCAAGGCACGCCGGGCCTAGGGAAAGGGTGTGAGGGGGCCGGAGGCGGGCGGGGCCTAGTTCTTCTTGGCCTCCTTGGGGGCGTCCTTGGCGGGGGCGTCGGCCGGCTTGGCGTCGTGCTTGTGGGCCTCGTGCTCGATCGCCGTCGGCAGGTCCCCTGAGCCGCCGCCCCGCCCCTCAGCGAGGCTCTCCCGGCGCCGTGGCGGGCGGGCGCACCGTCGACGGGGGAGTCGAAGGGCTCGGCGCCCTCCTCGTCCGCCTTGGGCTGCAGCCCGAAGAAGCGCGCGAGGTAGATCCACTGCGAGACGCCCCAGAAGGTGTTCCCCAGCCGCAGGCCCCACGTCGCCGCGTACGGGATTGGCGAGTTCGGCATCGCCTGCCCGCGACGGTTCAGCGCGCCGGAGACGGGAACGGGGGCGTAGAGGGGGTAGGAGGGGGGGGGGGGGGGGGGGGGGGGGGAGGGGGAGAGGAGAGAGAGAGAGAGAGAGAGAGAGAGAGAGAGAGAGAGAGAGAGAGAGAGAGAGAGAGAGAGAGAGAGAGAGAGAGAGAGAGAGAGAAGAGAGAGAGAGAGAGAGAGAGAGAAGAGAGAGAGAGAGAGAGAGAGAGAGAGAGAGAGAGAGAGAGAGAGAGAGAGAGAGAGAGAGAGAAGAGAGAGAGAGAAGAGAGAGAGGAGAGAGAGAGAGAAGAGAGAGAGAGAGAGAGAGAGAGAGAAGAGAGAGAGAGAGAGAGAGAGAGAGAGAGAGAGAGAGAGAGAGAAGAGAGAGAGAGAGAGAGAGAGAGAGGAGAGAGAGAGAGAGAGAGAGAGAGAGAGAGAGAGAGAGAGAAGAGAGAGAGAGAGAGAGAGAGAGAGAGAGAGAGAGAGAGAGAGAGAGAGAGAGAGAGAGAGACGGGCCTTGTATAGGAGCGACTCGACGCCGTTGATGATCTGGTAGCGCGTGTTGCTCGAGACCGCAAGGAACCCGCCCCAGCCTGCACCGGCGGCGCGTCAGCGCAAGCTGGGGCCGGTGCGGGGCGGTGTGGGGCGGGGCGGGGCGGGGCGGGACCGATGGCGGTCTTGAGGACCTCGGGGTCCTTGGTCTTGGTGGTGTGCTCGGGGTCGAAGCGCCGCTGGGCCATGATGAGGCCCTTCGTCGCCGCCGCCCCGATGCCGCCGGCGAAGAACCCGACCACCGAGTACACGATCGCCTGCGCCGCCCCGTTGGTCCCCGCCGCGCGGCCCTGGGGGGCGCGCAGAGGGCGGGGCACCTTCCAGAAGTAGGCGCCGATGCGCTGCTGGACGGTGAAGGGGCGGGAGCCGTCGAAGACGTAGCTGGGGAGCTCGTCCACGGCCTTCATCACGCCCGTCTTCGACGTCCTCTTCAGCATCAGCGTCGGCGACAGGAACCACACCATCCCGAAGTTCACCGCGATGCCGACCTGCCCGCCTTCAGGGGGCGACCGGGAAAAGGAGAGAGGAGGCGGCGCGGCAGGCGCGCACGATCAGGTTGGCGAGCACGTAGTTCATCTCGTGGGAGAAGTTCTCGCGCCGCGCGTTGTATTCGCCGATGAGCGTCAGCGGGATACCGATGCCCTGCACCCGCCGCGCCGCCGCCGGTCAGGCAGCCGCACAACCGCGCGGGAAGCAGGCGGCGGACCTGCTCGGCGAGAATCTTGTTGGAGACCGACGGGTCGGCGAGCACGCGGTCGCGGAACGCCTTGAAGAGGCGCATGAACGCCGCCTCCGGCCTGTTCATGTACTCGAGGTACCGCGCCCCGATCTCCGCGTCCACGATGCCTTCTTGGATGGCCGTGCGGATGTCCTGGGGAATCGACTCGTTCTTCAGGAGCTCCTCCACGTTGATCTTCGGCTTGCCAGGCTCCTCGCTGCCGTCGCCATCGCCGCGCCCGTCGCCGCCCCCGCTGCCGCCAGAGCCCGAGGCGCCGTCGCCACCCTCGCCCGCCAGCTCTTCCTCCCCCCGCTCGGCTGACTCGCCGTAGCTAAAGAACTCCGACGACGAGGCGCTGCCGAAGATGGGGCCCTCCTGGCTGGAGGGACCGCCGAGACGCGCGAAGGGGCGGAGGTCGGAGAGAGACGGCGACACGACATGCTCGAACACGAGGCCGAGGAACTCCGATTTTGCCGACGCCTCGAAATGCGCCGCGCCGGCGAACTGACGGGGCTTGCGCGCGATGCGGGTGGCCGCGGCCGCCCGAGCCTGATGCTGGGATACAACCTGAGGCTGTGCGACGGCAAAGCCGCGCTTAGGCGCGGCCAGGGGCCCGGCGCAGGCGAACGCCATTTTTTTTGCTGCAGGGGTAGCAGTCCGAAGGAAGGCGAGCGGGCTCGAGCGGTGGAAGGCGAAATGTCCGCAGAGGGGAGCTCCTCGTCTATGACGCCAACGATAGACGAGCCGCCGATGAGCCCGTCGCCTCACCTCGCCCGCGTGGACGCCGTGCAGCAGCTGTGCGCGGGCTACGCGCGCTTGTTGACGCCTTCGTGCAAAGACCAGGTGCGGCCCGCTCTGTCGCCGCAATGGCGCCCGCTCATGCAGCGGTCCGCCGGTGAGGCGAGTAGGAGCAGGCGGTGACCGATGTCATCGAGCGGACCCTGTCGAGGCTCGACGAGCTCTCGAATGTCGTCGCGGTGGTGCGCGCAAGCGGCGCCGCGCGCCCTGGCCCGCGGGCTAACAGCCGTTGGCTAGGCGCGCCACGAAAGCCAGAAGCAGTTTGTATCGGTGGCGGGCCTGCGGGAGGGCCTGTCGAACCTGCACCGGGCGTTCTTCATCGTGGACTCGCTGCACGAGTACGTTGGGCGGGTGCAGGCGACGCTGGACAAGATGGAGGAGCGCCTGGCGGGCGCCGAGAAGGCCTTCAACGCCGCCCAGATGGACGTCCTCGCCAACAAGGTCGCCTCCTTCGTCGGCGTCACCGTGCGCCCCCGCCCCCGCCCGCCGGCGCCCCGTCGGCGCGCCGCGCGACGCGGGGCGGGCCGGGGCGGCAGGTGCCCGGGGGACGGCGCGGCGGGCGTGGCCGGTGGAGGGCCTGCCGGCGCCTCTGGCGGCGAACGAGCGGCCGGAGGCGGTGCTGCAGACGGCGCGCTTCTTCGAGCTCCTCAAGAAGGGCCACCGCCTCTACAGGGAGGTCCCCGGGGCGCGCCGGGGGCGGGGAGAACGAGGAGGCGCGGAGCCTGCTCGGGGTCGCCGCCGCCGGCGCCCCCGCCATGGAGTTCGAGCGCGAGCTCCCCGAGGACGCCGCCCCCGCCGCAGCCGCCCCCGAGGCCGCCCCCGCCGCCGGCGAGGAGGCCGGCGACGCCGCGGCCTCGGCAGCGGCGGCGGAGGCGGAGAAGAAGGAGCGGGAAGAGCTGTGGAAGGCCCTCCAGGAGCAGCGCCAGCGCGAGCAGAGCGAGCGCAAGGGCGCCGCCGCCGCCGGCCCCAGCGGCGCCGCCAAGGGCCCCGCCGCCAAGCCCGACGCCAAGAAGGCCGATGCTAAGGCAGCGGAGGCTGAGGCGGCGCCCGAGTCCACCCCCGCTGGTGCTGACGCGGGGGACGAGGCCAAGGGCGAGCCGGCGGCGGCCGGCGGCGCCAAGGCCTCCCCCGCGAAGAAGGGCAAGGGCAAGAAGGGCGGCAGCTAGACGCCAGCCCGCCCTGCTCCGTCTCTCTTTGGCCCCCTCCACTCCCCCTTCATTCTGCACACCACTCTGCTTTTTTTCCCCGCGGCGTGCGGACGCGTGGGCGGCGCGGGGGCGGGCGGTAGCGCGTGCGGGCGAACTGCATTGAAAGAAGGGGGTGAAAAACTGCGGTGCTGTGGCAGGAGGGGCGAGGCTGTCTCTGCTGCTGGGCGCGGGGTTAGATCTTGTTGAGCTTGGTGACGATGGAGACGCGGATGGTCTGGTCGAAGGCGCCCATCACCGCGAGGCCCTGCGCGAGGCGGTGATGCGACGCGTGGCGTGGGGCAGGGGGCAGGAGCGAGCCTCCTTGTCGGGGCTCCAGTCGAGGCTGCAGATCGGCTGTTGTGCGAGCACGCGCGTCTGCAGCTGCTCGACGCTCCCGATGACGCCTGCCCCGCCCCGTCAGCGCCCCGCGGCGGCGTGGGCGCAGGGAAGAGGGAGTGGGGGGGTGGGGGGGTGGGGGGGTGCACCCTCGGGGTTCCCCTTGAAGTCCTTCTTGGAGCGCTGCTCGGGGTACTTGCTGCGGCAGCGTCGGCGCGGGGCCGGCGGGGGCGCCCCGGGGCGCGCACTACTTGTAGAGGGTGAGCGAGCCGTCGCCCCCGCCGATGCCGAAGACCTGCCCCGCAGGCTCGGCCCAGGGCAGCGCGGGGCCGCTGGGAGGGGCGGCGGCGCGGGGCGGACCTCGCGGTTCTGGGGCAGGTGGCGGACGCACCAGAGGGTGGACTGCTGGACCTGCAGGCGGGGCGTCGGAGCGGCGGGGGGCGGGAGGGGGCCTCGGGGGGGGGGACCTTCTCGGTGAGGGAGGCGAAGCCCTTCTCGGGGTGCTGCGTGCGGCAGTCCCACACCCACGCGTTCCCCTCCAGCGTCGTCGCCACGATCTGCCACCCGCCCGCCCCGCCCTCACCTCCCTGCGCCCCGTGCGCCGCGGCGCGCGGCGTGCCTTGTTCATCTCGATGTCCTTTCTGTCGAACTCCAGCGACACGACCTGCCATGGGGCCAGGGCGTCGACGCGGCGCACGGCCTCGCCACGGGCGGCGGCGGCGGCGCACGCCGTTCTTGACGTTGCACTCCCAGCGGACGCTGTTCGTGCGCAGGTCCCACAGCTTGACGTCCCCGTTGTCGTAACCAGCCACCACGCACCGCTCCTCGTCCGTGTGCGAGTTGCCTGCCCACCGCGTCGGCGCCGGGCGCGGTGCGGGGCGGGCGGGGGAGGATTCCGCACCGAACCCAACGGTCCAGCAGTCACGCTTGGTCGCGTCGTCCGCCGGCTCCAGGGACGCGCACGGCTCGTCCTTCTGGCGCGGGTCCCACACGCGCACGCAGCCTGCCCGCCGGGCCGTCAGCTCGCTCCTCCCGCCCCCCGCGTCACCTCGCACCGTCGCGGCTGCCGGTGACGACTTCGGGCGCGCCCTTCCCGATGAAGCCGCCGCATCCGTCGATGCAGTTGATGAGGGATCCGTGCGCCTTGACGGTGTACGTGGGCAGCTCCGACTTCTCGAGGTCCCTGGAGGTCGCCGAGGTTCGAGGCGAACAATGGGACATGTGCGCCACGGACGCGCTCACCAGATGGACATGCGCCCATCGAAATCGCCCGTGGCCAGTCGCCTGTCGTCCTCGCGCGAGGCGTGGAACGTCCCACACTTGAACGGCGTCTGCTTCTCGATCTGTCGATGGGCGTCAGGTCACGTTGGCAGCATCGCCTGCTGCACGCCGGCACCTCTTTCTGAAGCTCAAGCTTGCCCTGATTCAGCTGGTAGATCTGGATGCAGCCGGTCCCTCGCGCGAGTGTACCGAGGGCGACAAAACGGGCGCTCCTCGGCACCCATCGAGTGTCGAAGACTGTGTAGGTGATGGACTTGACTGCGTGATCGATAATTTGCGGTCTATTCGTGGGATCGACAGCCATGTGAGCTGGGCCAGAGGGTCCTGCGCCGGGTGCCGGTCGTCGCTACGGTAAAAAGTGCTCCCCGTCGTTGGGAAGCAATCTCACAACGGGCACGCCTCACGCTTCAGAAGCGTGCTGAGCAGCAGCCTCGCTAGCTAAACGGGCGCTGAAAGCGGCCCGAAACGAAGCCCCAACTCCGAGTTCCACTCCGAAGAGCGGAATTCACTGGTAGAGAGCATGTACTTCGAGAAACATGCAGGCTGCAGACAGAACGTCTACAAGCTAGACGGATCTCAACTTTGGGGCTCCAGTTCGTGGGATTGGACCACGAGGGGCGCCCAGCCCGCCATCCACCGCCGGAGCGGCTTCGGTCCGACGGTCGGCCGAGCGCTAGCCTAGCTATAGTATACGTAGTAGCGAGCTAGCACGGAAAGGCCCCCTGGCCTTGAGGGAGGGAGTACTAGTACTCCCCCCCCGGCACCGGCCTAGGTGGAGTGCCGAAGATTGCAGCACCGGTGGATCGGGAGCTCGAGGCGACGGCCCGCGGCGCCGCGGGCGGAAGGTGCCCGCGGGGGGGAGCCTGCGCACGGCCCCGGCGCCGGCGGCGCAATATTAATATTAATGTCGACGTCGACGTCGACGTATACGTACCGTAGTACGTCAGGTCACGTGCACGATCACAGCTGCAGGCATGCAGGATTTGATCTCTAGATCAAAACAAATTAAAACTTCGCACCCGTGCACGTGACGGCGCCACGGGAGGTGGCGCGCTGCTGAACTCGAATTCGAAGCTTTTATAATTAAGCGCTGCATGATCATGAGCGCGGCCCGAGCTGCGAATTCGGTCGCGCGCGCGCGCGACGAGGTCAGGAATATTACGCGCGCGCACGGGAATACTAATGCGCGCGCGGGGGAGAGGCTGGAGCTCACGCTGCTACGGGAGCGCCAGGCCAACTTTAATTTCGTCCAACTTTCGTCCAACTTTCGAACTTTCGTCCAACTTTCGTCCAACTTTCGTCCAACTAGCTAGTACTTTCGTCCAACTTCAAGGCTTCGGAGCGGATGCGTTGGATGCGGTGCGTTCGCATGGCCGACGCAAGCTTCGGAGCATGGGGGGTGCGCAGCAGCAGCCGGGATAGGCCCGGCGAGATCGGAAGAGCAGCGGCGTCGTCGCAGAAGCACGGCCGGCTATAGCTAGCCGGCCCCGCAGCTCGGCGGGACGATGGCCAAACATGTACAGGGACAGCAAACGGAGAGGGAGAGGATGTTCGGACTGCTGCTGAGGGACAGTTCGAACTACTGGCAGACCCTCGTCGAGAGGTCGGCCCGCCGTGTGCTGCCCCGTAGCCGTAGCTAACCCCTCCACGGCAGCTGGGAGGGAGCAATGCACAAGGCGCGTCAGTGGCAGGGAGCTCGCCTTGCCGCGCGGCGCCGCTGAGGCGGGCGCCAGATTGCCATGCAGGAGGGCCACCTGCAGCGGATCCTGCGCACAGACGAGCCGCTTGAGGAAGAGCGGCAGCGCATGAAGGCTCTTGAGGAGGAGCGGCTGAGACTGAAGCAGCAGGAAGCATCCTCCGGCCGCCCATGCGTCCGCCCGAGCCGGACCTCCGGGGTGCCTGGAGCGCGCTGACGCGTACGCGGGGGGCAGACGGGGGCGGAGGCGCCGCACGTGCCGGGCGCAGACAAGCTCGTCTTCGACCGCCGGGAGAACGAGCGCCGGATACGCTGGCTCAAGGCCTGCGCCCCCGCGCCCCGCCCCGTGCGCCGCCGGCTGCTGAGGCGCACGGGGCGCAGGAGCGGCAATCGCAGGCGGAGCTGGCGCTGCTGGCGGCTGAGATGAAGAAGCGGGCGGGGATGGCCGAGGAGGAGGGCGCGGCGCCCGAGGAGGACGAGGAGGCGGGCCTCTCGCACGCCGAGCGGCTGCGGCGCGCCGTGCAGCGGGAGATCGCCGCAGAGGGGGCCGGCGAGGAGCGCCCCGCCAGCGAGGCCGGCTTCCGCCGGGCGAAGAAGCGCATCAAGCGGGCGATCAAGAACCAGGAGCGCGCCGCGGCGCTCGCCGCCGCCGAGCGGCCGGGGGCGCTGCCGCGGCTCGGCGTCGGCGCCGGCATTGCGGAGGAGGAGGAGGGCATCGACGTCGAGGGGGCCGTCCGCAGCACCCTCGGCCGCCTCGGCTTCCTCGGCGACCAGGGCACAGGCGCGCCCCCGCTGCCCCGCCCCGCCCCGGCGCCGCCTCCTCACAGCGCCCCGCGCCGCCCCCGCAGAGCTCTGGCAGGCGCAGGGGTACGACATCGAGGCGCGGCGGCGGCGGATCGAGGAGCGGCAGCAGCGCGACGCGGATCGCGGCTCGGGCGAGGACGACGACGACGGGTACGAGGACAGCGCAGCGGCGGCGGCGGAGCGGCTGCGGCAGGCCCTGCTGCGCGCCGAGCGGGGCGAGCTCGCGGCGTACGACTACGGCGGCGGCGGCCGGCGCGGCGCGGTGCGGCGGGCCGACGACTGGAGCAGCTCCTCGTCCGACGGCGACTCGCGGGCGGACGGGGCCGGGGCCGCGGGCGCCCCGCGGGGCCCCGCCCGCCCGGGGCGGCCCGCCGGGCGCCGGGAGGGGCTCGGGGGCCCCGCGGACGACGGTGGCTTCGGGTCGGGCCGGCGGGGGCGAGGAGGGCGGGGCGGAGGCCGGCGCGTCGAAGTCGCCGCTGAGCTCGGCGGCCGAGCTGCAGGCCTTCCTCGCCCGCATGCGCTCCCAGAGCGCCGCCGCCTTCGCCTCCCCCGAGGCCCTCGTCGCCGCCGCCGCCGCCGGCCTCGCCGCCTCCAAGAGGGGGCCCGCCCGCAAGGGCGCAGCCCCCAAGGCTGGCGGGGGCGGAGGCGGGGGCGGGGAGGAGGGCGGCGGGGCGGGGGAGGCAAAGGGAAAGAAAAAGAAGGGGAAGAGCGTCAAGGTCGGGGGCGTGGCCGGCGTGCGCAACATCGGCGAGGAGGCAACGAGCGAGGGCAACCGGCGCGGCTCCGACCCGCTGCTCTACGCCACACGGGGCCGCGTGGACGCGACGGCGAGCAAGGAGGCGGCGCTGCGCAACGCCGCCCTCGCCGCCCGCCGCGGCCTCGCCGCGCTGCGCGGCTGGCGCCAGCAGCCGCTGCCCCGCCGCGACTCCTTCAGCGAGCTGCGCGGGGAGCTCGAGGAGGGGGCCATCCGGGAGGGCGCGGAGGCGGCGGCTGCAGCGGCGGAGCGGCGGCCGATGTCGGCGCTGGCGCTGCCGGTGTCGGTGCCGCTGGAGGCGGTGGCGGGGCACGGGGAGCTGGCGGCGGAGCTGAGGGAGATGCGGCGCGACCTGCAGGCCTTCGTCCTGGAGACCCCCGTGTCGGTCCTCCTCGCCGACGGCGCCTCCACCGCCTACGTCGAGCGCCACAAGGCGCGCCTCAAGGCCGCCGGCCTCCGCCCCGGGCGCCCCTCCCTCCACGCCGCCCGCGCCGCCGTCCCCTGGCGCAAGCTGCGGCGGGAGCACCTGCTGGGGGTCATGCGGGAGGCGGCGGCGGCGGTGGCGGCGGTGCCGGCGGCGGTGCGGACGTGGCAGACGGCGGCGGCGCGCACGCAGGAGACGCGGCGGCGCGAGGCGGAGGAGAGCGAGGCGCGGGGGCGGCGGGAGCGGGCGGCGCGGAAGCGGGAGGAGCTGCGGCGGGTGAGGGTGCGGGTGCGGCGGGTGGTGCGGACGCTGGGGCGGGACGGGCGCTTCGTGGAGGAGGAGCACTTCGACGAGCTCGAGGCGCGCGGGGCCGGCGGGGCCGGCGGGCCGGCGGGGCGGGGCGTGACGGGGCCGCCAGGTGCTGCTCGACGAGGCGGACGTCGACGAGGAGGAACTCCGCGAGGCCCTCGAGGAGGACGAGGCCGCCGCCGCCGCCGCCCCCGCCGCCCCGCGACGAGGCCCGCGCCGCCGCCCGCGCCGCCGCCCGCGAGGCCCGGGCGCTCGCGCGCATGGAGGAGCGGCGGCGGGCGGAGGAGGAGGAGCGGGCGAAGGAGGCGGCGGCGCGGGCGCGCGCGGACGCGGAGGCGCGGGAGCGGGCGGCCGAGGCGCTCGCCGCGGCGGCCCGAAGGCACCTCAAGCCGACCGGCATCGCCTCGGGCATCGGCGAGCGCGTCGAGGATGGCGGCCAGTGGCGCCTCTCCAAGCCCGGCGTGCGCTTCCCCTGCCGCCCCAGCTGCACTCCGCGACACTCCCGAGCGGAGTCGCGTCGCGCAGGAGAAGACGGCGGAGCAGCGCGCGGCGGAGGCGAGGGCGGAGGGGCGGGCGAAGCGGGAGGCGGGGCGGCGGGAGCGGCGGCGGGAGCGGCGAGAGCGACGGAGGGCGGAGGGGCGGGGCGAGGCGTCGACCTCCTCCTCCTCCTTCCTCTCCTCGTCGGAGAACGCCTCGGGAGACGAGGGCTCCCCCGGGGCGACAGAGGTGCGCCCCCTGCCCCACCTCCCGCACTCTCCGTTGATGCTTACGCCCCCGCCAGGCCGGGTCGAGGCGGCAGCGGCGCGGCCGACACAGGCGGCGTCGGGGCGGGGAGGAGGGCGGGGCGGTCTCGGCCTCGTCGTCGGCCTCCTCGACGGACTCGAGCGGGCTCGACGAGGCGGCGCGCGCCGCCCGCGGCGCCGCCCGCCGCGACGCCCGCCGCCGCCGCCGCCTCGAGCGCGGCGAGCCGCCCGACAACAGCGCCAGCGACGCTGAGAGCGAGGCCCGCCGCACCCGCCGCCGCGAGCGCCGCAGGGAGCGCGAGCGCCGGCGGCACGAGGCGACCGGGGAGGGCGTCGGGGGCGGCGAGGAGGGCGCGCGGCGGCGGCGACAGCACTCGCGGCGGGGCGACCTGAGGAGAGGGGAGGCGGACGGCGAAGCCTCCTCGTCCTCCAGCGGGGCGAGGAGGGCGGCGAGGGCGAGGGCGGCGCCCCGCACCGTGGCTCGCGGCGGCGCCGTCATGAGCGGCGTGGCGAGGCGGGGGAGGGGAGAGCGGGGGACGGGCAAGGCTCGCGCGAGGGCGACGGGACGCCGGGGGAGGGCTCGCACGCCTCCGAGCGACCGTGCGCCGCCCGCCGCCCGCCCCGTGCCCCCGCGCCACGGCCCGCCCCGCCCCGCCCCTGCTGAGGCGCCTCGCGCTCAGGCTGCCGCCGGAAGCGGCCGGGCCGCCCGAGTCTGCTGGAGCGGGGAGGCCGGCTTCGGTGGCGGTGCCGGGGCTGCGGGGCCTGCCGGGGGCCGGGGCACGGCGGTGTCGCGGGCCACCACCGCGCAGCGCCGCCGCTCCATCTTCGACACCGCCATCCCCGACGGGTGCCCCGCGCCCCGCACCCGCCCTCGCCCCTGCCCCTCCCCTCTCCTGAGCCGTAGCGCAGGCCGCGGGAGCCGCGGGCGGCGCCGGCGCCTCGGCCGGTGCTGGTGCCGGTGCCGGTGAAGGAGGCCCAATTCGGGGACTTCTTCGGGGGCGCCGGGGCCCCTCGGGGGCGGCCACCGCGCGGCGCCCGAGCGTGGGGCACGCGCTGCACGCCGAGCGCGGCTCGAGGACGGCCCGCAGCCGGCGCGCCTCCGCGGTCGCCCCCGCCGAGCCCGAGCCGCCCCTCCCGGGCCTCGCCACCTCCCGCCACCGCTCCGCCGCCGCCGACGTCACCATGAACGGCCTGGTGCGCGGGCCGCCCGCTCGGCTGGCGGCGGGTGCTCACCGGCGGGGCGGCAGGCGACGGGGCGGCGGGCGTCGGTGGCGGTGCTCTCGTTCGGGGCGCAAGTGCCCGTCCTGCGCGGCGAGGAGGAGGAGCGGCGCGACGCCGAGTACCAGGAGGCCCTCCTCACCCGCCGCCGCTCCCGCTCCAAGGCCACCTCCCTCCCCCTGCCCCGGCCCCCGAGACCCTCCGCCGCGCCCGCGCCCGCGCCGCCTCCGTCGCCGTCGCCGCCGGCACCGCCGTCCTCTACCTTCCCAGGGAGGAGGAGGCCGCCGCGCGCACCGGCCGCTCCAGCGCCCGCTCCGCCCGCTCCGGGCGCTCGAGCTCGCGGCGCGCCGCCAGCGGGCCCGAGGCGCGCGCCTCCTCGGGCCGCCGCAGCGGCAGCCCGCGCAGCAGCAGCAGCAGCAGCAGCGGCAGCGGGGCGAGCAGGGCGGGGAGCGAGTCACCGCCGTCGTGGCCGGGGGAGGAGGGCGGGGCGGAGGGCGTGGCGCCGCTGGGGATGGCCTCGTCGCTGGCGGGGATCCTGGACGAGGGCGGACAGCAGCGCGGCCGCTCCCGCAGCGGGGCCTCCCTCGCCGCCGCCCCCCGCAGCGCCAGCGTGAGCTCGGCGCAGAGCAGCGGCTCGGAGGGCCCCCGCAAGCGCAGCGCCATCCGCTCCTCGGACTCCCTCTCCCGCTCCCCGCTCCAGCGCGTCTCCTTCGGGGCCCCCGGCCCGGCGGGCCCCGCCAAGGCGGCCTCGCTCTCGAGCCTCGCGCGCCCCGCCCCGCCGCCCATCGTCGAGGCGCCGACGCGGGAGGGGACGCCCGAGGAGGCGCCCCCCGCCCCCGCCCCCCTCGCCTCCGTCCTCGCCCCGGCGCCCCTTTTCCTGCCCCGCCCCAGACCGCCCTGTCCGGCCCCGCCCCGCGCCGCCTCGCCCCGTGGGCCCGCCCGGCGCCGCGCGGCGCACGTCGTTCGCGCTGCCCGAGGAGGCGGCGCGGGGCGGCTCCCCCGAGGGCCCCCGCGCCGCCTCCCTCCAGGCCTCCCCCTCCCTCCCCGCCCTCGGGTCGCCCGCCAGGCGGGCTTCCCCAGCGCTGCGCGCCACCGCCTCCTCCCCCAAGCTCGAGTTGCCCGCCCTGCAGCCAGGGGCCTCCCCGCAGGCCCCCGCCCCGCACCCCCGCCGCGCCTCCCTCGCCCGAAGCCTCGAGGGGCCCCCGGGGGTCGCCTCACCCCCGGGCCCGGGGGCCGGGGGGATAAGCGCCTTGCCCCGTGTCGCCCAGGCGCAGCCGCGGCGGCGCAAGTCGCTCGAGCCAGCATCCTCCCAAACCGAGGGCGTATCCCTCCCCGCCATCTGAGCCGCCCCTTCCACTCTCTTCTTTCATGTTCTCCATCTTCTCGTAGACCCGGGCCCCACGCAGTCCTTGTTATTGCGTCGCTGAGACGCGCAGTGTATTGGCTGAGATGCATTCAATTCGGCTCCACCAGAACCCCGCCGGGGGCGGCGGCTCAGGCGAAATTGAAGCGGAACTCGGTGAGGGCGGGGGCCGGCGCCGCCTCCTCCGCCTCCTCGCACCCTCCGCACCCGCCCATCCCGCCGCCCACGGGGGAGCCCCAGGGGCAGGCGGCGGCGATGGCGGCGCTGGCGACTTCGCTCCAGAGGGCGCGGGAGCGGTTCTTGGCGCCCCGCGCCTTCTCCCTCTCCTCCACCCCCGCCAGCAGCTCCGGCTCCTTCTCCGCCAGCGCCGCCCGGAAGGCCGGGTAGAGCGCGCGCTTCTGCGCCGTGCCGGAGACCTGCCGGGGCCGCGGCGTCGGGGCGGGGGGCCTGGGGGGAGGGGGGGGGCCGGGGCCGGGGGCGGGACCTGGTCGGGCTTGTCCCTGAGGAAGCGGAGGACGGCGGGGAGGTTCGTCGCCGAGACGTAGTTCTGCGTGATCGCCACCGACTCCTCCACGTTCAGCACGCCTGCGCCCCGTCGCCCCAGGAGCGGGGGAGGCGGCCGGCGGGGCGGCGCACAGTGCCACCAGCCCCGCGGCACGAAGATGAGGTCCCCGGGGCCGCACACGCCCTCGAGCGGGCCCTCCCCGCCGCGCGCCCCCCCGCTGGGCTTGTAGAAGTTGAGGAACCACCTTGGGCGGGGCGCTCAAGAGAGGCGAGGCGGGCGGGCTGCCGGGCCGGCGTGCGCACTCGATGAGGGCGACGGGCTGCGTGACCTCGCCCCCGTCATGGCTCGGGTGCACCCCGGGAGGGACCATGTGCGGGGGGTACAGGATCCACTTCTTCCGCCCCGAGACGAGGGCGTTCCACGCGCACGTCTCGTTCGGGTCTTTGTGGAAGACGGAGCCTGCGGCGAGGCCTCGGGCCGCGGCGGGCGCGGCATGGGTGCGGGGCGGGCGGACCGGAGCGGGCGGGCCCGACGATGAGCCAGCGGTAGTCCGGGCGGGCCTCCTCGCCGAGGGCCGAGAAGAGGTCCCGCCCCGCCCCGAAGTATTCGGGCACGCTGTATTCCCCCGCCATCTCCGGCGCCTTCTTCTGCGCGCCCTGTCGCGCCCCGCCCCGCGCAAGGGCGCCTGGGAACGGGTGCCCACGGCAAAGGCCTTGTCAAAGAGATAGATGGGCTGAGCGAGGGCAAGAGGGGGGAGTCAGAGGGGGGGAGAGGGGGGAGGGGGGCGGAGGGGGAGCGGGGGGGGGAGGGGGGGTCGCCTGGTCGTCGCGGGTGCCGTCGGCGTAGGCCATGTAGTCGGCGAGGCGCATCTGGTACCCCGACACGTCGAACCGCGCCTCTCCGAAGCGCCGCAGCAGGTTCTACCCCGCCAGTCAGCCCCCCGCGGCGCCCCAGGCTGGTGGCCCGGGCGGGGTGGGGCGGGGCGGGCCTCGCGGGTCCAGCGGATGTCGGGCGGCCCACTGAATGCAGGCCACTTAGTCACCACATCCGTCAAGATTACCGGCCTGCAGCCGCCCCGCGTTCGCTCAGCGCGCCGGCCCAGCCCGGTGCCGCCCCGGGCCCGGGCCGGGGCGGGGCGGCAAGGCGCACCGGTTGGGCTTCTCGTACTGCTCGACGAAGTCGTGGAGGGAGAGGGCGGCGCGGCGGTCGATGGTCTCGACCTCGAGCCAGGCGGGGTCGAGCTCCACGCTCGCCACGTAGTGCGGCTGGAAGAGCACGTCGCTGTAGAAGTCCCCCAGCTCGAACGGCGCCCCCTCCCCCAGCCCCTCCGCCCTCCCCGGCGCCTTGTGCTTCACGTACCTGCGCGTTGCGCCGCGGCATCCGTCTGGCGGGGCCCGGGCGCGTCCGGGGCTCGCGCGCACGTATACCACCAGCTCCGCGTGTAAGTGAACTGGCCCTTGAACTCGTGCAGCGTCAGCTCTGCCCGAGCGCAGGAGATAAGCGACACGCTAACCAGAATGCCACGCGCGGCGCGTCTACGGGAGAGGCCGCGTCCGACATTCTGTGCCGTCGGCGTGATCATGATCGCCGTGCGATCAACACGCACCAGCCCATAATTCGTCCAAGCGAGCGAAAGCATACAGAGTCTTCGAAGCTCCGCTCAGCCGTGCGAGGCTCGCTGCATCAAGCAGACTGTTGCGCCGGCAGAGCGTCAATTCGAGGGCGTCACGCTTCAGCGCCCCCAACGCGAGCGGGGAGCGGACCCCAGCAGAGCGACGAGAAGGCTATCCTCGAGGGCTGCTAACGCTCCGAGTCCGTCCCTCCTGCGAGCGTTGGTGTGCCCGGTGAAAAACGCATTTCCGCTGGGCTGCACGCCTAGCGGGTGGTGGATACGGAGAGCGGCATGGCCGCTCGTCTTGGCTCTCTTCGCCTTGCGGCCGCCGTCCGGCATCGCGACTCAGACGCCAACTCAGAGCAACTCTCAACGCCCGGGTACCGAGAAGATGGCTGCGGTGCTGCCGGCGACCCAGCCGGCGCTGCCGCCCTCCGCGCCGCCGCCTCCGGTGGCTTCAGCATCTCCACCGGTTCCTGCCGCTCCCGCAGCTCAGCAGCCACAAACAGCCCCGCCAGCACCCGCAACACAGCCATCGACCGCGCAGGCGCCTCCCGCGCGTCCCGAACATGCGGTTTTGAGCATTGTGCACGGAAACGTGGCGTTCTACCTCGGCAAGAAGGGGGCAGGCGACGAGAAGACTCACAGGCGCTCTGGCCTCTCCGCCGGGCGCCCGCGCCCGCTGATCGTACATCCGCAGGTGGTACTTGTATTTGCGCGGCGGCAGAGATGCGAACGACGACCTAGCTACTGTCATCTCGAAAGTGGAATTCTACTTGCATGAGACCTTCGAGCCGCCCGTCCGCGGTGCGTGTGGCGGTGGCAGTGCTAGCTTTAAAACGAATTTAACATGCTTTCCGTAATCTCAGAGCTCACGCGGCCGCCGTTCCTGATCGAGGAGCGCGGCTGGGGCGAGTTCGAGATCAAGGTCAAGATCTACTTCCGCGAGCCCGGCACGCAGCCTGTCCAGTTTACGCACCTGCTGAGGCTCCTGCCGCACACGGGGGAGCCACACACGCGGAAGCCGGTGGTGTGCGCCGGCGGCCCCTCTGCGGGGGCCTCGGAACTTCAACGCGCGGCAGATTTCTGAGGTGTACGACGAGATCGTATTCCCGTACGCGTCGGAAAGCCTGGCGGCGAAGCTCCGGGGCCCGCTGAAGCCGGCTGAGGGTCTCTTCAACATCGCGAACCACCCCATTGCCGCCTACTGTGCGCCCGCCCCGGCCCCGCCCCGTCCCGCCCCGCCCGCCCCGCCCCGCCCCGCCCTGCCGCGCGGCGGGGGGCGAGGTGGCTGAAGCAGGGGACGGGGCGCAGTCCAGGAGTTCGACGAGGAGAAGGAGCTGGAGCGGGTGAAGAGGGCGCGGGAGGCGGTGGCGCGGGACCTCGAGGAGGCGCGCGCGCGGCTCAACACCGCCACGGAGCACGTGCGCAACATCAAGGCCCAGAAGGCCGCCTCCGCCCAGGCGCACGCCGCCACCGCCCTGCAGCAGCAGCAGCAGCTACAACAACAACAGCAGCAGCAGCAGCAGCAGCACGTGACGGTACAACAGATGCAACAGCAGCAAGTACAGCAGCAGCAGCACCAGCAACCGACAATGCAGCCCATGCAACAGCAGCAAATGCAACAAGCTATTCAGCAGCAGAATCTGCAGCAGCCCATGCAGCAACCAATTCCGCAGCAGGCTATGCAGCAGCAACCGATCCAGCACATGATGCATCAGCAACAACAACAACAGCAGCAGCAGCAGCAGCAGCAGCAGCAGCAGCAGCAGCACGCGGCGACGGCGGCGGCGCAGGGGATGGGCATGGGCGTGCAGCAGGCGCCGGTGCAGTACATGCAGACGGTGGGGATGCAGGGCGGCATGGCGAGCGGCATGGCGCCCATGCAGCACGGCGTCGTCCAGATGGGCGGCGTTGGACAGATGGGGATGGGCCCACGCGCCCCCGCCCCGCCCGTCGCCGTCGTCGCTCGCGGCCAGGCCCAGCAGTTCGCCACAGGGCCAGTGCAGGCGAGCACGCAGTTCGCGACGGGTCCGGCCGTGCCTCAGGGCCTACAGCAGCAGCGCGGGCCCGGGCCCGTCATGCCCCCGCAGCAGCAGCAGCAGCAGCAGCAGCAGCAGCAGCAGCAGCAGCAGCAGCAGCAGCAGCAGCAGCAGCAGCAGCAGGCGATGCGGTCGGGGCCGGGGCCGGGGCCGGGGCCGGGGCCGGGGCCGGGCGTGGGCGTGCAGGCGATGGCGATGCACGCGGCGGCGCCCGTGCACGCCGGGCGGCTGCCGAATGTGCCAGCGCAGGGCCAGCCGCCGGCGGCCCCCGGGGGGATGCAGCCGATGGGGCCCCTGATGGGCCCCATGATGGCTCAGATGGCCCCTGGGCAGCCCGTACCCCGCATGAACTACGCCCCCCAGGGCGCGCCCCAGCAGCAGCAGCCACCCATGCAGTAGGCTCCCGTCCCCCTTTCGCTACTTCCGACCCGTGCCAGCCCATATCTCCTCCGCGCTCGGAAGCTCCCGGCCCGCCTCCTTCGATCCGCCATACCTTCGAATTCGTTGCGCCCCGCGGGCCTTCCCCGCGCCCCTTTTTCAGTTTCGAATTCCCCTCCGCTTGTCCCATCTCCCCCGTGTCCCGGCCTTCGAATTCGGCTCCTTCTAGATCTTCCTCTTCTCTCATCCTAGGCTTTCTACCTCGAGTCCCCTTGCTTGTCGCGGTCATCTCCGAGGCTCACTCCTGTATTTGATTATCGTCGCGTAAAATTACGGACTGTTCATGGCCCACAAAACCTTGAAGCGGCAGTTCCAGGGACGAAAATATTAATTGAGCCTCGTGAATTCGAAGGTTAGTTTACATGACATCCTCGTCACGGCGGCGGCCCTTGCCCTCGATCGGCCGCTCGGCCTCGTCCTTCAGCTCGTGGGCGCGCCGCGTCTCCCAGGCCTTCTTCGCCGCCTCACTTTTCTCCTCATGGGAGCGAGACTGTGCGGATCCCAGAGTCCGGATCCATGATCATGCATATGAGATGTATCGCGTGGCCCAGGGCCGGTAAGAAATCAAATGAAGCGCACTTGGGAGGCGTCTCGGGCGTACTCGAGGGTCTCGGTCATCTCGTCGGGGTCGCGATGCTCGGCCGCCTTGCGCCCTCCCTCCACGCGGTGCTTGTGCTCTTCCGCCCTCTCCCCCGCGCTCTTCTGCGCACGCGTCTCCGCCGCCTGCACTGTGCTTCAACTTGGCGGACTCGAGCTCGCCGATCGAGCCGAACTTTAAATTTGAAATTTAAATCTAGATCTAGATTGATATCGATGCGGGCACGCCGCGATTTTTGCCTCGCCGAGTCGACGTACGCGTCGAGCTCTAGACTCTTGAGATTTATAGACGCGCAAGGCCGGCTTCGAAATTCACCTTGCGTGCAGCGGCGCTTTTCTCCTCGTGGGAGCGCGCCATGGAAGCCTCCCGTGCCTTGTCGATCGGGCGCTGCTCGCCGTCCCCGCGCCTGCCAGATGCAGGCGCGCCGGGGCCCCTGCGCATGCGCCCCATGTGCATCTCGCATCAGAAACGCAATTTCGCGCTATTTAAATTTGGATTGCGGCGCGCGTGCGCATGCACCCTGCCGAGGCGCGGGTGGCGAGGCCGACGCGTGCGGCGGCGAGCGGGCGGGCGGCGGCGGTGCGTAGCCCGCGCGGGATAGGGGCGCCGGCGACGAAGAAGGCGCGCTGCATCGCGAGGGCGTATACGTACAAGCGTTGCAAATTGATCGCCGAGTCGGCCGCTGACGGCGAATTGACCAGGTAACAGTATATATATAAGATCTATATAGCTAGCTATATATATATATATGGAGGAGATTGACTAGCTAAATTAAGCTCGAGCTCGAGGAGATAGAATTCCAAGTGTAGTAGTTTCGACAGAGCTTCGAATTCTGCAAGGGCCAGCGTCCGCGGTGGGTAGAGTGTACGTAGGAGGGGTCGGAAAGGAGAGGCGAGGGGACGGGAGAAGGGGCGGGGGTCAGGGACCGGCGGGCTTGGGTGTCCCGGTCCCGCCGCCGGCGAGACTGGACTGGGAAAAGAGGGCACGGTACGTGAGGCGGACGGAGGAGGAGCGGGGGAGGGCGGAGCGGGAGGTCGGGCGCGAGGTCGGCTGCCCAGCCGGCCTCTCCTCCTTCTGCGGCGCAACCGCCGGCGTGTTGAACTTGCCCGACGCCACCTCGTGCAGGATATGCAGCTGGTACTGCGCCCCCGCGACGGGTCAGGGGCGTCGGGGCGGACGGCGCGGGGCGGGCGAGGCGGGCCTTGAGCTTGGCGGTCAGCTCCCTAGTGTCGTGGAGGAGTGCCTTGAGCTCGGCCTGCGTCGCGGCGGCCTTCTCCGTCTGGTACGCCTCGCCGTCGAGCTCGACCTCGCCCCGCCGCGTGCGCGTCATCGTCATGCTGCTCCCGACGCCGAAGCCGCCCACCTCGCTGTCCCGGAACACGCCCAGGAAGCCCCCGGGGGACGCCGCTCCCGAGCCGCGCACGCCGGGCCCCGCCTCCCCTGCCTGCTTCTCCCCGCCCCCGCCCCCGCCGCCGCTGGAGGAGGCCTGGGCGGCGGCGATGCGGGGCGCGACGTGCGCTGCGCGGCCCTTGAGGCTGTGGTACTCCTTGTCGAAGAGCTGACCCGAGATCTCCCGCACCCGCACGTCGTTCTCCAGCACCTGTATCCTGATGTCGCCCTCCGCAGAGCGCTCCGCGCGGTAGGTCCGCCCGCTCTTTATCAGCCCCGCCAGCTCGTTCGCGTGCCTGCGCCGACGTCGGCCGCCACCGGGCGAGGCAGCAGCTACGCGACCGAACGCACCGCACGCGGACGAGCAGCATCCTGGTGGATCGAGGACGGCCGCGACTCAGCGACGTGCAGAGGAAACGAAGGCGGCAACGCGCACTGCTCATACGCCCTTGCTTCGGACGACTTGGGACCCCCGCGGCGCCGCTTCTCCAGGTCCTGTGGGCTGTCGAGCGTGGAGGCGGACAAGTCGTTCTGGAGCCTGCGCCGCGCGTTAGCGAGCAGGGAGGGCCACAGCGACAGGCGCACGAGATCTTTGCGCTGTGAGGCCTTCTCCTTTGGTCCGTCAAATACTCCCCCGGGTCTATCCTGTAGCCTTTGCTCGCCGAGGCTGGCCGCGTCAGGCTCTGCCGCACGCCGCCGGATGGGCTAGCCGGCACTGCGCGCGGAACACAATTAGCAAGCGATCTCGAGCCACTGCAGCGATGCTAGAGAGGGCCGCGGGGACGCTGGGTCGGATTCGATCGGCTAAACTCGTCCCAGTTGTGCGGACATTCCGGAAAGCTCATAGCTAACAAGCAACTGCCAGCAGAGCGCAGCGCCAGGCCCAACTGCAGGGACCGGCGCACCCGACATCAATTTTTTTCGTTGTTTGAAGCGGTATCCCCGCAAGCACATCATCGGTTTCAGGCCGTCGCAGTCTGCGGATGCACAGCAGCAGCCCACAGATGCAGGCGGGATTCTGCGCACAGCCGGTCGCCGGCCTCGTGGGCCGGGCCAGCGTGAGCCCCCCGTCGCTCGACGCGCAGCTTTGGCGTGCGCTCCGCGTGGCGCGACCTCGGCCGTACGCGAGGCACTTGCGCGAGACCCCGCGGAACCGCGCCTTCTCGGTCCAGTGCAGCTTTCAACCAGATGCCGAATCGGCGGCGCGGGTGTCCCGCTCCTTCGAGCAGCAGCGTTCGACGTCGTTCCGCAGCTCCGCATCCGAGCGGCCGGCCGCCGTTCTCGCGCGGGCAGCGAGGGCCGAGCGGGAGGCGCACGAGGCGGAGCTGGCCAGGCCGGAGAGCCATGCGGCGGCCGTGCGGGCTCACGGCGTGACCGTCGGCGACCTATTTGTGTGGGCGCTGCCCGCAGCGGCTCTGTTCGCCTCAACGTCGCTCGGCCAGCAGCTGCTCGGCGCCGGCAGCGTCCTCACGGCGGTCTCGGTCCTGGCGACCACGATCCTCGTGCACGAGCTCGGTGCGGGCCTCCAGAATGCGCACGCCGACGCCGCCCGCCGACGCCACCGCCCGCCGATGCCGCCGGCAGGCCACTTCTGGGCGGCGCGGGCGCAGGGCATCCGCGTCTCGAGCTTCTCGCTGGGCTTCGGTCCCATCCTGTGGCGGTACCGCGGCACGGAGACCGGTGCGCTGCGGCGAGGGCGCGGGGCGGCTTGCGTGCCGAGGGCGGGGGCGGGCAGAGTACAGCGTGCGGGCGTTCCCGCTGGGCGGCTTCGTGGGCTTCCCGGACCCCGCTGAGAACGTGGAGGGCCCGGAGGACGAGCGGCTGCTGCAGAACCGGCCCGTCAGGGACCGCGCCATCGTCATCTCCGCCGGCGTTGTCCGCCCGCCCCGCCCGCCACCCCGCCCCGCCCCGCTTGCGGCCCTCATGCCCCCCGCGCAGATCGCCAACCTCATCTTCTCCTACTTCACGCTCTTCGGCCAGGTCGCCACCGGTCCGCCCGCCCCGCCCCCGCGCTCTCGCCTCGGGGAGAGCGGGGCGTGGGGCGACGGGCGGGGGCGGGGCGGGGCAGTGGGCGTGGTGGAGCCGAACTACAAGCCCGGGATCGTGGTGCCCAAGGTCGCCTCCGACATGACCCCCGTCGCCCAGCGCGCCGGCATCAAGGCCGGGTCCGCCCCGCCCCGCCCCGCCCCGCCCCGCGGCGCGTCGGCCCGGGGCGAGGGGGCGGGCGGGGGCGGCAGGGACGTGATCCTCGCGGTGGACGGGGCGCCCCTCGAGGCCTCTCCCGACTCCCCCTCCGTCTTCGTCGACGTCCGCCCCGCCCCGGCTAGCCCCGCCGGCGCCGGCCTCACCGAGCGCAGATCATGAAGCGGAACACGGGGGAGCCGCTGCGGCTCTCCATACAGCGCGGCGCCGACACCGTCGACGTCAAAGTCGTCCCCGTGCGCCGCGCGCCGGCCCCGGGGCCCTTCCCCGGGGGCCTGAGGCGGGGGCAGGACCTGGTCGAGGGCGAGCGGCGGCTGGGGATCGTGATCGCCCCGAACGCGAGCGCGGCGCGGCGGCGCGTGACGGACCCCGGCGAGATCGTCGCGCTCTCGGCCTCGGAGTTCCGCAAGATGCTGGGGCAGACGGCGGCGGGGCTCTCGCAGCTCGTCGGCAACTTCTCGCGCACCAGCGAGTCCATCGCGGGGCCCATCGGCGTCGTCGCCGCCGGCTCCTCCATCGGTGCCCGCCCCGCCCGGCGGCTCGCGGCGGCGTGGGGCCCCTCTGAGCGCGCGGCAGCGCGCAACGACTCGGCGGGCCTCTTCTCGTACGCTGCCCTCCTCTCGATCAACCTCGGTGCTGCTCTCCAGCCCGCCCCCTCGTCCGCGCCCATCTCCGCATCGCGCCGACGCGGCGGGGCAGCGGTGATCAACATCCTGCCCCTGCCGGCGCTGGACGGGGGGCAGCTTCTCTTCGTGCTCATCGAGGCGGTGCGGGGGCGGCCGCTGCCGCAGAAGCTTCAGGACCAGATCCAGCGCGTGGCCGTGCTCGCCCTCCTCCTTCTCTCCGTCTTCCTCATCTTCCGCGACGCCGCCAACCTCGTCTCCAAGTAGCCGCCCCCGCCCCGCCCCCCGCACCCACCCCGCCACCCCGCTCCCGTCGCTTTCCGCTCTTCCAATATTGTACTATTGAATCTGTTGCCAGTCTGGCGCCGCGGGAACTCGGAAACAGCGCTTCCGATGCAGCAACTCCGCCGCTGCGCGGCTTCAAGCCTGACTAGCCGTGAGTCTGGGGTACGTGTACATCGACGGCTTGTCCTGGCGCGTGTCTAGCTGCAGCGCTTCTGCGTGCCGAAGTGGGCGCCTCTGCGGCCAAATTAAACCCATTTTTTCAAAGCGACCAAGCCCAGCGCTTCTGCAGCGTGCGTGGCGGCCAAGCCCACTTCAAAAGTTAGCCGGGCTGCAGCCGGGCAGTGAGCCGCGTACACGCGTGAGCGCCTCGTCCGACTATCAAGCTTTCGCGCCTTGGGGCCAGCTGCAGTGACAACATGCGTGACAATGTCGCGGGAGCAGATGTGGAGGCGCAGAAGTGGCTGCACCCGCCAAAGCAGGCAAAGCGCAAGAAGGATCAGCAGCAGGTCCCCATCACGCGCTTCTTCGCCCCTAAATCCGCAACCCCGACCCGCTCCACGACGGGCTCGCCATCCGGCACGCCTTCCGGATCCGTAGCGCCCGCGCCGTCGCCTTCAGGGCCCCGTACGCGAGGGGACTCCAGCGGCGCGACCGCCGCAGCGGAAGCGACGCCACAGCGAGAGAGCCTGACATCGCCGCTGGCGCTCATTCGCGAGGACACCCTCTCGCCGCCTGACCGCGATGCGACGAAAAAGCTCGCGATCCCCCCGGCGGCCGACGAGGAGCAGTTGCGGACAAAGCGGGCGCGATTGGCCGGCGAGGAGAACGACGAGGCCGAAGAGGTGGAGCCGTCGGCGCCCATCGCCGTGCGCCTGCGCAACGCGGCGCCGCCGCCCGCCCCCGAGCCCTGCGAGCCCCTCGAGTCGAGCCGCTCCCGCGGATCCTTGACGGTGCACGCGGCCCCTGCCCAACCCAGCCTTCCTTCTCATCTTGCTGTCAGGACGAAGGGGAGGAGGGCGTTGCCCCCTCGCAGCCGGACGAGGACTCGAGCCAGGGCTGGGAGCGCATCCGGGACGGGGCGGCGGCGGCGGCACGTGCAGCGGCGGCGGCGGCGGCGGCGGATGATAATTCAAAGGAGGAGGAGGAGGGGGAGGAGGAGGGCCTGGCGTGGACGAGAATCCTGGGGGAGGTCGCCGCCGCCGCCTCTAACCCCGCGCCGGCGCCGGCCGCCGCCCCCATCCAGCCGCCAACTCGCGGCCCCGCGGCGGCGCCGTGCGATCCGGGCGCCGAGGAGCAGTGCCCCGAGCCGGAGGCCGAGGCTTCACGCGACGCGGCACCGCTCGCCTCGCCGGGGCTTTCGTGCGGTTACAGTGGCTCCCAGATTGTGCGCCAGCGCTCCCCCCTCCTCGCCAACGGCGCCACGCCGCACCCGCCGCTCACCTCTGCGCGCCCATGCCAGGTGTACGAGACACAGCTTTAATCTTTAGCTAGAGATGCGAACATCGGCTGTGGACCCCACCCGTGCGGGCGCCGAGGACATGATTGTGAACTAGAAGAAAGCATGATCATCCATATCATACACCAGCGCAGTAGCAGAAGGCAGAAATGAGGAGACCGACGGGAATCACGTGAGGGGCAACTAGCGGAGCGAGGAAACCCCAGGGCATGGAATAACAAGACCGTCGGACGGGAAGAATGTGGGACGCAGCTACCACTAGACTACTCCTCTGAGTCCTCTCAAGATCGGCGGAATGGAAAAGCAAGCGGCAAGAAGAGTGAAAAGAGAGTGGCCGACTCCGATCCCGGGCTCTAGTCCGGGGTGATGGGCTCGGACTTGAGTTGAGGGGCGGACGCCGCGGCGGAGGAGCAGCCCGAGGATGAGGCGGCGGAGGCGTCGGAGACGCGGCGGGGCTTGCGGGAGAAGAAGGAGAGGAAGGGGCGGCGCGCCGGCCCGGGCTGCCCGCTGATCCACTCGAGGGCCCGCTCGAGCTCCTCCATGCGGGGGTGGTTCCCCGCGAAGATGTGCCCGAAGCGCGTCGAGTAGAGGGCGAGGGCGCGGCGCAGGAACTTCTCCGCCTGGCGCGGCTGGCCGTCCTGGAGGTAGGCGCAGCCCATGCGGTAGTAGGCGTGGGCGTGCAGCGGCGTGCGCTCCTCCTTGTCGGCGCGCTCGAGGACCGCGACGCTGACGCGGACGGCGCGGAGGCGGCGCGCCTTCGACTGGGCGCTGCGGGCGTAGTGGAAGAAGGGGATGACGTCGAGCTCGGGGGCCCCCGGGTCCTCCCGGCACGCCGCCACCAGCGCCTCGGCGGCGCGCACCCAGGTGGCGGCGAAGGCGAGCGGGCTCCCCTGCAGCAGCTGCGTTAGGCCCAGGTCCAGCTGCATCCGCGCCCGCAGCAGCCCGAACTCCCCCCGCCCCGCCCCCTCCAGCCCCTCCAGCAGCGCCACGCCCCGTGCCGCCGCCGCCACCGCCCCCGCCGGCTCCCCCCGCCACGTCGCCGTCGACACTGCGCGGCGACTCGGCGCCGGCAGAGCGGGGCGGGGCGGGGCGGGGCGGGGCGGGGCGCACTCTGCATGCGGATCTCCTCGAGCTGGGCGAGCACGCCCTCCTCCTCGGTGCCGGCGAGGCGGTAGGCGCTCTCGCGCACGGCGAGGGCCGTCGGCGCGCTGAAGGCCTCGAAGAGCAGCTGCGCCAGCCGCGGCACCAGCGCCGCCTCCTGCGCCCCGGCGTCGGCGACGCTACGCAAGGGGCCGGGAAGGAGAAACGAAGAGGGCGGACGAGGGGGCTGGGGGCGAGCTGGCGCCTGCGGAGCTCCGACCAGGCGACGAAGTAGGCGGGGACGGCCTCCTCGTCCCGCTTCCACGTGTCCAGCAGGAAGGCCCGGAAGCAGAGCGCCTTGGCGCGCAGGGCGCCGGGGGCGCGCTCGAAGGGGAGGGAGAGCTCGTCGGCGCGCAGGGCGAGGCGCTCGGCGGTGGCCCAGTCGAGGGCGAAGAGCTCCGGGCAGGCGCGCGGCGTGTCCGTCGTCCCCGCCCGCACCAGCGCCCAGCAGTGCTCCAGCAGCACGTCCGCGTCCTCCTCGGCCCAGCAGGAGCCGGCGGCGGCGGCCGGGTCGCGCCAGGCGTCGGCGCGGACGGGGAGGGGGGCGAGGAGGGCGTCGGCGAGGGCGCGGAAGACGGCGGGGACGAGGCTCGCGCCCACGAGGCCCGAGGCCCGCAGGAGCGCCAGGTGCGAGCGCAGCTCGCTGCGCCCCCGCAGCGTCCGGAAGAGCGGCAGGTTCAGCAGGCGCGCGTCCGCGAGGGCCCGCGCGAGGCGCGACTGCTGCTCCCGCAAGCTCGGCCCCGGGTGCAGCGGGGCCGCCCCGGGGGCCCGCCCGAGGCTGTGCCGCAGCGAGTCCGCCGCCGACTGCGCCCACGCCAGCAGCGCGTCCGCGCTCGCGCCCTCAAGGCGGTACGGAGGCGCCGCCTGTGGCCGGCGTCGGACGGGAAGCAGGGGGCAGGGGGGCGTGCGTGGTGCGCACGGCCTGGGCGACGACGAGAGCGGCGGCGACGGGCTTTGGCGGGGCCGCCGGAGCGAGAAGGCCTTCAAGTGAGGCCCGCAGGTCGAGACCGGCCGGAGCCGGCTGCCCCGGGGCCCCGTTGACGGCCTCCGGGGTGACCTCGGGCTCGGCGGCGCCCTCGGAGGCGGCGTCGTTCAGGCTGAGGCGCTCGAGGTCCGCCTCCAAGTCGAGCGCCTGCAGCGCGCTCCGCACAATCGGCTTCGCCGCCTCTTCCCGCGCCGCCTCCACCGCCTCCGCCTCCTCTGCTCGCAACGTCAGCACCCGCCGTGCGCTCGCGCCGTCCGCTCGGCGCCCAGCGGGACGCGCGCGGACCCTCGTCGGAGCCTGCAGCATCCGATAGCAGCAGAGGGCTGAGCGCCGAGACGGAGGTGCAGCCTGACGACGCCGACGACGATCCAGAGCTCCCGCCGCCCGTGCTCCACCGCCGGCGCTTCCGCGGACCGGCCCCGTCGGCCGTCTGCACCATCGGACAGGCTACAACTCGCGATCCGCGCTTCCCAATGTCCCGCTAGCTGTGGCGATATCCGAAGCTCTTCTTCGTTGTTGCACCGCCCGCCGCAGCTGATTTCTCAGCCTTAGCAGCTACATACAGAATCAAAGAAGATTCGAAGAAGTAAAAGCTGGCTGGCGGCGGAGACCGGTTGATGTCTCGCTGTCTCGCCTCCGGATCCTACCTAGCTGACTTGCGCCCCGCGCGCGGGCGCCCTGAAATACTAGAAGATGTTGTTCTAACCCGAGTGTCCGAACGAGTGCAGGAGGAGCTGCGGAGCTGCGGTCATGCACTGCAGCTGGTTCGAGCTGGAGCCTCCTGTTCCCCGCCTTCTTCCCCCCCTCCAACCCCCCCCTCCCCCCCCCCCCCCCCCCCCGAGCTCGAGCTCGTCGCTCATGATCAAGCTAAGCTTAAGTTAAGTTCGTGCACCGCCGGCGCCGGCTTCGGCGCCGCTTTCATTATATATACTATGATAACTTGTATACGTAATTGGCGTTCCAGCCCGGCGCCCACGTGCACGCCGCGACCGCGGCCGCCCGGCCGCCTCCGCGGGGGAATTCGATCGCGAAGCCCAGCCGCTGAGCTGCCGCAGTGCAGCGCCCTATATATTTACCTATCATAGTATATATTGATCATGCCATGATGAATTGCAATTCAATGGTTTGCACTGCGGCAAGCAAGGGCTAGCGGTGTAATTCTAGATCTGGCGCCAGCGTACGCGTGCGTTGAACTTGAATGTTCCTACGCCTTTATATAGCCGCTGAGCTAGGCCTGCTTGCATGTTCCACAAGGGGACTGTCGGATCCCGGACCCCCGGGCCCGCCCGGGTCGATTAATATTGCAATTGCGTAATTCAATTCATGATCAAGCACACCATGGCACCTCTATCTTTTGCTATAAAAATATGGATCTGCTGCAGCTGGCACCCGTGGCCGCCCTTTCACACGGAATGGGGACCCAAGGTATATATATAGATTGCATCGACTGACGGTGATGCTACATAAACGTACAAATTTAAGCACATGTACACATGCACCCCTCAGGACCTGTCTGCGTATACGCGACCGAGGCGTGCTATAGCTACTCAGCTGGAACCCGCCCCTAACAGGGCTGAACCCTAGATCAGCTGGAACCCTGGGCCAGATCTAGATCTCGACGGCCCTGCATGCATGCATGCATTGGCGTACGCGTCGTCATCCCGGCCAGCGCGCCGATTTCGGCCTCTTCGGTCAGCCGATTTCGGCCTCTCCCGTTCATTCATCGTCGGCGGTGGAGCCGTCTCGCGTTCATCGTCGGCCGTGGAGTCCTACTGCTCCATGCAGTTCTACTGCACCGCAGCCAACCACTGGGGCTCAGCGGCTATGGACCTGTTGCCAGCTGGCGACCATAACATTACGGCCAACCACTCCACATGGCTACACAGCGAAAGCACCATCTAAAGATCCTTGCCAGCACCATGCTTCGTTTGGGACTTGCAATTTTCGTCGACTTGTGCACATGTCCAAGCAAAGGAATTCAAACGTGCCAGGCACTTCCAACAAACAGTGCACGTCCGCTCGATGAAGCGGGCGTCCGTTTGGTTAAGCTCTATGAACAACGTCTTACGTTTTTTTCCCATCGCGCGGCGCCCGTTCCCCGGACCGGCACGCCCCCACTACCGCCGGCACGAGTGCCGCCGCCAGCCCGGGCCCTGCGCCCCCGGCCCGTCGCGCCCGGCGGGCAGGGCGAAGCGCCCGCGGGGGAAGGGGGCGCGCACGGGCGTCTTCGGGGCTGAGGGTGACGGCATGCAGCAACAGCCGCCCTGCCTCAAGCCGCACCGCAACCTGCCAGCCATGCCCACCGGTCAGCGCAGGTGCAGGTCGCGGGGCGCAGGGCGCACAGCGGCGTCGACGGGGCCCTCCCAAGGAGGCAGCCCCGTGGCAAGGCCGGCGGCGGCGGCGGCCTCGCTTGCGGCGGGGCGGAGGAGGCAGGCGGCGAGGTGGGGCCCGAGTGCGGCGGCGTAGGCGCGGGCGACGTCGGCGGCGGGGCTCGCGACGATGGCGCGCGCCGCGGCGACGGCTTGGCCGGCCACCTGCGGGTTGGCGCTCGCCAGGGCCGCCCGTAGCGCGGCGACGGCGGCCGAGTGGCGGCGGGGCAGGCCGGCGGGCCTCCACGGGGAGCGCCGGCAGCAGCGTCGCCAGCCCCGAGGGCCGCGTCGGGGCAGCGCCGCGTCGGGGCAGCGCCCGTGGGCGGGGCGTGGGACGGACCCGACGGCGTCGAGGGCGGCGAGGAGGGCGGAGGCGGTGGCGGCGAGGAGCTCGAGCCACCAGCGCGCCGCCTCCGCCCCGTCCGGGCCCTTCCCAGCAGCGGCCCCCGGCCCCGGCCGCCGCCCGCAGCGCCTTCAGGGCCTCCGGGGCGAGCTCCGGCGGGCACCGCGCGAGCGTCCGGCTCAGCAGCAGCAGCGCCGCCGGCGCGTAGGCAGCGAGCGGGCCCGGGGCCCGGCGGCGAGGGCCGGGGCGAGGAGGCGGGTGGCGAGGGCGGCGAGGGCGGCGAGGGCGGCGGCGGCGGAGGCGGACTGGGCGGGGGTCAATGTGGCGGCCTCGGCGGGGAGGCGGGGGCGGCGGGGAGGTGGCGGTGGAGGGGCAGCGCGGCGAGCTCGAAGAGGGCGTGGAGGGCCCCGGGGGCCGCCTCCGCCCCCGCGAAGTACGGCTCCCGCGGGGCCTGCTGCGCGACCGCGAGGGCCAGCTCCGCGGCCGCCCCTCGACGGCCGCCGAGGTCGCCGCGAGGCGCGCCGCGCACAGGGCGACGCGCAGGAGCTCCGCGAGCATGGCGGGGGTCACGGCGGGGCCGAGCGCCCCTTCCGGCCGCAGCAGCCGCGCCAGCGCCCCCGTGCACGCCGCCGCCTCCTCCGCCGTCGCCTCCCCGCCGCCCGCCCCCGCCGCCCCGCCCCGGGGCCCCCGCGGGGCCTGCGGGGCCGGCGAGGACTGCGGCGCAGAGGCCGACGAGGAGCTGCGCCTCGCGGGCGGGGTCGGGCCGCTCGGGCGCCGCCGCGGGGCCGGGGCGGGGGCCTGGTTGCGGTGCGGGGCGGGGGCGGGGCGGGGCGCCGGGGCGCTCCAGACGGGGGTCCCGAGGAGGGAGGCGAGGGCGCGGAGGGCGGGGCAGAAGGCGGCGCGGTAGGCGGCGGCGACGGCCGCAGGCGCCGGCCCCGGGGGGGCGTCGAAGAGGGCGAAGGGGGCGGCGGGGGCGGGGGCCAGCGTGAGGGAGAAGTCGCGGAGGAGGTCGAGCCAGTGGTGCCGCAAGGCAGGGAGGAAGGGGGCGAGGGGGCCGGCCGCCGGGGCGCACCCCAAGTGCACGCGGGCGAGGGCGGCGAGGAGGGCGAGCTGGACGGCGCAGGCGGCGCCCTCGCCGAACTCGTCGAAGCGGAGCTGGCGGAGGCGCTCGAGGGGGCCCGTGAGGAGCGCCAGCACGCGCTTCACCAGCACGCCGTCCGGCGCCACGCCGGCCCCCCGCGGGCTCAGCACGGGGCTCGCCAGGAACGCCGCCGTCAGGCCGCACGCCGCCGCCTGCGTCGCCGGGCCCGCCTCCTTCGCCAGCGCCGGCCGCAGCGCCGCTGCGACCTGCGGGGGCCGGCTCGTCGGGGACAACGGGGGGGAGGCGGGGGCGGCGCGCCTGCGCCGAGTACTGCTCCATTAGGACGTGGCCCTCGTACTCGGGGTCCGGCACCTCCCCGAAGCGCTGCGCCGATTCAGCGCCGGCGCCGGCGGGCGGGCGGGAGAGCGGGCCTGGAGGAGGTCGAGCATGAGGGTGAGGCCCGGCGGCTGCAGCGCCTGCACAGGCGACGAGGCCGCCCCGAACCCGTACCTGCGCCCCGCCCGCCCCGTCAGCTCAGCCGCCGCCGGGGCCGCCGGGGCGGGGCGGGGCGCGCTTCAGAAGGTCGGCGAGGTGGAAGACGAGGAGGCCGGCGCCGGCCTCGGGCTCGCGCGCCCGCTCCGCCCGCGCGAGGGCCAGGTCGAAGTGCGCGGGGACGTCGCCACAGGCGCGCAGCAGGGCCCGCAGCGCCTCCACCGCCGCCGCCTTGGCGCGCCAGCCCGGCGCCCACGCCGCCACCGCCGCCTCCGCGGGGGAGGCCTCGGCGGTCCCGGGGGTCGGCGAGGCGGCGGGGGCCGACGAGACGCGCCCCGAGGCGGCGCCGGCGGCGAGGCCAGCCGCCTGCGGGGCCCCGACGCCGAGGCCTCCCCCTCGCCCCGCTCCGCGTACTTGGCCTCGCCCTGCGCGCCCGGCTCGGCGGGCGGCGGGCGCGCGGGCGCAGGCGCGGCGCACGGCGTCGTCGTCGTCCTCGTCGTCCCCGCCGGCGGCGCCGCCCTCCCGCTGGCCCTTGCTCGCCAGGCCCCCCGCCTGGCCGGCCCCCGCCGGCGCCCCGCCGCTCGCGCCCCCGCCGGCGCTCCCGAGGATGACGCGGCCGCAGAGGGCGGCCCAGGCGGCGGCGCCGGCGGGGCTCCCCGCGCGGAGGCGCCCGAGGAGGAGGAGGGCGGCGCGGGCGACGCGGGCGGCGGCGGGGTCTGTCTCGCAGTCGACCATGAGGAAGAGGTGCTCCTCGAAGCGCCCCGCGCACGCCGCCTCCGGCGCCCGCCGCGCCGCGTGCGCCAGGCACCGGGCGGCCACGCGGCGCAGCCGCGCGCTGGGGGCGAGCATGGCGGAGCGGAGGTAGGCGACGAGGGCGGCGAGGGCGGGGGAGCCCGGGGCGGGGATGGCGGCGGGGGCGAGGTCGTGGAGGACCTGCAGGCAGCGGGCCGTCTCCTCCTGCACGCCGGCGTCCCCGCAGGCGCGCAGCTCGGCGAGGAGCACGAGGAAGGGCCGCAGTCGCGGCGAGTCGGGCGAGGTGCCGAGCTCGGGCCCCACGACGGGGAGGAGGGCCGAGGCGAGGGCGGCGAGGGCGCGCTGCGCGGCGGGGTGGAGGAAGGCCTCCTGCGCGGCCGCCTGGAGGGCGAGCGCGAGCGTCTCGCGCACGTAGGGCGCGTAGGCCGGCCCCGCTGCGTCGGCGACGAGCGAGAGGGCGTGCAGCGCGGGCACGTGCACGCCGGCCGCCGGGTCCCGCCCCATCGACTGCAGCGCCGAGACCGAGAGGGGCAGGTGCGGGAGGCAGAGCGCGCCCCCGACCGCGCGGTGGATCGCCCCCAGGGCGAGCGCGAGGGCGCCGCGCGGCGCGGCGTCCTTGCGGGGCGCCTGCTCGGCGACGGTGCCGAGGAGGTTGGCGAGCCACTCGGTGCCGCCGGCGCGGGCGAGCTCGGCGATGCCGGAGGCGGCGAGGCGGCGGAGCGGGTAGGGGCCCTCGCGCCCCGCCTCGGCGGCGACGGCGAGGAAGAGCTCCTGGAAGGACGCCAACAGCTTGAACGACGGCGGCTGCCGCGCCCCCGCCCCCACCTCCCCGCCCTCCTTCTGCGCCCCGCCCGAGGCCCCCGCCGCCAGCGCCGCCAGCGCCCCCGCCCCGATCGAGGCGATGGTCGCGAGGGGCACCGCGGCGTTGCCCTTGCGCTGCGGGGGGGGGGGGGGGGGGGGGGCGCGTCGGAGGGGCCGGCGGGGCGAGAGGGGGCGGGGGGCGAGGCGGACGCGGATGGGGGCGAGGAGGGTGTCGACGGCCTGCTCCTGGGCCTCGAGCGGCAGGAGCGGGAAGAGCCGCGCGAAGAGCCGCAGGCTCGCGTCGCTCAGCTCCTGCCCCCCGCCGCCGCCTGCGCGCGCCTCAGCGGGGCCCGGCCGAGCAGGGCCGGCGGGCGGGGCGGACGGCGGCGCGGGCGGGGCGCATGGAGCGGGCGAAGAGGAACTCGGGCTCGAGCTCCACGGGCCCCTGCGCGGCGAAGAAGAGCTGCGCGCAGGCCGGCGTCAGGCGCGAGGGGCGGGCCGGCGGGCGATCGCCGCGCCTTCTCCTCCGCGTCGAGGGGGTGCCCCGAGGGCGGCCACGGCCCGACCACCGCGTCGGCGGGGCCCACGAGCCGCTGCCGGCCTGGTCAGCGGAGCGGAGGGGAGCGCGGGGGGCTGGGGCGGACGCGGAGGAGGGGCAGCGAGGGCCCCGCGGTGGCCTCCGAGGCGAGCTCCTCGATGCAGCGCTGCACGAGGGGCGCCACGGCGGCGGCCCCCGGGCCGGCCCCGGCCTCGAAGACGGCGAGGGGGAGCAGGGCGAAGCACTCGAGGTAGCGGCCCCGCACGCGCTCCTCGAGGGCCTTGACGGCCCCCGCCGCGGGGTCCCGCGTCACCCCCGTCTCCCGGATGCCCGCCAGGTAGCCGCCCGTGTTCGCCAGCAGCGCCACCACCGCCCGCGCCTCCTCCCCCGGGAAGAAGCCGCCCGGCGGCAGCTCCTCGCCCTCCTCCGCCGGGCCCGCCGCCTCCTCCCCGCCCTCCGCGAGCGGCCCGTCGCCCTCGGGGCGGCGGCGGGGCGCGTAGGCGTGGGCGACGTAGGCGCGGAGGGCCCAGAGGGCGGAGAGGCGACCGCGGAGGTCGCGCGCGACGTCGGCCTTCGTGCGGGGCTCGTCGGGCGGCGGCGCCAGCGCGGCGGCGAAGGCCGCGTAGAGCGCCTTGAGGCGCGCCGGGCCGATCCAGTCGGCCCGAGGGGCGCGGCGGCCGCGACGAGGGCCCAGCCGGCCTCGCCGCGGGCGGCGGCGGCGGCGGGGTCGCCGGCGGCGTACTGCGGGCGAGGAGCTGGAGGGCGCAGTCGAGGGCGCCCGAGGTGAGGAGTGGGGCACGCCGAGCGGGCACTTGGGGAGGGCCGCGAGGAGCCCCGCGAGCGCGTGCCGGCCCCGTGCATCGCCGTCGCGTGCTGCGCCGCCTCAGCCGGCCCGGGCCCGCGGCGGCGCACGGGGCGGGGCGGGGCGGGGCGGGCGCACGGCCAGGAGCTGGGCGCGCTGGCTGACCCCCGAGGCGAGCTCGACGTGCGCCAGCTTCACCTGCCGCCCCTCGCCTCAGGGCGCGCCGAGGGCGCCGGGGGCGGGGCGGGCCTGGTTGAGGGCGACGTTGACGAGGACGGAGAGGCGGTGCGGGGACGGCGGCGCCGGCGGCGCGGATGGCCCCCGCGGCGGCGAGGCGGACGGGCGGCGAGGCGTGCTCGAGGAGCTCCTGGGCGGCGGCGACGGCGCGCTCGCGGGGGTCCCCGACGGCGCCCTCGCCGAGGCACTCCAGCACGCCGGCGAGCTCGTTGGCGAGGGCCACCAGCACCAGCTCGTTCCCCGCAGCCTCGCCCCTGCCCGCCAGCCCCGCCGCCGCCTGCAGGGCCGCCCCGTACTGCGCCGCCAGGGAGGCGCGGGCGCGCTCGGAGGCGCCCTCGTCGGCCCAGGCGGCGTGGAGGACGTGCTCGGCGCAGGCGCGGGCGTGGCGGCGTCGGGGCCGCTCTCGAAGGCCACATGCTGCTCCCGGCGCCCCCCATCCACAGACCCTCCGGAGCCCTACCCCTTCTCCCTCAATCCCCCGCCCCGCCCTCCCCCTCCACCCGCCGCCCCCCTCCCCCCCCCCTCATCCTCCTCCTCCTCCCCTCCTCCCCCCCCTCCCCCTCCCTCCTTGTTCGTAGGCACACGCCCTAGAAAAAGAAGTATCCCATTATTAGACGAGGCCACGAGCCTATCTTTGCCGAGTGGAAAAGTCGTCGGAGCTGGATACGGGGCAGCGGGGCCGCTACGCGTTGCCGGGCGCCTGAGCGGCCTGCGGTGCGGCAGGCTGGGCGCGGAAGCGCGAACGGCTCCTCAGCAGCGGCGCGCCTCTGGGGCGAGGGCCGCGGCGGCGGAGCGGATGCGTCGGGGGCGCAGAGCCGAGCTGGGTGAGAGCTGGAGGGCGCCTGCTGAGGGCTGCGGGCCTGCAGCGCCCCCACTACCGCCGCACGAGTGCCGCACCAGCCGGCCTGCGCCCCGCCGTCGCCCGGCGGCAGGCGAAGCGCCCGCGGGGAGGGGCGCGCACGGGCGCTTCGGGGCTGAGGGTGCGGCATGCAGCAACAGCCGCCTGCCTCAGCCGCACCGCACCTGCCAGCCTGCCCACCGGTCAGCGAGGGCAGGTCGCGGGCGCAGGGCGCACGCGGCGTGACGGGCCCTCCCAAGGAGGCGCCCGTGGCAGGCGGCGCGGCGCGGCCTCGCTTGCGGCGGGCGGAGAGCAGGCGCGAGGTGGGCCCGAGTGCGGCGCGTAGGCGCGGGCGAGTCGCGCGGGCTCCGACGATGGCGCGCCGCGGCGACGGCCTGGCGGCCACCTGCGCTGCCGCTCGCCAGGCCGCCGTAGCGCCCCACGCGCCGAGTGCGCGGCGCGGCAGGCGGCGCGGCTCCACGGGAGCGCCGGCAGCACGTCGCCGCCCGAGAGCGCGCTGCCGCGCTGCGCGCCCGGGCGCCTCCAGCCTGCGCAGGCGCGTCGGGCAGCGCCGCGTGCGGGGCGTGGGCGGACCCGACGGCCTCGAGGGCGGCGAGGAGGCGGAGCGGTGGCGGCGAGGAGCTCGAGCCACCAGCGCGCCGCTCCGCCCGTCGGGCCCTTCCTAGCAGCGCCCCGGCCGCGCCGCCGCAGCGCTTCAGGCCTCCGGGCGAGCTCCGGCGGCACCGCGCGAGCGTCCGCTCAGCAGCAGCAGCGCCGCGGCGCGTAGGCAGCGAGCGGGCCCGGGCCCGGCGCGAGGGCCGGCGAGAGCGGTGGCGAGGCGGCGAGGGCGCGAGGGCGCGGCGCGAGCGGACTGGCGGGGTCATGTGGCGCCTCGGCGGGAGGCGGGGCGGCGGGAGGTGCGGTGGAGGGCAGCGCGGCGAGCTCGAAGAGGCGTGAGGCCCGGGGCCGCCTCCGCCCGCGAAGTACGGTCCGCGGGCTGCTGCGCGACCGCGGCACTCCGCGGCGCCTCGACGCGCCGAGGTGCCGCGAGCCGCCGCGCACGGGCCGCGCAGGAGCTCGAGCATGGCGGGGTCACGGCGGGGCCGAGCGCCCTTGGCCGCAGCAGCGCGCGCGCCCCGTGCACGCGGCTCCTCCGCGTGCTCCGCCGCCGCCCCGCGCCCGCCCGGGCCCCGCGGGCTGCGGGCGGCGAGACGCGGCGAGGCGACGAGGAGCTGCGCTCGCGCGGTCGCCGCTCGCGCCCCGGGCCGGCGGGGCTTTGCGGTCGCGCGGGCGGCGCCGCCTCGACGGCCGAGAGACGAGCGCGAGCGCAGAACGCGCGTGCGGCGCACGGCCGCAGCGCGGCCCGGGGCGCGAAGAGGGCGAAGGGCGGGGGGCGGGGCCAAGGAAGTCGCGAAGTCGCCATGGTGCGCGGCGCAGGGGCCGGCGCGGGCGCCCCAGTGACGCGCGGCGCAGAGGCGCTGACGGCCAGGCGCCCTCGCCGCCGCCGGCGCGCCTCGAGGCGGGGCGCGCAGCCTCCGCAGCCGGGGCCGCGCCCGCGGACGTGACCGCTGGGCTCGGACCAGTCGGCGTTCCTCGCGATGAACCAACGGGACGACTACTCGCGTGGATCCGCGAGAAGCTCGTCCCGCTCCTCCGCCCCGACGACTCCCTCGCCCTCTTCCTGTCCGCCCTCCTCGCTCGCTCACCGCGCGCCGCGGGACACGCGCTGACGGCGCCGGGGCACGCGCAGGCGGCCGGTGGGCCTCATGCGGCTGAGGCAGGTGCGGACGCGGCGGCGGGGCGAGTGCGTGTCGACGCCCCGCAACCTCGTCGCCGACCTCTTCCCCCCCGACGCGTGCGCCCCCCGGCCCCGCCCCGCACCCGTCCCTGCCGAGGCCGGCGCGCAGGGCGTGCCACCCGCCGTACGAGCCGGCATCGGCGCGGGAGAGCGCGGGGACGGAGGAGCGGGAGCCCTTCGAGGGGGCGGCGTCGGGGAGGGTGTACGAGTGGCGGGCGGAGCGTGCGGAGCTGCTCTCGTCGTGGGCCTACATCCGGGACGCGCACTACTACCCGAGCTACGGCCGCGGCGGCTACGGGGTGGAGCTCGACGCGCAGGACCCCGACCGCGCCCTCGAGCAGCTCGCCGCCCTCGAGCAGGACGCCTTCATCGACGGTGCGCCGCGCCCCCCGCCCCCCGCCCCGCCCCGTCGGCCCCCGACGGGGCCGGCAGACTCGACGCGGGCCGTGACGCTCAACCTCGCCTTCTACAACCGCCACACGGGCCTCTACGTCGTCCTCGACCTCCTCGCCGAGCTCCCCACCTCGGGACTCCTCCTCCCCACCTACCGCGTCCGCGCCATGCGGCTCGAGCTCCTCGAGGACCCCGTGCTGCGCGGCTTCTGCGTCCTCTTCTGCGTCGCCATCGCCTTCTACGGCCTCTCCGAGATCTTCGAGGCCTGCCCGCCCCCTCCCCGGCCCCGGCCGCGAGCCCGCGCCTGACCCCCGCTCCCAGCTGCGGGTGCGGGGGTGGCGCAACTACCTCTCGGAGACGTGGAACGTGGTGGAGGTCTGCGCCCTCGTCACCTTCGTCGTCATGATCTGGCTCGCCCGCCCCGCCCCCCCCGCCCCCTGCCCCCGCCCCGGCGCGAGGGGGCGGGGCGGGGCGCAGCTACTTCACCGACTTGGTGGGCGAGTGCCGGCGGATGCGGGAGGCGATGGCGGAGGACGCGGTGGGCCAGTACATCGACTTCCAGCACGCCCGCCGCCTCACCGAGGTCCTCACCGAGCTCGCCGGCATCAACGGTCCCCGCCCCCGCCTCTCCTCGCGGCGCCGCCGGCCCGCTAAGTCGGGGCGGCAGTGCTGCTGACGGCGATCCGGGTGTTCAAGTTCCTGCGCCTCAACGCGAACCTCTCGATCGTGTGGACGACCCTCTCGAAGGCCCGCGACGGTCCGCCCCGCCCCCGCCCCTCTGCACCCCTCCGTGGAGGCGAGGGCGGGGCCGCCGCCGGCAGACCTCGCCTCCTTCGTGGCGGTCTTCCTCGTCGTCTTCGCGGGGTACGCCTTCATGGGCCACATCATCTTCGGCTACCAGATCCCCCGCGTGCGCCCCGCGCCCCCGCCCCCCTCGCCCCCTCGCCGAGCGCGCGGGCGGGCAGTTCCACAACTTCACCGCCTCGTTCGCGGCGCTCTTCCGCTTCATCGGGGGCGACTCGGACTACGACGAGATGAACGCCGCCAGCCCCGTCTCCGGCATCATCTTCTTCTTCACGTGCGCCCCCGCCCGCGCCCCCGGCCCGCCGCCGCGCGGGGCCGGCTGAGGGGCGGGGCGGGGGGCGGGGGGGCAGGTTCATCGTGTTCGTGACGTTCATCCTGGTGAACATCTTCATCGCGATCATCAGCAAGTTCTACGGGGACGCGTGCGAGGAGGCCCAGAAGATCGCGGCCGACGAGGGGGACCTCGCCGCCAAGTCCGAGAACCTCAACTCCTACCAGCTCCTCCGCCGCCTCGAGCTCTTCCTCGAGATCGCCGAGGGCGCGGGGAACGACCGCCGCGTCCGCCAAGGCTCCGTCCTCCAGATCTGGTTCAAGGGGAAGCCCAAGGAGGGGGGGGGCAAGGAGGGGGCCCGCCTCGCGAGGCCGGCGGCGACGCTGCCCCGGGCCGGGAGTGTGCGGACGCTCGTGCAGGCGCACTACGTGGTGCACGGGCGGGAGCCCTTCAAGCGCTTCGCCTTCCAGATGCTCGAGCCGGCCGAGCACCTCTACATGGACTTCACCGGCTACAACCGCGGCACCGTCAAGCTCCTCGTCAAGGAGGCGCGCCCCCGCCACGCCTCACCCCGCCCCCCTCTCGCGGCCTCCGACGGGCCGGCCGGCGGCGCGCGCAGATGCGGACGGACGAGACGGGCCAGTACGCCGTCCTTGCCGTCGCCTCCGTCCCCTCCGCCGCCGCCAGCGAGTGCGAGGTGCTCGCCCCGAGCCGCGGCCGGCGGGGCGGCCTCGAGGCGGGCGGCAGATGGACGCGCTGATGCGGCTACGGCTCTCGCGTCGCATCGCCTGGACCAAGGTCATCCTCCGCCTCCTCTTCCCCTCCCTCTTCCGCTTCTCCCGGTCCGCCCCGCCCCTCTGCCCCCGCCGGCCCCGCCCGACCCGCCACCCGGCAGCTCGCGCCGCCTCTTCGACCAGTACGGCCTCGGCGTGTGGAAGTCCTCCCAGCCCGGCGCCGCCGACGACGATGAGCCGTGCGGCCACCCGCAGCGCCCCCGCTGGCGCCCCCCGCCTGCGTTGCCGGCCTTCGGGTCTTATGGAAGAGCGCGGGGGGCAGGGTGTACGGCCTGCGGAGCATGATGCGGACGTGGATCACTGTGCTCTTCCGCCTGGACCGGCGCATCCTGCGGGAGGAGCAGGTGGAGCTGATGATCCGGGAGATGGCGCGCGGGGCGCGGGACTTCGCGGCGCAGCGGGGCCACTCGCGGGAGGAGTTCCTGCAGGGCTTCCGCCTCGAGGCCGTCCTCCTGCGCCTCCGCGAGCTCGACGAGGGCTGGCGCCGCCGCAAGGCCACCGGCCTCGTCGCCCGCCTCCTCCGCGCCGCCGTCAAGCTCGACACGCGCGCCCCCGCCCCGCCCCGCCCCGCCCCCGCCCCCGCCGAGCGCCGCGCAGGAAGCTGAAGCTGCTGCGGCGCTGCTGCGACGAGATGGACATCGACCCGCCCGCCGCCGCCGCCGCTGCTGCGCTGGCCGCCCGGCCGCCCCACCCGCACGCAGTCCGCCCCGCCCGGCCCGCCCCGCCCGTCCTCGCCGTCACGCCCTCCGCCGTCACCATCGTGCGCTTCCCCGCCCGCCCGCCCCGCCCGCCCCTCCCGCCCCGCCTGACCCAAACGGGCAGCGCGAGGGGCCGAAAATTGCGGCGGGGGGGCGCCCGAGGAGGCCGCGGGGGCGCCTTTGCCCGGGGCGCTGGAGCCGGCGCACGCGCACGCGCCGGCGCGGCTGCCGCCCCTGCAGCACCGCCTCCGCGGCCCCGCCCTCCGGCCCCACGCCGCCCTCCCCGACGCCCCCGCGCGCCCCACCCGCCCCCACGCCGCCCCCGCCCCCGCCCCTCCTCCGACCCCTTCCGCCCCGGGCCCAGCGCCGACCCCGCCGCCGCCGCTGCGGAGGCGCCGAAGCCGGCGGGGCGCCGGCCGCGTCAGGGGTGCTGCGGGCGCTGGAGTGGCACGAGCTGAAGGAGAAGGAGCGGGGCGAGCTCGTCGTCGCCCTCTACCACGACGTCCGCCCCGCCCCGCCCCCCCCCCCCCCCCCCCCCCCCCCCCCCGCCCCCCGCCCCGCTTCCCCGAGGGGCCCGCAGTGCCTGCAGGAGGCGGAGGAGCTGCAGCGGGACCTCGAGGACCTGCAGGTCGCCCAGCTGCGCCTGCCCCCGGCCCGCGAGGCCGTCCGCTTCGATGAGTCCGCCCGCCCCGCACCCCGCCCGGCCCTCGCCGACCCCGCGGGGCCAGGCTGTGCACGCGGATCTCGCTGTGGATCGCGGGGCGGGAGGGCCCCGGGACGGTCTCGAGCGCCGAGGTCAAGCGCGAGGCCATCCACATCTTCTCCTCCTTCCCCTCGAGTGCTTCGACTTCGTGCGCCGCCCCCGCTCCCCTCCTCCCCTTCCCGCCCCGCCTACCCCCACCCCACCCCCACCCCTCCCCCCTCCCCCTCCCCCGCTTCCCTCGAGCTACCTCCCCCGACGCCGCGCGCCCCCGCCGCAGCTCGACCTCAAAGAGGAGATCGCATGGTACCATCCTCGCAAAAATTCGGTCGTCGACGTCGACCGCATCCTCCACACCGACCGGCGCGCCCCTGCGCCGCCCTACGCCGCGCTTCCCGCTCCGCTGCATGCGGCTGGCGCGCGCTGACTGCGAGCGAAGGGACCCGGTGCACCACTTCACGCCGCTCATCGAGTCGCTGGGCCTCATCATCCACGACAACTGGAGCCTCGAGAAGCTGCGCAAGGGCTACCGCCAGGGCCCCCGCAACGACGACGCGAAGAAGGGCCCCCTTCAGCACCCGATGCTCATCCACTACAAAGACCTCACGGAGAGCGAGAAGTCGTACGACAAGGACATGGCCATCTCCTCCCTCCGCCTCATCGCCGCGCTGGGGTACACGATCACGCCGCCCCCGGGGGCGGCCAAGGGGCGGAACAAGGACGGGAGCATCCGGCTGGACGTGCACCCGGAGAGCGCGCAGTACGTGGCGAGCGGGCAGGTGCCGGCGGACTACACGCTCCAGTGGGTCGAGATCACGGAGGCGGACAAGCGGCGCGGCGGCAGGGCCTACCTCGACGACGATCTCGCCGAGCTCGCCGGTCCCCGCCCCGCCCCGCCCCGCCCCGCGCCCGCCCCCCGCCCCGTGCCCGCCCCCCGCCCCGCGCCCGGCCCGAGGGGAGCGGGGCGGGGCAGACCTGATGGCGGAGTCGGCGCACGACACGTGGGCGTACGGGCGCAAGAACGAGGGCTGGCGCTTCGACCCCGTCACCGTCGACGGCAAGACTCACAAGTGCGACCCGCCCAGGAGAGAGGGAGGGGGGGAGGGGCGGGGGGGGGGGGGGGGGGGGGCGGGGCGGGGGGGGGCCGGAGGAGGGGGGGGGAAGAAGGAGGAGAGGGGGTGTGGCGGACCTCTCCCCGGCGCCGCGGTGACGACGCGGCCTGCGGCGCAGGCTGCTGAAGCCGTACGGGCTGATGACGGACGAGGAGAAGGAGTCGGACCTGAACACGGTGGAGGCGACGCTGCGCACCATCCTCAAGCTCGGCTACCGCATCGAGTTCAAGCCGCAGCGCCCCTGGCACTCCCTCCTCCTCAACAGGCGCGCCGCCCCCGCCCCTCCCGTCCGTCGCCCTCGCGCCCTCTCAGAACTGCGCAGCGTGAACCCCTTCCACTGGTGCCACCCGAGGAGGAGGTAGCCCCGACGGCTGCCGGTTTGCAGCCCCTCCCTCCCCGCCCCTGACCCCGCCCCGGCCCTCCCCGGACCCCGCCCCCAGCCCCGTGTCCCACCGCCGCATGCAAGCTTTTAAGTCATTCATTGAAATCTATTTCGATACGCGATGGATGGTGATCCTCCTGCGGGACGGAGCCGGCGGGCCTTCTCTTTCGCACTCCCGAAATCCCGGGTCCCTCGGAGCTCGAGCTCCGTTCGCCCGCGACCTCTCGATCCGCCTGATCTAGACATATAGTAACGTAGAGATATCGATCGCGTTCTCCTGTATCTCCTCTCCTCGAGATCTCGTTCGCGTTATCCCTCTAGCTGTATATATGTATAGAGAGCTCGACTTGGCGACCTCTAGAATTTTCTACTGCCATCAGCGACCGAAGCCAGCAAAAATGCAGCGTGCCTTCTTCGTCACGCCCATCCCGCGCGGCCTAAGCACTGCCGCCGCCCGCCCGCTAGCCGTCAACCGCGTCGGCTTCGCCACCCGCGCCTCGGCGGGGTGCATGCGCACGCCGTGACGCGCCGTCTAGATCTCCTGCATGAACCGCGTGAAATTGCGCTTTAATTTGACGCGAAATGGGTCGCAGGGATGCGTATGGCGGGCGCGCGGGCGGCGATCGCGAGCAGCGCCCGATCGACAAGGCACGGGAGGCTTCCATGGCGCGCTCCCACGAGGAGAAGAGCGCCGCCGCACGCAAGGTGAGACTCTAGATCTTGCACGGGCGCTGAATCTACCTGTGCAGTCGCGCGCGACGCCGGCTATAGCTGAAGGTGACGATGGGAATTTCTCGCTCCGCAGGCCGCCGAGACACGCCGCGGGCGGGGGCGGAAAGGCGGCCGCAAGGGCGCTGGGGCCGCCGGCGATCGGGAGCAGGAGCAGGAGCGGGTCTTCGAGGCGGCGGCGTTCGCTCTGGAGATGGAGGTCCTCGGGCGCCCCGTCGCCCTCGACCCCGCCGCCCTCTACGACCCTGCCCACCGCGCCGGCCCCGGGGGCGCGCAGGCACAGGGCAGCGAGCAGAAGCGCACCCCGGGGCCCGTGCGCTGCTTTAAATACCGCAGGTCCAAAATTTCGCGGTTTTAATTTTTTTTGCAGGGCCGCACGGCGGAGGAGCGTAGCGAGGCGGCGCGCAAGGGCTGGGCCACGCGGCGCGCAGCGTCGGGCGAGGCGGGGGAAGATCTAGAGCAGGGGCGCCGGGGCAGAGGCGGGCGCGGAGAGGAGCGCGGCGAAGAAGAGGAGGAGGAGCTTGAGGAGGAGGATGCGAAGTACTACGTATACGAGGACCTAGAGGACACCTACCGCTGGGACGACTGATTCGATGACTTCATCCTATCGCCTAACGCTTGCTATATCCATTGAAGGCCTTCAATTTCGATCCGATCCGAAATAATTCGATTGTGTGAACTTGAAATCAATCTTTGATCAGGATCATGAATCTTTAAATTTGCAAAATTGATCCTGATCACATGAATCCAATCGAAAGATCGAATAAAGATCGAATTCTCTCTCTGAAAAAGATCATGCAGATATCGATCTTCCGAAGTTCTAGATCGACCACTCGGCCAGGCTCAGCGGCTAGACTAGCAGTAGGCTGAAGCAATCGCAACGACACTGACACTCGCGATCGTTTCGGCTGCTGACTTAAGATCATGCATGCGCACATGACCAGTGCACGCATCACGACGCAGCCTGCCGCAGTGCACGCGCGGCTGGCCATGGCCCAGTGACCGTCGGACCCAGTGCCTGGCACGCGAGCTGCAGCTGAGTACTTCAAGAATGGATCGACCAAGTGCAAGGCCTAGGGAAGCGACCTTCCCCCGAGAGTGAAAGATAATTAGCACAGCATATCATTATACAATAATTCGAGTATGTAGAAAGCATAAAACGTAATGAATTCGAAGGTCAACTGCAGGCGCCGCCTGCAGCTGGGAACGTCAATTTGCTAAAAAATCAAAGCCAAAAATGAAGACTTGAAGAGACCATCGACCATGGCCACCAATCGCGCGCGCACGAACGTCAACTGACGGTCACAGACGAACGTTGAGGAAAGGCGAACGTCGACGGAGGTCCTCCCCGCCCCCCGGCCCCCGCCCCCGGGGGATCAGGCCGCTGAGGGCTGGGGCCTGCGGATCTCGACGCGGAAGGGGGCGAGGGCGACGAGGGAGTGCTGCCCCGGCTCCGGCACCCCCTTGTTGATCGCGCCTGCGCACGCCGGCCGCAGCGCCCGTGAGGCGGCGCGAGGGGCGGAAGCACAGGCGAGGCGGACGCGAGGCGCGGGGCGCACAGGTGAGGCCGACGACGTAGGTGCGCAGGACCTCGCCCGGGGCGATGCTGCGCGAAGGCCCGGGGTCAAGAGCCTCGAAGAAGGCGGGGCGGGGCGGGCGCTGGCAGCGAGAGCCGCGGGGCGGACTCGGGGCGGGCGAGGTAGTGGTCGGGGACCTCCCGGCTGAAGTCGCCGACGACGGAGGCGGGGGCGGCCTCGGGGCCCGCCGCCAGGGCCCACGCCACCCGCCCCGCCCCGAAGGTGAAGTTGCCGGCGGCGCTCACGTCGGGGCCCGCCAGGCCCAGCTTCGCGTTCATCTCCACCCGCACGTGCGGCCGGCAGTGCCGCAGCAGCAGCCCCGGGCACATCCCCACCACGCTGCGCGCGCGGCGCGAGGGCGGGATCGGCGCGCGCGGGTGGCCGGGCCGGAGGGGGCGCGCGCACGTCCGGTGAAGGTGCGGGCCGAGGCGGCGGGCTGGGCGTCGAGGGCGGACGAGGGAGGGCGGCGGGGTCCCCGCGACGGACGTCTCCCACGCCACCGCCGGCAACGGCAGGTACGCCTGCGCGCCCCCTCAGGGCGCCCGCCGCCCCGCGCCCCCCGAGCCGGCCGCGCGCACGAGGACGCGGACGGGGCAGGAGGAGCCGCGCGGGAAGAGGCGGTGCCGCAGGCGGACGTCCTTGGCGTAGGGCGGGGGGCCGGCGAGGGCCCACGTCGCGTTCGGCTGCACCCCGGCGTCCTCCCCGCCGCCGGCGCCCTCCTGCACGTAGTCCTCGGGGGCGGCGGGGAGGGGCGGGATGCAGCCGGGGCCCCACAGGGCGAGGCCGCGCCGCAGGTCGGGGAAGGCGACGGCGCAAGTCGCCGGGTCAATCGGCGCCGCCTGCACGGGCGGCGGGCACTCCTCCGGGCACAGCTGCCGCCCCGCCTCCCCCACGTAGAGCCCGAAGGAGCAGCGCCCCTCCGGGCCCTGCCTTGCACTTCAGGCGGGCGCCAGGCCGGGCCAACCGCGGCGGGCGCGCACCGAGTCGGTGGGGTTGTCGATGGTGATGGTGACGGGGATGCCGGTGGCGGGGGAGGGGGCGCCGAGGCCGGCGGCGAGCCACTCGGGGCTCGTCGGGGCGGCGTCGACGTGCATGGGCAGGAAGGTCCCCTCTCTCGGCTCCTGCGTCACGTTCACGCGCGCGTCCGACCAGTTCCCTGCGCCCCGCCTCGCCGTCGCCCCGGGCGGGGGCAGCGGGCGGGGGCGGCGGGGCGGGACGGGCCGGCGATGTGAAAGCGGAGGTCGGGCATGCGGGCGCCGCAGAGGGCCTTCAGAGTGCCGTTGACGGGCACCGCGACGGGCCCCACCCCCGCGATCGTCACGTTCGGCGGGCACGCCACCTGCAGCCCCCCGCCCCGCTCGGCCGGGCCCCGCGCCGGCACGCGGCCGGCGGCGCGGCCGCCGGCGCCGGCGCACCGGGTACTTCCTCGCCGGGGGCGTCTTGAGCGGGGGGTTGCACTTGTGAGCGGTCGGCCCGGAGTCGACGCACGATCTCCGGTCGGCGCTCGCGACGGTGCCCAGCTGAGGAGGCTCCGTCGGCACGGAGGGGTGAGGAGCGGGGCGGGCCCGGCGCGCACGGGGCAGGCCTGGCAGGCGGTGCTGCCTTCCTCCCACGAGATGCTCCCCAGCGGGCACTGCCGGTTCCAGTGGGCGCTGGGGCGGCCGGCTCGCCCGCCAGCACGCCCGGGGGCGGACCTCGAGGCAGCGGCCGTCGGACTCGTAGAAGCCGGGGCGGCACGGCTCGCAGACGGTGCGGTCGTCGCGGGAGACGGTGCCGGGCTCGCAGAGCGCGCAGGCGGCCCAGCCGGGCGAGGGCGCCACGAACTTGAACTCGCACGGGGCGCACGCCGCGTCCCCCGCCCCGCGGAACGTGCCCTGCGACCGCGTGGGAAACGTCGGCCGCGAGCGGCGGAGGCGGCAGCCGCCGGCGGGGTCGCGCACGCGGGGGCATGCGGTGCAGGACTTGCGGTCGATAGACGCGACCGAGCCGGCCTGAGAGAGGGCGGGTTAGATAGTTAGATGGGGCAGGGGTGGGAGGGAGGGTAGGGGGCGCACGGGGCAGGCGCCGCAGGCGACGCTGGCGTCCGTCCCCGAGACGGATCCGAGGGGGCACTGCGCGCAAGGGCGATGAGAGTGAGCTCCAGAGCGGAGCGGCCCTGCCAGCCTTCGTTGTCTTTGCTCTAGACCTTAATCCGCTTCCGCGCCCGCGCGCCCGCCCCCCCGAGGGCGAACCTCGAGGCAGCGGCCGTCGGACTCGTAGAAGCCGGGGCGGCACGGCTCGCAGACGGTGCGGTCGTCCCGGGCGTAGTAGCCGGGGCTGCAAGGCGTACAGCTCGGCGAGCCCTGCAGCGAGACGGCTGCGGCGAGCGGGCGGGAGCGTGGTCAGAGGGCGGCGACACCGCCGATGCGGCAGAAAGTGCACTTTTCCATGGGCAGATCTGCGCCCCGTGGCGGGCGGGATCAGCGAGGGCATCAGAGGGGAGATTGTGAGATTGTACAGTGGCACGCACGTCGCAGTCGGTCATGTTTTCGTTGCGGTAGCGCCCGGCGGGGCACGCGAGGCAGAACTGCTTCGTGATCGTCGCCACCGATCCCTGCGCGCGCGCCGCCGCGCCGTAGGATAGAAGCGAGGGATTTAGATCCCTCGCGGGTGTGGCGGAGGCGCTGTAGGATAGAAGCGAGGGATTTAGATCCCTCGCGGGTGTGGCGGAGGCGCTAGGCGTGCTTCCGTTCAAGAAGCGGCGGCGTCCCCCGTTCTCGAGGCGCAGAAGAATGCGCGCACCTCGCGGGCGCTGTCGTACGTCAGTTCCCGTACAGAGAGAGGTACGTGCGCTCGCGCGCTGCCTCTTGGCTCTGTTTCTGCTCCGTGACGAGTCTCAGTGATTTGAGCGGAGCCGTCTTCAGCGGGATTTAGATCTCTGGATTTGGACAGAGTTTAGCCTAGAGGCTTTTGCCTGCGCGATGCAGGAGCTGCACTCACCGGGCGTGGCCGCGGTGAGGAGCTAAAGGCGCTGCCCGACAGCAATTTGATCGGGAGGCCAAGACAACGATTCCAGCAGGGAACGAGGCAGGACTCTGAAAAGCGAGTCAGCAGTGTCGGAAAAGAAGGAAAGAAGCCCGAACCGCGGCGGTGGGCGAACGATTGACGTGGAGGGGCTTGCCGCCGCCCAGGGCGTTGTCGATAGGCGGGGCATTTCGCATCGTTCTGTGCGGTCGTAAGACTTGAGCGACGGCGCGGGCGGCGAGGTGTCGGCGTCTGGGCGCACGGAAGCGAAGTTCAAACGCGGCGAATGTGCTTTTTGCAGCAGGGTACGTGACTTTTATAGGACCCGGGGGAGGAGACCCCAGGGGGGTACGCTGTTATGCGTGTTGCAATTTGGACCTTGCAAGTTGGGTACATGATTGTATTTTTAAAAAAACAAACAACGCCGAGAAGGCTATTCTTTCGCGCGAGAAAGAGACAGCCGAGGCGCTGCGCGCGCGGCGGGGGGCGGCCGCGCGCGCTGCGCCGAGGCTGTGACCCACCACTAACCCAGCGGAGATTTCCGCTCGGCCGCGGCCTGCGAGATTCTCAGTACCAGAGGTAAGGCACGGAAATGAACGGGTTGCGTACGCGTTCAAGCGGAGCTGGAGGCTCCGTCCGATTAGCCCGACCTGCTGGCGACTGAGTGAGTAGTCGCAGCAGGCCGTGGCCGCCTTCGTATTTTCGAAGAATGCGGCAAGAATGCGGCTAGCGCTGACGCAATGTCTAGATCTGTTACAGGGTTTGGAAGGCGTGCACGGGAGGGCGAACCCAGGGCGAAGGGTGGCGCCGAGCACTGTTGGAATGGGCAGATCCGATGTGCATCAGATCAAGGGCCGACGCCAGGACGGCAAAGAGAAGAGTAAAGCTCTGAAGATGAAGAGAGCGTGCAGGAGCATGCAAGTGCGCATGCAAGAAGTGAGCCGACTCGGAGATTGACTCGGAGTGAGCTGAAGCGAGGTGCACCGCGGAGGTGGAGAGAGAGACAAGGAGAAGCAAGATGAAAGGAATGTGCTCGTGCGGGGATGAGCTTCAGCTCGGGTGCTGCGCCACTCGGGAATCAGTTGGCGAGCGTCGAACGCGCGTCTGGAGGCGCGTACCTGGTAAGCGAGCATATAGCTGCTGTTCTGCGGGCAGAGAAAGATCAGGAATCTAGCTCGGGAAGAGCAGAGCGCAGAGCACGCACGCGCTACTGGAATGAGCCGGTCCGATGCGCATCAGATCGAGGGCCGACGCCAGGACGGCAAAGAGAAGAGTAAAGCTCTGTAGATGAAGAGAGCGTGGCCTGCAGGAGCATGCAAGTGCGCATGTAAGAAGTGAGCCGACTCAGAGATTGACTCGGAGTGAGCTGAAGCGAGGTGCACCGCGGAGGCGGAGAGAGAAACAAGGAGAAGCCATCCAAAAAGGAAGATGAAAGGAATGTGCTCGTGTGGGGGATGAGCTTCAGCTCGGGTGCTGCGCCACTCGGGAATCAGTTGGCGAGCGTCGAACGCGCGTCTGGAGGCGCGTACCTGGTAAGCGAGCATATAGCTGCTGTTCTGCGGGCAGAGAAAGATCAGGAATCTAGCTCGGGAAGAGCAAGAGCGCAGAGCACGCACGTGCTGGGCGGGCGTAAGAGCCACGAGCTGCAGCTGCAAGAACCCCGTCATGGACGCTTCTGCGAGGAGGAGCAGATTCTGAGCTTAGAGAGAGACCGACGGTCAGCAAGATCGCAGCGTACGATCCCAGGATCGCGGCGCCGATGCAGGGCGTGGAGGTCAATCGTTAGAGCCGCGCCGTTCTGGACGCTTCTGCGGCGCGGAGCAGCGGCAGTCCTTAAGACCTCGGAAAGATCGCAGTTTTAGAAGCACGCACGCACGATTCGAGGATCGCGGGCGCTGCCGGACACGCTGTGTCCTTGGTGTTGGCGCGCGGAGGGCGCCCTGCTTTGCTGCATTTGATGGAGCTGCTCAAAGGACAGCTGCAGGCCGGTTAGAACGTGAAGTTTCGGGCGAGGGCGGGCAGGCACACGATGAACGTGGCTGACGCGGCGGTGGAGGCCGATCCTGCTTGAGCTTCGCGGCTGATGCCGGGGGAGATGTTATCGTTGGAGCTTGCAGATGAGCATGGGCAAGTGATCATGAGCTGGCAGGACGATGCGCCGCCACCAGTCGATGTAATGGTTGGGAAGCGCGAGAGCGCAGAGTTGAGGTTGAAGCGGCTTTGTTTTGAATAGATTGCTCGTCACGGAAGTTCAGAATCGAAGAGCCAGAGGCTGAACGCGGTAAAGATTAGATTGAGGTGCAGAATCGACCGAGGACGAAGTCCACGGGAATGGAACGGAAGAACACCTTATTCGACCGAAGACGAAGTCTTCGGGACGCCTACGCGCGTGGACAGTGCCACCGGAGATGTCGAGGAGAGCTCATCGCCTGAGGGTAGTCCCTGCCCGTCAGGCTCGCAGTCGCTCGTCTCATGTATGGCGCGCGGTAGGATAGAAGCGAGGGATTTAGATCCCTCGCGGGTGTGGCGGAGGCGCTAGGCGTGCTTCCGTTCAAGAAGCGGCGGCGTCCCCCGTTCTCGAGGCGCAGAAGAATGCGCGCACCTCGCGGGCGCTGTCGTACGTCAGTTCCCGTACAGAGAGAGGTACGTGCGCTCGCGCGCTGCCTCTTGGCTCTGTTTCTGCTCCGTGACGAGTCTCAGTGATTTGAGCGGAGCCGTCTTCAGCGGGATTTAGATCTCTGGATTTGGACAGAGTTTAGCCTAGAGGCTTTTGCCTGCGCGATGCAGGAGCTGCACTCACCGGGCGTGGCCGCGGTGAGGAGCTAAAGGCGCTGCCCGACAGCAATTTGATCGGGAGGCCAAGACAACGATTCCAGCAGGGAACGAGGCAGGACTCTGAAAAGCGAGTCAGCAGTGTCGGAAAAGAAGGAAAGAAGCCCGAACCGCGGCGGTGGGCGAACGATTGACGTGGAGGGGCTTGCCGCCGCCCAGGGCGTTGTCGATAGGCGGGCATTTCGCATCGTTCTGTGCGGTCGTAAGACTTGAGCGACGGCGCGGGCGGCGAGGTGTCGGCGTCTGGGCGCACGGAAGCGAAGTTCAAACGCGGCGAATGTGCTTTTTGCAGCAGGGTACGTGACTTTTATAGGACCCGGGGAGGAGACCCCAGGGGGTACGCTGTTATGCGTGTTGCAATTTGGACCTTGCAAGTTGGGTACATGATTGTATTTTTAAAAAAACAAACAACGCCGAGAAGGCTATTCTTTCGCGCGAGAAAGAGACAGCCGAGGCGCTGCGCGCGCGGCGGGGGGCGGCCGCGCGCGCTGCGCCGAGGCTGTGACCCACCACTAACCCAGCGGAGATTTCCGCTCGGCCGCGGCCTGCGAGATTCTCAGTACCAGAGGTAAGGCACGGAAATGAACGGGTTGCGTACGCGTTCAAGCGGAGCTGGAGGCTCCGTCCGATTAGCCCGACCTGCTGGCGACTGAGTGAGTAGTCGCAGCAGGCCGTGGCCGCCTTCGTATTTTCGAAGAATGCGGCAAGAATGCGGCTAGCGCTGACGCAATGTCTAGATCTGTTACAGGGTTTGGAAGGCGTGCACGGGGAGGGCGAACCAGGGCGAAGGGTGGCGCCGAGCACTGTTGGAATGGGCAGATCCGATGTGCATCAGATCAAGGGCCGACGCCAGGACGGCAAAGAGAAGAGTAAAGCTCTGAAGATGAAGAGAGCGTGCAGGAGCATGCAAGTGCGCATGCAAGAAGTGAGCCGACTCGGAGATTGACTCGGAGTGAGCTGAAGCGAGGTGCACCGCGGAGGTGGAGAGAGAGACAAGGAGAAGCAAGATGAAAGGAATGTGCTCGTGCGGGGGATGAGCTTCAGCTCGGGTGCTGCGCCACTCGGGAATCAGTTGGCGAGCGTCGAACGCGCGTCTGGAGGCGCGTACCTGGTAAGCGAGCATATAGCTGCTGTTCTGCGGGCAGAGAAAGATCAGGAATCTAGCTCGGGAAGAGCAAGAGCGCAGAGCACGCACGCGCTACTGGAATGAGCCGGTCCGATGCGCATCAGATCGAGGGCCGACGCCAGGACGGCAAAGAGAAGAGTAAAGCTCTGTAGATGAAGAGAGCGTGGCCTGCAGGAGCATGCAAGTGCGCATGTAAGAAGTGAGCCGACTCAGAGATTGACTCGGAGTGAGCTGAAGCGAGGTGCACCGCGGAGGCGGAGAGAGAAACAAGGAGAAGCCATCCAAAAAGGAAGATGAAAGGAATGTGCTCGTGTGGGGGATGAGCTTCAGCTCGGGTGCTGCGCCACTCGGGAATCAGTTGGCGAGCGTCGAACGCGCGTCTGGAGGCGCGTACCTGGTAAGCGAGCATATAGCTGCTGTTCTGCGGGCAGAGAAAGATCAGGAATCTAGCTCGGGAAGAGCAAGAGCGCAGAGCACGCACGTGCTGGGCGGGCGTAAGAGCCACGAGCTGCAGCTGCAAGAACCCCGTCATGGACGCTTCTGCGAGGAGGAGCAGATTCTGAGCTTAGAGAGAGACCGACGGTCAGCAAGATCGCAGCGTACGATCCCAGGATCGCGGCGCCGATGCAGGGCGTGGAGGTCAATCGTTAGAGCCGCGCCGTTCTGGACGCTTCTGCGGCGCGGAGCAGCGGCAGTCCTTAAGACCTCGGAAAGATCGCAGTTTTAGAAGCACGCACGCACGATTCGAGGATCGCGGGCGCTGCCGGACACGCTGTGTCCTTGGTGTTGGCGCGCGGAGGGCGCCCTGCTTTGCTGCATTTGATGGAGCTGCTCAAAGGACAGCTGCAGGCCGGTTAGAACGTGAAGTTTCGGGCGAGGGCGGGCAGGCACACGATGAACGTGGCTGACGCGGCGGTGGAGGCCGATCCTGCTTGAGCTTCGCGGCTGATGCCGGGGGAGATGTTATCGTTGGAGCTTGCAGATGAGCATGGGCAAGTGATCATGAGCTGGCAGGACGATGCGCCGCCACCAGTCGATGTAATGGTTGGGAAGCGCGAGAGCGCAGAGTTGAGGTTGAAGCGGCTTTGTTTTGAATAGATTGCTCGTCACGGAAGTTCAGAATCGAAGAGCCAGAGGCTGAACGCGGTAAAGATTAGATTGAGGTGCAGAATCGACCGAGGACGAAGTCCACGGGAATGGAACGGAAGAACACCTTATTCGACCGAAGACGAAGTCTTCGGGACGCCTACGCGCGTGGACAGTGCCACCGGAGATGTCGAGGAGAGCTCATCGCCTGAGGGTAGTCCCTGCCCGTCAGGCTCGCAGTCGCTCGTCTCATGTATGGCGCGCGGTAGGATAGAAGCGAGGATTTAGATCCTCGCGGGTGTGGCGGAGGCGCTAGGCGTGCTTCCGTTCAAGAAGCGGCGGCGTCCCCGTTCTCGAGGCGCAGAAGAATGCGCGCACCTCGCGGGCGCTGTCGTACGTCAGTTCCCGTACAGAGAGAGGTACGTGCGCTCGCGCGCTGCCTCTTGGCTCTGTTTCTGCTCCGTGACGAGTCTCAGTGATTTGAGCGGAGCCGTCTTCAGCGGGATTTAGATCTCTGGATTTGGACAGAGTTTAGCCTAGAGGCTTTTGCCTGCGCGATGCAGGAGCTGCACTCACCGGGCGTGGCCGCGGTGAGGAGCTAAAGGCGCTGCCGACAGCAATTTGATCGGGAGGCCAAGACAACGATTCCAGCAGGGAACGAGGCAGGACTCTGAAAAGCGAGTCAGCAGTGTCGGAAAAGAAGGAAAGAAGCCCGAACCGCGGCGGTGGGCGAACGATTGACGTGGAGGGGCTTGCCGCCGCCAGGGCGTTGTCGATAGGCGGGGCATTTCGCATCGTTCTGTGCGGTCGTAAGACTTGAGCGACGGCGCGGGCGGCGAGGTGTCGGCGTCTGGGCGCACGGAAGCGAAGTTCAAACGCGGCGAATGTGCTTTTGCAGCAGGGTACGTGACTTTTATAGGACCCGGGGAGGAGACCCCAGGGGGTACGCTGTTATGCGTGTTGCAATTTGGACCTTGCAAGTTGGGTACATGATTGTATTTTAAAAAAACAAACAACGCCGAGAAGGCTATTCTTTCGCGCGAGAAAGAGACAGCCGAGGCGCTGCGCGCGCGGCGGGGGCGGCCGCGCGCGCTGCGCCGAGGCTGTGACCCACCACTAACCCAGCGGAGATTTCCGCTCGGCCGCGGCCTGCGAGATTCTCAGTACCAGAGGTAAGGCACGGAAATGAACGGGTTGCGTACGCGTTCAAGCGGAGCTGGAGGCTCCGTCCGATTAGCCCGACCTGCTGGCGACTGAGTGAGTAGTCGCAGCAGGCCGTGGCCGCCTTCGTATTTTCGAAGAATGCGGCAAGAATGCGGCTAGCGCTGACGCAATGTCTAGATCTGTTACAGGGTTTGGAAGGCGTGCACGGGGAGGGCGAACCCAGGGCGAAGGGTGGCGCCGAGCACTGTTGGAATGGGCAGATCCGATGTGCATCAGATCAAGGGCCGACGCCAGGACGGCAAAGAGAAGAGTAAAGCTCTGAAGATGAAGAGAGCGTGCAGGAGCATGCAAGTGCGCATGCAAGAAGTGAGCCGACTTCCTCCCATGAGATGCTCCCCAGCGGGCACTGCCGGTTCCAGTGGGCGCTGGGGCGGCCGGCTCGCCCGCCAGCACGCCCGGGGGCGGACCTCGAGGCAGCGGCCGTCGGACTCGTAGAAGCCGGGGCGGCACGGCTCGCAGACGGTGCGGTCGTCGCGGGAGACGGTGCCGGGCTCGCAGAGCGCGCAGGCGGCCCAGCCGGGCGAGGGCGCCACGAACTTGAACTCGCACGGGGCGCACGCCGCGTCCCCGCCCGCGGAACGTGCCCTGCGACCGCGTGGGAAACGTCGGCCGCGAGCGGCGGAGCGGCAGCCGCCGGCGGGGTCGCGCACGCGGGGGCATGCGGTGCAGGACTTGCGGTCGATAGACGCGACCGAGCCGGCCTGAGAGAGGGCGGGTTAGATAGTTAGATGGGGCAGGGGTGGGAGGGAGGGTAGGGGGCGCACGGGGCAGGCGCCGCAGGCGACGCTGGCGTCCGTCCCCGAGACGGATCCGAGGGGGCACTGCGCGCAAGGGCGATGAGAGTGAGCTCCAGAGCGGAGCGGCCCTGCCAGCCTTCGTTGTCTTTGCTCTAGACCTTAATCCGCTTCCGCGCCCGCGCGCCCGCCCCCCCGAGGGCGAACCTCGAGGCAGCGGCCGTCGGACTCGTAGAAGCCGGGGCGGCACGGCTCGCAGACGGTGCGGTCGTCCCGGGCGTAGTAGCCGGGGCTGCAAGGCGTACAGCTCGGCGAGCCCTGCAGCGAGACGGCTGCGGCGAGCGGGCGGGAGCGTGGTCAGAGGGCGGCGACACCGCCGATGCGGCAGAAAGTGCACTTTTCCATGGGCAGATCTGCGCCCCGTGGCGGGCGGGATCAGCGAGGGCATCAGAGGGGAGATTGTGAGATTGTACAGTGGCACGCACGTCGCAGTCGGTCATGTTTTCGTTGCGGTAGCGCCCGGCGGGGCACGCGAGGCAGAACTGCTTCGTGATCGTCGCCACCGATCCCTGCGCGCGCGCCGCCGCGCCGGAGAGCTCAGCGCAGGCACACCGGCTTGGAGGCAGGGATGCTGCCGCATCGCCCGCGCTCTCTCTCGCAGCTTCGCTTAGCGCAGAGGGGCGGACCTGGTCGCAGGGGAGGCACGCGGTGGCGCCCGCGGCGGCCGTGTACGTGTTCCCCTCGCACCTCTGCGGCGGCGCTCGAGAGGGGGGGGGGGTCGGCAGGGGGTACAGCGACACGCGCCTTGCAGACGAAGCCGTCCTGGTACTCCCCCGCGGGGCACTTTACGCAGCTGGAGCGGTCCGACGCGACGATCTCCCCGGGAAGGCAGGCGACCGGCTCCGACGCGTCCAGCGTCGCTATGAACCCGGGGGGTGCAAGCTGGCAGGACGTGTCGTTCATCCGCCGGAAGTAGCCCTGCGGGTACGGTGTCAGGGAGTACGCTCGAATTGATGAAAGGCAGGAAGACGGACCGTGGGGCACTGCAGGCAGACGAGGCCGCCCGTGCTGTAGTAGTTCGCGCTGCAGGGGGTACACGACGTCGCCTTCCGCCCCGAGACCGAGTTCGCCTGCGGGGATCTCGTCTGGCCCTGGGCCCGGCGCCCCGTCGCCACCGCGGATCGGGGCACATACCGGGCACGGAAGGCACTCGTCGCCGTCCTGGTAGTCCCCTGCGCCCCCGCGGGCTCGTCCCCGCACTCCCCGGGTGGGGGGTGGGGGCTGGAGGGGGTGCGGCGGACCCTCGCGGCACTCGACGCAGACGGAGGCGGAGGCGGAGGGGACCGTCCCCGCGGCGCACGTCGTGTACGAGGCCGAGCCGGCCGCCGCCGCCGACCGCGCCGGTACAGCCTCGCAGGTCTGCGGGAGAGGGGGCGAGGGGAAGTTGGGGAAGGGAGCGGAGCGTCCAGGGGGGTCCCGCTGCACCGTCATGGAGGAGCTGCGGTAGGTTCCGCTGGGGCACGGCTCGCACGTCTGCCCGTCCCCGCGGGATACCGTACCCTGCGAGGCGATCAGGGACGAAGGTGCGAACGAAGGGAGGGGGTAGAGGGGCGCGCGTCGCCGCAGGGGAGGCAGGAGGTGGCTCCCTCGACGGACGAGAACGTGTTCAGAGGGCAGAGCGTGCATTGCCCGCCCGACTCGAACGTCCCTGTGGGGGGTACGCGTTCGAATCCGGATCCGGGAACGGGCTCGCGAGCGTCTGCGGACGGACCCTTGGGGCACTTGACGCATCCGCCGCTGGTGCCGATCTCGCCGGCCGCGCAGGGCATGCAGCCCAGCGTGGCGTCCAGGAAGGTGCCGGAGGGGCACGACTCGCACAGCGTCTTGTCCGCGTTGGGGAACATGCTCTGAGCGGGGCGTGAGAGGCGCGGAGGGCGAAGAGGGCGGGGGGCGGGGCGGGCCTGGCTGCACGCGACGCAGGAAGTCGAGCCGGGGTACGATATGGAGGTGGCGGAGCAGGTCACGCAGCTCTCGCCGCTCTGGTAAGTCCCCTGCGGCCCGTCCTGGCGCGTCGGCGGGCTGGCGGGCGGATGCAGAGGGAGACTGGGGCGCTCAGGGGGGAGCGCACCGCGGGGCAGAGAGTGCAGCTCGTCCGGGTCGCGGTCGGCACGGTACCCTGGGTCCGGGGGCCGCGTCGGGGCGCGGCCGCGCCGGCGGGGCTACGCGACGCACGCTGGTGCACGTGTGGCACTTCCCGGAGCCGAGGACGCTGTACCCCGACGTGCAGGGTTTGCACGTGCCCGTGGTCGAATCCGCGTACGTGCCCTGGCCGCCGCTTGTGAGGAAGGCGGGGTACGCGTCCCGTCGGAGGAAGGGCGCGGGCGCACGGCCGGGCAGATCTCGCAGTAGCACTTGTCGGCGTTGGGCACGGAGCCCGCGGGGCACGTGTTGCACGCGGTGGCGCCGGCCCCGGCGACCTCCCCCGCCGCGCAGGGGAGGCACATCGCCCCGCTCTGGTACGTGCCCTGCGCGGAGGGGCGTTCGCGGCGGACGGGTACCGCGTCCTCGCCCGCCCGCGGAACGCGTACCGGCGGGCAGACGTCGCACATGGACTTGTCCGTGTTCGGCACGCTCCCCTGCGCGCACACCGTGGCGTCAGCGGCGGAGGCGTGCGAAGCGTTCGGGCCCCGCCCCGCGCACCGCGCCGCATGTTTTACATGAATCCGATCCGGCTCCGCTGACCTGCCTGCCCATGCACGCCGAGCAGGTCGCCACTCCGCCCGCGGAGTACGTGCCCTGCAGGGCGTGGAATGGGCGCGAGGGTTTGACGGGGCGATGGGGCGCAGTTCCCGGGCGGCGCACCGCCTGACAAGGCTCGCACAGGGACTTGTCGCCGTTCGGGATCGTCCCCTGCGCGGCCGACCCGCCGTCGGCGGAGCCGAGGCGTAGGAGACGTTCGGACAATGCCCCACGCACCGCGCTGCATGCTTTACAGGCGCCCGCTCCGGCTCCGCTGACCTGCCCAGCCGTGCACGCAGAGCAGGTCGCCACGCCACCGACGGAGTACTTGCCCTGCAGTGCGCGGAAGCGCCGCGCGGGTCATCGGAGCGACGGGCCGCAGTTCCCGGGAGGCGCACCGCCGAACAGGGCTCGCAAAGGGACTGCGCGACGTTCGGGATCGTTCCCTGCGGCCACGGCCTCAACGAGCAGCACGAAGGCGAGACCCGTGCGGCGTACCGCGGGGCACGCATGGCAGGCGGCTGCTCCGGGCCCGCTGACCTCCCCGGCGGCACATGCCGTGCAGCTGTTCGCGGAGCCGTCTGCTGAGAACGTCCCCTGCGTGCGAGGATCGAGCGTTGAGCGCCGAGCTCGAGGGCAATGCGAAGCAAGTGAGGCGGCGGTGCGGATCCAAGCTCACCGCCGGACAGTTATCGCATGCGTCGAGAAGACTTCCGGTGGCCGGCTCTTGGCCCACCGGGCAGTTGGCAGCACTGACGCCAGCGACGACGGCTAAGAGGAGGACGAGACCGAGCGCGTGCGCGCCCAGCTGCAGCCGTCGCGTCGAGCTCGGAATCGATATCATCGCGCTTCGACTCGCGGGCGATATGGTCCCCCCCGCGGCGGTGACTCTACCCCGGCGGCGTGCAGCATGAATCGCAAATTGGAAACGGGGTAGGGCCCCCGTTTTCGGTAACTTGCAAAATGACGAGTCTGCTCATCTCCCGATCCAGCTCCGAGCTTTTAACAGAGTGTTAGTGCATGCATGAGAGCCCGGAATTCGTTGTCAGAACCCGGAAAGAGCGGAATGCGGCGCGGAAAAAAGGACCGGACCCTTTCCTGGACTATCCCTTGCAGCGCCTGATCCTGTGGTCGTATAGGGGCCGGACTAAGTGCATAAGAAAGCTCTTGCAATGCTCGGCAGAGCTTGTCATACATGCCAGTGCTTGGGAAGCAGCGCGTGGCGCGCTAGGCCGCATCAAGTACCTGCTGTACCGAACGCGGAAAAAAAGAGCTCCTGCGAGTTTCGGCCTATCGAGTTGCAGTACCCGTGCATTAAGCCGGCGAGCTAGCGGACAGGCTCGCTAGCTGGCCAGCGTAGCTAGGTGAGCTCCGGCGGCCGCCCCGGGCCAGCTGCAGGCTGCAGGCCGGCGCCGGCGCGCGCCCGCGGCCGGTCAGTGCGGTCGACGTCATGCATATGCTACTCGCCGCTGAGCCACTGTGACAGGCTACATGTACACTGCGGCATGCGCACATGCATAACATTGCATATGCGCATGCGCTATCCTATAGTGTGCACGCGCCGGCGCGCGGCAGCCGCATGCCGCAGTGCGCCGCGGCCGCGGCGGGGCCGGCGCATGCATGAGGTGAGCTCCGGATCCGCATGCACATTGCGGCATGCGCATGCGCAGCTGCGCATGCCGATGGCGAGCTCGAGCTGATGCGCGCGCGCGCGCATGCGCAGCTGCAGCTGCCGCAGTGCCGCAGTGCGCATGCAATGCCATGCATGCGCAGCTGCCGATGGCGAGCTAGCGCTCGCCGAGTCGACTCGGCGAGCACCCATGCAGCTAGCCGACCTACCCCGTTTCCAACCGGCGGCCGGCCCAGTCAGAGGCTCAGAGCCCGAGCAGAGGCCGCCGCGTGCTAGTTTAATGCAGCTAGTCCAGCAGCATGCGCAAGTCCAGCCTGTCCAGCTAGTCCAAAGAGACTCAGCTAGTCCTGCCATGCGAATGCATACGAACGCGTATACGAACACGCGCGCGCGGCCGCGACCGCGGCCCGACGGGCCTCAGAAGGCGGTCTTGCAGAGGGGGCATTCGCTCTTGTGCGACGTCGAGAACCACTTGTACTGCGCGGGGCCTCAGCTGCGGCGGGGGCCAGCAGCGGCGGGGCCGGGGGCGGGGCGGGGGCGGACGAGGCAGGCGGAGTGGAACTTGTGCTTGCAGGTCTTGCAGGCGAGGCGGGGGAGGGCGTGGCTGGTGACGTGGAGGATCTGGTAGCAGATGGGGCACTCCTCGACCCCCTCGAACTGCCGGTCCAGCGCCTCCTTCCACAGCGCCACCGCCTCCACCAGCGTCCCCTCCTGCGCAGCACCACACGCGCCTCGCCCGGCGCCGGCTCCGAGGGGCGCGCAGGGGGCGCGCCTGGTTGGAGATGAGGGTCGTCATCGCGAGGAGCCACTTGCGCCAGCGGCCCTCCGGCACCCCGACCCGCTTCGAGCCTGCCCACCCTCAGCGCGCCGCCCCGCAGCGGGGCGCCCGGCGGGGGGCGCCGCGCACTCTCCACGGAGACGGGGCGGAGCGGGTACGAGGGCGGGAGCCGCAGCACGACCTGTGGAGGCGAGTGAGCCGCGGGGCGCGAGCCAACCGGGCCGGCCGGCCGGCCCCGCCCCGCGCCCCGGGCACCTCGACGGCGGCCTCGTCCTTCACGTACGTCGCCGTCACCTGCGCCGGCGCCCGTGCCGCTGAGCGCGGCGAGGGCCCGGGGCGGGGCGGGGCGGGGCGGGGCGGGTGGGGGCGCGCCTCGCGGCCGGCGACGGAGCCGCGGACGCGGAAATCGGCCCCGAAGCGGTCCGCCGCCTGCGGTCGCGTCAGCCTCAACGAGCAAAGGCAGAGGCGGGCCGGGCGGGGGCGGGGGTGCCTGGGCGGCGGCGACGGCGGCCATCTCGCGGGCGAGGAGCCGCCCCGCCGCCCCCGCCGTCGTGTGCCGCTCCACGGCCGCCGCCCGCTGCCGGTCCCGCAGCTCCTCCGTCCACCAGCCCCGCACCGCCGCCGGCAGCGCCTCCAGCGCCCGCGCGTACAGCTCCCCCGCGTACGCGCCCCGCGGGCCCCACGCGTCCGCCTCCCCCGCCGCCTCCTTCCGCTCCCGCGAAGGAGCCGGGATGGCGTCGAAGAGGGCGCTGAGGAAGGGCCCGAGGGTGCGCTGCCGGCGGGAGCGGAGGGCGGCGGCGAGCTCGCGGCGGCGGGCGCGGAGGCCGCCCGTGGCGAGGTCCTCGAGGACGAGGTCCCAGGCGAGCAGGTAGCCCCGCCGCGCCGCCGCCGCCTCCGGCGCCTCCCCCTCCCCTTCCCCCTCGTCGTCGTCCTCGTCGGGGAGGGGCGGGGGCCCTGCCTCGAGGAGGCGGACGAGCTCGGGGGCGAGGAGGGCCTCCAGGCGGGCCCCGGCCTCCTCCGCCTCCGCCTCCCGCAGCTCCGCCGCCACGTCCACCTCTCCCTCCCCGCCCCCCCGCCCCGCCTCCGGCAGCGGCACCAGCGCCCGCGCGTCGTTCTCCTCCCGCACCATCCGCCGCAGCAGGCCGAACGCGAACCGCTGCGCCGCCTCGCACGGGCTGCAGAGCAGCCCGTACAGGCCCCGCGCCGCCGGGTGCGTGCGCGCCGCGGCGAGGGGCAGCTCGCCGGCGGCGCGCGCGAGGTCGCCGGCGAGGGGCCCCGCCCAGCGCCCCCCGAGCCGCCCCAGGGGCCCCCGCAGAGGAGCCCGAAGAGGGCGGCGAGGGCGGCGGCGCGGGCGGCGGCCGCCTCGGGGTCGCCCTGCGGCAGCTGGGGCGCGAGGCGGGCGACGAGGGCGAGGAGCGTGGCGCCGGCGGCGCGCTCGCGGGGGCAGGGGGCGGCGAGGGCGGCGGCCCCGAGGCGGCCCAGGCCTCGCAGGCGGGGCCCAGCGCGGCGGCGAGCTCGGCGGGGAGCGGGGCGGCGGGTCCGAGGCGGCGAGGAGGGCCGCCCGGCAGAGGGCCCCGTCCCGCAGCGCGTGCGCCCCGGCGCGCGCCTCCCGCCGCCCCGCCACCCGCGCCAGCGCCGCCAGCGGCTCCAGCGAGAGCGACTCGCGAAGGGCGAGGGGCGCGCCGCGGCCGCGGACCCCGTAGCAGGCGGCGAGGGCGTCGGCGAGGCGGCGGAGGGCGGCGGGGGCCGGCAGCGGGCCCGTGCCCGCGAGGGCCGCCTCGGAGGCCCGCAGGAGCGAGTCGCGCGCGGGGACGGCCGCCGCGTCGCGCCGCAGCGACGGCAGGAGCGCGCACACCGCGTCCGCCCCGCGTCCGCCCCCGCCCCGCCCGCCGCCGCCTCCTCCGCCGCCTCCGCGCACGCCGCGGCGACGGCCTCGGCCGCCCAGTCGCCGGCGGGGGCGGCGAGGGCGGGGGCGGCGAGGAGGGCGGCGGCGCGGGCGGCGGGGCCGCCGCAGCGGCGGGCGAGGGCAAGGGCGGCGGCGAGGGCGTCGCGGGCGTACGCGTCGCTGGCCGCCGCGCGCTCCTCCCACGCGGCCGCGAGCGCCGGCGGCCAGAAGGCCGCCCCGGGGGAACCGAAGCCTCGGCGTCGCCGGGGTCGAGCGGGGAGAGGGCGGCGGGGTCCTCGGGCGGGGCGGCGGCGGGCGGGGCGCGGGCGCCCGCGGCGCACTCGGCGGCGGCGAGCTCGGCGGGGAGCCAGGGGCGGCCCTCGAGGAGGCCCCCAGGGCCGGCGAGGGGCGCCAGCGCCGCCGCGTACCGCGCGGCGCGGGCGTGCGGGGCGGAGCCGGGGCCGCCCTCCGCGCGCGCCGCCTCGAACTCGGCGTGGGAGGGGAGGAGGGCGTCGAGGGCGGGGCCCGGGGCGGGGCTGCAGCAGCCGAGCAGCTCGCCGGCCATCCCGCGCAGGCCTCCGGGGAGAGGGGCGACGCGGCGTCCAGCGCGGCGCCCCGTAGGCGAGCGGCGGAGGGACCCCAGAGGGCCGCGGCGAGGGGCGCGTCGCGGGCCACGCGCGCCGCCGCGGCCGTCCACGCGCTCGCCCAGGGGCCCGCCGCCCCGCCCGCCTCCCGCCCGAAGAAGAGCCGCTCTGCGGCGCGCCCGGTCGGCCGGGCGGCGGGGGCGGCGGGAGGGCGGGGCGGGGCGGGACGCACGGGCGATGTCGGCGCGGGCGGCGGCGAGGGCGGCACCGGGCCCGGCGGCGGCAACGCAGGCGGGGCGAGCTCGAGGGCGGCGGCGCGGGGCCCTTCGGCCCCGTCGAGGGCAGCGGCGACGGCGGCGAGGGCCCCGCACGCCGCCTCCTCCGATACCAGCGGCACCGCTGCGCCGGGAGGGGTCAGAGGCAGGGCGGGGCGGGGCGGGGCGGGCGGGGCGGACGGGGGTCGCCGAGGCCGGCGAGGCAGGCGGCGAGGGCGCGGCGGGGGCGGGGCCGGCGGCGGGGTCGAGGGCGGCGGGGAGGAGGCGGGCGGGGGCGGCCTCGAGGGCCGGGTGGCGCCAGTCGGCCCCGCGGGGAGGCGCTGGGCGGCGGCGAGGGCCCCGAGGAGGGCGGCGAGGGCCTCGGGCCGGGGCGCGGCGGCGGCGAGGGCGTCGCCCCACGCCGCCGGGTCCCGCCCCGCCAGCGCCAGCAGCAGCTCGCGGGCGAGCGGCGCGGCGGCGGCCGCCTCGGGCCCCGCGAGGGCGGGGAGCACGGCGGAGCGGAGGAGCTCGCCCGGCTCGCAGGCGCGGGCGGGGCCCACGGCCGCCAGCAGGTCCGCCGCGAGCGGCAGCAGCGCGGCGCCCCGGCACCGCGCCACCACCCGCCGCGCCAGCGCCGCCGGGGGTACGCCGCCGGGTCGCCATCGCCGGCCGCCGCCGCGGCCGCCGCGTCGCGCTTCTTGCAGCTCCGCTCCAGCGCCGCCAGGAACCGCGCCAGCCGCTTGCCTGCCGAGGGCGTCGGGCGCGAGGGGCGGGGGTGCGGGGTCGGTCGGGCTCGCGGGGGCACGCACGGAACTGCTCGGGCGGCGGGATGCGGCCGGTGTCGAGGCCGGCGGAGAGGGCCGGCAGCGCGGCCGCCCGCCGCTCCCGCCGCTTCGGCGCCGGAGCCGGAGCCGCCCCGTCCGCGCCGCCCGCCTGGGCGACGGGGGCCTCCGCCGCCGTCTCGGCCTCCTCCTCCTCCTCCGCCGCCGCCGCGGGCTTTGCCTCGGCCTCGGGCTCGGGCTGGGGCTCCGGGCGGGCCCGGGGCGCCGACGCAGCGCTCGAGGTAGGCGGCGAGGGCGGCGAGGGGCGGGGCGAGGGCGGCGCGGAGGGCGGGGGCGGGGCGGAGCGGGCCCAGGCGGCGGCGAGGGCGTCGGCGAGGCCCTCCGAGAGGGGCCCCTCGGGCAGCGCCGTCGCGGGGGCCTGCAGCAGGTGCCCGGCGAGAGGCAGGAGCACGCCCCGCAGCGCGCCTCCGAGCAGCTCGGGGTCCGGCCGGGCCGCCTCGCAGGCGCGCGTGAGGAGGAGGGTGAGGCACTCGAGGAGGGCGGCGAGGAGGGCGGGGCGCTGGGCGGGCCCGAGGTGCTCGCTGGCGGCCCCCGCCCAGAGCGCGTCGAAGAGCTCGGCGTGGAGGGGCGTGAAGCCCGGCCCCCCCACGACCTCCCCCGGCAGCGCCGCCACGAACGGCAGCAGCGAGGGGTACGTCGCCGCCGCCGAGCCGTAGCCGGCGGCGCGGAGGAGGGCGAGGAGGCGGGGGAGGACGGCCTTGCGGGGGGCGACGTGGCGCCAGGCGCCGGGGCAGCGGGCGCAGAGGGTGAGGACCGCCTCCCAGAGGGCCCCGTGGCACGACGCCTCGCGCTCGCCGAACGCGCCGAGCAGCGCCTGCGCCACGGGCGGCAGGTGCTCCCCCAGCCCCTCCTCCCCGAAGGCCCGCACGTAGGCCGCCAGGCACCCGTAGAGCGCCCGCCGCACCCCGGCCGCCTTGCTCTTCTCGTGCCGCCGCACCGGCCCCGCCCCGCCGGCGTCCGCCTCGAGCAGGCCCAGCAGCCGCGGGGCGGCCCGGGCGCGGGCGGGGGCGGGGAGCTGGTCGATGAGGGCGGCGAGGGCGGCGAGGGCGGCGGCGAGGACGCGCTCGTAGCGCTCCTCGGCCTCCTCCGCCGGCGTCGTCTTCATGTCGCTCATCGTCTGCGCGCTCGCCCGCAGCTGCTCCTCCGCGTACGCCACCGCCTCCTCCGCGCAGAACGCCAGCGCCTCGTCGCGCTTGGGGCCCGGGAAGGCGGCCTGGAGGGCGGCGGCGGCGGCGGCGGCGACCTCGCGGGCGGGGTCGTGGTGCAGCATCCACCAGGGGCCGAAGAGGGCCTTCAGGTGCGGCGCCAGCTCCCGCCCCGCCACCTTCGCCAGCTGCCCCCCAGCGCGCTCGGACGCGCGCCGGGGCGGTGCGGGGCCGGGGCCGGGGGCGGGGCGGACCTCGCCGAGGAAGACGCAGGCCTGCTCGCGCACGTGGCGCGAGTTGTCCATCGCCACCCGCGCGAACGCCGTCCGCTGCCCCGCCGCTCGAACGCGGGGGAGGAGCGGGCGGGAGGCGCAGGGGCGGGCGGACCCAGTGGGGCAGCATGGAGACGATGGTCTCGCGGGGCTTGGAGGAGAGCATGCTGCGTAGCTCCGACAGCGCCTTCGTCTTCGTCGTCGCGTCCCGCTTGGAGAGCTTCTTGAGCGCCAGCTGCACGTCCGCGTCCAGCGACTGCGCGCCCCGCTTAGCGCTCGAATGCACGCGGCAAGCAGGCCGCGCGATCGGCCGCGTCGCCGAGCGGCACGCACCGCGTCGTCGACATCGTCGCCCGCTGGCGACGCCGGCTGGGCCTGAGCGAGGGGCCGCAGGAACCCGAAAGCCGGAAGAGCAGCGCCGGATTGGGCGAGCAGCTCGGCGGCGCGCGCGCTGCTCGCCGCCGTCCCCTTCTTCTTCATGTTGCTGGCTGACCGGCGCTAATAGCGCTCGCGCTGTGCTATCTGCGTGCAACTAGTGTGCCGAGCGCGGTCGGAAGTCGAAGAGCGTGGCCTGCTCGCCGCTAGTTCGCCAAAGTTCGGACGGGGGGGATACAGTGCACGAATGGGCTTCGTCGCTGGCGTCCCGTGCGTCGCGCCCAGGGCCCAGCTCGCCACGACCGCTTCTCTCTGCAGCAAGCAGTGCGCGGAGAGCGGTCGCGCCGCCCAGCGAAGGAGCGAGTTCGTGCCAGCGACCCCGATCGGCCGCCGGATCAGCGCGGCGGTTCGCTTCGAACAGTCGGCGTCGCGTGGTGTTGTTTTCGACGCGCGGGGCATCACGATGGCGGCGCGCGCCTCTAGCTCGACCGACGGCAAGAAGAAGGTGCGCACGCGCGTCAGCGAACTTCTCGCGCCGCCGCCGCCGACTCCGACGCGCAGATCCTGTTCGGTACTCGCTCCTATGCGCTCTGCAGCGGTTTCCCACGCTGAGCGGATTGCAGTCTGCCTGGGCAACATCTGCCGCTCGCCGGCTGCGGAGGCGGTCTTCACGCACATGGTCAAGGAGCGCGGCCTCGAAGAAAAGTACGAGATTGATTCGTGCGGCACGGGCTCCTGGCACATCGGCAAGCCGCCCGACACCCGCATGCTCGCCGGTGCGCCGCCGCGCGCTCTGGCTTTCATGTGCACGTCTAGAACTGCAGCCTCAGCGGAGAGCGCGCAGAGCTGAAGAAGGCGGGGATCCCGGCGGAGCACCTGCGGGCGCGGCAGTTCAGCGGGCGGGACTTCGAGCGCTTCGACCTGATCCTGGTGGCGGACGACAGCAACCGGCGCGCCGTCCTCAACCAGGACCGCGACGGCCGCCACGCCGCCAAGGCGCGCCCGGCCCCGCTTCGTCTTTGCCCCGCACCGCCCCACCCCACCCCGGCCCCGCCTCTCCGCCGCGTCCCGCCCCGACCCCCGCCCTCGCCGGGCGCCGACTCTTTCCCTCTCCGCCACCCCCGCCGCCCCCTCTCCGCCCCCGCCCCCGCCTTCCCGCCCCGCCCCGCCCCGCCCCGCCCCGCCCCGCCCCGCCCCGCCCGCCCCGCCCCGCCCCGCCCCGCCCCGCCCCGCCCTGCCCTGCCTCTCCGCCGCCCTGCCCCGCCTCACCACTGCCTCTCCACCCCGCCCCTGCGAGCATCTCCGCCGCTGACGGGCGCTGCAGGTGAAGATGATGTGCGACTACGTGCGGCGGCACAAGGACAAGGAGGTCCCCGACCCCTACGTGCGGCCCCCGGCCCCGCCCCCGCCCCCGCCCCCGCCCCCCCCCGCCCCCGCCCTGTCTCTCGGTGACCCCCCTCGCCGGGCAGTACGAGGGGGGCTTCGACTACGTGCTGGACCTGATGCGGGACATGTCCGAGGGGCTCCTCTCCGACCTCGAGCGCTCCTAGCCGCCCCCAGGCCCCCGCCCTCCCGAGGCCTCGGATTCGGCACTGAACCTCACCATGGCCAGCTACAGCTGCAGGGGGCACAGGGCCAGGGCCGGCGCCAGGCCGGGCGGGGCTGTACGTGTACATGTACATGTACGTATGATCATGATTCCAGGCAGGCCTATAGTTATAGCTGGCTCTAGGCCTGGGGGCTGGGGACCTGATATTAATGGGGTCGCGCGAGCCTTGCCGCGCGCGCGGTCAGTGCCAGCGCCGGCGGCGCGCGCGGTGAAGTGCCGGCCCGACGGGTACAGCGCAGAACTATTTCTCGCATTCATTGAGCCGCATCTGGAAGCAGGCTGCCCCGTGCAGCGCCCAGCAACCAGCAGACGGTGAGGGCCGCGACGCCGCTTTCGAAGCGATGCTCTCCGAATCGTGGCATCGCGACCGCGGCCGCGGACACCTGCCGAAGGAACCGATGACGCGAAGCCCTGATGCGAAGGCCGGCTCTTCGAAACGCGTGTTGTTCGAAGCTTCCAGGTTCGCCATCTGCATTTGGAGCGCGCAGATGCATGGGCACGCCCCTCCCCCCGGCCGCGGCCGATTCACCACCTCGCCGCGGCCGCGGCCGAGCCCCACCTCGCGCGCCTGATCCGCGACTGCGCAGCCGTCGGTCTCTCGATCGTCGGACGGACGACTTGTGGGACAGCGATGACCCGCCAGATTCCGAGCGGGCGCCCCCCAGCTCCTTCAGCAGGCGCCGGCCTAGCCAGCGCCGGGGCGCCGGCGCCGGGGCGCCGGCGACGGCTTGGGCCCCGCCGGAACCCGAGGAGCTGCTGGCGATGGACCGGCGCGCCCGCCTCCTCCGGGAGCGCCTCGGCGGCCTCCGTGGGACCGTCCCGCAGCCGGCGCAATTGCAAGCCAGCCCCGCTAGCGCTCCGCACTCGCCGCTTTCGTGCGCCCGCCCGCCCACCCTCCCGCCCGGCCCGCCCCGACACGTCGGGCTGGCGGGCAGGCGCGTTTCTTTCGGCGCAGCGCTGGACTTCGAGCCGCCGCTGGAGGCCGCGCCCCGCGCCCCGCGCTCCTCTCTCGAGGTCCGCGCGTATCCTGCCACCCCGCCCTCCGACCCGTGCGCCGCCCTCCCCTCCGCGGCCGCCGCCTTGCCCCCGCCGGCCGCCGATGCTCCCGCAGGCTGCTGGACGCGGTCTTGCCGCGCTCCTCGGCTCGGCCCCGCACCGCCCCGGCCCTGTCGCCGGACGGGTGCGCGATGGAGCGGGCGGGGCCGCTGGCGGAGGGGCTGCGGGCCGTCGGGGGCGGCTTCGACGCCCCCTCGGAGCTCTACGGCGAGCTCGAGCGCGCCTGGCTCCGCCGCCACCGCGGCTACCACGACTGCGCGCCCGCCCCGCCCGCCCCTCTCCGCCCTCCCGACGCGTCTTCTGCTTTCTCACGCGGGGGGACGGGCAGGGCTGCGGCTGGTGCGGACGCCCGGGGCGGAGGCGGCGGTGGCGGACGTCCGCGCCATCCTCCGCTTCTTCGTCGCCCACTGGCGCAAGATCGCCGAGGGCCCGCCCGCCCTCCCGCCCTCCCTTCCACCCTTCCTCGCGCTGAGGCGGCGCAGGGCTGCGGCACGGGCCGGCGCCGCGGGGGCGGGGCGGGCGGGGAGGGGACGGGTGCGCGCGGCGGCGGCGGGTGGAGGAGCTGGAGGACCGCGCCGCCAAGGCCGCCGCCTGCCTGGAGGCCGCCCGAGCCCTCCCGGAGTCCGACCGCCTCGGGCGCCCTCTCCCGTTCGCCGACGCCGCGCCCCCGGAGGCCCGCCCCCCGCTCCAATCCCACGCCCCCGCCCTCACGCGCGGCGCGCAGCTCGTGGCGGCAGTCGACGAGCTCCTCCGGCGCCGCCGGCCCGCGCGCCCTGCACCGGACGGTGCGGGCTCGCGCGCGCCTCGCGCCTGTGCCGCCCTCACGCGGGGCGGCGCCGGGCGGACCGCAGAGTGGCGGCGGCTGCTGCCGGCGTGGGAGCGCTTCGAGGCGGCGCGGGGCGACGCGCGGCTCGCGCTCACGGCGGGAGAGGTGACGGCGGCGCTGGGGGCGGCGTGCGCGCTCTGGCGGGCGGCGGGGCACGACGAGGAGGGGACGCCGGAGGCGGCGGCCGCCCGGCGGGGCACGCGCGTCCACGAGGCGGCCTTCCTCTACGCCCGCCGCCGCGCCCGCATCGCCGACGCCTCCGACGCCGTGCCGCCCCGCCCCGCCCCTTTCCCCTCGGGGCCCTGAGCCGGGCAGCAGGCGCACGCGGCGTGGGCGCGGGCGCGGCTCCTCGACCCCGCGGAGCCCCTTCCCGAGGCCGAGTTCCAGCGCGTCCTCCCCGTGGCGCGCCCGGCCCCCGCCCCTCCGCGGGCCCCGGCCCCGCCCCGGGCGCTCACGCGGAGGCCCCGCATCGCAGCTGGCAGCGGCGGACCGGCGGCGGCTGCAGCTGGCGCGGCCCGAGGCGGAGGAGAGCCTCGACGGGGACGCCCCGGGGGCCCCGGCCGGCGGCGAGGCGCCCGAGGAGGCCGGCCACGAGGCGGCGGAGGCGGCCTTCGAGGACGGCGTCGTCAACGTCGCCTTCGACCGCGCCGAGGCCATCCGCCCCGACGAGTACGCCAGCGCCCTCGAGCTCTGCGCCGCCCACTGGCGCGCCGCCGCCGCCGCCGCCGCGTCCGCTGCCGCGGGGCCGGCCGCCGAGGCCCGCCTCGCCACCGCCCGGCGCGCCCTCGAGGCGGTGCGCCCCCGGCCCGCCCCGCCCCGCCCGCCGTGTTCCACCAAACCCTGGCTCTGCGGCAGGCGGAGGCGGCGCTGCCGGGCGTCGAAGCGATCGCGGGGCGGCCGGGGCGGGGTGGCGCCGTCGACGAGAAGGCGCGGCTCGGCGCCCTGCGCCCCGCCGACGACGTGGTGGCGGAGGCGGCGGCGGACCTGGCGGCCGCCCCCGAGCCGGCGCTGCTGCCGCCGGAGGGCGCGGCCGGCGGCCAGCTCGGGCCGGCGGCGCAGCGGGCGCGGCGGGCGCTGGCGCGCTTCGTGGCACTGTGGCGGGCCCCGTGGACGCGGCTGCGGCCCGAGGTGCTCGAGGCCGCCCTCCGCTTCGCCCCCGCCTACTGGCGCCGCCGCCTCCGCGGTCCGCCCCGCCCGCCCCGGCCCGCAGCTGCGCCGCCCGACCGCAGGACGCAGTGCTGCAGCGGGCGCCGGAGGGGGCCGCCCGGAGGCGGCGGCGGCGCGGGCGGCGGCGGTGGAGGAGGCGCGGGGGCTCGCGGAGGCGGCGGGGCGGCTGGCGGCGGGGCGGGGCGCCCCGCGGAGCGCCAGGAGGCCGCCCTCCGCCTCCTCGAAGCCAACCTCGAGCGGGCGCGCCGCGCCCCCGGCCCGCCCCGGGCTCTGAGATCGTCGCTGACTCAGCGGGGCGGCAGGAGTTCGGGGCGGTGGTGGCGCGCAACGTGCACAGGGAGGAGCGGGAGCTGCCCGAGGCGCAGCGGCCCGCCCGCGACCCCTCCGCGACCAGGTGCGGGCCCGCCCGAGGCGCCGCGCCCGCGCGCTCGGGCCCACGGGCGAGGCAGCGGGGCGGGGAGCTCTGGACGCGCTTCGAGGAGGCGGAGGGGGCCCTCGTCTGGGCCCGCTCCGTCCTCGCGGACCCCGCCCGCGCCCTCCGGCCCGCGCCCTCGCCCCCCGCTCGCCTTTCTCGCCGCCCACTGCCGCCGCTGCGCCCAAGGTCCCCCCCTCCCCCCGTCTCTTGCTTCGAGGCTCGGCACGCCTGACGCGCGCGCGGCCGCAGAAGCGCTGCACAACCCGGGGCCGCTGGGGGCCGCCCGCCCCGCGGAGCTGCGGGAGTTCTACGAGGAGCGGGCCGAGCGGGCGGCGTCCCTCGCGCGGGGGCTCGAGCGGCGGGCGGCGGAGGAGGCGCGGGTCGGGGGCCCGCCGCCCCTCTCGGGGCCGCCGGAGGAGGACGCGGAGCTGGCGGAGGCGGAGGCCCTCGCCGCCGCCCAGATCGCCCTGTTTCCCAGGCCCCGCCTCGCCTTCTAGGCCCGCCCCGCATGCGCCCTAGTTTTTCCCCGGCTTCCGAGTTCAGTCTTCAGGCTCGAAATCATGATGAATTTAAGCCAATATTTCCGAATTCAATGATTCTAAGTTCATTTGGTTTAATTTGATATCAAACGCGACCACGTGCACGGTATTTTGACTGAATTTTTGGTGATCATGATCATGAATCATTGAATTACCGGCCACATGTACAGTCTCTAGAAACCAGCACTGAAGCTCGCGCTCTATTTCAAAGTTTCGAATTCGTTCATATATTTATTTATCTCTGTACTACTACGGTATGTAAACTCGGACGAGAACGGCGAGCACTTGGACGTCTAGCCAGGCCAAGCCTACTTGTTTGGGTACAGCAGACGGGAAGCCGCCGGACTAGCCGACTAGAAAGCCGCCGAGATTTGGGTACGGCACTCTTCCCGCATCAATAGAGCAAGTCGGCGACTTTTCAAAATTTTCGACCAATCGCTGCACATCGTCCGCGCGATCGCGCCAAGATTTCTGTGGGAGCGCTAGCGCTAGCTACAGTGCCGGGGGCGACTTAAGCATGTAGGTTTGTCCCCTTACGTAAATGTCGCAGTGTTTTTTTCGAATCATGATCAAGATTGACGAACATGCCAAACATGCCAAACATGGTTTCAAGTTTACGAAGCACAAATTGAGAAGTGGAAAACGAAGGTTTTGCAGGCAAGAATATAACTTAGTAAACGTTTATCAGCAAGCCTGAAGGTCTACATACTATATATGAACGGAACAGGGACATTGCAGTTGCACCGCCCCTGTTGGAGGGGAAGGACCTCTAAAGGTTGAGCAGGAAAAGTCACCCCTGGTCATGATCAGGTTAGCTTTGAGCCGAGATAGTACGTGTGGACTCTGAATGCAGCTTGGTGCTTTTTTCAGAAGTGCGGGAGGACGAGATCTAGCTCAGCGGCTCTAGATCTTGAGAAGCGCCGCCGCCCGCCGCGCCTCCGCCCCGCCCGGCGAGCCGCGCCGCCCCCGAACGCGCCTCCGCCCTGCTCGTCCAGACGCGCCGCCGCCCGCCGTGCCTCCCGCCCCGCCCTGCGAGCCGCACCGCCGCCCGCCGCGCCTCCGCCCCGCCCGGCGAGCCGCGCCGCCGCCCGCCGCGCCTCCGCCCGCCCGGCGAGCCACGCCGCCGCCCGCCGCGCTTCCGCCCCGCCCGGCGAGCCGCCGCCGCCCGGGAGGAGCCCGGCGGCCGCGTTGGCCGGCGATGGCGCTCAGCGCGGACGAGGATCGCAGCAAGGCGGACGGGTGCCACGGTGCGGCCGCAGTCTTGGAGGTGATGTGATGCTTGCTAGCGGCTCGACCCGGTCGATTGCAATTGCATGCGCGCGGGTGCAAGACTGAGGGTGGCAATCATGAGTCAGCATGCGCACCGATGGAACAGATGCGATGTTGATGCCCAGCTGCGACGCTCGCTGCTGCGTCTCGCGGGAAGTGAGAGGGCGGCGAGCCGGGGCGGTCGAAGCCTGCAGCTGGAGGTAGATGAGTTCGAACCTGGTGCGGCCGGAATCGGTGAGTTCGAACCTGGTGCAGTGCCGCGCGTGGCGAGCCACGCCGGTGGGTGCTTCGCCGAAGCGCTAGCCGGTGCCGGCCGCGACCGGATCAGAACCATCGGCGCCGGTGCAACCGAGGCCGGCGGCCGCGGCCGGGGCAGCTCTGTTGCACCGCGCTAGCCGCTAAGCGATGTCGCCGGTGGAAGCTTGATGCACTGCGGCAGCTGAGAACGAAGCTGATGTTTCTTGTACCCGGCAAAAACTCAAACTCGCAGGAGCTTGACGCCAGCTCGAGTCTCGGACTGGGAAGTACAAAGGTACTTGAGGCGGCCTAGAGGGCCACCCTGTGCCCCTCCGGTCCGGTCTCGGCATGTATGACATGAATCGTCAGGCTCATCAAGCGCATTCAGGTGCATTTGGTCCGGCAGATATAACGCCACTTGGTGAGGCGCTAGATCGCATTTTTGGAAAACGTGTTATTGCCCGTTCCAGGTCGACCCGACGGGACCCGGATCTCCCGGAACATGTCTCCAGACTTCTAGGGACATGCCTTGCTAGGATCCGGCGAGAAAACCCGGGTTTTGGGAGGTCGGGACATTTCATTTTGGCCTAGGGTGGGCACCCGAACACCCCCAAGTGGGGGAAGGGGAAGGGGGTCCTTCCCCAATGATACGTATATCTTACTGAAAATAAATAAAAGGTGCGTGGTGCGCGGCAAGCCCTTGAAGCTAAAGGACGTCGACCGTCCAACTCGACGAGCCTCGAAGGACCGGCGGCGACGAGGGCCACAGGCACTGACTCAGTGAGGGCCGGCGCCTGCCACGAACGCCGGCGCCTGCCGCGAGCCACTGATCGGATCACTTCTTGGCCTTCCCCTTCGCCGCCGCCTTGGAGCTGGACGTCCCTGCGCTCCCCGGCCCGTGAGAAGCGGCGAACAAGAGTGGGCGACGGCGGCGGCGGTCCCACCGGGGGCCGAAGAGGCCAAAGCCGCGCGCTCGGCGGCCGCCGCAGCCTCCTCCGCCGCATCCGCCGCTGCCTTAGCTGCCGCCGCGGCCTCTGCCGCTGCCTTTGCCGCCGTCTTTGCCGCTGCTGCCGCCTGCGCCGCCGCTTCCTGCGCTGCAGCCGTACCGCCCCCGCTGCCACTGCCGCTGCCACGAGCCTTCTTCACCGGAGGCTCCTCCTCGTCCTCGTCCTCCTCGTCCTCGTCATCCTCCTCCTCCCCCTCCCCCTCTTCTTCGTCCTCCTCCTGCTGGACAGGTGCTTATCGTGTGGGGCGGGGCGGGGGCGGGGCGGGGTGGAGGGGGGGGGGTGTAGGATTTAGGGGGGTACGAGGGGGTACGCACGTCGGGTAGATCTAGAAGTACCTTGGCGTGATCACTGCATACGTACTCCAGCCAGGCACGCTTCACGAGAAGCTCGCGGAGGCGGAAGCGGGCAAGGACGGCGCCGGGGATGTCGGCTGGCCTTTGGGGGATAGTAGAGATGGCCGCGCCCCCTACCCCAAACACGTCCTCCATGACGCGGACCGTGCTGACGCTCTCGAAAGGCCTCGCGCTGACCAAGGACACCTTGAGCTCCCATTCGTCCGTCTCCGTCGAAGCGGTGTTGACGCTCTTGACAGTGAATGATGGCGCCGGCGTCGCAGCAGACCGCGGGAACGCGGACGAAGGGCCGTTATACTTCTCGGAACCGCTCTCAAGCTCAAGAACCTGGAGTCCAACGCCAAGTGGTTCGACTCGGCCGTATCCACGCCTCCGAGGATCGTGAAGCCCGAAGGGGAGTTCACCGTCAGCGAGGCCCACAGGAACGAACTTGAGCCGGCCATTCCCAGCCGGGCCAACGCAGCGGTAGTCGACCGCGAACCCGTCCCTGCCGAGAAGAGGCATCGCGGGATCGGGGTCCTGGCCATGGTTGTACTCCAGCTTGGCGCTCATTTTCAAGAGGACCTGCAGCTTCCCAGCCTGCAGCTTCCGCTTAAAGGCTGCGCTAAGAATTAGAACGAACATCCGCGACATCGATGACGCGTGTGACGCGTGTGTGCACCCTTGCCCGGATTCTTGCCCGCCCCCTTGCCCGGATCCTTGCCCGCGCCCTTGACCGGATTCTTGGAGCCTTTGCTGACCTTCGGGGACATCGCTAGCTGTGGCCGATCACTCTGCGATGCGCCGCGCGCGGCGTGGCCTTTGCTAAGCCGATGATTTGGTTGGCTGAGCTGAGTCGAGCAGCTGAGCGTTGGCGTTACCGAAGGCAGACTGAGAGCTGGCTCGAGACGGTTGGATGTGCCGAGCTGATCGTGCCTGACTCGACTGATTTGATCCAGGACAGCTGGGTACAGGAAGCTCCGGCGCAAAATCTCGTTCGTCCAGCGCCATGGAGCCCGCGTTCGTCTCGGGCATCGCCGTCATTCGCCAAGCATGCATCGCCCCAGTGCAGCCGGTCACCGCGAAGAATCGGGCGGAGCAGGGGCGCACGCAGCGCCGGCTGCGCGCCAAGTTCCTGGGCCAGCAGATCGCCCAGTCGTTCGATGTTAGGCCGGCAGTGCACTTCTCGGCCGGCCCCGCCGCCCCCCGCTGCGAGGCCGCCCCCGCTGTCGCTGCCGCTCCCGCCGCCGACGCCGAGGAGGAGGAGGAGGTGCAGATTGAGGTAACGAAGGACATGCAGAACACGGAGGTTCAGCGCCGCCGGTGCGCGGCCGCCGTTAGCTAAGCGGCTTGAGCGCCAGCGCTCCCCGCCCCCAGAGGGGCGCTGCACTGCGCCGCTGACCTGTCCTTCGCGCAGCAATTTTGCCATTATCTCTCATCCCGACTCGTGCGCAAGCGCCCGCAGCTCAGAGCGGGCGTGACCGCTGACCCTCTTTACGCTTCCTCCGCCCCGCAGCGGCAAGACGACGCTGACGGAGAAGCTGCTGCTCTATGGAGGCGCCATCCAGGAGGCCGGGGCCGTCAAGGCGAGCCCGGGCGCGACGCGGGCGGCCGCCGCCGCGTGCGAGCGCGCCTGACCGGCGGCGCCGGCGCGCAGGCGCGGCGGAACGCGCGGTCGGCGACGTCGGACTGGATGGAGCTGGAGAAGCAGCGCGGCATCTCCATCACCTCCACCGTCCTCCAGTTCGAGTACACGGCGCGCCGGCCCTCCCCCGCGCCCCTCGCCCGCGCCCACGCGTCCCCGCCGCTGACGCGCGCGCCTCGCGGACGGCAGGGCGCGTGCGTGAACCTGCTGGACACGCCGGGGCACCAGGACTTCTCGGAGGACACGTACCGCACGCTGGCCGCCGCCGACAATGCGGTCATGCTCATCGACGCCGGCAAGGGCCTCGAGCCCCAGACCCGCAAGTGCGCCCGCGCGGACTCTGCGCGCCCCGCGCGCACCGCCTCACACCTCTTCCTTCCAGGCTGTTCGAAGTCTGCCGGATGCGGGAGTGCGCCCCTTGCCCCGGCCGGCGCCCCCCCCGCCCCGGCCTCCCTTAGCTCCCCTCCCGCAGGCTGCCGATCTTCACGTTCTTCAACAAGATGGACAGGCCCTCGCTGGCGCCGCTGGAGCTGATCGACGAGATCGAGCGGGAGCTGGGGATGGCGGTGTACCCCGTGGTGTGGCCCATCGGCTCGGGTGACCGCTTCAAGGGCGTCTACGACCGCGCCTCCCGCAAGGTCCACCTCTTCACGTGCGCCCCGCCGGCCCCGCTCTGCATCCTACACGAGGCTGTGAGCTCGTCGCGCCCTCCGCCCTGACCCGGCGCGCCCCGCAGGCGCACGGCGCACGGCTCGAAGGCGGCGCAGGCGAGGACCGTCGACATCGTCCGCCCCGCCCCGCCCCGCCCGCACTGCGCCCCACCGCCCGCCCCCTCCGACGCCCCTTGGCCCCGCAGGAGGACCCGGAGCTGGAGTCGCTGCTGGAGGGGGAGCTGTACATGCAGCTGCTGGAGGACATCGAGATCCTGGACATGGCCGGCTCGGAGCTCGACATCGAGGCCGTGCACGCCGGCCAGCTCACCGCCGCCTTCTTCGGCTCCGCCGCCAACAACTTCGGCGTCCAGGCGAGGCGCCTTACTGGCTCGGTCGGACTCGGAGGCCTGAGGCGGGGGGCGGGGCGGCAGATCTTCCTGGACAGCTTCCTGGAGCTGGCGCGGCGCCCGACGGCCTTCGACTCCTCCGTCGGCGAGGTCGCCCCCGTCCACGACGACTTCACCGGCTTCGTCTTCAAGCTCCAGGCCCGCCCCCGCGCGCCCCCGCCCCCGCCCCCGCCCGCCCGGCGCCCCGATCCAACCGCGGCGCGCGCGCAGGCGAACATGGACCCGAAGCACCGGGACCGTATGGCCTTCGTGCGCGTCTGCTCCGGCGTCTTCCGCAAGGGCATGACCGTCCAGAACGCCGTGCGCCCCGCCGGACCCCCCGCCCCCCCAGCCGCCGCCCCTCTCGCGCTCCCGCCGAGCCGGGCGGGCCGGGGCGCAGCGGACGGGGAAGACGGTGCGGCTCAACCAGTCCCAGAAGCTCTTCGGCCAGGACCGCGAGTCCGTCGAGATCGCCTACCCCGGAGACATCGTGAGCCCCGCCCGCCCCGCCTCCCGCGCCCGGTGCCGACGCGCGCCTCCCGCCCTTCCCCGCGCAGGTCGGCCTGAACAACCCCGTGCGGCCCCGCCCGCCCCCGCCCCCGCCCCTGCCCCCGCCCGTGTGACCCGCGTACCCCCCCAGGGCGCGTTCGCGATCGGGGACACGGTGTTCAACGGGAAGCGCCTCGAGTTCCCGCCCATCCCCTCCTTCTCCCCCGAGATCTTCGCCAAGGCAGCGGCCCCCCGCCCACCCCTCCCGCCCCCTCGGACCTGACGCGCGGCCGGCCCCGCGCAGCTGATCAGCCCGAACCCGTCGAAGTACAAGAACTTCAACAAGGGCCTCACCCAGCTCCTCGAGGAGGGCGCCGTCCAGGCACGCCCCGCACCACGCAGCAAAGCCTTGTGATTCGGCTTCTGACGTGCCCCCGTGCAGGTGCTGTACGCGAAGGAGGACACGGCGCAGCGGGAGCCGATCCTGGCCGCCGTCGGGCAGCTCCAGTTCGAGGTCGTCCAGAGCCGCCTCCAGCAGGAGTACGGCGTCGAGACGGAGACGCAGACGCTGCCCTACACCCTCGCCCGCTGGGTCCCCGGCGGCTGGGAGGCGCTGGAGGCCATCGGGCCCCTCTTCAGCTCGCAGTGCACGGCCTTCTGCGACCGCTGGAACCGGCCCGTGCTGCTCTTCCGCAACTCCTGGAACCTCGACAGCTTCGTCGAGGAGCACGGCGCCAAGCTCGAGCTCGTCGCCACCGCCCTGCCCCCGAAGGCCGAGCCCGGGAAGAAGTGATACAAAGCCCGAGGCCCGCTTAGCTTTCTTAGCTTTCTTCTTCTTCTTCGCTTCCTTTCTGCTTGCGCGCCCGTTCTAGCTCCCCGACCCTCTGTCGCCCTTCGTTGTTCACGAGTTGCATGCATCGAGACTGAAGACGAGATGACTGGCAGTGTGGCGAGGCCGGGCGGCCGGCGACGAAGACGAATGAAAGCGCATGGTTAACAGTAGCAGGTACAACGAGGGTGGCACACTGTATACGTAGTCTTCGTACGGAAGGCGGGGAGGACGATCACGGGGCGGAGGGAGAGAGAGAAAGAACCTCGGGAGGCGTAAAAAAGGAACGGATGGATGTGCCGGGCGGGAGACTCGAAGATCGCGGACGGTTTCGACGGGGGAAGGCAGAACAGGAGGGACGCGGGGCTCGGCCCTCACTTGGGCGTGCCGGGCTCATTCGAATCCCTGCGCAGCCCCAGCGTGAGCACGACTCACATTCAGATGCCACTAGAAGAGGAGCGTACCAGAACTGGATCGTCATCTTTGTGTCGAGGTCCGTGCTCTCGATGATCTGCGCGGGAACGTAAGCGTTGCAGGGGGTCGCCCGGAGGGAAAACGCCGTACCGACTTGAACTCCTCGAACGAAAGCATGCCATCACGGTCCTTGTCCGCCTCGATGATCGTCTTGTCGACGATCTGCTGCAGCTGCACGTCTGCGGCACCCGGGCTTAGCTAGACAGCGGACTCGCCGCAGGCGCATAGCGAGTCGATCGCACGCACCGTTCAGGTTGTTGCCAACCATGAGCTTGAGCACAGTGAAGAGCTCCCCGTTGGAAATGAAACCGTCCTCGTCAACATCGTACACCTTGAACGCGACTGCGCGAGCGGGGCGCGTCATCAGGCTGCGCCTCAAACGCGGCGAAACTACGAGAGGCATGCGGGGGCGCACAGCGAAGCTTCTCCTCCTTGTCGCCCTTGACGGAGAAGATGGAGAGAGCCGAGATGAACTCCTTGAAGTTCACAGTGTTGTCGTGATCCGTATCGAAGATTGATATAACACGCAGCACGAGCGGGTTGGACGCGAGCTCTGCGCGTCCCCGGTGAGCAACCGCGGCAAGCACACGGAGGTAGGGTTTGGGCTGACCAGGTATGGAAAGGAACTCATCGACCGAAATGTCGCCCGAGTTGTCTTTGTCCAGGCGCTTGAATCTCCTGTGTAGCCGCCTGATCTCTTTCTGGCTAACTGTTTTCGGCGCGGGTGCGTCAGCGGTGGCAGGCCCGGGCTCTCGGATAACCGGCGCTATCCCTCCAGCAGTGATCCTAACATGCATGTGCTCTGCCTCGTTCGCTAGAAGGGCCGGGGGGGGCGACGCACAGTGCGAGGCCTTCTCGATGGCCTCAATCTCGTGAGGCTTCAAGGCTGCTCCCGCGTTACCCTGAGGAGCACGTCAAAGCGCACGGGCGAAGCCTGGGCGCGACGCGCTTTCGCGCACCATGGGTACGATGAACTATAATGGGGGGAGAAGAAAGGGGGGGATGACCCTTTGATCCCTAGCGGTTCAGCCGGTTCTTCAGCCGGTTCTTCAGCAGCCGGTTAGACGGGGTCCAAGACGGCGGGGCGGGCCATAGGTCGGGACGGCCTGCAGCCTGCAGCGCTGGCCCGGGCAAGCCATCTGAGCATTCCCCTGGCCGCTCGCAGCTGTAAGCTGTGCTGCAGCGTCCCGCAGAGCGCCGAGAGAGATTTTGAAGCACCTGTAGAGCGCCGCGCGAAGCGCGCGCGACCATGTTTCCTGCGCGTGTGATGGCGCCGGCGCCGGCCGCAGCATATGCATGCGCAGCGCCATCGCCCTGGCCTTGGAGCGCGCGAGCGCATCTTGGCTGGAGCCAGCCAGCGAGGGCGAATTCGAATGGGCATCATTCTGCGCCGGTGCCGACGCCAGCTGCAGCTGTCAGTGAGCAGGACGCGCTTGCCCTCTACGGCATCCGTATGGAGGGGCATGCGGACTTCGGGAGCGTCGACGTGGACGACCGGCAGGTCCACATCCGGCAGATCATCATCTCCATCCGCGGGCGTCCGTGGATGCCGCTGCGCATCGACCTGCACCCGGCCTCCTCCGACTTCAGGGTCCTCGTTGGCGGCAGCGCCCACCACAAGGCCGCGAGGATACCCGACGGCGGCCTCCAGACGACGGTCGTCGCGAAAACGCCTCTCCGGCTGCAGATTATGTTCAGACACGCGGGCCAGCTGGGCGTCTCCCGCCAGGCGATCGTGCTGCAGTTCGGGGTGGCGCCCCCGGACGTTCTCGCTGTCACGCGCAAGTGCTTCGCGGCCGTCGTGCGAGTCGCGGACCAGGCAGCCCTCAACGCGGAGGCCCCGCCCTTCTACCCGCAGCACCTGCGGCGGCTCTTCGACGGGGCGGCGCCCCCCGCCCTCCTCCACGTCGCGAGCGCGCCACCGCTGCCCTCCTACGCCTCCCGCGAATCCTATCCTGGCCTCTACCCCGTCCCTGACGCGCTCCTCGCCCCTCCCGACGAGCTCGCGGTGCGGGGCCCGCCCCGCGCCCCGCCGCCCGCCGCCTGACGCACTCGCAGAAGCTGCCGCCGCTGGCGGCCGATGCAGGCCCGCTTGGGTACCTGGAGCACTTCCACAAGGCGCTGTTCATCGAGGAGGTGCAGATGCTCCACGACATCAAGGTCCCCCGGCCCCCCCCACTCCCCGTTAAGCTTCCGCCTCGACGCGCGCGACGGGCCGGGCGGCAGGCCTACGACCTCTTCCACGTCGCCCTGGCGCCGGCGGGCCGCGACTCGCCGCCGACTCTCCGCCGCCTCCGCGTCCCTGGCCTCCCCGAGAAGCGGCCCGACCTCCAGTGTGAGTATCTCCCGCCGAGCCCGTGTGAGGCGTGACGGGGAGCAGACGGGGACCTGCTGCGCGTGCGGGTGGCGGATAGCGACCAGGTCGAGTACCGCTGCTTCGTGCAGGCGGTCCTCGCGGCGCAGGCGCAGGTCCTCGCGGTCGTGCCGCAGGCCTTCGCGCTCCGCTGGCCCCCGCAGGGCCCGGCGCCCCGCTGTCACGTGCGCTTCACCTTCTGTCGCATGGGCCTCCGCCGCATGCACCAGGTCTCCGCGGGAAGAGTTCGCTCGGAGCGAGGGGAAGCCCTCACTCCGACCGCAGGCCCTCGACGACGTCGTCGCGGCGGGGGCGGTGCCCCTCTTCCCCGCCGTGCCCCGCTCCGTCCTCGTCCTCGGCCCGCCCCGGCCTCGCGACCTCGACGCCGCCGAGGCCGACGCGGGGGCCGGGCTCGACGGCGAGCTCGAGGCCGGCGAGGCGTTCGGGGACCAGCTCGACGGGGAGGCGGAGGCGGGGGCGGAGGTGGCGGAGGACGAGGCCGCGGCGGCCCTCCACGGCCGCGGTGCACCGCCTGCACCCCCCGCGCCTCCCCGCCGCTCACGCCGCGGCAGACGCGCTGGGTGTTCCGTACGACGCAGGGCACGGCGGGCCGTGCTTCCCCGTCATACGCGCGGCCTTCCCCTACGGGCCCGACGCCGGGCGCGAGGAGGGGCACAGCCGGCGGCGCCACCCGCGGCTGCAGCCGTCTCGCGAACTGAACCCCGAACAGCTCGAGGCCGTCGCCCGCGCCGTCGTCCGCCCGGGCCCCCACCCCGCCCACCCCCGCCCCGCCGACCGCCGCGCAGCTGCACCCGCCCACCGGCGCGCCCTTCCTCGTCTGGGGCCCCGTCGGCACCGGGTGCGCTTCCTGCGCCTGTGCTCGGGCCGCCCGCTGAGCGGGGGCGCAGGAAGACGATGACGGCGGTGGAGGTGGTCGTGCAGGCGGCCCGCCGCTCGCCCGCAGCCCGCGTCCTCGTCGTCGCCCCCTCCAACTCGGCCGCCGACACCATCTGCTCCCGCCTCGCCCCGTCCGCGCCCTCGCCCCTCCCGCCCGCGGCGGGCCTCACGACCTGCGCAGGCACTTTCCGAAGGGCGCCATGTTCCGACTGTGCGCTGCCCCGCCCAGCACCCGGCGCGCTCTGATCTGGGGCGAACGGCAGGAACGGCTTCCAGCGGCCGCCCGCGTCCGTCTTCGCGGCCGTCCTGCCCTACTGCGTCACCGACGCCGCGACGGGCATCTTCGGCGCGTCTCGCGCCGCGCCGCGCCACGCCCGCCGGCCGCGAGCCGCCCGCAGACGTGCCGCCCCTCGAGGAGCTCGCCGCCTTCCGCGTCGTCCTCGCCGTGCGCCCCTCCCGGCCCGCGTTTAGAAGCATTTCTTCGAAGCATCTTATAAGAGCTATAAGAAGCTGTTAGAAGCCTGTTAGAAGCCTGTTAGAAGGTCCTCGGCGCCCTCGCCGTGCGCCCGAATTTGTTTAGAAGCTAGAAGTTCACGAATAGAAGCTTAAGAGGCTATTAGAGCATGCTAGAAGCCTGTTAGAAGCCTGTTAGAAGGTCCTCGGCGCCCTCGCCGTGCGCCCCGCCCCGCCCCGGCCCGCCGCCCGCCGCCCGCCGACGGGCCGCAGACCTGCGCGGGCTCCGGCATCCTCCGCTCCCTCGGCCTCCCCGCCGGCCACTTCCACTGGATCGTGTACGACGGCGCGCCCGCCGGCCCGCCCCCGCCGCGCCCGCGCCTCACCGCCGCGCAGAGGCGGGGCAGGCACTGGAGCCGGAGGCCCTCATCCCGCTGCAGAACGCCTCCGCCTCCACGCGGGTCGTCATCGCGGGGGACCCCCGCCAGCTGGGGCCCCTCGTCCGCTCGCCCCTCGCCGGCCGGCTCGGCCTCCACGTCTCGCTGCAGGCCCGCCCCCCGCCCCGCCCCGCCCCGCCGCCCGCCCGACGCACCGCAGGAGCGGCTGCTGGGGCAGGGGCCCTACGCGAGGCGGGACCCGCGCTACCTCACGACGCTCCGCCGCAACTACCGCTCGCAGGCCGCCCTCCTCGAGGCCCGCCCCCCGCCCTCTCGCCGAGTCGCCCCCGCCGCGCGGCTCATGATCACGGCCGGCAGGTGCCGGGGCGGCTCTTCTACGAGGGGCGCCTCGTCGCGGCCGCGGAGCGGGACGAGGCGCTGCTCGGGTGGGGCGAGCTGGCGGCCCCCGTGCCCCTCCTCTTTTTCTCCGTCGAGGGCCAGGACGTGCGCGACGTCGACTCGCCCTCGCTGCACAATCCCATCGAGGCGAGCGCCGTCTGCGAGCTCGTCCTCAAGCTCCTCGCCTTCGGCTCCTCCGCCGCCGCCTCCAGGCTCACCACCGACTCCATCGGAGTCATCGCCCCGTACCGCAAGCAGGCGCCCCCCGCGGCCCCGTCCCCACCGGGCCGCCCTCACGCCGCGCCCGGCCCCCTCCGCAGGTTAGGTCCCTGCGCACGCTGCTCCGCTCCCGAGGCCTTGGCGCCATTCGAGGTGCTGCGCCGCCCAGCGCCCCGCCTGCCGGCCGACGGAGCCAGCGCCGCAGTGGGCACGGAATCCGACTATCAAGGCCAGGAAGAGAGGGTCAGGCGTCTTGCTTCTTCCCCCCTTCCGCCAGTCATTCCCCGCCCCGGCCCGCGCAGGTGATCATCGTGTCGACCACGGTGGCGCGGAAGGGCCGCCTCGCGCAAGCGCGGGAGCAGCGGCTCGGCTTCCTCAGGGACCCGAGGTCCTTCAACGTCGCCGTGACGCGCGCCAAGGCGCTGCTCATCGTCGTCGGCCACGCTGCCGTCCTCTCCGACGACCCCTGCTGGCGCGCCCTCATCCAGCACGCCGCCAAGCTCGGCGCCTACAAGGTGCTGCCCCGCGGCCGCCCCCGGCCCCGCCCGCCGAGGCTGACGGCCGCGGCCGCAGGGGGCGCCGTGCGAGGCGGCGGCGGCGGCGGCGGGCGGGGCGGAGGCGTCTGTGGAGGAGGTGGCGCGGGCGGCGGCGGAGCGGCTGCTGCTCGGGGCGGAGGAGGACGCGTTCCCCCCGCTCGACAACCTGGGGCACTTCTACGCCGACGCCGACGACCTCGAGGTCCGCCCCGCGCCCGCCGCCGCCGCCGCCGCTGCCGCCGCCCCTCACCCGTCGCAGTTCCGCGTCGTCCTCTGAATCCCCTCCCCCCCCTCCCCCCCCTCCTCCCCCCCCCCTTTCTTCGAGCCTTCTCGTGCCCGAAGGTCCTTTCTCCGCTTCCGAGCATGGAATGCCGTCGTTGGAATGGAGCGAGCATGCCTCGTTTTGGCCCGTGTTCGTGACAACGGCGCATTTCGTGAGTGCTCCGCCGGGCCGACGCGGACCTAGGATGCGTGGACGAGCGAGGTCGAACGTCCACTTGGGCCGCCTCCGAGCCAGGCCGCATAACTCCGGACGCTGAACACGACTGCTGCTCAGCGGCTGACGTCGACATCTCCCTTCCCGGAGTCCGACGGTCCCATCGCACAGGCCCAGTTGGAGCTCGGAGTATCAATCGAATGCTTGAATTACGTGAAATCAGCGTGACTACGAGCGCATTGGCGGGAACCGGGCTGGCCGCATGGGCCAAGGCTACGCTGCGTCGGCGCCGTCGCTCTCGGCGAGGGAGCGGGCGCCGCTGAGGGTGGCGCCGCCTGCGCTGCTCGGGGGCCGCGGCCGCCCCGCCGACGCCGGGCTGTCCCGGGCCACCAGCGCCCTGTACATCTGCGGGGGTGGTTGAGGCGGGGCGGGGCGGGGCGGGGCGGGGCGGGGCGGGGGCGGGGCCCAGCGGGCGCGGGCGCGCCTCCTTGAGGGCGTCGATGTTGCGGCGGATGTCGCGCACGCCGGGCGGGTCCCCCGGTCCGTCGAGGCCCCGCTCGGCGCGTCCTGCCGCCGGCGTGTCGGCCGGGCGGGGGAGGGGAGGGGAGCGCGGGCGCACGGGGGGCGCTGAGACGCCGCTGAGGCCCGGCGACGGCTGCGCGGGCGCCGTCGACGGAGCGAAGCTGCGGGGCGACGAGCTGCGGCCGCGTGAGGCAGGGGGGGCGGGCGCGGCTCCAGGAGGGCGTACCCGGGGGAGCGGTTGTGGGGGGCCCTCCGAGGGAGGCGGCGGTGGCGCGCAGGGCCTCAGAGGGAGGACGAGGGCCGGGGCGCGGGTCTGCGGCCCGCGTCAGGGGTGCAAAGCGGCCGGCCGCCGGGGCGTGCTCACCGGCGACGGGGGCTCCGAGACGCGCGGCGCAGAGCCCTGCGCGGTCCCGTGAGGGGCCGGCTCGGCGCGGCGCGGGGGCGGGGCGCGTGCCTCGGAGCGGAGGGACGGGGCGGGGGCGACGAGGGGGCCCGCCCCGAGCGCAGGAGGGAGCGGCGGGCGGAGGGCGCCGGCTGCGGCGGCTGCGGGTGCGGCTCGGGGGCCCCTGGACGTTCTGGCCCTGCCCCGAGAGGTGCGGCGGCGAGCGCTGCGGCGAGCGCTGCGCGGGCACGTCGGACGCGCGAGGCCGGCCAAGGGAAACGGAGCGGCGCGCCTGGGCCTGGGAGGAGGCGGCGGAGTCGAAGCGGTGCTTGAGGGCATCCGCCTCGCGGGCGAGGGCGAGCAGGTCGACGCCGTACCCCCCGACCCCGGCCCCGGCCCCCTGCGGCCGCCGCGCCCGGGGCGGCTCCTCTTCCGACTCGGAGTCCTCCGCCTGCGCGGCTGCGTGAGGCGGGGTGCCGCGCGGGAGGCGGGCCGACCGGAACCGCACCGGCGGGGAGATCCGGGCGGGGGGCGCCGGCGGGGGCGGCGCGAGGCGCGCGGCTCGGGGCGGCCCAGGCCGGCGGGGGCGCGACCGGGGCCGGGGCGGGGGCGGGGGCGGGGAGGGCGGGGGCCGGGGCGCGGGCGCGCTCGGCGTGGAGTAGGTCGATCTGGCGGGCGAGGCCCTCCTGGGCGCCCAGGCGCTGCTCCAGGGCCCGGCACGCCCCCGCGAGCTCCTGCACGGCCCGCTCCAGGTCCCGCATCCGTCCCTCCACCGCCCGCTGCGCCGACGCCGCCCGCTCCGCCAGCAGCGCCTCCCGCATCTGCCCCGGAGATCAGATTCGAAAGAGGGTGCGGGCGGGGGCCGGGGCGCGCCTCCTCGGCCTCCTTCTCGCGCTCGTCGCGCTCGCGCTCGGCTTCCATGCGGTGCTGCCGGAGCCGCTCCCGCACCGACTTCTCCACCTCGGCGCGCAGGCCGCTCAGCGCCTCCTCCACGTAGCCGCGCACGTCGGCGTGCACGTTCTCCGCCGCCCGCACCGCCGCCCGCTGCTCCGCGTTCCCCTCCAGCTCCCGGATCTGGCCCTCCAGCGCCTTCAGGTACCTGTGGCCCCGCCCCTCCTCTCAGCTCGCGCGGGGCGCCGGGCTGCGGGGCGGTCCGCGGACCGGTGCGTGCGGAGGGTGACGCGCTCCTCGAGGGCCCCCTCGGCCTCGCGCATGCAGGCCTCGACCTCCTCCCGCAGCGCCGCGCGCGCCGCCTCCGCCGCCTCGCGGCAGATCGCCGCCGACGTTGCCCCCGTCTCCGCCGCCACCTGCAGGCCCCGTCAAGCCAGCGGGGGCCCGGGGCCTCGAGGCGGGGCGCGAGCGGGCGGGCCTCGTCGACGAGCTGCTGGCGGGCGACGTCCTCGGCGACTCCGAGGCGCGACTCCGCCGCCGCCGCCATCCCCCGCAACTGCCGCCCCGACCGATCAGAGTGCTGGATAAGAAGGGGAGGACGGGCGCGCCTGCTCCTCGAGCTGCTTGGCGATGGCGTCGCGGTGGACGTCGATCTTGAGGGCGATCTCCTTCCCCAGGCTAAAGTCCAGCGCGTCATGCGTCTCCCGCGCCTGCCCCCCCCGCCCTCTCAGGCCGAGCAGGGGCGGAGGGCGGGGCGGGGCGCCGGCGCACGGCGCGCTCGATGGCCGCGGTGGCGCGCGCCTCGATCTGCGCCTCGATCCCGTCCACCTGCAAGGCGGGGCGGGGCGCGCGTCGACGAAGAGGCGGGGGCAGCCGGGCGGGCGGGCGGGCGGGCGGACCTTGGCGAGGACGTCCGCGAGGACGCGGCGGGCGGCGTCGGCGCACTCGCTCTCCGCGTACATGGCGGCGTACTGCTTCGCCGCCACCTGCGCGTCCTCCTTCGCCTCCGCCCGCAGCCTGCCCGCCGCGAGCGCTCAGCCGGCCGCGGCGCGGAGAGTCGGGGGGGAATCAGGGCGGCGCGCTTCTCCTCGAGCTCGCGGTGGGCGCGGTCCACCTCCTCCTGCAGCCGCCCCCGCAGCGTCTCCTCCACCGCCGCCACCGTCCCTGCCCGCCGCCTCAGGGATCGAGCTGGGGCCTCGGGAGGGGCGGGGCGGACCGGCGACGTCCTCCGCGAGCTCGGCGCCGAGCCCGCGCCGCAGTGACGAGTGGATCTCCTCGTGCGCCTGCGCCGCCGCCTGCTCCGCGCGCTCCTCCTGCAGAGACCCGTCAGCGAGGCGCGCGGGGCGCGCGTGGGGAGGAGGTCGGCTCGCCCGCTCGCGCGCGGCCGCGACGAGGCGCTCCTCGATGCTGGCGATCGCCCTGCGGCGAGGACTGTCAGGGCCGGCGTGCGGGCCGCGCGGGTGGGCAGTGGCTCGCTTGGCGACGTGCGCGTCGGCGGCGGATCGGATCTGCTCGAGCGCCGCCTGCACCTCCTTGTGCGCGCGCTGCGGGTCCCCGCCGTGTTAAGAGGAGCGGTCCAAGCTCCGGCGGCCGAGGGGCGGGCCGGCGCGCCTTGCGGTCCTTCTCGACGCTGCTCTGGATCTCGCTCATCGCCCGGGTCGTCTCCTCCGTCGCCTGCCGCCCGGCTCAGGGCCCGCGCGAAGGCCCCGCGCCGCGATCCCGGCGGACCCGCTCGCGCTGGCGGAGGCTCTCGGCGGTGCTGCTCGCCTGCTGCTCCACCTGCTGCTTCAGCGCGTCCATCTGCCCCGCGCCCGCCCCGCGTCGGTCCCGGGCCCGCCCCGGGCCTCGCGCGCCGCGCACCCGGGCCTCGATGCGGGGCAGGGCCTCCGTGCGGGCATCCCGCCACTCCGCCCGGTCCCGCTGCACCTGCTCTCGCGCCGCCTGCGCTAAAGTGAGCCGGCGCCGCCCCGGCGGCAGTGTTTAAAGCCTCGGGACGGACCTCGGCATCCCGCACGAGGTCCGCAAGGCGCCGCTCGAGGGCCTCGGCGGCCGCGAGCTGCTGCCGCTGCTGCTCCACCCCCGCCGCCAGCCGTGCCTGCGAGACGCCCGGCTCAGTCCACCCCGAAGCAAGGCGCGGGCTCGATGGGAGTGTGGGCTAGCCTCCAGGGTGCGCTGCTTCGCATGGAGCTCGTCGTCCTGCGACTGCATCCACTGCGCCGGCGCGTGAGGCGCGAGGCGCTGGCCAGACGGCCGGCGGGGAGGCGACCCGCGCGCACGTTCATGACCTTGGCCTCGAGAAGCGACTGCTGCTTCTGCCACTCGGCGGCCTGCGCGTGCATCCAGCGCTCGAGCGCCTCCTCAATGCTGCCGCGCTTCGCGTCGAGCTCCTCCAGCCGCCGCTGCGTCTTCTTCTCCTCGTTCTGGCTCCAGATGTCCATGTTCCGCTCCAGCGAGACCTGCCGCGACGCCATGTCCGCCTCCTGGCCCTCCAGCACCCGCACCCGGCTCTCGATGGACCCGTGCAGCCGCTCCTGCCGGCCGCCGTCGGCGCGCGAGCGCCCCGCACGGGACGGCGCTAGCGCACCAGCTCCGCCTTCTGCTCGTAGAGCTCCTCCAGCTTCGTCTCCGTCCGCTTCAGGATGGCCTTCTGGCCGGCAGCCGTCTGGTTGAACTGATCCTCGATGCTCTCCGCTGCAAAAGCGCTTGAGCACGGTGCCCGGCACCGCGGCGCCGCGAGCACCCGCGCACCGTAATCTTGGTTCAGCTTGATGGCGGAGGAGAGCTGCTGCATCTTCTGCTCGTACAGCGAGTGGTAGCTTTCAACCTGCGAGGGCCATGGGCTCAGGCAGGCGGCGCCGCGAGCGGAGATCGCCCCGTGCCGCGTTCTTAGGCGAGCAGAGCTATCATGTGCTCGGGCGAACGCATTCGAGGCGCGGCGCGGGCGCACCTGCTGCATCCTATCGCCGAACGACTGCACGACGAGGCATGCTGAAGTAACCCGCTCCAACTGAGTCTCCAGGTGGGTTATATATACGTTCCTGTCCGCGATTGACGCTGGGCCCTGCGCGACGCGGTTGGCGCGGTGCGGGCGCGCCGGCAGAGATAGGGCGGCGCGGATTCAACCTTTGCGGCCTGCTTCTTCGCATGTTCTGAGCTGTAGCTCAGAACCTGCGTCGGCAGCATCGCTCCAGCGACCCGGTTCGAATTTAGGGGATACGTGATTTCAGGGGGTTGGCGTGCAGGCAACCGTCCAGCAGCCATCCCAAGCGTTTCGAGAGCACGAACACTACTCCTTCATCCGGCCTCAGCCTCATTTCGCGTTCCGGCTTAGCCCGTCGCTCGATGGAGCGCAGCAGGGCGTTCGCGTGCTGGATCGGCGGCGGCTGGCCTCCCGGCGCCGTCCGGGAGTCGCCGCTTGATCTGATACCTCGTTTCCTGTCGGCGAACTTGCGCGCCGTGCGCCTCGGCGCGCACAGCGATGTCGATCGGCTTGCAGCTGCGCGTACGTGTACGCATCGATCGGCCGGCTTCGCGATCCGCGGCGCGCACGAGCACCGTGAGGCCAACGAGCCCCAGCGCGCGATGTCGGACCACCCAGCAAGCGCGAGCTCGAGCGCGAAGCCTCGCGGCGCTGCGGAGCGTCTGACCTTCACGGTCGACGAGAGCGTTGCCGGCAAGCATCTCGATCGAGCGCTCTCCCTCCGGTTCTCGGCGTCAAGCAAGAACTACCTGAAAAACCTCATCCGCTTGGGCTTCGTGCGCGTGAACGACGAGCGGGCGGCGAGCAGCGGGCAGCTCCTCAATCCCGGCGATGTCGTCTCCGTGGAGTTCTCCGAGCCGCCCGACACGCGCCCCGACGCGGCCGCGGGGCCCGCTGCGCAGGCCCCGCCCCTCGAGGTTCTCTACGAGGACGAGGAGATCATCGGTGCTCCCCACGCGCTGAAAGCTTAAACCCGACGCTCGCCCCGTCCCAATCTGATGCCGCCCGGCGCCAGTGGTTTCGAAGCCGGCCGGCCAGGTCGTCCACCCCGCACCTGGTGCGAGGCTTTCATCAATTTCTGATCCCAGCTCAACGCGGTTTCGGAGGCGGGATCCGATCTGACCGCGGGGCGCGCGCAGGGGCGTGGAGCGGGACCCTGGTGGACGCCCTCTGCGCCCACTTCGAGGCACACAGGGGCAAGCGGGCCGCCAAGGCGCGCGGGCCCCGCCGAGCCCCGCACGCCGGCGCGCCCCGCGACGCCGGCGCGCCCCGCAGAAGCAGGACGTGGCGGCGGGGATCGTGCACCGGCTGGACCGGGAGACCAGCGGCGTGGTCATCGCCGGCAAGGTGCGACGGCCGATGACTTTGGATCGTCGTGGTGTGAAGAACGGCTGCGAACGCTCACCCCCGCGGGCAGACGGCCGCCATGCGGGGGGCCCTCACGGCGCAGCTGCGGACGCGCCGGGTGCGGGCCTGCGCCGCTCATGATCATCTCTGACTGGTCGCCCTGAGGCCGGTCTCTCCCAGGTCGAGAAGACGTACGTGGCGGTCGTGGAGGGGGTCCCGCGGGCGGCCGGCCTCAGCGAGGTCCTCGTCTCCCGTCCCCTGAAGCAGGGCCGCCGGGTCCGCCTTCCGACCCTGCCCCCAACTTGGCAAGGAACGCCCAACGACGCCCTGCGCTCGTTTGCTTGCGCAGGTGCGGGTCTGCGGGGAGGACGAGGAAGGCGCCATGCCCGCCGTCACCGCCTACCGGGTGCTCGCATCCAAGTGAGCGCACCCTGATCATGAGATCTGCACGCGGTCGGGCAGCTGACGCCCTCGGGCCGCAGTGCCGAGCAGAACAGGAGCGTGCTGCTGGTGCGCGGCTCCCCGGCCTCGCCGCCTCGACACCGGCCGGCCCCGGCCGGTGCTGACCTCGGGCTCGGCGGGGGCGCAGGTGCGGCTGGAGACGGGGCGGACGCACCAGATCCGCGTCCACCTCGCCAGCGAGGGCCTCCCCATCGTCGGCGACCGCCTCTACGGCCCCAGCGCCGCCGGTCGCGATCGCGGGGGAGAGGGCGAGGGCGGAGGGCGGCACGCGCTGCACGCGTGGCGGGTCGCGCTGCGGCACCCGTTCCGGGGGCACGAGGTCAGCGCCGAGGCGCCGCTGCCCGAGGAGCTCGCCCGCCTCTGCGCCTCTGTCGACCCGGCCTGCCTCGCCCGCCTGCAGCCGCAGCCGCCGGGGCCCGCCCCCGCACCCTGAGCTGAAGCCCGCCCGCCCGCCCGCCCGCCCGCCCGCCGCGCAGCACGACCACTAGTGTGACTACTATTATACTAGCCTTAACAACATCAGCACACATGTTCTTGAAAGAGCCGACCGATGCCGGGGGGAGCTCTCAGGCGGGAAAAAGCTACGGATTGCGAATACGGACACTGTCTGATGATCGAGGGCACCCGAGGCGTCGATCAATCACTGCCTGGCACAAGGGGCAGGGAAGGAAGGACGGGAATGGATACCAAGAGCGGCGCGCGCTTACTGAGGCGATACGACTGAAGAGATCCTAGGCGCTGATAGGAAAAAGCCAATGTGACTAATCGTCAGGACGGGAGAGGGATCGACCTCAAAATGTCTTTATTGCAGATCTGAGCGCGACGGCGACGTCAGCCGCTGAAACTTTCCGGCCGCTGCGCGCGGCAACGCACCGGGCAGATCGTCGCCCGGGCCGCGCAGGGAGTGCAGGCCACCGAGTGGTTGCCTGGGGAGCTTTCAGCGGCGAGTCGCGGGAATAGGGCGGCACGGCGCGGCGGGGGCGCACAGTCCAGGAACGCCGTGGTGACCTTGGCGAAGCGGCAGATCGAGCACTTCGCCTCCGGGGGCGGCGGCACGCCGGACACGGCCAGGCCGAGCTCGGCGAGCTGCTTCGCGACCGCCGCGGCGTCGACGGGCGCCGCGGGGGCCGCGGCGGGGGCCGCGGCCGCGAGCGGGTCGGACACGGGCACGGGCTCGGGGACTGCGGCCGGGGGCGCCGCGGGCGAGATCTGGAGGGCGGCCGAGAAGGAGGCGGGCGCGGGCGCAGCGGCGAGCGCCGCCGCGTCCGGGGAAGCCGCCGGCGCGGGGGAGGGGTCGGGGCTGATGGCGACAATCTGGCCCGCGGGGGCGTCGGCCGGGAGGCGGATCATCAGCCGGCCGCTCAGCGTCCTCGCCGGCGCTGATCTGAACGGGCACTGGCTGGCAAGGTCCTCCTCCGCCGCGGAGAGGAGCTCCGTAGGCGGCTCAAAGGAGACCGGCGTGCGCGCCCCGGCGCTCGTAGGCGTGTTCGGCGCGTCCGAGCGCGGCGTCGCGATCCCGGGGCCCACGACGGCCGCCTGCATGATCTGAAGGCGGGTCAGCGCGTCGGAGCCGGAGCGAGAGCGCGGGCTGGGAGCGGACCTCGAGCCAGCTGTCGTTGCGGATGCGCGAGCGCGGCGGGTCGCCCTCGAGGCTGATGGAAGGGGCCGCCGACGTGGAGGTGGGGGTGCTCGGGAGGGTTGGCGACGGGCTGCGTGTCCCCGGGTAGCGGCTGGCACGGGGGACAGGGAGGAGGCGCGCGGGCTCGGGGCTGGTGCGACTAGCGTTGGAGGACGCGATAGAGACTGGCGGGGCGAGGCCAGAGGAGCCGGAGGAGGCGCTGGTGGAGGAGGAGCCGCTGGAGTTGGTCGCAATCGAGTACGACGATGTCGAAGAGCCGTCGTTCAGGTCCGGCTGCACAAAGCACTTGCTGGCAACGTGCCCCGGATCGCCTATGCGCGACGCGCGTCAACAAGCGCCGTAGGGCCCAAGGGGAAATCGAATCGCGGGGCACCGCAGCGGTAGCAGTAGCGGCCGGAATAGCCGACAGGCATGCGGCACGCATCAAGAACATGCATCCGAGACCCGCAGCGATCGCACAGGGTGCCGGCGTGGTCGTCCTCGTGGTGCGACTGGCACGCATCAACCCGCGGTCAGAGCCAACCGCGGGTAGGAGAGACCGCTGGCGCGCACCGGCATCCCACAAATGCCGCAGTTGGCACCAAGGAAGATGACTGGGCACTTGTTGGCGAGGTGCTCGGGCGAGCCGCAACTGCGGAACAGCACTCAGCGCGCACAGGGTTGGGGAGCGGGTCGCGAGCGGCGAAGAGGCGTCGGAAAGTAATAATCAGGCTCACCGATAGCAGTAGGCGCCTGAAGATCGCCCCGGAAAATGAGTCAGGCGTGACTCGCGGAGAGTGGTGAGTAGGGAGAGGGCGCGAACCCGGATACCGCGCGGGAGCGACCTCGCACTCATCCGTGCGATGAAGGTGTGATCCGCAGCGAACTGAGAGTCGGCGTCATCACAGGCAGACAGGTGCGAAAGTTCGAACCCGCACCGCAGGCCGGGCGCCGCCGCGACGAAACCGGGGCTACAAATGAGGCCGACGGAGGATATGGGATCATCGGAGAAGGTGGAAGGTACACTAGCGCGACGCCATCCGGACTTGGCGACGCGGGAGTGCCGCCGAAGTACAAAGCACAACCGCACGCGCCAGAGGGGCCGCCGCAGGTCGCACAGCCGTTTGCTCCGTGCTGCTGGTATCGTGGCGAAGGCTTATCTCGCCACGCCCTCGACTTCATTGCCACAAAGACGGGCAACTCGTCTCAACGGACGCTGCGAAACCCTCCCAAATCCTTCTCGTTGTTGATGCTGAGGTGCACCGCGACGAAACCGCGCTCGCGTGTTTCCCCTCGTCGTTGGCAGAGCGACCTATTAGATTGTACCCCCAAAAATCAACGTCGGCTTGTTCGGCGGCGGGGCCGGGAACCGACGCGCGCAGCTATTAAGAGCTTTCCTACAAGATTGTAAGGCCGCCTGCCTGCGCGGCGTGCGCGCTGCAAGCTTGCAGCGCACTTGTCGACTGCGTTGCGAATTGGCCCTCATCCCCCCGTCTGAAACGTTGCGGGCCTTGCCGCCCCTGCGGCTGTCACCGGCGACGATGGCCCTGGTGCGGTTCGTTCTGTACAGCGAGCCCGAGGAGGGCCAGACGTGCGTGATCTGCGGCAACTCTTCGGAAACCGGCGACTGGCGACCCGAGAGAGCGCTGAAGCTGCACAAGAACGGGAATCAAAGGGTTGGCGAATACCTTTCGTCGGGTGGAAAACTTGAGTGCGCTGCGCCGACCCCCCCGCTCGATTTCCCCGGGCTGACCTTCGGACCCTCGCCCCGCGCCGCAGGTTCAAGTGCTGCCGCGTATACAACGATGGGCGCATTTTATGGGAGTCAGGAAACAATCGCGTGCTAGATGTGGTCGCCGGGCGCGGCTTCCAGGTAAGATTAGCCGGCGGGCGACTCGGAGGCGGACCGCGCGCAGCCATCAACGATAGCCGGTGGCGCCCTGACAGTCATTTCAGGTCAATTTCACATGGATGCAGCGTCCGGAAGGGCTGCAGGTGCTGGAACCGCCTCGCCCGTCGGTCCCGATCATCGCGGTGTCAAGCCCGGTGAGGCAAGCGGCCCCGGCTCCAGCAGCAGCGAGGTGAGCGCTGGGCAGTCATTGGTATGAGCGCGTTTCTAACGCCGCGTCTGGGCGCAGCGCCTCGCCGCCGGGGCCGCCCGACGTGCGGGCCATCCTGGAGGAGCGCCTGCGGGCCATGCAGCAGAAGTTCCAAGAGGCGCTGGTCCGCCCCCGGCGCACTCTGTGGGCGCTCGCGCCGCTTTGAGAGCCGGCGCGGCAGGTCGCGCAGTCGAGGGCGGAGCAGCAGAGGGACCGGGCCCGGGCCGAGGCGGCGGAGATCGAGGCGAGCTTCAGGCGGGCGCAGGCCGAGCTCGCGCAGGGCGGCCCGGGTCCGCTGCTCGCCCCTCGCCCCGCCGCCGCCGCTCCAAGCCGCTGACCTTCTCTCAGACCGGGCGGCGGCGCGGCGGCTGGAGCGGGAGAACGCCGAGCTGCGTGCGGAGGCGGACCGGGCGCGGGGCGCCGCCCAGGAGGCCCAGCGGCAGCGTGCGCCCGCCCGCCCCCGCGCCCGCCGCGCCGCGTGGCTTGATTGGGGCGCCGCGGCAGTGGAGGCGCTGCGCGGGGAGCGGGACGCGGCGGAGCGGGGCCGGGCCGCCCTGGCCGCCGAGCTCGCCGCCGCCCGCGCCGCCCGGGTCCGCCCTCACCCTCGCGCCCCGGCCCGGGCCCGGCGCGCCCCGGCTGAGCGCGCCTGGCCTGCCGGGCAGGCGGAGGCGGAGGCGGAGGCGCGGGAGGCGCAGGCGCGGGGGGCGGCGGACCTGCAGGCGGCGCGGGCCCGCGTGCAGGAGCTCGAGCGCGAGGTCGCCGCCCGCGGCCCGTGCGCGCCACCCCGCCCCGCCCCGCCCCCGCGCCGCGCTGGCGCGCGGGGCCCAAAGAAAGTGCGCAGGCGCGCGCAGGAGGAGGCGCAGCGGGAGCGCGAGGCCCGCGCCGCCGCCGAGGAGGCCCTCCGGTCCGCTGCAGCTCCCTCCCCCGCCCGCTTGGCCGAGCGAGCGAGCGGGCGGGCAGGGGCCGGGCGGAGCTGGCGGAGCGGGAGGCGGAGCGGGTGCGGCTGGAGTGCGAGCAGCTGCGGGCGCGGGGCGGCGGCGGCGGCGGGGGCGGCGAGGGCGACGAGGACCTCCGGGATGCCCTCCAGCGCGTCTCCGGCGAGAAGGCGCGGCAGCGCCCCGCGGAGCCCGCCGCCGTACTCTGACTCGCGCCCCAGATCGCGGCGCTGATGTCGCTGGAGGGGGCCCAGCGGGAAGCGGAGGCGCTGCGGCGCGACAACGAGCGCCTCACGTCGTACCTCTCCTCCTTCGGCCTCCTCGGCCGCCTCGGCGGCTCCGCGTCGCGCCCCAGCACCTCCCCGACCCCCTCCGTGCGCCCCCGCCCCACCACCCCGCCCCGCCCGAAGCGGGGCTGATGCATACGGCGCGGGGCAGGAGAAGTGGGCGTCGATGAGCCGGGCGAGCTCGCGGGGCTGGTCCCGCCCCTCCTCCGTCAACGGCGGCTCCCGGCGAGCCTCCCCCGCCTCCTCCCGCGGCGTCTCGCCCTGCGCCAGCCCCTCCAAATTCGTGCGCCCTCCCTTTGAGCAAACCGCCGCGGGGCTCTGAGGCTCGGCGGGGCGGCGGCAGGGGGAGGAGGTGCCGAGCTCGGAGCGGGCGCGCGGGGCGCTGGAGCGGGAGCGGCAGCGGGAGCTTGCGGGGCGCCTGCTGGCCGAGAGCCTCGAGCTCCAGAAGGAGCGCGACGAGGCGCTCCGGCAGGAGATGGCCCAGCTCCGCAAGCTCGTCCAGCGCATCGCCGGCAGGAAGCCCGCCCGTGCGCCCCACCCTCCGACCCCCGCCCTCGGATCCGGCGCCGCTCTCTCACGCGGGCTCGCGGCGCAGAGACGGTGCGGGCGACGCCGCGCAGCAACTCGTCCTCGGCGCTGCGGACGAGCTCGAGCGAGGAGGCCGCCGCCCCGTCCACGGCCCAGTTCGTCGATTAGGGCCCGCGGCCGCGGCTCGCAAGGGGTAGCAGGGTATGTACGTTGGGCTCGGGACCTTCGAGAGAGTAAATATTGTCAAGTGGGTAGATGGTAGCTGTATTCGTAGGTTTTCTGGCATCATCCTTCGAGGCCCGGATAGAAGATGATTTAAGCAATTCCGGCGGCCGCCGGGCCGCGGCGGCCCGACTCGGGCCGAAGGTCTGTCAAGACTGAGCCTCCGGGGGCTGATCATGAAGGCCTTTACTAGGTTGCCAGGCGTCGTAGTTTAATTTTCAAGGCTTTGATTTATAGGTGTTTCTTTCGTGAGGTATAATTGAAACTGCACGTGCACAGATATATATATGAGGGCCATCAATGGGCCAAACGCGAAAAGTCAACTCCGAGAGCTCGAGACTCGGAAGTGACGCTTGGATTGCGGAGGTTCTTATAACCGCCGCAACAGCTGTGGGGGTACCCCCTCCGAGGCTGGCGATCGCGGCGATCACGACCCTGGCGATCGCGATTTTCTCCCGATCGCGACCCTTTTCGATCGCGATTTCGAGATCGGGGACATTAATGCGATCGCGAGAAAGGAAAAATCGGAAAAGGCCGAAAAGTGCCGTTTTCACGCGTGAAATCGATCGAAAACGAGGGTTCGAATCCCGGGCCCGGATTTGGACTTGGTCAGAATCTCGAGTCAAAATGGGAGAAAAATGTGACCTGGGACTTGGGACTTGGGACTTGGGACTTGGGACTTGGGACTTGGGACTTGGGAAGAGTTAGAATCAGAGTCTGGACTCAAAAGCGGGGAAATTTTCGGACGGGGAGAAAAATGTCAGGCAATCTCTATTACGATTTCCCCTTTGAGTTGAATATGGCATTCGAGAGGCTGCGCGAGTTCTGGCGTTGGCACCTCACAGGACATGACATTCCCGACATAACACCAGAGCCCAACACACAGGGCGTGCTTGAAGTCATCCGTCAATATCCGCGTCGATTCAATGAATGGATCGAGTTCCACGAAACGAACCGTTTCCAGAGTCTCCCCGAGGCCATACGCGAAAATTTCGTGAGGCTGGTGGGACCAGGCTACGACAACCCTAACAATCATAGACCACGCCCAGCTGGCGTGACGCGCGAAGCTCGAGAAGACCGTAGACTTTTCCGCAGGGAATTGAGAGAGGATAGACGGAGGCTTTCAATGGGGCTCCCGCAGATTGTGAGGGGGTACAGCCCGGATTACGAGACTTACCAAGAATTGTACGGCTTCGAAAATCCCCTTGAGAGGGTACTACCAGGGTGAGGGGCCAGGGGGCCCCCTGAGGGTGTACCCCCCATCCGAGACTCGACCTTCGGCGGACGCACTCTGGCAATTTCCGTCAGGCCGGCTCCTTTTTCTGCCTTCGGCCCAACGCTAAATTTGGCTTTTTTCAGGCCAGTTCGCAACGTTTTCCGTTGCGAACTAGACCGCGAAAAAAATCGCCCACAAAACCGCGGTCCGCCGCCATTTTGGCTCACTCTTGAAACGGGTTCGCCGCCTTCTCTCAGCCCAAGGAATCCCCGCCTCTCCGAATTTTCACAAGTCCGCTCTCTCAGTCACCTCACGTTTTGCCTTTGCTGATCTCTCTTCCCTTTGCGCAGATGTCGATTCCCTCTGAGCTTGTCGAGGACCTTGCCAAGGCCCGTGAGATGTGGGCTAAGTCCCGCGATTGGCCTACCCGTGAAATGGAGAAGCGTGCCCGCAAGCTGGGGTACCTCTACCAAGCTCACAGCGGAGAAGGCTTCCATACCATCAACCTCAACTTTGTATCCTCCCTTCTGCCCAAGTCCAAGCAACCCAAGCCCGAGCCCAAGCCCGAGCCCGTCGACGTGCCCCCCGTCCCCGGCTGGGTCAAGACTCCCACTGGCTGGGGCGACCCCAAGCTTTTCGCCGAGTCTGCCGCCGAGACGCTCGCCTGGGCCTATCCCCCTCAAGTCTTCACGAATTTCCCCCCTCCGTCATCGTCGTCATCTGCCCCTCAGCCCGTCGCCGAGCCCGCTCCCGAGCCAGTCGATGACGCCGAGTCCGAGGCCTCTGACGCCGAGTCTGACATCAACGACTTTATCGACTTTGACGTGCCGATTCAATACGACTCTGAGTCCTCTTCCGACTCTGAAGGCGACAACGAAAACCCGACTCGCAAGCGCCGCATTATCAAGACCAAGTCAATCGTCAAGAAGAAGTTCATGGAGACCACGTCATTCACCGACAACTCCGAGCGAGTCAAGAATCCCGCCAAGGAACACGAAAAAGACTTGAAGATCGGCGCTGGCATTGCCCGTTCTCGCGTGACGTCACACTACACCGAGCGCCTGACTCAGCACGTCAAGACCATTGAGAAGCGCATCATCGCCAAGCGCGAAATGGCCGAACTCCGGCGCAAGTTGCGTCACGAGCGCCTTCTTCGTCGCGAGATGACGTTGGCCAAGATTGCCGAGCGCAAGAAGAAGGAGGCAGCGGAACTTAGGGCGCGCGTCGAGGCTCAGCAGCGGCGCGAGGCAGAGGCGGCAGCGGCCTTGGCGGCGCAGCGCGAGCAGGAGCGGCAGGACTTAGTGCAGGCAGCGCAGGCCCTTCCCCGCATTCCCCTTAAGTCGGCGCCCGAGGCCCCGATTGACTTGGTTTCCGATGACGATGACTCTGACTTTGAGATGCTGTAAATAGTATTGCGTCATTCCATTGTACATACTTGTAAAAATTGGCCGACTATTCAGTTATGACTTGGCGCGATCCTGGGACTTGGGACTTGGGACTTGGGACTTGGGACTTGGGACTTGGGACTTGGGACTTGGGAAGAGTTAGACTCAGGGTCTGGGCCCAGACTTTCTCTGGATCTGAGAGTTTGCTGCACCAAGTCCCTAACCACCGGGCAGACTTAGAAAGGGGTACGGAATTCTGGATACGACGTTTCTGGTGACATTCCAGGTGAGATTTCAAGCGAGGTAGAGTCTGAACTGGTGTACGACTTGTAGCATGATACTGGACATGAAAGCTCACGAGAGTATGCAACCGAAAACGGATGTGAAGAGGGGTAGGAGTTTTCGTGTGAGATGTCGAGAGAAGGAGGGTACGAGATGGGATACGAGTAAAAAAGACTACGAGTAAAAAAGAGTACGAGGGGTGGTAGGAGTAAAAAAGTCGGTAGAAAAACTCACCTGACTTGTCTGACAAATTTCTGATCCTGGAGAAAGTCTGGGTCGGGACCTGGGTTTCAACTCTTCCCAAGTCCCAAGTCCCAAGTCCCAAGTCCCAAGTCCCAAGTCCCAAGTCCCAGGTTTTTCTGAACCTAGGGCAAAATGGCCCTGCTCCGGTGCACCGACTCGCAAGACGTCGCCTACAACGTCCTGGTCAACTCGGACGTACCCCCGAGTGCCTTGGAGTTTCCCTGGAGAGTGGACAGGGACAGGGTGAGCAAGACGTTTGGAGGGCGCAAGCACTACCTCTCCCAGCTGATCCTCGGGAAGTCGCCACGTGGACGCTACGTGGAACACATCAACGGCAACCCGCTGGACTACAGGAGGGAGAACCTGCGCTGGGCATCAATGTCGGAGATTCGCAAGAAGAGGAGGGGGTACGCCAATTTACAGGAGAAGAGCGAGGAGATTCGGGAGATGATGGAGGCGGCACAGGCGCTAATGCAGCTTAGCCAGTCTAGACGCTAGTGGTGTGAATCTTGGTGTCGTACTCGCGACCGACCGTTTCCCAGGCCACGTAAACTTCGGCTCCGGCGCCTGGCGCTGTCGAGTTGGTAGTCGCAGTCGTGTAGTCCGCCTCTGCCTCAATTAGTTCGGCCATGAGGGTAGAGCCCACGACCATTCCAGAGGTAGGCATTCCGGCGATGTTGTTGTACAATTTGAAAGTGAATTTCGTGAAGAGGAGCCGGGGCCAGACCTGGGTACGGGGATTCGAGGCGCCGTATGAATAATCGGTACCCGAGGCGCCGCCCGTGGTGGCATTCGTCATCATCTCCTTTGCGGTCATCTTCCAGAGGTTGTACATCTCAAAGGGAACGGCCTGCGTGGTCTTGTGTGTGGCATCGATGAGGGCGCCATCTAAATGCGTTTTGATGTTCGGATTCGCACCATTCCCAAATTTGCGAGTGAGGGCGGTGTTAGCGGTGAACTTGAGTTCGAGCACGCGAATGGCGGGCCGATCAGGCACAGAGGGCTCTATCTTTTTCAGGAGGCCCGAGAGCCAGAGCGCCTCCGCCTCATCCGCGCTCACGCCCGAGTCGATGTCAAAGTACACGTACACGGAGCAGGAGGCGGGATTCTCGAAATCGTTGGAGGTGACGCGCAACATGACGGGATTCTGGACCCTCACGGTGAGCGGGGTGGCGTAGTTTCCGTCCCACTCCACCTTGTCCGTCCCTGCGTTGGCCACGTTCCCAGCGTTGCCGTAGAAATCGGGGACGATCGAGCCGGCAGACACGGTCTTCACGATGGTGGCCGAGGTGGTCGGCATTTTGCGACCTCAAATGAGAAAGATTATCCGTGAAAGAGGGTGATGTCGCCACCGATGTTCATGACGCGGACCCCAGGCACAGAGTCCGCGTCGGTGCCGTACGCGTAGGAAATCGAGCACTCGCGCAGCTCCGCGCAGAGGCTGGCGCCCGTGCTGAAGTGGGGCTGGTCGGTGGCGTAGGAGAGGGGGAAGACCTGGAACCTGAAAAAGGTGAAGGGGAAGCGGGGTAGAGTCGAGCCGCGTGGGTTGCCGCCCGTGTAGAGGGCCCCCAGGGTCGCGGGACTTGGATTGAATTTCGTGAAGAGCACGTCGCCCTTGAGCGTACCCCTCATCTGGTAAGTTCCCGTACCCGGAAGATTCGAAGAACTGGGGCACCGGTTCACGGTGGGGCCGTACCCCGTCTCCCTGAACTTGACCTCGAGACAGCGCAAGACGTTGGCAGTGGCCGTGGCAGGTGCCACCTTTTTCACGAGTCCTGATTCGTGCAGCAGCTCGATTACCTCTGCGCTGAGGCTCAGAGGGTCGAAGAAGAGCTGATAGGAGTAAATCTTGGGCGTGGCATAGGCGTTCTGAACGGCCTGAATCACGACGGGATTCTGCAGGAAGACGTCCACGTAGCTGCCAGAGGAGATGCGTGCGAAATCCTTGGCGTTGGTACCAACATCCAGATCACCTTTGAGGGTCTGGTACCAGTTGGAAGTCATTTACACCGGGGCAGATATTTTTTCGGACTTGGGGGAAATGAGGAGGGTGAAGCGCATTGTGTTGATGAGGCGGAGAGGGCCACGTCCCCTTGGACCCCCACAGAACGTGTCGGTTACGCGCGTGCCTGGTCAGTTTGCGGCTTTGATTGTGTGGTCCCCTGCCGCTGAAGCGGAAGGCTATGGTGTGAGTCGCACGGTTGGAAGTATAACGGGCACCCCTATCATTTTCAGTAATGTCACTTCACCATTCACGAACTCCAACCTACTCCCTGGTCGCCTCTACCTCTACACGGTCTTCTCCTACCGGGATCTGACCGACTCGGGGGGGGCATATGAAGATCGCGGTGCCCCCATTGTCAGTATCATGATGCCCACGTCGCTCACATCCTCCACCTCCCAAACCTACGGCGATTTCATAACGGGCGGGGGCCCCACGTCGCAGTCCGTACCCCTCCCCACCGTGGTTGTCACCATCAACTGGGAGGCCTTCGTGGACCCCGTCGACGAGATTCGCATTTACAGGGATGGTGCATTCAACGGCATCGCAAACAACGCGCTATCGACCTCGTACACGGACGACAGCAACTCCCTCGTGCGCGGCACGCAGTATTCCTACCAGGTGGCACCCGTCGTGGGCGGCGTCGAGTACGAAAAGTCCGACCCGATATTGGCCTGGACGGTACCGAACGCGCCCACGAACGTGATTGCGAGCGCGCCCAACGACCAGCAGCAGCCTGTGAGCCTCACCTGGACGGCGTCCATGGGAGCGACGGGGTACAAGATCTACAGGGGCGGGGCCTACCTCGCAACCTCCGCGACCAACTCTTACAGCGATGCGACCACGATCTGGGGTACAGGGTACGAGTTCCAGATCTCCGCGACGAACTCAGGAGGCGAGGGGCCGAAGGGCATTACGGTCTACGTCACCACGGACCCGGGGGCGCCGGCTTCTATCTCAGCGTCACAGCCTTCATCCGCATCCGCCGACGTCACCGTCACCTGGACGGGGCCCGCTACGGGCGCGGCCACCTCCTACAACGTTTACAGAGGGGGCGTGGAGGTTGGTCACAATGTTACGAGTCCCTTTACCGACAACAATACGCTCTTCATTACCGCCTACAGCTACACGGTCAAAGCCGTCAACATCGTGGGCGAGGAGGGCCCTGCCTCTTCGTCTTCGGCAGTTACGTGCTATGCTCAGAACGCCACACAGTTGAAGGCGAAGAACACTGCCCTTGGCGATGGGACGTACACGTTCCGTCTTGCTGATGGCACCCTCACCGACATCTACTGCAACATGACCATTGGCGAGGGAGGCTGGATGTCGTTCGCGTCTGCCCCGTCAACAGGCAGCTGGGGTACAATGAACACCAGTTCTTCCTGGGCGGGGCTCAGCCTCACCCACGGCGCGTACAACACAACGGGCGCTATTGGAAACTACTGGCGCAATTACCAAGCCGTTGCGGGACCCGCACCCACTCACCTGCTCTTCATGTCGGGTAATAAGACCTACTATGCTGCTCTTCCGATCACCACTTTCGGATACCCGCGGGAAGATTTAAATGCCGCGGTGACTCTGACCTACACCTCCGGCAATTTCAACAACCTTGTCCCCGGAATAGATTCGACCAAGGGTGTCGTAGTGTTCCGCGCAGCGTACGCGGGGCAGCAGGATCCCACGTTCAACATCGGCACTGTACATAGCAGTACAACGCTGGCTACATGCATGTGGGAGGATGGAGGAGATCCGGGGTGGGTGAATCTGAAGAACGGACAGGGTGGTATTCTCGTGTTCGTGAGGCATCCGGCTGCTTAAGGTGAGAGGATTGCGACCTGTGCCTCCAGAGCCTCCACCTTCTCCTGCAATTTCTGGACGGCCCCGTACATCATCTTTAGGATCTGATCGTAGTTCAGACCGTGGAAATCTTCGATGCCGTGTCGAGAATCGACCTCGACCGCCTTGGGCATGCAGGCCTTCACATCCTGTGCCACCCAGCCCACCATGTGCCGATCTTTGATCATTGACATGGTTTCCGACCACTCCCATCGCTTCAGCGGTAGATTCTTCACGAAATTGTAGCAAGTCTGCAGGTTGGCGGGCTCCACATTTATCTTGACACGGGCGTCGCATGAATCCGTCCAGGTGCCGCCCCCGGGTTTGTAGGCTGTGCCGTTTACTGTGAAATTGCCATTGGACATGTAAGCGACATTTGTTGTCCCACAGTACCATTTGAAATAATGGTCCGTGTTAGGCACTGAATGCCACATTGCAAGGCTCTCGGTGCCCATTGCATAGTCTACCGTACTGTTTGAAATGCTGGGATAAATGACAATCCTCGTCCCCGTCGACCGCGTCCCGAAGGAGGGGGGGGCCTGGGTGCACGTCTGCATATTGAGGAGTCCACCGGGGCTGGTGTTCAGGTAATTCGCCAAAAACGACCCACCGCCGGTGAGGTATGCAATCTCGGTATCTTTGGCGTACCACTTGAACAAATGCGAGGAATCGGGTATTCCTTGCCAGAACGCACTAGGTGAAGTGCCAATTGCATAGTCGGTGGTTGTCGGGCTAAGGGTTGGATACAGCACCAGGCGGACTCCGGAGGAGCGCGTTGAGGTAGTGGGCGTCCCTTGAGTATGTGTACCCAGGTTGATTGTCGACCCGGCCGCAGTGTCAATGTTCCCGTTGACCCTCAACCCCCCCACAATGTCCGCCCCTCCCCCCTGCACGTAAAGCGCCGCATTCCCCTCCCCGTCGGCAGCCCCGTTGAAGGTTAGTGCGTTTGCGGTGTGACCGCTCCCATCCCATGAGCCATTCGTGACGGTGAGCCTCTGCGTCTTCACGCGCCCCGGCACGGCCGACCCGCCCTCCCGCGTGCGCATCTTATCGCAGCGCAGCTCGCCGACGCGGATAAGGTCGGCCTCGGTGAAGGGGACGGCCGTGGCGTTGTAGGGGGTCTCGGTGGCCTGGTTTCCGAGGGTGGTCTCCTTAATCGTGTGATCGCCCTTGTGATTCACGCTTGCAGCGTAGGTGAATAGAGGGACGGCGACAGACATTTTTGGATTGCATCAGAAAATCGATTACATAAGCAGCTTGCCGATCGCGGTCCAATGAATAAAAAGCTGGACAATTTGGGTGGGCATGACCGTCATTCTGGGTTGGAATCTCACTTTAACTGTAAAGCCAGTGTGACTCACCGCCGTGACGTTGGCCCCGTAGAAATCGACATCCGTGCTGCCGCCGGGATTGATGTCGAACGAGGGGGTTACGTTAATAACCGGCGTTGGGTTTGCTGGGGTCCCCAGTCCGCCTCCAGTGTCGTACGCCTGTCCGAATGTAATGTTGAACGTCACCGTGTATGTTGAATTGATGTTAAACTCCGTGTACGCAGCGTAGGAGTGGAAGGACGTGCCGTGCGTTATGTACGCATCCATGTTCACGTTTCTGTGCCCGTGGCCGGTGAGCGAGTACTCTGTGTGACTGTGTGTAGAGGGGGGGAAGGTGAGAGGCTTCCCCGTAACTTGAGTTTCCCAGTCCACGTTGTGACTGTGAGTCGAGGGGGGGAAGGTGGCTGGCCTTCCCGTAACTTGAGTTTCCCAGTCCACGGTGATGTTCGACAAGTCGGGGGCCGTCCAGTCGCTGATTTCTGAGATGGTGTGCTGGTGATCTGCGTGGGGGTACGTGCTCGGCTTCCCCGTGATGTTACCCCACGCCCAAGTTGCTGGAATTGTCGGTATCGTCGGCCTCCCTTTTAGATCTTGGTACTCTCCTGTATGCGCCACGGCCGCCAGCTGCGGTACGGCGACGCCCACGGTGCTGACGGCCTGGCTCGCCCCCGGCGCCATGTGCCACTCGTAGTTCTGCGATGCAAAGACGGGCTGGCCTGGCTCGGGCGCCCAGTACTCGATGCCTTTGGCGATCTTCTTGGTGTAAGGGGCTGCAGGCCTGTCAACCAATTTATCGACGTAGGCCTTGGGTACCAGCCAGTTTGCCTTGGGGCTCTGCGAATTGATCCCGTTGTCTATGAAGGCCCCGTAATTCCTGAAGGCCTCGGCCTCCCACCAATCCTGCATGCGGAAGGTACCGGGAATTTCGAGGCGCGAGTTGGCGTCGGCCAGGCGGGCCACCTGCGCCCCTCCGTTCGACGAGACGCCCGAGTGCCGGATGGCCGAGCCGAATTCGCGCCTTAGGGCTTCGATGTGATTGATTCTGTTGAGGCCCTCCTGGTAGACGGCAATTAATACGCGCTTCCGCCCCTTGGTCTCCTCCTTCACCATCTGCTTGAGGTCGCGCATCAGCCGACTCAGGGCGAGCGAAGTCGACCCGAATCCCTCTTGCATTTTAACGGTGAGCTGAGAGAGGAAGAGCACGGTCGCTCTGTCAATTTCGAGCAAAGTCTTCTGGTCCTTGGGGGTACGGTAATCGTTGATGCTATTGTCCAGCGCGCGAATGAAAGCCTGCAGCTCCTTCGGCTCCTTAATTTCGTTTAACCGCAGCTCCTGGGCCAAGAGCGAGGCCATTTCGCGCGCCTCCGAGGGGTCGTACACGCCCACAAATCCGGAGCCCAGCTCGCCCTCTAACCTATTAATTCGGTTGCGCAGTTGGCTCGCCTCGTCGCCCCACGTCTCGACACCCCAGTCGTAGATCTGCTGCGAGAGCTGCGCGATGAACTGTATGGTGTCGGCGGCCCAGTCGACGGGGTACTTGAAGAAGTTCTTCACGATTTCTTCCGCGCTGCGCCCGTTGATGATATCCACGATCACCTGCGCGATGGCGCCCGCGAGGATGGACAGGCCAAGTCCGCCCACCGTGCCGATCCTCATTTTCGTGAGGGCGCTTAGGGCGGACGACATGCCCGTCTGAAGGCCAAAAGAGCCGACCGTCATGATCATCTGATCGCGGAACGTATCGAAGAACTCCGCCTCCCCTATCTTGCCCTGCGAGAGCGCCTGGTAGGCCGAGAGCAGGCCGCCGGCCGTCGCCAGCCCAAGGCCCGCCGCCGCCGCGCCCGCCCGCCGCATGGCCCGCGAGCCCGTACCCCCGAGCCCGGCGCCCACCAAGTCGATGCCCGCCCCTGAAATAAATCGGCTGCCCCGAAAGACATGCCGTCGTTGTTCGCCGTACCCGCCGCCGAGAAGAGCGTCTCGGCGCTGAGGGCCTCCTTGGCCACCCGGGCCGCCTTGCCCTCGGGCGCCCCAGGTAGGCGTCGCGCTGCTCTTTGGTGGTGAATCGCTCGAGGTCGAAATCCGCAAGGGCGTCGGCGGTGGCGCGGTTCCAGTCGCCGTAGGGCATCAGGGCGTTGCGCAAAATAACGTCCGAGTCGCCCATCACGCGCCTGTCGAGCGTCTGAAACACGCCCTCGGAGGGCAGGCGGGCGGTGCCCGGGCGCATCTCCTCCACGGAAACGTCGTCCCTCTCCGCGAGTGTGATGTCGTCTGGGCTGGCCAAGCCGACGCCCGCGCCCTCATCGGCGTACGCCCTTCCCCTTCGTTTTAATATTTGATTGGCCTCCCGCTTCAAGGCTTGGTACTCTGTTTCTACCTTTGTTTTTCTCGCCTCCTCCTCTGCCGCCTTGCGCTCTGCGATCTTCCTCCTCTGCTCTTCTATCTCGGCGTTGCGTCTCGCCGCGTTCTCCTTCGCCTGCTGCTTCCGCTCTTCAATCACCCTGTTTGCGTACTCCTTGTCCGCTTGGGCCTTTCTGTAGCGCTCCTCGATCTGACTCTTGGCCTCGTCTCCTCTCTTCCTTAGTTCGCCTATGAACGCCGTTGTATCTATGTAAAGCTTGTATTTGGCGGGTGGATGCTCACGTTTAAAGGCCTCCAGATCGCGCACCATGGCGTCGTACTGTGCAAGCCCCTCCGCTGGAATGACGGCTCTTCGCTTTTCCCAAAACTTGCTCAGCTTCTCCACGTAATTGATCATGCCGACGTACGCGCTCTGTGCGCCGCTCACCGTTTTCGGATTGGCTCGCAGCTCTGCCAGAAACTCCCGCTTGTACATCCCGTACATTGACCATTCGAGGCCGCCCCGCCACAGGCTCGCTTCGGTCCGCAGTTCGCGGTGCATCTCCTCCGCGTCGCCGTATGCTATCCAGATGGCATCGCTGATGTACCTTTGCACGTACGCGCGCTCAAAGTTTTTCCACTTCTCATCGGCCATCTTTCTCCTCAGCTCTTCCGCGTCTTTCTGGCCCCTGCCCGTCAGCTGGTTCATCACATATGTGAAGTCGCGAATGTCAACCCCGAGAGCTCGTATTTTCTCGCCGTTGCGCGATTCGTTTCTCTTCAGCTCTCGCATCTTTGCCCCCATGGCATCGAGGGTGTTGTTTTTGAAGGCCTCGAGGGCCCTCTTCCGTCCCGCAACCTTTGGCTCTTCGAGACGTGCGAATTCCTCGTCCGATGCAGTTTGCATTGCCTTCAGTCGTTCCTCTTCTGTCTTGGCGACCGCCTCCTCGTCCGCCCTGCGCCGCTGCTCTAACGCATCGAAGAGGGCCCTCTGGTCCTCGAGCGTGAGGCCGATGAGCTCTTCCACCTGGTCGCTCCTACCCAGTCGCGCAAAGGGTAGCCTCTCTGCCGCCGGCCTTGGATCGGGCCTCGGCGTCGTCTGCGTCTCGGCCGTCCCCATGGGCGAGCGTGCCTCTGCGGTGGCCGCGTACTTGAGCAGCCTCTGCGCCAGCTCGTCCGCGTTGGCCTTGAATTTTTTCGACTGCTCGTCTGCTCGCTCGGCCGCCTCCTTTAAATTTTTGATCTCCTCCCGGAGCCTGTTCGCCTCCTGCACCGCCCCCGTTTGCAGCTCTCCCGCCTTTCTCCTCGTTTCCTCTTCCTCTTCCAGCAGCTGCCTCCTTGCCTCTGCCTCCTTTTCCAATTTCTTCTTCCTATCCTCGATCTCTTTCCTCTGCGCCTCGAGCAGCTCTGTGCCCGCGGTAAGCGCCTCAATTTCCTGGAGCTTTTTCGCCTTGGCGGCTTCCCTTTGCTCGTTTATCCTCTTCAGCTCCTCCTCGGCTTCGAGTATCATTTTCGTGCGCTCTTCCGCGACCTGGCGCTCTGCCGACCTTAGCGCGGTGAGGGCGCTCTCTTCCTGCCTTTGCGCGTCTGTCATCAGCTTGTTCGCTTCCGCCTTCTTCTCCGCGACCTCTGTCATTTCCTTGTCTTTCAGCTCGCTCCATTGCTGCTTTTCGTTCTCGAGTTTGTAGTACTCGCGCTGCGCGTCCTCGGTATCGAATTTAATGGGGGGTCTCGCGTTCAGCTCGTCGATTTGCCTCACGAACCCCTTCCGATCCTTGTAGTATTTGATGCCGCCTACGATGAGGGCGCCCCCGAAGATGGCCGTTGAAGTTGCAAGGCCCGCTACCTTATCCATGCCCTCCCCGCCTGAGCCGCCGCCACCCGAGCCGCTGCTGCCCCCGCCCCCTCCCACGGGCGTGCCGCCTGTGTCCCCTCCGCCCCCCGTGCCTGTACCCCCACCCCCGGTGCCTGTACCCCCACCCCCGGTTCCTGTACCCCCACCTCCCGTGCTTCCACCACCCGTACCCCCACCAGGAATCGCACCCGGCACCTTGGGCCCGCCGATGATGTCGTCGTACGGGTGGCGGTGCGCCCAGTCCGTGATGTCGGCCTTCACGTGCGGGTGCTTGACGAGGGCGTACCTCTCGTCGTGGAAGTGGTCCTTCAGCGCCCAGTTCTGCGTCTTCGCCCAGTCCGAGCGATCGGGGAGCACGTCGGGCGCCGTTGGGATGCGGCCCCCGCCCGTCGTCTCCGGCGTCTCGCCCGTCCTGTCGGCGCTCAGGGCGCGGATGTTCACCTTGAAGTGGTCGAACCACGCGAAAAACTCCTCCCTGTCGCGCCTGTACTGCTCGGGCTCCATGCTCGGCAGCGCCTGGCGGCTCCAGTAGATGTGGCGCAGGGGGCCCGCGATGCGCTCTAGCGCGTTGTACCCGGGCCTCACGTCTCCCTCTGCGCCCTTGAGGGTCAGCTTCACGAGGTTGAGGGTGGCATCTTTCGCCGTGACGGCGTTCGCGATTTTCACGTCGGCCGCCCTCTTAATAATGTTCCAGTCCACGCCCGTCTCGGTCGTCACGCCCCAGAGCCCCTTGATAATTGCGGTGAGGTCCCCGTAGTCCGCCAGCGAGCCTATGGTCGTCAGGAAATCGTTGTACGTGGATCCCTGCCGCAGCCTAATCTCGTCCGCGTAAATTCCCCTCACGCTCAGGCTCCCGTCTATCGCGAAGGCGCCGTTCAGCACCTCGTCGGGATTCGGGATGGCCATGCGCCAGGGGTCTGCAAGCATCGACATTTCTATTCGCGAGAGAGAAAAATTAACTAGCGCTCCGCCTCCCAGGTCCACTTCAGCTTGCCGCTCACCTCGCCCGTCGTCCAGCGGCCCGCCGGCACCTGCCAGAAAACGTCGGCGAAGGGGTAATCGGGCCTGACAACGATCTGCTCGTCGCGCAGCCAGCGGTAGGCCTCGGAGGCGTCGCGTATTTTTGGCTCCCAGTATTCCCCGCCCGTGCCGTTCGGCAGCGAGTACCCCTCCCTCGCTACCCGTACCCTGTAGAAGTGCTCGCCCGTGAGCGTGTCTACCCCCCTGTACTCGAATTCTACGATTAAGGCCAGGTCCTGCCATGCGCTCTCGCCGAGACGGATGTGACTGAGGCTGTGCAGCAGCCCGTATTTAATTGGACCAGAGGCGGTTACAAGATCGACTCTGTAAGTGAGGGGCGAGGGTAGCCTGGCACGCCCGCAAAGGTGCGCGTCTTGACGCCCGAGCCCTTCCGCGGAAATATGATCAGGCGCATTTAAGGGGGCCTGCGAAAATCTATTTCGCAAAGGCCCAGAGGCCGAAGTTCTTGACGATGAAGGCGTTGTTCTTCTTGGTGGCGCCCGTGATGTCGGTGAAGCGCACGCGCAGCTCCTGGAACTTGTCGTACGCGACGTAGTTCGGGCGCACGGCCATGGGCACCTCGAACCAGTAGAGGATGGTGTTTTCCAGGCCGTCGTGGCCCCACGTCGGGATCACGACCTTGTTGATGCACGAGTTCACGTTCGAGATGGTCGTGACGTTCAAGTCGGGCACGTCCATCAGCAGAACGTTGACGGTTTTCGCGGTGGTGGGGTCCGGAATCGCGGTCGTATCCAGCTCCAGGTAGACTCCCTTGATCTGCAGCGTGTCGATGTCGGAGGGGATCTGGTTCAGCCTGAGGCGCCAGAAGCCCTCGGAATCCTGCGTCTCTCCGTTCGACTGGACGTAGAGGTTGACGCAGGACATTATTTAGGAAGGGGCCTGAGAAATTATGCCTTCCTCAGGCCGTTGAGGAGGTAGGGCCCCACGAAGTAGTAGCCCGCGAACTGCGCGGCGAGGATCCGCACGAGGTAGTAGCGCGCGGGCGACATGTAGGCGACCGCGCCGAGGGTCAGCAGGCTGCCCAGGTAGCGGGAATCGCTGGTGATATCATCGAGGCTCGGGAGCATGGACGACATTGTTAAGGGCCCATTCAGAAATTTACTTGGGCATGAAGAAATTCCTGATGCGCTCTCCCTCCTCGTGCAGCGCCCACTGCAGCCGGTCGATGACGGCGGCCATCACGGGCGGGCTCGCGGCGGGGTTTTTCGCGTACGCCCTGGCGTCCTCTGCCATCTGGGGGTGGTACTGCTCGACCCGCTTGGCGTAGCTCGCGATGGCGCGGCGGGTGCACCGATCCAGGTCAGCCGCCATTTCGGCCGGGGCCTTCGGCTGCTGCTGCTTCTTTCGCGCGTAAGTCCTAAGAAGCCAAGGGAACGCTGTGCTGGTGCTGGTGCTCGTACTGTTGCTGCTGCTGCCGGGGCAGGACGACGGAGCCTCTGCGCTGGGGGCTGTTGTCGCGGGAGTCTCCATTTCCCATGTTCTCTAGAAAAAAACGCGTACCGGTCTGCGTCATCTGAATGTCGACGTGGTGCGGGCCGATCGCCTGCACGCTCTCGCGCCTCTGCTGCTCGGGCGGGGGCTCGGGCTCGGGCTCGCCGCGGCGCACGACCCTCAGGGCCGCCGCCTTCAGGGCGCCCAGCACGGTGTTGGGGCGCACGCGCTCCGTGCCGCCCAGGAGCTCGGAAACCAGGAAGAGCGCGCCGCAGATTACGGTGATGACGTCCGAGTGGGTGCATGCCCCCTCGAACATCTTGCGGGCGCATCAGAACAATTACCCGCTACCCCTGCCCCTTCCGCGCCCCTTGCCCTTTCCGCGCCCTCGGCCCCTGGCCCTCAGGTCGCCGATTTCCGCGGCCTGCGGCGCAAAGCGGGGTCGTCCGCCTGGCCGGCGTCCGCCTGGAAAATCGTGAAGAGGTACCCGTCCGTGTTGTTGTCGGTGTTGTTCGTGTTTCGCGCGTGCGACCACTCTTTCAGTAAATCGCGCCTCTGCTTGTCGGGCAGCGTCTTCGAGAGGTACTCCTGCAGCTTGCTCGCGTAATTTTCCTCCGGAATCAGCGACGCAAGGACGGTGGGCGGATCTTTCCCCATGCCTATCTTCTCTTCCGTCAGCATGCGCTCGAGCTCTGCAATTTCCACCATCGTATCGATGCTCGGCTGAGGTCCTGCCTCTGCCCTCTTCTGGTCTACGAGGCGCTGCCCGGCCGCCGTGAATTTCGCGGACAGAATTTGGTGCAGCCGCTCGTACACCGTCGTGGTGCCCGGCTCCTTCTCCTTGAGCAGCACCACCCAGTCGTAATTCGCCCACAGCACCTGCAGGTTCGATATGTGATCGATCGTCACCAGCACGTGGGCGTGCAGCGCCCCGTCCGTCGGCCCCACCTCCACGCCCCCTTGCACGCGAATTCCGATGATTGCGTTGGCGTACGTGTCGTCCTTGTACTTGCCGTTCTCCTCCTTCAAATTGAAGCGGATGAACTTGTAGAATTCTGCGTCCGAGAGCACCTCTGCGAGGCTGTCGCGCAGCGCCGCCGCCTCGAATTCTCGCGCCTCTCCCAGGCGCTTGTGTGTGTTGAAGAGCACCCAGTAGCGCGACTGGCGCGCCTGTCGTATGTCGTACCGCGTGCTTCCGTCGGGATTCTTTTTGTTGAGGATGAAGACCGACCGCCCCGTCTCGCTGATTTCCGTGATCACCTTCTCGAGCGCCTCCAGCCCGTTTGCCTGCGCCGCCTGCAGTCCCGTTTTCGCCTTCTCTATGTTCTGCTTCACCTCTTGCGCGTCCATTCGATCGCTGTAGGGCTCGGGCGGCGTACCCTCCTTGACGTGCATCCAAAATAGATGTAAGCACTTCCTCATGAGCTCGATGTACCTCTCGTCGCGCCTGACGTACCACGTTTGCACGCGCAGAGGAGTGAAGCAAAAAAGTTCGGCCCACTCGCGGCCCGTTATGTCCAGAAGTCCTTGTAACTGCGGCATGTAATAAGTAGGAACTCTATCATAAAGTTCGCCCTTGTACGGGCATTTCACCTCTAAAATTCTATCATTTCCTATAAGTCCGTCGGGACTACCGGCGAGGAACGGCATTTCTTTATGTTCGTGCAGTCCAGTATGTTTAATGTCAACGTTATCGTTCAGTGCCTTGTAGATAGAGACCGCGAGGGGCTCATAGTCATGCCCGTAGGTTAGGGCAGGGTTGTCAAAGTTGTTTTCCTCCGCTATACCGCTTAGCTCCGCCCAGAGGCGGGCCCTGGATTTCCAGGGATTTATGCCGCACGCAGCCGCAAAGTTCGAGGCAGTTAGCTTTTCGCGGCGCGCCGCGTGCCACGCCGCGCTCCCCTGTTGCAAGTTCTCGCAAGTCTCGCAGTCCATAGCTCCTAGCTTCGCAGTAGCGTTTAGAATTTCTTGATGTGTGCAATTGCAAATGTCGGCTGCAGAGGAAGCGCCCAAGGACGTGATCGCGGAGTTCATAGATCAGGTCAAGGACCTTAGACGCTGGGTGGTTGAGCAGGCCTCGCGACCGAGTCGACCGCGCGTCCCGTGGGCGGTGCTAAGGCTGGCTAACGAAGGGTGGCTGGACGGCCATTACAACGCTGGCGGGGCCCACTACCTTCGAAGCCACGACGAGGGCAGGATTATCGATGAGTTCAAGCGCATTTGGTTCGCCCTGGGCTCCAAGCTCAGCTTTCTCTCGACCCTCCCGGACCACATTCGAATGCAAATCCTCCAGTGGTACGCGAAGGCAAGGGACTCGGAACGGGACGACGTAAATAGGCGCGACCTCTCGCGCCTGCGCTCGGCCGTGACGAAGTACGTCACGAGCTATGACTATTATAACGCCAGAGATCCCAACTACGACGTCGAGCCGATTCCAGCACATCTGGTACCCCTGGGATGGGACAGATACCCCGAGTACTCGTGGGACAGGGGCCTCAACCCCCCGCCCCCGGCCCTGCCAGCCCCGCCCGCCCCACCGATAAACGCCCCCGCCCCACGTGACGTCAGACGGGACATACGCGAATGGGAGGAGTGGAGCAACGACCCGAAGAACTGGCTACCCGGGGAGGCGGAGCTGCGCAAGCGCGCGAGGCTGATGCCCGGCGACAGGTACCCCGACCGCGAGTAGGGGGTACAGGTATAAATTCTCAGCGAGCCGCGAGCAAATGTCGTACACCTACGGTGATCAGGAAGCGTGGTTTAAGCTACACCGCCTCTTTCCTGATAAATTCGGGGATACGCGCCTCCCCCTCAATCTAAAAACACTCGTCAACCGACGGACCAGGGAGTTCAAAATCGAAGTGCTGCCGCCCCCTTCCAAGAAAGCCCGCTCAGCGGACAATGACGCTATGGCATGGGTGTACGGCTCCGTCAAGCCTCAGGTCGGCAATAAGCCAGCCACCGTCGAAATAGAAAGCTACTACAACGATTACGGGCCGCAGGGGGAGTACGGGACACCAGAGCAGAGGAATTCGATGCGGGGGGTGGGCAAAATCGTGCTGCGGGCGGCTGTAGACGCACTGCAGCGCTCCGGGCTCATTAGCTCGTCGGACCCGGGCGAGCACGCGGTGGAGCTCAAAGCCCTCCCAAGCGCAGTGGATTACTACGAAAGGGAATTGAGTCTGCGCAAGAAAGACCTCACCTTTCTCACCTACACACCGTCCCTAACACCCATAGAGGGTACGGTGCAGAACATCATCGACAACACGTACAACGTGGCCGTTCGTTGGCGCGAAGCGGCAGCGGATCTCGTAAAGGGCAACTATAAGGACCTCGCAGACGAAGACAACCCCGTGGGGGAGTACATGGAGCTGGCAAGCGGGAGCATCGTACCCCGCCCAAGGCCCCCATGGCCCCACCCCGACCTCGACTGGGGACCGTCGCACTTCGGCCAGTGAGGGGGTACAGCATTCAGTTAGAGCCTGAGCGTAGGCAGAGGCCGGGAGGCCCCCCGGGGGGTACGTCGGCTGTTACTCCCCGCGTCGGTTAGTGCTAGCCCCCCTGTTAGTGCAGCGTGTACCTGATCGCAATATAACACCCAAACCTCCGTGACGCGTGACTCATCGAACCTCCGAGGGTTAACAATGCATTGACAGCGAAAGGGCAAGCTCGAGAGCTCGACCTTTGGCAAGAGCCCACCTATATATCGAAATCATATGTGATGTACATGTACGTGTTTTCCGACTCGGCGAAGTTCCTTGAATCATTGAATGATGGACACCTCTCTGCCCCCCAGCCTGACAGGCCGCCGGGCCCCGGGGCCCGGTCGGCCACCGTGAGCACTAGTACTGGTCCGACGGTCAAGTTGCAAGTGACTCAGTGATATCATGATATCATGATCATCATGGCATGATCATGATCGGCGGCTTTGAAATTCGAGGGCTTCCGAAAGTTCGAATTCATGATCATGATCCGATGATCATGATCATTGACAGCCCTGCAGCTGCAGATCATCGGATGTCAGGCTGACCGTCGGACAGCCCTGACAGCCCGGCGGCCCTGTCCGACGGTCAAGCTGGCTCAGCGGCCCGGCGGCCGCCGGGCCGATCGCGACGTCGACCGCGGCCGCGCGCGCGCGCGCGCGCCGCGGCGCGCCGATGCCAGGCTGTGCTCGTGCGACCGTCGGACTCGGCGAGCTGCACTGCGACGCTCGATTCAAGATTCGCAATTATAAGTGCACCGCAGCGTCGACATGGGCTGAAGTCAATCGCGCGCCGGCGTCGGGCTCCCCAGCAGAATTTGATCTGCCCTGGGGGGTTTACACAGATTTCAATCGCAAAGCTTGGAGCCAAGCTCACTGTTAACTAGCCAGTTTCGCAGTTCAAGACGCGATGGTGCTCACGTGCGATAAGGCCCGCCACGGGCACCCCGGCATCACAGCGTGCTGCCCGCGCCACGCGCCGCTCCCGCGCACCGCGTACGAGACGACCAACCAGGACACGTGCGTCACATCTGCTGCTCGATCTGAATGTTCGGTCCCTTAAAACGGCACAGGTACCGCTGGATCCAACCGAGAAAGCCCGTCCAGCCGGCGGACCCGGTGCGGCTCTCGACGACGCGGCCGCACAGCCACCACCACCGGGATCGGGCCGCGGTGGCGGACGTGGCCGAGAACCTCCGCCGCCTCGGCGAGAAGACGTCCGCGCGGCCGACGCGCCGAGCCTCGCCGGCGCCCTCGTCGCTCGCCCGCCCGGCCGCGGCGCCGCGGCCGGCCTCGGCTCCCCGCGCAAGCTCCGCCGGCCCGGCAACCAGGCGCTCCGTCTCTCGAACAGTCGCCGTGCAGTACGAGCCGGCGGCGGCGACGGTGGCGCCGGAGCCGATGGCGTCGCAGCCCGCAGTGGAGCTCGCTGCCGCCGACGAGGGCCCAGCGCCGGCGCCGCCCGTCGAGCCGGCTGCGAGTAGCGGCGAGTGCTCGCACGCGTTCGCCGAGCGCTGGCCGCGCCCCGCCCAGTACGGCTACTACGCCCCCGTCTTCGCTTCTGAGTACCGCTCCTCGTTCACGCCGCGGCCGGCGTCTGCGTCGCTCTCCGCGACGCGAATCCGAAGCGAGGTCGACTCGCGATACAGGCACGCGCCCCGCGCCCCCCCGCCCCTCTCCTGGCCTGACGCTGGCGCCCGGACCGTTCCGCAGCCACCTGCGGGGCAGCGGCGTCCTCGTCCGGGCGGACGCCGAGTGCTCCAACCTCCTCGGTGCGCCCGCGGCGCCCCGAAAGGCCGCCTCTGTTTCACTGCCTTGTTTCACTCCCGCCCCAGCGGGCCCGCCGCCGTCCAGGGCCGCGGATCGCCCCGGCGCCGTCTCGCGCTCGAGCTCGGGGGACCCCCTGGCGACGCTGCGGCGCGAGCTGATGGCCACGGGCTGGCGGCCCGGCGCCTCCCGCCGCTGGTGATCATGATCCCTGCCTCGGCGCCTCTGAGGTCCCGATGTGCCGGGCGCCCGCCCCCCTCCTCTGTGGCGCACTGGGCGATCGCTTGGAACGGAGAGGACCCGTCGGCTGCGGCGAGGTCGGGGGCCCGGGGCAGGGGGCAGTGGTTCACGACCCCACGACTTGCGCAATCCATTTCAAGGGGCAGCCACGGAGTCGCGAAGTACCGACCGGCCGGGCTAGCGCTGCGGTGGGAGCGGGGGCAGGAGGCAGACGGGGGGCCGGCCGCGGGAGCCCGGGGCGGCGTCGGCGCCCTCCTCCACGGCGCGGTCGATGCCGGCCACCAGGTCGGCCACGCTCCGCGGCTCCACGCACCACGAGACCCGCTTCCCGCTCGCCCCGTACAGCTCCTCCCCCGCCTTCGCCGCCTCCTCCGCGCTGCGGCCGCCGCGCGGGTCGGATCAGAGCCGGGCTCGAGCGGCGGGGCCGGGACGCGGCGGGGGGAGGGCCCGGCCGGCACCTGTTCCAGAGGAGGGCGGCGGAGCTCCCGTCCTCGAACTTGGCTGCGGGGCGCGGGGCGCCGTCATCTCAGCAGCCCCGCCGGCGCGCCCCCCGCTTCGACGCACCGAGCATGGGGCGGCTCTCGCTGCCGTTGCGGACGCCGTGCAGGGGCCGCGCCAGGGCCGACGCCTCGCCCTCGGGGCCGGCCGGCAGGAGCCCCCACGCCACCAGCGCCGCCGCCCGCTCCTCGGGGGTCCCGAGGGGCGCCACCGCCTCCTCGCCCTCGCCGCACGCCGCCTCGGCCCCGCACGCCGCCTCCGCCGCGCGGCGCCAGAGGCGCGCGCGCACGGCACCCGCCGCCGCCTCGAGGCGCGTCGCGGCCGCCTCCTGCGTGGCGGCCCACCACTCGCGGGCCGCGGGGGCCTCCTCGGGGCAGGCGTCGTCCGGGCCCTCGCCCGGCTGCGCCTCGGACGAGAGGAAGGGCGCCGGGTCGACGGGCGCCGGGTCGGCGGCGCGGGCCTGCATGCCGCGGAGGTGCGCCGCGCCGACGACGGCGACGACGCGCTCGAGGCCGGAGACGGCGGGGGCGTCCCGCGCGCTCCACAGGAGCACGGGGTCCCGCTCAGCGAGGTAGACCTCCCGCCACGCCTCCGGCTGGTTCTTCACGAAGAAGTCCACTGCGGGGGCCGGGGTACCGCTGACTCAGAGATCGCATGCAGGGGCGAGGGGCGCGCCCCCGCACCGTAGAAGGGGTCCGGCGCGTCGTTGTCGCTCACGTCCTGCGGGGGTACGGCGCTCTCGGAGGGCGATAGGGGGGTACGGGAAGGGGCGCGGGGTACCTCATAGACTGCCTCCTCGGCGGGATCCGAGGCTATCCATCGGAGCAGAAACGGGGCCCGCCGCCCGTACGCCCGCCAGAGGAGCCGGTGCAGGGGGAACGTGTGCTGGAAGCGCGTCACGTACCTGGGGGTACGGGATTTTTCAGTTCCGCGTGCGGACCCGAGGGCAGCACCGGACGCACCCCACAAAGGCGTTGGCGGCGATGAAGAGGGCGGCGGCGAGGGCGGCGAGGGGCCGCCGGCGGAGGACGAGGAGGGGGATGAAGACGGCGAAGGCGTAGGCGAGGGCCTTGCAGGCCGTCGGGAGGAAGAACTTGAGGAGGAGATCACGGGGCGAGGACGGGGGCGCCGGGGGCGGCGGCGAGGGCGGCGCGGCCGGCGCCGGGTCGCGCGCGAGGCGCGCCGCCTCGCGGCGCTTGGTGATCTCGTCCGGGCGGTCGCCTAGCACGAGGCGGGCCCCTGGCCATGGCGCGAATGTTAAGCAATGCTTCACGTCTTGTGCTTCAAATCTTTACGCGTACCGCAGCGGGCGGCCTCCTCGGCGGCGGCGCGGGCGTCGTCGCCCGGGGAAATTCCGCGGGCGTGCCAGGCCGCCTCCTCGTCCAGGCGGGCGCAGGCCGCCACGTCCGCCGGGCTGACCTGCCAGAGGGCGCGGGGCCCGAGGCGGCGGCGCCGCTCCTCGACGAAGGCGTCGACGGACGTGTCGAGGGAGGGCCGCTCGAGCAGCAGCTCCACGCGCGAGGGGCAGAGCTCGAGGACCACCGCCTGCGGCCGCACGTGCTGGATCACCCGCCGCACCTCCCGCACGCTCTGCTTCGCTGCGCCGGCGTCGGACGGCGACGCGCGGCGGCGGGTGGTGGCGGCGGGCGGCTGGCGGCGGGGCGGGCGCACAGCAGTGTCCCGTGCCAAGGACGACGAGCTTCCTCCCGTCCCGTTCCACGGTGAACAGCCGACCCTGCGCCGCGATTCTCGCCAGCGGGTCCTCTCCGCCGATCCCCGGCTGGCCTGCGCACCCGCCGATCGATCAGCGCACGCGCCGCAGCAACCGCGCCGCAGACGCACGGCGAGCCGCGCCCGACGGCGACGCCGGTGGAGTATGAGGCGCCTCTCCCGGCTGCGCGCCGCCAGCGGGCTCAACGCCGCCGGCGCCAGCAGTCGGCTCCGGGCTGCCGGGCGCCGCCGGGCCGCTGGGCGTCGGCTCAGCGCTGCACACCAGCAAGAGCGCACGCTGCGGGCGCCGGATTGCCTGCGCGACCGATGATCAGGTGGCGCGCTCGTTTTAAGGCGGGGCCAGCCGGCAATGATCGGCGCGGACCGGCCGGCGTGCGCCCGCGAGAAAGTCGGCCGATCGCCTCGCTTTGAGCTCAAGACCGATCGGCGCCGGCGAGACGAACCACGCGAGCTTCGCTGGCATCGCGGCCGGGGTCCAGTTCCACAGCGTCGTACCCCGCCCGGCTAGTTGCAACATCCAAAAACACCGCACCACAATCCGACAGCAGCAGAGCAGCAGAAGCGACAACAGAGCCCCGGGAGCGGCAGCAGAGCGCGGAACGCGCAATGTCCAACACAGGGAAGTACAAGGACCGCATGCCGCATATGCGGTGAGCACCTCGGCCTTCCGGCTGCCCCGGGGCGGGGAGGAGCGTGCTGTGGTCGCGCTATACATAGCAGACCACTCTGAGGCCCGGGGCGCCCTCCGCGATGCGCAGCACCGTCGGGAGCTAACTTCGAATCGCGCAGGCCTGCGGGTATCGTCACCGCCATAGCAGATGAGAACGCGGCGACTTGCATAAAGGAAGAAGCGCAAAACCGGCCTCCCACGCCCCCGGAGATCCGAAAGTACAGGCGGAGCGCAAACCTTGAGGTAGGCGCCCCCGCCCGGCACTCGCGGCGTGCCCTCGTGAACCCGGGCCACGCAGCCCGGCTCGCGCTACGTGCACTATGGCGTTGCGGGCGACCCGAAGCCGCTGCCGGACAATTTTAGCTATGGCGTGAAGACGTACAAGGGCGCGAGGGCGGGCGAGGTAGTCAGCGGCGTCCCGAAGAGCGAACTACAGGAGCTCGTGGAGGAGCGCGCGGAGCAGGTGTACGCCAGCACCAAGAAGGAGCCGCTCGGCCGGGGCTTCAGCCGGGACTACAAGTGCGCGGCGCCCTCCCGCGCGGGGCCTGCGTGCGCCTTACGCCTCTCTTCCCGCGCAGCCTTCCGGGGAAGGTGACCGCGCCGGACTTCAAGCACGGGCGGCCGACGAAGTTCGACGAGGTCGGCCCCTTTCCTTTCCTTTCCGGCACGGCCGCACGCTGACCGGACGGCCCTCCCGCAGTCCGTGAAGTACACGCTGTACCCGGAGGACCCCGACGAGGATCCCGAGGCCGCGCGCGAACTGTACATCAAGGTGCGCGTCCGCGGCGCCGCGGGCCCGCCGCGCGGCGCCAGCGGCCGGCTGACGGGGCTGGTGTGCGCAGAGCCACGGGGCGTACGAGCCGGGCGAGCAGCGGGACCGGAAGTACAGGTGGCCGGTGGACAAGAACACGCACAGGTTCGGGGGCAAGGACAAGGAGGACTACCGGGAGGGCGTGCGCAAGGCTCTCAACCCGGAGCTGGACGACACGGTCCCGAGGCCCTCGACGATCGTGGCGGCCCCCGTGGCGGCGGCGAAGATGCTGCAGCACGACGAGGTCGGGCGCTGCAAGACCCTCGGGCACGGCCGCAGCGTCCCCGAGGACCACATCTTCGGCGTCCCCTCCATCCGCGGCGAGCAGCCGTCCGCCAAGGAGTGCCTCACGGGGTACAGCCTCGCCGACCAGCAGCCGGACGCCGACCTGGGGCGGAGCCGCCGCTTCGGGTTCCGGAACGTGACGTCGGAGAATCGCCTCTTCGGCGTGCCCTCCATCCGCGGGGACATCCCCGCCCCGCGGGTGCGCTCGGTGGCGGACACGCAGAACTACGGCAACGAGCCCGAGGCCGTCGACCTGCTGTACCCCTCCAAGTACGCCCCCATCGGCATCCATGACACCGACATGCTCAAGGCGAGCGAGCCCGGCGCCCCCCTCCCCATCGGAGGTCCCGCGTCTGACGCGCGCGCGCGCCCCGCCCGCAGGTGCGGGCCAAGGAGGAGCTAAAGGACATCGTGGTGGCGGCGGGCATCGCCCACGCGGACGAGTTCGACCGCGTCTTCGAGAAGGCGCGCACCTACGACGAGGCGGGCGCCGGCGCCCGCGTCAACGTCGAGACCTTCCGCCGCGCCCTCCTCGAGCTCTCCGCATAGCCCCGCCCCACCCCGCGCCCCCTCCGCGCCCGCCCCTCCATTCCCCACCGACCCGCCCCCGCTTCTGTCCCGCCGGCGCCCGCCCCTCTTTGAAGCCCCACCCGCCTGCCCTGTAAATCTCCCCTCCCCGGCCGCCCTCTCGCCTCGCCCCCAGTCCCCTCTTTGTCTCACGAATCGACCGTTTTCCCTTTCAGCCGCGGGGCATGCGCTGTGGCAGAGATAGGGCAGCGGGGGGGAGAGGCGCGGGCTTCATCTGATGCGCAATATATATAATGTAATAGGAACACTCAAAAAAGCGCGAGCGATTCGTTCTTAGCTGAAAGAGGCCCCCGATCGCGAGCTTGGGGGTCTGCAGCAGGCTAGTGCTATGGGAGGCGCGGGGGGGAGCCGAGCCCCGTCCCGGCGGCTCAGTCGGGGCACCAGAGGGCCCGCATGATGGGCTCCTCGTCCCACGCCGTCGGGGGCGGCGCCGGGAAGGCCTTGCGCCTCACCTTGCCGCCGGCCGCGAGCACGTAGGGGCCGCCGTTCTGCGGCCGGGGCCCCTCGCGGAGCGACTGCGTGGAGCGCGCGTGCGAGAGGGGCCGCTCGCGCGAGGGCGGCCGCAGGGGGCCGACGGGCCCCGAGGCGGCGCGCCGCATGCCGCGCTCTGGGCTCGTCGCGGGGCGCGCCAGCGTCGAGAGGCTCGCCGGCGACTGCACGGGGCTCGTCGCCGGCCGCGGCGCCGGCCCCGCCCCCGGCGACGTCGGGCTCTGCGGGCCCTCCGCCCCCAGCGCGCTCGCCTGCGGGCGGGCGGGCGGGCTCAGCGCCGGCGGGGACCGATCCGAGCGGGGAGGGCGCGCACGCGGCGGGAGAGGGAGAAGATGGGGTCGTGGGGCGTAGTGGGGCATGACGAAGAGGCCGATGCGGGGGATGACGGGCGGCGGCCGGTAGCTCGCCAGCCGCCCCGTCGAGAAGCCGCCCCGACGGGCGGCAGCGACGAGTCGGGCCGGCCCGACGCCGCCGTCCGCTGCGTCGCCGCCGGCCCCGAGCGCGCCGTCGCCGCGTCCGCGGGGGCCAGCGCGAGCCGCTCGGAGGGCGGCGCCTGCCCCGCGGGGAAGCGCACGGGGCGGAGGCCCGCCGGGGCGCCCGAGCCCGTTCCCGGGCGGGAGCCGAAACGCGACGAGGCCGCCCCGAAGCTGACGGCGGAGCCCGGCGTGAAGGGCCGCCCGGCGCTCCCGCGCGTCGCGGGGCGCAGCAGCTGGGGGCCCACGACCTCCCAGTATTTCACGTTGGAGCGCCGCATGACGCGGGCGGCGAGGCGGCAGAGTCCCATGCGCAGGAAGGACTGGATGCAGACCGCCGCCGCCGCGTGCAGGAGGACGTCCCGCCTGCGGAACAGCCCGACGGCCTCCCGCCGCGCCCGGCCCCGCCTGAACACCGCCTGGATCGCCGCCGCCGCGTCCTGCAAGGCGGGAGGGGGGGCGTCGGCGGGGGCGCGGCTCGGCTCGGGGGACGGGCGGAGGCGGGCTCGCCTCGAGCTGGCGCCGGACGGCGTCCCTGCGGAGCCAGCGGAGGAAGCTGCGGGCGATGGCGCGCCGCCCCGCCGCCTGCAGGATCGCCGCCGCCGACCACCGCTCCAGCTCCAGCTTCTGCAGCGCCAGCAGCCGCCGCTCGCACCGCGCCCGGTACACCCGCGCCGCCCCCACGATCTGAGGGTGGGGGGCGCGGAGGGTCGGCCGGCCGCTCGGGGGCACACGGCCCGGGCGGCAGCCCGCGGCGCACCTTGCAGGCCGCTGCCGCCATGCGGAGCACGCGGGCGGCGTGCGCGCGCTTCAGAGCCCGCCTCCGCCGCACGCACGCCTGCATCAGCACGGTCAGCGCCCGCGGGGGCCGGCCCCGGGGCGGGGGGAAGGACCTGAAGGGCGATGGCCGATTGTTGCGCTCGCCGCAGGGCCTTCAGCTCGCGCCGCGCCGCGAAGGTCCTTTGGGGGAGGAATGAGGGCGGGGGCGGGGGCGAAAGGGGGGTACGGCCCGGCACCTGGCGGCGGCCTGTACCCTGGACGCGGAGGCCCCCCGCCGGGCCAGCTCCTCCTCCCTCGCCTCGAGCTCCCTCCTCCGCTCGGCCCTCGCCAGCCGCCGTCGCACCGCGCTCTGAACGAGCGTCGCCGCGTACCCCTGCAGGTACAGCTGCCGCAGCGGGCCCAGCTGCCTCGCCGCCAGCCGCCGCCTCACGGCCGCCTGGATCGCCCGCGCCGCGACCAGCCGCATCTCTCTGTCCATGCGCAGCTCCGCCCTCCTCCTCCGGCCCGCGTACCCCCGCCAGGCGCTCTGCAGCAGGATCGACGCGTACTTGTCCACGCGGCCCCAGTAGTAAAAGCGCTGCGCGAGGCGGCGCCGGTAGGTCGCCTGGATGATCTCCGCGCCCCGCTGCCGCGCCTGCGCGACCAGCAGGAACGCCTTCCGCGCGAAGTGCTGCAGCGTTGCCGCCTGGATCCGCGTCGCCGCTGCGGAGGGCCGCGGCGGTCGGGGCCGCAGCGCGTGAGCAAAGGCCGCCCGAGCGAGAGATATCGCGCTTTGCGCACCATCCTCGCGCAGACCCTCCTCCACGGCGAGGGAGACCTCCTCGATGAGAGCGACAATGCCATACAGATGAGACTCCTCCGCCACATTCGAGGCCTGGCGCGCAGACACGTAAGTGGCACGATGTGAGTGCGGGGGACCGCAAGGGAGCTCTCGGCCCTCGCCGGGCGAGCGGGGCGGCGGCGAGGGACCAGGTTACCGACGCGCACCTCGTCAAGGGCGGCCTCTGCCAGCTCCTCCGCCGTGCGCTGAATGCGCGCTGAGCTATTCTCCATGTCTTCTCAACAGAAGAGGCTTGACGGAGCGCCCCGCTCCCGCATCACGCGGCTGCAACGCCACCAACGCCGGGACGCGGCGCGGCTGCAGTTCGAAGCCCAGGAAGCCAACAGAAGGATACTTTAGATTCCCGGCTCGCTCGCGGCAGTTAGCTATGCCGAGGTTGCGAAGAGACCGGTGCCCGGCCAAATTCGTCGGGGAGATCCAGGGGTGCAAGCAGCTTTTAGCGTTGATCTTCTGCTCAATAAACTTGGACTCGCTTGGTCATGCGGCCGCTGGAAACGAAAGCCGCTTTTCTGGGGTACAGCTGTTCGTCCCGTGATGCTGGCGCTGGCGTTCTCAAAGCGGCCGAGCGCACGCGCGCTCGCGGCCCTTGTGCCAAGGCGGTACGCCTCGGTGGACTGGAAGGTGCCCGCCGCCGACCTTCTTATGCCGCCGAGCCCCGAGCGGTCTTCCTGCAGACCGCCGGCAACCGGCCGCTCCGCGAGGTCGATCCCGATGTGTTCGACATCATAGAAAAGGAGAAGAACCGCCAGTGGAAGGGCCTTGAGCTGATCGCTTCTGAGGTCCGAGGGCTCGCAAGGCCCGCGCGCGCCGCCGCGGGCTGAATCGCTGCAGAACTTCACCTCCCGTGCGGTGCTCGAGGCTCTGGGGTCATGCATGACGAACAAGTACTCTGAGGGCCTGCCCGGCGCCAGGCACGCAATGCCAATCAAGCGGCCCGCCGCGCGCAATGACGCGAGGCGGCCGCAGGTACTACGGCGGCAACGAGTTCATCGACCAGAACGAGCGGCTGTGCCAGAAGCGCGCTCTGGAGGCCTTCCGCCTCGACCCCGAGCTCTGGGGCGTGAACGTGCAGACCCTCTCGGGTGCGCCGCGCCGCCGCCCGCGCCCGCCCGCTCCGACGCCGGCACCCGGGCAGGCACGCCGGCGAACTTCGCCGTGTACACTGGCGTCCTCAAGCCGCACGACCGCATCATGGCGCTCGACCTCCCCCACGGCGGGCAGTGCGCCCCGCCCCCGCCCCCGCCCCGCCCCGCCCGCCCGCCGACGACAACGGACCGCAGCCTCTCGCACGGGTACATGACGGACAAGAAGCGCGTCTCGGCCACCTCCATCTTCTTCGAGTCGATGCCGTACCGCCTGAACCCCGTGCGCGCCGTACCCCCGGCGCCCTCGCCCCCCACGGCCCGCCGACGGGGCGCGTCAGGCGACGGGCATCATCGACTACGACCGCCTGGAGGAGAACGCGGCGCTCTTCCGGCCCAAGCTCATCGTCGCCGGCGCCTCGGCCTACCCCCGCAACTACGACTACCCCCGCATGCGCAAGGTCGCGGACAACAGCGGGGCGTACCTCATGGCCGACATGGCCCACATCAGCGGCCTCGTGCGCCCCTCCGCCCCGCCCCGCCGCGCGGGCCGCCGCCGACGCGGGCGGGCGGGCGGGGCGGCAGGTGGCGGCTGGCCTGGTGCCCTCGCCGTTCGACCACTCGGACATCGTCACGACGACGACGCACAAGACGCTGCGGGGCCCCCGCGGCGGCATGATCTTCTTCCGCAAGGGCACTCGCTCCAAGGACGCCAAGGGCAACGGTCCGCGCGCCGCCCGCCCGCCCCGCCGGCGCGCCGGAACGCGGACCGAAGCGCGTGCGTGCGGTGGCAGTGACGATGTACGACCTGGAGGATAAGATCAACTCGGCGGTCTTCCCGGGGCTGCAGGGCGGCCCGCACAACCACACCATCGCGGCCCTCTCCGTCGCGCTCCTCGAGGCCAACTCGGAGCCCTTCCGGGCCTACCAGAGGCAGGTCAAGGCCAACGCGCAGCGCATGGCCGCGGCTCTCATGTCCAAGGGGTACACCCTCGTCTCCGGCGGCACCGACAACCACCTCGTCCTCCTCGACCTCCGGCCCAAGGCCCGCCGCGCCGGGCCCGCTCGCCCCTCTTAATCGGTGCGGCTCATGCCGGGCGGCGCAGGGGACGGACGGGGCGCGGGTGGAGCGCGTGCTTGAGCTGTGCCACATCACGGCGAACAAGAACTCGGTGCCCGGGGACAAGTCCATAGTCGCGACACTTTTTCTGCAGTGGAGCGCCAGGACAAGTCCATAGTCTCTTCCCGCAAGGTACTCGAGCTGCAACTCTAGCTGCCGCATACGGGCACTGCAGCAGCAGTCCTAGCTGTCTTCGCCACCGCGGCGCTCGCTGAGATTGTTCGCTTCCGTCCGCGCAGCTCGCGCTGGCCATCAAAGGCTGCGCGGATCGCGAGCCAGTCGTACGTAGCGCCTATGCCGCTCGCTAACGACGGCTGCTCACGCGATCGCGCAGGGAATGAAGGCTGCTCTTGTATCCGTAGCGGAGGCGCTGGAAAAGGTCTGCTCCACCTCCCCGCGGGATGCGGATGTCATTTAACAAAGGCTCTCGCGCTTGCAGCTGGAGAAGGACAGGACAGTGGCGTCGGATCGCATCTACGCGCATTTGGTGCAGAAGGGCAAAGTATACGAGACGGCGCAGAAGAACTTAAAGGATGCGCTGAAGGCAAGGGAGGCCGCGAAGAAAAAGGTCGGTCGCCCGCCGGCGCGCCGCGCGCACGCGCTGCCGCGCTGAGCTTCACGCAAGATGCTTGCGAAAAAGCACGCGCTGGACAAGATGAATAAGAGCGTTCAGACAGAAAAGGTGCGGCCGAGCGGCTGAGCGCGGCGCCTAGCTCGACGCCGACGGCCGCCGCGTGCAGCTGGGCAAGGCGCAGCGGGCGTACGACGACGCGCTGCGGGAGGCGGCGCAGGCGGACGCGGCCCTCAAGGACACGCTGGAGGGCTTCGAGCGGAGGCGGATCCAGGACGTGCGGGGCGGCTTCATGGAGCTCGGTCCGGCCCGGGCCCCGCCCGCCCGGGGGGGGGGGGGGGGGGGGGGGTTCCCGCGCGGCCTCTGAGCGGGGGCGCCGCAGCGCACGCGGAGATGCTCTTCCACGCCGACGCCGTGCAGCACCTCACGCGGGCTTTCGCGCGGCTAAAGGGTCCGCCCAGCGCGCGCCGCCCCCACCCGAGCGCGAGCGACGCGCGCCGTCTCAGATGTCGGGGAGGACGTGGAGGTGACCGAGCTGCTGGACCGCTGGAAGGAAGCCGCATGAGGCGTGCGACGATCTCTTCCCGAAGCCGCCCTCTCCCAACCCACGTCGTGCCCGGGCCGGCCCCGGCTGCAGACCCTCCGGATCCCACCCCATGCCCCGCCCCCACGCGCACCCCGGCCCATACTCCGCCCCCTTGTGCTTTTCAGCGCCAATCATGCCATCATTTCAGCGCCTCTTGAATGGTCTGTAAAAGGGCCGCGACGGGCCGCCAGCGCCGGCGCCCGCTTGGCCGCTGGCAGCGCTGGCTGCGCTGCCGGTCGGGGGGTACACTCGTTCGGAAGCCATCATTTCAGCTCGGTTCTCCTGCAGCTACGTACCGGTACCGCAGTGCCCCGTGTGTAGCCGACAATGCCGGTCCAGACACTGCAGTCTGCCGAGGCGCTGAAGCAGCTCCAGCGAGATGAACCTGGCGTGGTGCTGTTGCTCTACTTCCGCGCGGACTGGTGCCAGTACGTCGCATGCACCTCTTTGCCATCTTGAGATGCACGTTGACGCCTCCGTGCGAAGGCCGTGCGGCCAAATGGACGTTGTCGTCGAGAGCTTGGAAGACAAGCACAAGCCCGCGCTGAAAGCGCTCAAGGTACGGCGTCGCTGCCGTCGCCATGCACGCGCTCCAGCGTGGGACTGAGCGCCGCGCTGCAGGTCGAAGCGGAGGAGGTGCGAAGACGGTCGCTTGACGACGTACGCGCGCTGACCGACTGCTGCAGCTCTCCGACGTATCAGAGGCCTACTCGGTGGCGAGCGTCCCGACGTTCGTCCTCGTTCGCGTGCGTTACGCGCAGCGGAAATTCCCCGCTAGGCCCGACGTGCCAGCAGGGCTCGCGGACGCTGGACACCTTCGTCGGCGCAGACGCTCCCGAGCTCGCAAAGCGCGTTGCAGCCGCGCTCGGGTCGAGCGGCCCAGCGGTCCCGCCGCCTGCGCCAAAGGAGGATCTCAACACGCGCCTCGGCAAGCTCGTCACTTCCGCTCCAATCATGCTGGTCAGTTTGCTGTGTGCGTTCGCTGCTTTTTGCGCGCCTCACCGCCCCGCCCAGTTTATGAAGGGAAGCCCAGAGCAACCAGTCTGCGGTCAGCGCCCCGCGTCCCGCTGCGCCGAAGCGCGCTCACTGCCCGCAGGCTTTTCGAGGCAAATAGTACAGGTTCTCGAGCACGCCGGCGCGGCCCCCGGGACCTACGGTGCGCAATACGCGGGGCCTCGCCCCCGGCAAACCCGCAACATTTCCGCGCTGCCCCCGCTGCCCTCCTGACTCTCTGCCGCTCTTCTTCTGGCAGGGTCTTTCAACATCCTCGCCGACGAGGAGGTACGCGGGCTCGCTTTGTTCGCGCACTGCCCGCGGCCTCTCGGGCTCGCAGCCGACGCTGACGTCCGCGCCGCGCCGCAGGTCCGGCAAGGCCTCAAGGAGTGCGCTTTGCGGGGGGGCGGCGCCGCGCGCCCCGCCGGGCCTGATCCCCACGCAGGTTCTCGAAGTGGCCGACGTTCCCTCAGCTGTACATCAGCGGGCAGCTCGTCGGGGGCCTCGACATCGCGTGCGCCCTTGCGCGGCCGAGCGCCGCGTTCCGGTCCTGCCCGGGACGACCCGCGCGGGGGGCGGCGGCGCAGGAAGGAGATGTTCGAGACGGGCGACCTGCAGTCCATGATCGCGGAGGCCAAGGCCGGGGCCACCGCGAGCGCGTAGCCGTCCCGCCACTCTCGCCCCGGCCCCCGCGTACGTGCGCGCGCGCAGCGCCCCCTCGCCGCATCTCACCGCCCGCAGGGGTCGGAGCCCGCTCCCAATCCTTCAGTGCTGCGCGCGCGCGCGAAAGATCGCGCTGCCGCGCGGCGCTCCGGAGCGACCGCTGCGGCGCTGCGGCGCCACCTCTCCAGAGCGCCTGGCCCGGACTGGGCGTTGGGGCTGCTCAATTTCCGAGGGCTCGGGGTACACGCATTTTCACCCGAGAAGGCGCCGCTACGAGCACAGAGAAACGGAGTCTTGAAGATCGATTGGGGATTGGCTCAATTTCCGAGGGCTCGGGGTACACGCATTTTCACCCGAGAAGGCGCCGCTACGAGCACAGAGAAACGGATTCCCAAGCGTCCTGCGCACGCTCTTATCCGCACCCCGCGGCTTGCGTCATCCTGGTTAGGCTAGCGGACCCTCAGGAGGCCCTCGCAGCCGCATCTGAACAGAAGCAAGCGCGCTTCTTGCGCTCGGCAGCCTTGCTACCTACGCCCTTCGCCCCAGCAACGTGATCTGCGCGTGAGTTTTAGCTCTGTGGATGAGCCGGCAAGCCAGGTGAAGCGAACAGCGTTACCGGGCGACCAGTTAGCTCCGAATACGCGACACAGCTCTAGCAGGTGCGCCCCCGGTGCGTGGCTGACCCTTTAAACACTAAACTAGGATCGGGCTTTCGTACGGGGCGCGCTGCGCCGCTTCCTCCTGCGCTGCAGCGAGTGTTCACTATCATGCGATTCGGCTGGTGTGCCTGCGGGGAGGGCGATCGTGCGGAGCAGCCGCTAATGGGGCGACTTGATATCTTCCTTCTTTCTCGATCGGAAATCTGGGCAGAGCGCGTCTCTCCCTTAGTTGGTGGCACTGAGAGGGCATCTCAACTGGACGCCAATCGTCGTTCTTATGCGTCCTCTTCTGACCGCAGGTTTCTTGCCCGCAGAGTGTCCCAGGATGTATGAAGCACTGTCTGGAGGGGATGGCGGTTTCCTGGGAAGGAATCCTCACGCTCAGCACGGGTTTTCGCTGGACGCCGCCTTCTCCTCTCTAGATCAGGTGCCGCCGATTCCGACCCTTGGTGCCCTCTGCCCTTCCGCCTCTTACGCTTACCGTCAGTCCCGCTCGGCCATTGCGGCCGCTGCCGCGGCCGCCGCCGCTGCGGCCTCGGCCGCGAACGCGGGAGGAGCGGCCGGCCTCCTCGGCACCGGCTCGGCGTCATTCTCCTCCGCGAACATGCTCCCGGCGACGCCTCCTTCGAAGAATTGCTGTGCGAAGTGCGGTAGCCCCGGTCATCTGGCCAAGTCCTGCCGGTGCCCCCTCTCGAACTCGCGATTTCCAAGGCCGGGACTCGGCTCCTGCTGACGCCGCGGCCTGGCAGCCTCCCCAATTTTGCTCGTTTCTGCTACAAGTGTGGAGATCCCTTTCATCTGGCCAGCCAGTGCGCCCTCGGAAGGCGGTCCGTGCCCCTGCCCCCTCGGAGCTCGCATGGGCGCCATCGCCCTGGGCCGCGAAAATCTGACGCGTACGGTGCCCGCCGACCGCAGGTGTTTCGTGTGCGGCGACACGAGCCATCAGGCGAACCTGCACGGCCTCTTCTGCACCCGGTGCAAGAGCCACTGCCACTTCGTCGCGCAGTGCCGCATGCCCGAGAGTTTCTCCGGGGGCCGATGTGCGCGCGAAAGCTGCTTGCAGCTGCCCCTCCTTGAGGCCGCGCCTGAAACGCGGCCGCGCAGACTGCTTCCGCTGCGGGGACCCCGGCCACCTCGTCAGCCACTGTACGGCGAACCTGTCGACGGGCAACGCGCAGCTTGGTAACCGCGAGCGGCGGCACTCGCTGGGGCCCGTGCTACCCTCGGGGCCCGGCGGCGGCCTGCCGTCGACGGCGGCGGCGGCGGCAGCAGCAGCAGCAGCAGCAGCGGGGGGCTCGATGAACGGCGGGCAGCTGATGCGGATGGCCGGCGGCTCTCTGCACGCGGGCGCCGGACAGGGCGGCGTCCTCCACGGGGCGGGCTCCCTGCTGTCGGCGGCGAACGGGTCGCTCCACGGCCCTGGCTCCAGCCACGGTGCCTCCCTTCACGGCTCCATGCACGGCTCCGTGCACGGCTCGCTTCACGGGGGTTCGGTGCACGGGATGAGCCCCGGCGGCTCCCAGCACGGGCCCGGCGGCTCGGGCCCCAGCTCGCTGGCTGCCCTGGCGGCGGCCGGCCTGCTCCCGATGGAGCACGGGCAGAGCCTCTCGCCGCGGGAGCTGCTGGCGCTGGACAGCCAGCTGCGGGAGCAGGCGGTGGCGGCGCGGCTCCAGCAGCACGTGGCGCAGCTCGTGGCGCGCGGCGCGAGCGAGGACAGCGAGTCGCTGATGATGCGCGCCGAGGCCCTGTACCGGGAGCTGGCGGGGGACCCGGAGGACGCCCTCCGGCGGCTCTCCCTGCAACTCCAGCAGTTCCAGATGCGATCCGCCGCCGCCGCCGCCGCCTCCGCCGCGGCCGGCTCGAGCTCGCACGGGCATCAGTCGCAGTCGCAGCAGCAGCAGCAGCAGCAGCAGCAGGCCGGTTATGCCCAGCACCACGGCCTGGGACACGACGAGGAGCCGGAGTCGCCGGGCGTGCGGAGCTCGCGGGCCGACTCGGCCGGCAGCGACTCGGCGCCGCACCACGCGCAGCACTCGCACCCGCACTCGGGCGTCTTCTCCGCCTCCTCCCTCTCCGCCTCGCCCGGCTCGCCCTCGGGGGCCCACCGCGAGGGCCCGCACGGCGCCGAGCAGCCGCCCTCGCACCGCCTGCCCCCGCAGGCCCTCCCCCGCGTCCGCTCGGGCGCCCGGGCCGGCACGCCGGAGCAGCAGCAGGCGGCGGCGGCTGCGGCGCAGCAGCAGGCGGAGATGATGCTCGAGATCTGCTCGCGGCAGGGCTACTTCGCCCACCCGCTGACCCTGGATCTCCGCACCTCGAGCCCCGGCGCCGAGGCGGAGCACAGCAAGGCGGCTGCTGCGTCGTCTGCGGCTTCAGCGTCGGCCGCGTCGGCGGCGGCCGGGGCCGGCAGCAGCGTGCGGGCGGGCGCGGGGCGGCTCTCGGTCGGCGTCATGGCCGCCTCGAGCGCCGACTCGTCCCCCGCCGGCACTGCCTCGCGATCGGCGAGCAGCAACGGGAACAGCCCCTCGGGCTCGCTGCGGGGCGGCACCGCCTACGAAGGCGCCCGCCGCCCCATCTGCGGGCCCTGCCGCCGGAGCCTCGGCGACATCGCGCTCGACGGTCCGCCCCGGACCCCCTCCTCCTTTCTTTCCTTTCGCCCTGTTTTTTCGTCCGCTGACGGCGGGCGGCGGGGCGCAGCGCTGACCGCCAAGGCGGCCGACGACCCGTCCGTGTGCGGGATCTGCCGGCGGCACGTCACGGCGTAACTCGCACCGCCTTCGAGTGCCCCTCGGGGCCTCCAGGGCGTGATCATGATTCTCTATCTCCGATGTCCATATACCTTTCATGAGTTCTCTACGAAATGTAGTTGCTCTTCTTGCGTGCAGATTTTCATCGCGTTTGGCGTATGGTAGGACCAGCTAGCAGGTGGTTTCGTGTTACATTTCATGGAAGTTAAGTCGGCGGCGTCGTCGCCAACCGTTTTGTTTTAGCCCGCAGGGCTGTGTAGAGCTATAGCTAAGAGCACCTGTCACCCTTGTAGATATGCAATTGCAAGCTCTTAGAACGGAGACTGCCCAGTACCTGCAGATCGAACAGACAAAGAGCAGTTCGTTTGGGGTTCGTTGTGCATAGTTTGAGAGCTCGAGTAGTCTGATACCCCAGGTAGGCTCAAATTCAATTCCGCGCAGTCGACGTATTCAATGTGTCCAAGTGTCCTTACATATCTTGTCAGTCTTTTTCAGTTTTTAGTCCCTGAGCTGGACGAGGAGGATCCAGTCGTTATCTCTATTCTATTGCCGTGATGCCGACTACGTATACCGCTTCTTGATCAGGGGGGGCCTCCTAACTTAGCTATCTTTCGAAATCCTACAGTAGAGTATCTAGTTGATGCTTCCTTGCAGACTTTCTTTTGCGTGCTTGCTCAGGCTGTCGCATATGCATGCGCAGCCCGGCGGCCAGCAGTACAAAAAGTATGACTTGTGGGTCCAATTATTTCGTCCTCGATTTATATGGCTGAGTGAGATTTCGGCAGCTACAGTGTGAATATTGTGAAATGAAGTGTAGTTCGCAGCCAATTGCAAATTCAAAGCGAACGTGCGGGCGTGTGGGCGGGACGTCGACAGGGAGACTTGGCCATGGGGCACGGGGTTGGTGGTCTTGCAATTGCATTAGTGTTCGTTGAGAAGAGAGCGTGCTACGGGCCGGGACGAGGCGGGGGGGAAACAAGGGGCACGGGGCGAGGGGGCGAGGGGCGAGGGGCGGGGCGGGGCGGGAAGGGTCGCGGAGGGGGAGAAGGAGGGGCGGCTGGGCGGAGGGGGCGCCTCACTTGGCGAGGGAAAGAATGCCCCCCGAGGAGGACTCGGCGCCGAGGGCCGTGAAGCCAGTGATGGGGCACACGCTCCCCTTGTGCTCCGGCAGCGCCGCCGCCGCCGTGTAGGGGCACCGCACGCTCGGCTGGCCCTTCGCGATGGGCACAAGGGAGACGCAGCAGATCTGGAACGACTGCCGGTCGTCGTACCTGCCGGCGGCGGGCGGGCGGGCGTGAGAACGGGGCGGCGGGGCGGAGGAGAGGCGCGGGGCGGGACGGCGGGCGGACCGGAGCTGCTCGGCGTTGTTGGGGGTGGCGTCGCAGAGCTGGAGCATCTTGCGGGCCTGGGCAGCGACCTCGGGCTTGGGGTTAAGCTCCAGGAGGCGCTTGCAGAAGGAGGCGGCGGTGAGGAAGTTCTTGATCTTGTACGCCGCGTTCATCGCCGAGCGCAGCGCCAGCTGCAGGTGCATCGGCTGCGCGGCGGGGGGAGGCGTCAGCGAGGAGAAGAGAGGGAGGGAGAGAGGGGGCGGCGCGCCTGGAGGTTGCAGTGGGTGAAGTAGGCGGCGAGCTCGCAGGCGCGGACGGCGTTCTCGGCGCTCGCCTTGCGCTGCGCCTCGATGCGCATCGCGAGGAGGTACTCGCGGCAGATCCCGACCAGCTCCTTGATCTCGTTCGCGTCGTCGCGCGAGTCCACGGTCACGAGCGGCAGCGCCGTCACGATGTACTGGAAGAGCGCCGACGCCTCGCTGAACTTGCCCTCCGTGACCGCCTTGTACGCCAGCCGGAGCCGCTCGACGAGCGGGGGCAGCGAGAGCGCGACGGCGGGGCTCCCGACGGGGCCGCCCCCGCCCCGCGTCGGCGGGTGCTCCGGCATGTTCCGCAGGATCGGGAAGCGGACGGCGGGGGCCGAGGGCGTCCCGGCGAAGCCGCCGTGCGCGCCCAGGTAGATCGCCATGAAGTGCTGCTTGAAGGGGGCGAAGTTGACGACGCCGAGCTGCGAGTGAAGCAGCTGCATCGCGCTCTCGAACGAGCCGGCCGCGCAGTGCTCGGCGGCGAGCTGGCTGTGCTGCTGCCAGTACTGCGAGGCCGAGACGCCGGCCGTCGGGGGCACGTAGTACTCCTTGCCGGCGCCGCCGGCCTTGGCGCCCGAGCCCGAGGGGCCGGCGGGGACGTCGGGGATGACGAGGTCCTCCTCCATGTCCCAGCCGCCGCCGCCCGAGTCGCCCACGCTCGCCTTGATCGCAGCCATGATGTCTGCGCCCGAGTCAGAGCCGGCGGGCGGGCCGCGAGCTGTGCGCAGGGCGCAGCGCGGGGCCGCGCACCCTCGCCCTCGACCTCGGGGAGCTTGACGTCGTCGCCCCAGCCGGCGCCGCCGCCCGAGCCCGACGGCTCGCCGTCCAGGTCGCCGTAGTCGGCGCCGGCGCCCTCGCCGCCGGCCGCCGCGAGGCGCTGCGAGGCCAGGAAGGCCTTCTCGTCGCCGGCGCTGCCGCCCTCGAACATCCCCTTGCGGAAGACGATCGTGGGCCAGTTGCCCTCCCGGATGATCGGCACGGGCGGCTGCAGCAGGCGGGCGCCCTCTGGGTTCAGCGCCGGCAGCGCCTGGCCCTTCTCCAGAAGGTGCGCGCCCAGCGCCTCCGCCTCAGCCTGCAGACCGTGCGTCGCCGCGCAGGCGAACGCCAGGCCCACTGCGCGATCGCGCCTCTTCAGAAAGAGGGAAAGAAACGGATAGAAAAGAGGGCGCACGCTGGCCGGCCTGCTCGAGGACGGCGAGGCGCTCGGCGACGTCGCCGATGTAGAGGGCGTTCTGGAAGCGGCCCATGACGTCGCCGCGCATCTCCGCGATCTTGAGCATCTTGCGCAGCTTGTCGACGTTGCCGGTGATGAGGTACAGGAACGAGAGGCGCTCGAAGTTCTTGGTGCGCTGGTAGCACATCTCGACGACGCCGAAGTTGCCCTGGCGCAGCGCCTCGACGCCGAGGCGGTGCCAGCACTCCTTCTCGTCCAGCGCCGTCGCCGACGCCATGGCGATCTCGAGGTTGCCGCACTCGAGCGCGAGCCCGAAGCGCGTGCGCTCGTCCTTGACGAAGTGGAGGGCGACCTCGGGGAAGCCCTTCTGCTGGAGGTACGCGATGATGGACTGCCCGCAGAGGCGCGAGTCGCGGATGAGGCGGACGACGTCGTCGTACTTGCGCTGCAGGAGCGCCAGCTTGAAGAGGAACTCGGCGCACTCGATGGAGAGCGTCCGGCACTTGCCCTCGCGGTCCAGACAGTGCACCGTGCTGCCGCGCACGCGCGAGACGTACACCGGCACCTCCAGCGTGCGAATGATCCCGTTGTCCCCGTTCGGCAGGCAGTACTTGATGTGGTTGAGCGTCGTGTAGATGAAGACGCCGTTCTCGTCCCACGCCCCGCTCTTCACGCGGATCTGCGCCCCGCGCGCTCAGCCGCCGGCGGGCGGCCCCGGTGCGGGCGGCGCGCACGGTCTCGTGGACGGTGCAGAGGTGCTCCAGCTTGCGGTTCGCGATGATGATCGCTGCGCGGCCGAGTCGGCGAGGTGCGGAAAGAAGGGACGGAAAGGAAAGGTGGCCCGCACCGTGCTTGCCGAGGAGGGCGACGAAGGACATGTCGGGGGACCAGACGACGTACTTGATGGCCGGCGTGCCGAGCTCGCCGATCGCCTTGCGCTGCTGGATGTCGAAGAGCGTCATCTTCTCCTCGGAGCGGAGCAGCAGGGCGCCGGTGCCAGCGTAGAAGAGCATGTCGGTCGTGACGTGCGGCGGCGAGAGCTTCTTCGTCACCTCGTTCTTCAGGTCCTTGATGAGGATCTGGTGGTGCTTGTCCAGCACAGCGAAGCGGTTGCGCGCCACGAAAACCGCCGAGTTGCCGCTCCCGCGCTTGGCGTCCATGCCGTCCGCCCCGCGCCCGTCCTTGGGAATCACGTAGAGCTCGTACGTGCCGCCGTCGGCGTCCGTGCAGACGAGCGCGGCGTTCTCCGCCGGGTTGTACGCGAGCGAGCGCAGGATGCCGCTGCCGCTGTTCTGAGTCCCCGGCCTCCGAAGGTTCAGTAGCGGCATGTCCTTCGACGTGTTCGTGTCGAACGCCCGCAGGAAGCGGTCTGCGGCGCGGCCGGCTCAGAGAGCGAGCGCCCGAAAGAGAGAGAGAGAAAGGGAGCCGGACCCTTGACGTAGTAGGTCTGGTGGCCGTGGACGCAGTAGGCGGGGCGCTCGCGCTCGAGCTTGAAGACGATCATGCCGCTGTCGTGCCCGGCCGCCAGCAGGTTCTGCTCGGGGTGCGCCGAGAGGATCCAGAAGCGGTCGTGCTCCCGCCGGAAGGTCTGCGCCCCCGAGCGCTTCGACATGTCCCACACTGCCGCCGCCGCCGGTCAGAGAAGATGGGGGCGAGGGCCGGAGAGGGGCGGGGCGGCGCACCGCGGATGGACTTGTCCTCGGAGTTGGAGATGATGAGCTCCTGGCGGGGGTGGAAGAGCACGCAGGAGACGTTGTTCACGTGCCCGCGCAGCGTGTCCACCTCCCACGCCTTCGTCTCTGCGGTGCGCGTGAGCGGCGCGGCCGCCGGCGCATACCGTCGTTTAGCAAGAGATCCTCGACGCGGGGCGCACCATTCATGCGCCACAACTTGACCTGACGATCATCGGCGCCGGAGACGATGAGCGGCAGGGTGGGGTGGAAGGACGCCCAGTTGACGCCGCGGTCGTGGCCCTCCAGCACGTACTTCACGATGGCATCGCTGCCACCGAACAGGTCGGTGTTCACGGGCGGGATGCGGATCGAGTCCTCGGACGCCGAGACGGTCTTCTTGCGGAGACCTTCGCGCGCGAGGGCTTCAGAACGCGCGGCGCGTCGAAGCGAGAGGAGCAGAGGCAGTGCACACCGCCAATGTCCCAGACACGGACGGTTTGATCGAGGGAGGCGGAGACGACGAGGTCGTCCTTGGGATGGAACGCGGCGCACATCACGTAGTGGTTGTGGCCGGTTAGTACCGCGATGCATGTGCGGGACTGCCAGTTCCAGATGCGAATGGTCTGGTCGTCCGACGCGCTGACGATCCACGGATACTCGTGGTGGAACTGCACCGTTCGAATGTAGTCCAGGTGGCCCAGCAGCGTGAAAAGGCACCGACGAAGCTTGTAGTTCCACACCTTGATCTTGTAGTCGTCACCGCCCGAGACGAAGAGCGGCTGGCTCTTGTGGAAGTGGACACCGCGAACAGGGCCTGCATGGGCGCGTCGGCGGCGGCGCGGGCGGGCGGGCTGGGGCGGCCGGACCATCGTGCTCATCAAAGCGGTCCAGCAGGGTCCCCATCCGGTAGTCCCACAGCTGGATGATGCCATTGTGGAGCGAGGCGAGGATCCATGGCCGCCGAGGGTGGAAGGCCAGGCCCTTCACGCGGTTGCTCTTGGTCTCGAATTTCGTCAACATCGCGCTACGCTCCGGGCAGGCTGCTTATCGATGCGCTCACGCTCGCCCGGCCGAGGGCTTCTTCCCCTACGACTGCTGGGTGCGAACGCACAGCCTGAACCGCCTCCTCGCGGAAGGAGAGCCTTAGCTAGCGAACGCCGGCTCCAAAGCTGAGCGACGAATCCGAGTGCCCCCCTCGCAGTTCTCCCCCCCCCCCGGAATTCAGGAAACTGTCAGGTGACGCTCACGTTCACGTCCTGGCTCCCGGCCATTACTTAGTATCAGAAGTCTTGTCCTGAAAGCGCTTCCGTGCTCGGTCCCGTCGTGAAGCTGAAGCGCGCTGCTCCCAAAGCACGTTCAGCGTCTCCGGACTTCACAGCACCGATGCAGCTTGAGCGGAGCCTGAAGCGGGCGAGGCCGGACGAGTGGGAGCTCGAGGAGCCGGAGGGCCAGCACTGCGGGCTCTGGTCCATCCCGGACGAGCTGCAGGAGCGCATTCTCGCCGAGCTCGGCCCCGCGGAGGCGTGGCGGACTGCGCGGCGGACGTGCCGGCAGCTGCGGGCGCTGGTGGACGGCATCGAGTGGAAGGTGCTCGAGGCGAAGGGGAGCAGGCCGGAGGTGTTCGGCTCGCTCGCGGCGGCCGTGTGGGGCGGGCGCCTGCGGCTGAAGGAGGCCGCCGCCGTGAGGCTGGACGTGGTCTACGGGTTCCTGCGGGACAAGCCCGCCCACAGCTCCGCCAGCTGGCTGCGGTTCATGGCCCCGCAGCTGCACTGGAACTTTCTCGGAGACGCCGCGTTCGGCGCGCTGCGGGCGTGCTCGGCGGCGGCGGGAGGCGCCGGCCTGGGGGAGGCGAGCGTGCGCCTCAGGAGGTGGCGCGGCTTCTGCGAGAACAGGCGGTACCAGGACACCAGCGCGATGACCGAGCACATCGTCGGGGTGCTGGACGCGCTGCAGCCGCCGGCCACGGCTATGGAGACGGACGCGGGCCCGGCTGCGGCCGCCAGCTGCAGCCGCGTCCGCGGCGTCAGCATCGCCTGCGACGAGGACCGTGGCGGCTGGGGCCTCGACGTGGACCCCGGCTCGGTCCGGCGGGCCCTCTCGCCGTTCTCGGGCCTGCAGTCCCTGGCCCTGCCGCACGTGCTCCAGGACAGCGCGCTCCCGGCGCTCGCGGCGGCGGTCGTCGAGGCGTGCCCCTCGCTCCGCAGCCTGCTGCTCCCCATCCCGGGCAACGAGGCCCCCCGTATTCTCGAGCAGCTCGCGCGCTTAGAGCACCTCGAGGAGCTGCGGGCGTGGAGCCTCCCCTCGCGCTCGCGCCGCTCCCGCCCGCTCTCGCTGGACTGCGACGGTGCCTTCGTCGCGTTCCTGGAGAGCCCCGCCGGGCGCAACCTGCGCGTCCTCGGCGACCGGTGCGGCCCCGCCCGCCTGCGCCGCGCGGCGCCCCCGGCCACGCTCACCTGCCGGCAGGACGGTCCCGGAGGGCGAGGAGGGCGCCGGCGCGGGCGGGGCCTGCCCCGTCGTCCTCGGCACCGACGTGCTGGAGGCGCTCCCGCGCCTCCCGCGCCTGGAGCGGCTGGACTTTGCCGGCGGGGTCGACCTGCGCATCCACGCCGGCCGGGACACCGAGCCGGCGCGGCGCTCGCTGCCGGCGCGGGCCGTGGCGCGCCTCGGCGACTGCCCGGCGCTCGCCGAGCTCGCCGTCTGCGTCGGCGTGGGCGTCGCGTCGGCCCCGGCGGCCATGCGCGGCCTGGCGGAGGCCCTCGAGAACTCCACCAGCCTGCGCCACCTCGACCTGTACCTCGGTGAGGCCGCCTGCGATCCCGCTCCGGCGCCGGTGCAGCTGACGCCCGGGCGCCTGCGCGGGCAGCGGTGCACGAGGACTTCCCGCAGGGGTACGGCGGGGCGCTGGGCCGCCTGCTGGCCGCCGCCGCGCCCCTCCTCCGCTCCTTCCACGCCGAGGGCGGGGCCGGCGAGCCGGACGAGGCGCTGGCGGGGGCGCTGGGGCGGCCGGCCCGCTGGGCGCCGAGCTCGCGGAGGCGTACGCGTGGGGCGGCGGGGAGCGCCCGCAGTGGCGCCGCGCCGGGAGCCGCGCCCTCTACGCGGACGTGGACCCCCTCGTCGGCTTCGACTTCGACCTCGACCTCGAGTGAGTGTGGCCGCGTACCCGCCCCGCCTGCCCACATCGTCTTCGTTCTCTGGATCTGGTGCGCGCCCGGTCCCCCGCCCGCCCGCCCGCCCCGCCCCCTGCCGTGCGGGGCTTGACTCGCCTTCGAGCTCCCTTAGCGCTCGAGCCGCCCCGTCGCGATCGTCGCCGCGCTCGCTGCGCATGCATGCTCGACCGCAACTCGCCCGCAACGTTAACGTTAACTGCCGCAACGCGCTTAGCTCCCCGGGTCCCTCCCGCTAGGTCCGCACGCTAACTCAAACCGAACTGGAAGCAAGAAACGTTTCCAAGTTTTTTTTGAGTTGAAGGGTATCAAGTTTCGCATGTATCATAGTATTTGCAAAAATAAAAAAAGCTATCATACCGCTGCAAAGTGATTGCCAGACGTCGACGCTATAGCTACGGCGCCGCCTCCGCAGCTGCAGCATGAGCGGGGTCGTTGGCCGTGGGCCGGTGCGGCTGCGCGCCGGCGGCGGCGGCGGCGCGGCGGGCCCGGAGGAAGGCGCGGAAGAGCTTCGGGGTGGACCCGACGCACGCAGCGAAGCGGTCGTCGGACGCGCGGGCGAGGTCCGCGGGCGCCAGCCCCTCCGCCCGCCCCTCCGCCTCCGCGAAGTCAAGCCTGCGAGGGCCGCATACATAAGCGAGCCGTAAGAAAGAGAGAAAGCAGGGAAGGGCGGCGGCGCGCCGGGCCTCGAGGGCGCCGAGGTCGCGGCGGAAGAGGGCGGGGCAGCGCGCCGCCTCCTCCAGAGAGAGCCCGAGGCGGCCCTCCAAAAACCTGGGGGCGGATTCAGAGGGGGAGATAGAGGGGGGGGTAGAGGGGGCGCGCCGGAGGCGGGGCGCGATCTCGTCCTCGGGGTGCATCGCAAGCACGCCGGGCGCCCTCCGCAGCAGCCGCGCCTGAGGCGGGGGCGGGGCTCAGGTGAACTTGCGGGGGGGTAGAGGGAAGCGGGGGGCTGACCACGCCGCGGGCGTCCAGGCCGGCCTGCCGCGCGGCGGCGTGAGGGGCGGGAAGGCCGGGGCGGGGCCGGGCGGGGCGGATCTATAAATAGCGACAAAATGCTCTTTGCTTTGGCGGGGCGGAGAGGGCCGAAAGCGGACCCGCTGGAGGGCGGCGGCGGCGGAGTGCCAGAGGAGGAGCGGGGCGGCGAAGGCGGCCGGGTCCCGCCTGCACATAACCCCGATCTGCCGCGCGGCTCGCGATCGGCCGGGCGCCTGCTTCATCGGGCGGGGCGGGGCGGGGCGGGCCTGGGGGCGGGAGATCCCCCAGCCGAGGAGGAAGAACAGCTTGGGGGAGAGGTCGTTCTCGTAGCTGCTCGGCGGGCGCGCGGCGTAAGAGGGGCGGAAAGCCAAGGGCGGCGGGGCGGCCGAGCCTGGCGCGGAGGAGGGCCCGGCAGCGCGTCACGATGCGACCCCGCGCCTCGACGGGTACCTGAATCGGACTCGGCGGGGGTACGGGCAGGGCGGGGGAGGCGGGGAGGGGTACCGAGGTCTCCTCGAGGAACGCAACGAGGTCGTTGAAGGAGGAGGAGAAGGCCTGCGGGGCGACCTCGACCGGGGGTACGCGAAAAAGCCGAACAGCTGAAGCCGGGGGGGTACCGCGAAGAGGAGGTCGGGGTCCTCGCGGAAGAGGCGGCGGGCGGCGGGGGAGCCGACGGCGAGGCCGAGGCGCGCGTAGGCCTCGCCGGCGATCGCCATGTCGTCCTCGTCGGCGAAGAGCCGCCGCGGGTTGCGCCTCACCTCCGCTAGCACGTCCCCGCGACGCACGCCGGCCTCCTCCCAGAGCGCCGTGCGCCGCCGCAGCACCGCCGGGCTGTGCCGCAGCAGCTCCGGCTCCAGGCTCAGCGTCAGGAACGCCTCCTGTGCGCGGTGCGGAGATCAGGAGGGGGGCCGGGGGCGGTCCGAGGCGGCGGCGGGGCGGGGCGCGCCCTGGGGTCCATCTGAATGTCCTCAGTGAGGAAGGCCATGACGGGGCGGAGGACGGTGTCGACGCTCAGGCCGACGAGCAGCGGCGCGTTGACGTACGCCTCCCCGATCTCCAGCGGGTGCAGGCCCTGCCCCAGCAGGAACTCGAACGTCGGCTGTACGCAGCGCTCGACGTCCAGAAACTTCACCCGCGGCCGCTTCTCGAGCACCTGCGCCGGCGCCCCGCTCGCACGCCGCGCCGCATGCGAGGCGCGGGCCCGCGCGGGGCGCCGCTACCTTCACGATGTGCGAGTCCGGGACGCCCTGCGAGCCGCGCGTGAGCCGCGCAAACGGAGGCGGCGGACGCTCCGCGGCGCACGACGCTGGAGAGGAAGAAGACGGCGTTGCTGTCCGCGTCCGGGTCGTAGATTTGCGAGCGCTCCCAAATCCGCCTCGGCCGCCGCATCCAGATCTGACACCTTGCGCTCTCGCGCGGCCGCACCAGCGACCTCGGCCTTGGAACGGCCGGCGCCGGCGCCAGAAACGCGCAGCCGAACATCGCCGGCGCGCGGCTCCCACGTCCTCCTCCAATCGGCCGGCGGACGGCGCGAGTGGGGCCGTGCGGGTGCAAGCTAACCGCTGACGTCGGACGTCTCCTTTTGTGATCCTTGCACACGGCTTTGCTGTAAAAGCGCTCTCAAACCCGAGATGGTTGCTGGCTGGCTGATCGTGGTTTCGTGTACTCCCCTGCTCACGGCTCGAAGTCGGCTTCAACGCTGCACTCGCGCCTCTAGGGGCACTCTCTGCTGCTTCTGACTGTCATTCGAGCGCTTGGCACTGGTGTTCAGGCTAGATCCACCTCGGGTCGAAGGCCGCGAGGCAACCGCGAAAGTTAGCTAGTGGCGGCAGCATGGCGTAGGAGCGCGTTTGGCAGCCTCAGCTAGCATCTAGAAGCTCGGCATGAGGGACGCGTTCTGCGCGGAGGTGCTCCGCCGCGCGGAGCCGCACCTGCCCTACCGGCCCGAGCTCCCGCAGCCGCGACGGGCGAGGAAGCCGCAACTGCTCGTCCCGGGTCTGCAGGACGTCATTGCCATCCAGCAGACTTTCCGCGAGCCGCCGCCCAACTCGCTGTTCCGAGCCCAGGCGATGACGCAGCAGGAGGCCATCCGGTGCCCCTTGCCATTCGCTCTATATCCTCGCTGAGCTGCAGGCTGAGCCGAACGGGGCCCGGCCGCGGGCGCAGGGTCTACCGGGACCGGGGCGAGCCCGTGCCGTCGCTCATCACGCACACCCTCTCCGACGTGCAGTTCAGCCTGCCGGAGCCGCCCTCCCCGCGCCGCTTCCGCCCCCCGCCCGTCCGCAAGATCCCGCCCCTCCGGGCGTCCCGCCCCGCCCCCGGGGCCTCTGCGGAGGGGCCCTCCTCCGCCCCCGCCCGCTTCCGAGAGCCGACGTGCGCGCCCCCGGACCCCCGGGCCCAGCCGCGCCCGACGCCCGACCCGCGCGCAGGACCTCGTGGGAGCGGCGGGAGCAGGCGGCGAATGCCGCGCGCCTGCGGCGGAGGGAGCTGCTGTACGGCCCGGGCGCCGCGTACCCCCCCTCGCCGCGGGCCCCGGCCCCGGCCCCGCCGGCGAGGCCGTCCGCCTCGACCCTGGAGCATGCCAGCCCGCGGGGTCCCTCCCCGCGGAGCGCGGGGGGCGACTCGCCGGGCCCCGCGAGCGACTACTTCGACGAGCCGGAACCGCCGGTACCCCCACTCGCCCCCCCCCCCTCTCCCCTCGTCCTCACATCCGGAGCCCAGCCGCACGCTGCCGGCCCGCCCAGGGCCTTTGACGAGAGCATGGTGGTGCGGACGCTGGCGGCGGCGCTGGCGGCGAGCGACGACGCCGCCTTCCTCGCCGCGTACGACGACCTCGTACCCGCCGACATGCTCCCCGAGTGCGAACGAAGCTTAGTTCTTAAGGAAGCGTAGGAGGCTTTAGGAAGCTTAGCGGGGCGGGCGGGCCGGCGGGGCGCAGGGAGGTGGAGCGGCTGAAGGAGCGGGCGCGGCTCCTCGCGGGGGAGAACCGCGACGAGGCCGTCCTCCGCAAGCTGAGGGCCTCCGCCCCCCAGCCCGGGGCGTCCGGGTCCCCTCCCGCCGCCCAGACGAAGAAGAAGAAACATGCTGCGGCGGCGGGGGCCGTGGCGGAAGCCAGGGCGGCCGGCTCGAGGCGGTCATCCCCCAAAGAGCGCCAGCAGCGGCCGAGGGCGGGGCCGGGGCCGCCGGGCCCGGGCCCCGCCGGCCGCCGCCGGTCCCTAGCCATCGCTTTGGACGCCGAGCCGCCGCGCAGCAGGCGCGGCTCGGCGGTCGAGTGGCCGTTCTTCCGCCGCGCCTCCCTCGGTGCGAGCGCCGGCGCCGGCGCCGGCGCCCGCCCGTTATTCACGAGCGCGGCGCAGTGGTTGGGCTGGCGCGGGCAGGGCGAGCGCGAGCGTGCCTGTACCCCTGCGTGCGCCGGGGGGGCCGGCCGCGGGCGAGCCGCCCTCGCGCCGCGGGAGCGCCCTGGCGCCCGGCCCCCTCCACGCGCACCCGGGCCGCCCCAGCGCCGCCGCCGTCCCCACCCTCGACGCCTAGCTAGCTAGCGCTCCGCAGCCTTCTCCTTGTAATAGTATCCGGTTCGAAACAACAACAGCAGAGCTACTCAACTCCTGAGCCCCCTAGGCCTCAGACGGGCTTCATGGGGCGCACGGACATGAAGTGCTTCAGGATCTCCGGCGTCACCTTCTTCCGCTCCTCCTGCGGGGTACAGGAGTTCAGGGGGGGTACTCCGAGGCGGCCGGGGGTACAGCAAAGAAGAAGGGCGCGCCTGGTGCCTGGCGACGAGCTCCTGGATCACCTCTATGAGGACCTTCTTCACCTCGCCCGTCAGCATGCGCCCCGCCTTGTACTCCTGTACCCCCGGCCGGTCAGAAGGGGGGCGGGGGGGTGGAATGGCCCCGGGGTACGCGCGTCGTGGATGTGCTGGAGCTTCTCGTCGTCCTCGAGGAAGAACGTGAGGTACTTGTAGGGCACCTGGGCGAGGGAGGGAGGGGGCGGACGGGTGAGGCGGGAGGACGGACGCCTGCGCGGTCTAAGGGGGTCGCCGCGCACGTCGACGTCGATGTTGGCGCCGTTGGCGCGGTGCTCCTCGACCGTCGCGCCGCCCCCGCTGAAGGCGTACTTGTTGATCTGCCCGATCGCCCGCTTAGGAGCAAGCACGCGCGGCGCCAGTGACTACGAGTGCGAAATCGAATCTTGTCTAGGATGTTTATTACGGCGGCATGCGCGGCCGCTCGCTCGCTCGATTAGGCAAGAGGCGAGGGGGGCCCCGGCCCGGCCCGGCCCCTCCAAGGCGCCCGGGCGGGCGGGCGGGGGGGCGGGCGGGCGCGCCTTTTCCTTGATCTGCTTGGGGGTGTCGGTGAGGAAGATGGCCGTCGAGGTGTCCGACGCCGACATCTTCGTGTTCTCGCCCTGCGCCCCGCCAGAGTTAGGCCCGCCTCGTCCACAATCTATTCTGCCCCGCTTCAGGCGCGGCTGCTGCGGAGGACGCTTCGCGGCGCAATGGAGCGCGCCGCCAGAGTTAGGATCGCCTCGTCCACAATCTATTCTCTTCATCTAATCTTCCCTTTCGCTTCCTCTAATCTCTTCGCTTCAGTTAAAGTTCGTCCGGCCCCCCGTCCGCGAGACGCGCGCGCCTGGAGGGCGGGGAAGAACTTGGAGTGGAGGAGGGCGGGCTTGGGGCCCCCCACGCGGTGCGCGACGTCCCGCGTCACGCGGAAGTAGGGGTCCTGGTCGATGGCGCACGGGATCAGGCAGAGCACGTCCTGCAGGGGGGGGAGAACCCGGGTCAGATGGGTCAGACGGAGGGGGGGGGGGGGGGGGGCGGGGCGGGGCGGGGGGGGCGGGGGGAAGCGCCTTGCGGTCGCCGAAGATGTGGGGGAACGAGGTCGCGAACGAGGGCGCCGCCTGCACCGCCGGGAACGCGTACTGTACCCCCCGTTCTCAGCGGGGCGGGGGGTACCGGGGCGCAGGAGGTGGGGCGGGGCGCGCCTTGCCGATGGGATCCTCAGGGACGAATCCGAACGCGCCGCGGATCTGAACGAAGGGTTCTGGCGGGGGGTACGGGGCGGGAGGCGCGGAAGGCGCGGGGGTACCTGGTTGTATGTGACGGACTTCTGGATCCTGACAATGTTGCGGTACATGTGCCTGCGTACCCCTGAAGTCAGGGGTGCGCTAGAAACGAGGCGGGAGGGGGGGGGGAGGGGAGGGGGTACGGCGCGCCCGACGTAGTCGAGGTCGGAGAAGATGAACGTGCGGTCGGGGTTGAATCCGCACGCGATGATGTCCTTCGCGTTCTCGTGCGTCAGGCGGTACGCCTCCTCGAGCGGGATGTCCCTCCAGATGAACTGCGGGGGGGAATGAGCGAGGGCGGAATGCGGAGACGGGGGGGTGCCGCGCGCCTTCTCGTCGTCGGTCATCTGGATGACGAGGGGTACGTCGAAGACCTCCTGCAGCCACCTGCGCGGGCCTTAGCGAAGCGGGCGCGGGCGGGGCTGGGCGGGGCGGCGGGCGCGGGGCGCGCTGGGTGATCTGGAAGGGGATGAGGTGCCCCAGGTGCATGCTCTCGGACGAGGGGCCGCGCCCCGTGTAGAGGTAGAAGGGCTTGCCCTTCTCCTTCGCGTCCAGAATCGTCTCCAGGTCCCTGCGGCGGGGTCTCAGGCCCGCGCGGGGCCCGCGGGGCGCCGGCAGCTAGGCCCGCCTGTGCGAGAAGAAGAAGCCTGCGGGGGCGGGGGCGTCGGCGCGGGGCAGGGGCGGGGAGCGCGGCGGGCGGGCGCGGCGCACCGCGGCGGATGAAGCGGTGCAGCTTGCGGTCGCCGATGGCCTTCTGGAGGCGAGCCAGCAGCTCCGGCGTGATCGGGGTGCTCCCGAACTTCTGGATGAGCTTGTTGTAGTCCACCTTGCCTGCCCCGCCGCCGCCGCGTGAGCGCACGAGGCCGAGCGCGCGCGCCGGCGCCTCCGGCGGGCGCCCGCACCCTGCACGGTCCACGGGTCGACAACCGTCTCCTCGCCGCCGTCGGCGGCGGGCGCGGCGGCGGGCGCGGCAGCCGGCGCGGCGGAGCTCTGCGCAGTCCAGGCGTGAGCGAGCGAGCGAGCGGCGGCGCCAAGGAGCGCCGTTGGAGGAGCGCTGTGGGACCTTGTCGGCGAGCTCGGCGCGCAGGGCCTTCATGAGCGCTACGGCCTGCTCGACCTCGGCCTTGCTGGCGCCGGCGGCCTTGATGGCACGAACGTGCTCCGCCTGCGCATCGGCCTTCCGCTTGAGCTCCTCGAGTTCCGCCTCTGCACACGAATCAGCCGAGCCTGCAGATCATTCGGCTCGCGCGGCGGCCGCACCGGTCGCCATTTCGACGAAGTTGTCGTCGAAGAACGCGTACCCTGGCGCCCGGGGTACGAGACCAAAGCTGCGTTCAAAGTCCGGAACGGCGCCATGAGCCTCTCGTCGGACGGCGAGCGGGGCGACACGGTTCTGCTCGTCCGGTTGCGCAGCAAGGACCCGCTGGATCGCGTGCAGGCCATATCTGAACTCGAAAATTACTCGGCGGCGGACCTGGACGAGCTCTTTCTGCCGGCGCTCACAGCGGCATGCAACGACCCTGCACCGCGCGTGGCTGCGGGGTCTCTCGGCATCCTCGCGAGGTGCCTGGAGCCCTCGCGGCACCTTCGAGACATTATCACAGCTGCATCAGGTTAGCTATGCCGCGCCGCAGTCATGCCATCGAGCACTGACGCGCGCTGTGCTGCAGAGCGCTGCGGCGACGCTAAGGAGGCGGTGCGGACGGCCGCTCTCCAGGTCATGAACAAGGCAGCCGCGATCGATGCGGACGCGGCGGCCGATGCTATGCGAAGCTGCGCGGCTTCGAAGAACCCGAAGAGCAGGGAAGCGGTCCGCAACCGCCCGCCAGCCGCGCCCCCGGGCGGCCGTTGAGCGCCTTCCGGGCAGTACCTGCTGTGGACGCAGAAGCTGCTCGCGCGGGACGGCGGCATCGCTCTGGCAGTGCTGCGGGACGTCTGCAAGACCGTCGTCGGGCTCCTGGAGGATCCGTCGGGCGGGTGCGCCCTCCTCGCGCGCGGTTCCGAGCGCCCCGCGCTGACGCGTCGGCCAGCGTCCGGGACTCTGCTCTGCTCACGCTGGACGGTTCGTCGCCGCCCTTCACCCGATCTCTGCGCACAGCCGTGCCTGACGCGCTCCCCGCAGGCTTGTACAGGTTCGCCGGGAGGCCCCCGGTCCCTGCCGCGCCGCCCGCCGCTAAGGGGCCGCAGGCGCATGGGAAACGCCGTGGTAGACGAGATCGAGCGCCGCGGGGTCCGGAGCGGGATCAAAGAGACCGCGCTCGCCCGCATCCGCACGCTGCCAAAGCCGGCCATCGAGGCCGCGCGCCCGGCCGCCGCCCCGAGGGATGCACCCGCCCCGTCCCCTTCAGGCGGGACGCTGCGCGCGGTGCCGCCGGCGGCGGCGGGGGCCGGCGAGGCGCCGCAGACGCCGACGGCGAGGAAGCTCGACATGGGGTCGGCGCCCGCAAAGGCTCCGGCGCGGGAGGCGCCGGCGCCGGCGGCGGAGGAGGAAGGGGACCTCCGCCCGCCGGCGGCGCCCGTGCCCGTCCACTCGGAGCGGGAGCTGATGCGCGAGGCGGAGACCATCGCGGGGGCCCTCGCGACGACCGCGGGCGACTGGGCGCTCCGCCTCGCCGCCCTCCGCCGCCTGGAGGGCATCGCGGCGGGGGGCGCCACCGCGCTCCCCGCCTTCTCCACCGCCCTGAAGATGCTGCGGGAGCCACTCGCCATCCAGGCGCGCGCGCGCCCGGTCAACCTGCCCGCCCCCCTCCGGCGCCTCACTCGCCCGCCCGCCTCACTCAGATCGGGGACCTGCGCTCGGCTGTGGTCAAGGAGGCCTGCCAGTGTGTCGGGAGCCTCGCCCGCGCCCTCGGGCCACAGGTGGGGCCCCAGCGAGCCCGCCCTCGCCCCCGCCGCCTCTGCCGCGCCTCACGGGCGGGCGGGCAGATGGAGCCCCACGCGGAGCCGCTCGCCCTCGCCGTCCTGAAGCTCTCCGCCGCCTCAGTGCAGGCCCGCAAGCCCGCCCGCCCGCCCGCCCCCACGCCGCTAACTCCAGACGGGCCCAGGTGATGGCGGACTTCGGGGCCTGGGCCCTCCGCGTGCTCCTCTCCCACGTCCCCTCCGCCCGCGTCCGCCCCGCCCCGCCCCTTAGCTTTCCTCGGCTTAGCTTCGCCTTGCTTCGGTCGCAGCTGATGCAGCGGGCGCTGGACGGGATGGCCTCGGGGCGGGCCCCGCAGCTCCGCGCCGCCTGCGCGGGGGCCCTCGTCGCGGCGCTGGGCCGCTGGCCCCCCGCCGCCCTCGAGCGGGCCGCGGAGGGCGTCGAGGGGCCCTCCCCGCCGCCCTCGCCGACGCGGCGCCCGACGTCCGCGCCGCCGCCCGCCGCGCCTTCCGCGCCTTCTCCGCCGTCGCCCCGCAGCGCGCCGCACGGTACCCCCGCCCTCCTCCTTCCCCCCTAGCCGCCCCCCCCCCCCCCGTCCCCGTCCGAGACGCGGGGTACAGGCTCCTCTCGAAGCTGGACGCAGCGACGCAGCGCGCCCTGCACGAGGAGGCGGCGCGCGCGGGGCGCCCCGCCGCACCCCGCCCCAGGCCCCCGCCGCCCCCTCCCAAGCCCAAGCCCCGCCCCGCCCTCGCCCCGCCCCATCCCGCGAGGCCGGCCGCCGGCCCCAGCCCCGCCCGCTGCCGTGGATGCCGAGTTCGCCCCGCCGCCCCGCCGCCCGTCCAGGGCCGCCCCTCCCTCTCCTCCGGCGCCCAGCGCGTCCAGGTGCCCTCCGGCGCCCCGCCCGCCCCGGCGCCCTCGCCCTCCCAGCGGCCGGCCTCGGCCCGCGGCCCAGCATCTCGCGGGGCGAGCTGGAGCCCGGCCCGGCGATGGGCCGGCCCTCGCTCGTGCGCCGCGAGCTCGTCGAGGACGCGCTGGAGGAGGCGACGCCGCGAGCGCCGCGCTCCTCCCTCGCCGGCGGCGCCCGCCGCATCCTCGCCGACGACACCCCGTCCTCCGCTAGTGCGGCCCCCACTTCCCCTCCTCTCCTTTCCTCTAAGTCTTCGGCCTTCGTTCGCCCCCGCCGCAGACTCCGCATTGAAGCGCGCGGCGGCGGCAGCGGTGGCGCCGTCCCCGTGGGCCCTCCCCGCCCGCCGGGCGGCCGAGCCGTCGTCCGCGCGGTCCATGGGCCCCCCGCGGCCGTCGCGCCCCGCGCCGGGCGCGCCGCGCAGCAGCAGCCGGACGGTCCCGGCACGGCGCGCGGCGCCGGCTCCGGCCGCGTCTCGCCGGCGCCGGGGGCCGGCGGGTACAGCAGCGCGGCGGCGGCGCGGCGGGGGCGCCCGCAGCGCCCGCGGCGCCGCCGCCCTCCAACAGCAGCAACGTGCGTGGCTCCTTCGAGGAGAACGTCGATCCGCAGGCCCCGCCGCCGCGCCCCAAGCCGGGCGGCGCCGCCCCGGCCCCGGGTCCCTCTTCTGGGACCCTCGAGGAGGCCCTCAAGAAGGCCGCCAGCGCCTCCTGGTGGCAGCGCGAGGAAGCCTTCACCTCGCTGCAGGTCCGCCCTCTGCCATCCGGCCCAGCCGGCTCCGCCCCTCCCCGCCCTCCTCACCGCCCCTCAGGCCCTCTACGCCTCGCGGGCCTCGGCGGACGTCGTGCCCGCCTTCGAGCGCGTCCTCGCGCTGCACGTGCACGCCGTCCAGAACGAGGCCCACGGGCGCGTCCTCCTCGCCGCCCTCCGCTCCGCTGAGGGTCTCGCCCGCCACTTCCGCGCCTCCCTCGCCCCCGCCCTCGACCGCCTCCTGCCCCGCCTCTTCGCCCGCCTCGCGAGCCCGACGCCGGCGGCCCCCGCCCACGCCCTCCGCCCCGCCGCCGACGCCCTCCTCGCCCAGCTCCGCGAGGCGAGGGCCCCGCCTGCCCCGCCGCGCCCCGCCTTGCCCGCCTCTGACTCCGCCGCCCCGATCGCAGTCGTACGGGGTCGAGCAGCTCGTGGCGCCACTGCTTCGGCTCGCGGCGAGCAGCGCGGCGCCCCGCGCCCGCGCCGCCGCGCTTGACTTCGCGGCCGTGCTCCTCGGCGGCCCCGGGGAGCTGCCGCCCCGGACCCCCGCCTCCCCGCCGACCGTCCGCCCCGCCCGCCCCGCCCTGAGCCGAGCTGCGCTCTGCGTCCGGCCTGACGCGCCCGCTCGGCGACGCAGCGGCGGTGGCGTGGCTGGAGCGGCTGTCGGCGCTGGCGTCGGACCGGGCGGAGGAGGTGCGGCGCGGGGCCTGCGCCGCTCTCGTCGCCCTGCACGCCTCCGCCGCCCCGCGCTTCGTGGGCGCCGCCCTTGCCCTCCCGCCGAGCCCCGCGCCGCCCTCCGCAAGGTCCCCGCTCGCCTGCTCCCCCTCTCCCTCCGACTCCGCTGAACGACCCGGCCGCAGGTGCTGGCCCCCGTCCTCCCCAGCTCGACGACGAGATGAGCTGTACGGCCCGGGGCGCCCCGCCCCGCCCTGCGACGCCGCCCCGGGCCCGCCTCGCCCCGTGCGCCCGCGCCCGCACCCTCCCCTCTCTTCGCCCGGCGCACAGCGAGCCGCGGGCGCAGGGCGCCGGCGCGCCCCCCGAGGAGCGCGTGGGCGAGCAGGCGAGCCCGGACCTGTCGCCCGTGCAGCCCTCGCCGCCGCCGCCCCAGCACTTCTCCCCGGCGCCGCCTCCGCCTCCTCCCGCGGTGCGTCATTTTTGAAGAAGGAGCGCGGCGCGCGGCCCGCCGACGCCCGCGCCCGTCCAGGCTACTCGCCCCCCGCCACGGCCGCGGCGCGCGTTGGGTCCGCCACGGCCGCCGAGCTGGTGGCGGCCGTCCTGACCCCGCCCCGCGAGCCCGACTCGCCGCTGTACCCCTCCCCCGGCCCCGCCTCCGCCGGCCGCGGCAGCGCGAGCTCCCGCAAGCGCGCCATGTACGACCTCCTCCGGGTACCCCCCTTCCCTTCTTCCCCCCCCCCTCCCCCGCGCCGGCGCTCAGCGCTCGCAGCTGGTGGAGCTCTGCGAGGGGGGCGCCGAGGAGGGGGCCTGGCGGTGCCAGGTGCGTGGGACGTCGTCTCAAAGACTTGCCCCACTACTTTAGAGACAACTTTAGAACCTTCGAGTCAGGCTCTTCGCCTTCGGTCCGGGCTCTCTGACCCCCCCGCTTCGTTCGCAGGTGGAGGGCGTCCTCGCGGCCGTCGCGGCGGCGCTGGGCTCGCACGACGGGGACCTCCGCCAGCTGGGCGCCTCCGTCCTCTCCCGCGTCCTCGCCGCCCTCGACGACCCCGCCCTCGCCCCGCTCGCCCCCCGCTTCATCGCCGCCCTCCTCGACGTGCGCCCCCTCCCTGTGCCCCTTTCTTCTCATAGAACGCATTCTCTCATAAAAGACTGAAGGCCCCCCCTCTCAAAAGTCCTTTCTTAAAGACTGGAAGTCTCAAGCTTCATAGAATTATTTACGTAGAGCTCTCTGCCTTCTGCGCCTTTGGCTTAGCCTTCTGCTTGCTTGGACGCCGCCGCCGCCCGCCCGCCCGCCTGACCCCCGGGCCCCGCAGGCGTACGCGGGGGCGGCGGGGGCGGGGGACCGGGACGCCGTGGCGGCGCTGGACGGCGGCGTCGCCCTCGTCCTGCCCCGCCTCCGCCTCCGCAGCTGCGCCGAGGCCCTCGCCGCCGCCCTCGGGACGAGCGCGCCGCCGCCGCCGGCGAGGCGGCGCACGGCGCCCTGCGGCAGGAGCACGCCGCGCGCCTCCTCGCGCGGGTCGTGGCGAGGGAGGCCGAGGCCGGCGCCGCGGCGGCCTCCCGCGTCGAGCCGTTCGTGGGGCTCCTGATGGGCGCCCTCGTGCGGGCCTTCGGGAGCGCGGCGGCGGACGTGCGCAAGGCGACCGTCTTCGCCCTCGTCGAGCTCTGGCTCGCCCTGGGGGACGACTTCACGCAGGAGCTGACGGCGCACCTCACCAACGCCCAGCTCAAGCTCGTCACCATCTACTGGACCCGCGCCTGCAAGGCCCGCGGCCTCCCCGTCCCGGAGGCCCCCGCGCCATCTTGAGCCTGATGTGCACCTGCGGCCATGGACCTAGTGCTGAAAACTGTGCTAAAAACTGGGATACGAAAAAGAGGGGTCCAGGAAGCAGCTTGGGGGCTCTCACCAGCGTGGGATCATCGGATCCTCTGAGAATCCTCGAGCTCGGAGCGTCGGGAAAGCCTCTAGATCTGGCCCGGGGGGCCTGCAGCTGATCATCGGATCATGATTATGCATATACATGGATCGATATCAGGTGCACAGTGCCGGTACTGCCAGGCTACGATATTCGATGATTTGAGAAATGCTTGAAGGGGCCCCCAGGCCCGGGGGGGGGAGGGGCCCGGGGGGGGGGGGGGGGGGGGGGGGGGGGATGAGAATAGAATTCTTTGGGGCTAGCACTTGAATCTCAGAGTCTAACTTTCAAATTCAGTATATACACGTGACTTTCACTGAGTCAAGCCTTCACTGAGTCAAGCCTCAACAAGCGAGTCCCTGCGGAGCAGGAGTGGCCTTGGGTCTTTGGGCTTCAAGGCGTGAGGGTGGCAGCTCTTTGTTTTTAAATTGGGGCCCGCAACCGCGCGCGGTTACGGGGGAGGGGGGAGGAGAAACAGGGGGTCCACTCGGCAAGGGTACCCACTCAAGTGAGAGGGTACAGAATTGTGCTGCAAGGGTACAGATATCAATGCGGGGCCCAATCGGCCGCAGTTGTACCGAGTACAGGCCCCGAGAGGCCCATTGGTCGTTTCAGCCGAATGAAAACGACTTTCGGGCAAGTTTCGAATTTCGGCGCTCTCGCTTGCAATTGTACATCGGTCCTCTCTGTAGGCGCCCTTGTCCTGAGGGGGGTTATAGTAGCTCTGCTCTGCTTCGGCTCTCTAGGCAGGTGTAGGCAGTGTTTCTAGGCAGGTATAGGCCCCTTTCTCCAGTACAATAGCTCCACCCGGTCCGATGTCCGAAAGGCTTGTTCCCGTAGGCTCATATGCATCTCTCGACTTGACACAGATGGACACTGCAGTCATATCCCTAGCCATTTGTCTCGGTGTGTGCAAATTCATTTGTAGTCGAATTTCGGCGCTTTTTTAAAACTTTGGAGGTGGTTAATAATTATCTATGAATCATTCGAATGTAATTCGCAGTGATAAGGCTCTGTCTAATTTGTTTATTTTGTTTATTTTGATAATCTTTAAACTAACGCATCAAGTATATTCAAAACCCACCTCGTGGCACACAACGACCAGTGATGTTATCATGATAATGATGTCCTATCATGATAATGATATGATGCATGATATCATCATGATACGGACCCCCCTGTCATCATGGCTATCATGATGATGATAGACCCCCCCTAGACCCCCCCAAACCGCGAGTTTCTCATGCTCCAAACACCTCAGCAGAGTTCAATAAGTAATCGAGAGAGCGAGTAACATGATCTTTAGCAGAAAGCGCACCGAAATAGCGATGTTCTTGCCATCACAGCGCCTCCACCGGTACCCCCATCCGGCCCATGGCCATCACAGCGCTAGCGCCAGATGTAGAGAATGTGTCTGAATAGGATTATAGTGCAGCTCTATGCTTCCGAAGTTCTTCTGTCGATTTTCGTGTCAAAACGACCATCTTTGCCGCAACTTTCACTGTTTCACAGCGCCGAGAACTTTGTATGGTGATAATGATATGATATGATATGATGATATGATGATATGATATGGTAGATGGCATCCTTGGACGGTTGACGATGCTCCGGCACCGCCCTGTAGCCCGACGAAGGCGCGGTCTCTGCTGACGAGGCGGAGCGGGTCAAGGGCCGCGGGCGGCGCGGGCGGGCGTTCTTAACGAGGGACCACTCTTTTTAGACCCTCACTAGTTGTTCCAGACGCTGCTGGCTCGAAAAAGGGTTCACGGGGCGGCCCGGGACGGGAACCGACCCCGAGTGGCCCGAAATCGCCCGGCCAGGCGCTCAAAGTGCTGGGGTGGGCTCTCCGATACTACTACTGCGAGCACAGCGCCCCCGGCGCTCACGCCGGCTTCCGGCCGCGGCTGGTCAACAAAGATTTGGGGTACACCGCGCTTCGTTCTCCAAGTCGCGGATTTCTGAGGGGCTTGGCGTGCAGTGAATGTGATTTGCGCTTTCTATTTTTTTCCGGGAAAATGCTTTTCTGTGCTTTTCGACGTGCTGTTACTGTCCATTAGGGGCCTCTCATAGGAACACGGGCCGGACCATCGTGCTCCCCAGGGTCTAAAATGGGGTTGTAGGTGTCTTCAAATATACGAATTTCGCTTTCTAAAATTTTGTGACAAGTGACCAACAGACCTAATTATAAGGGCCTCTCCTTTCCCCAAGGCCGATTGCAAGCCTCAAGTTAACGTTAATTGCAAGGGGGGGTCAGCTGCTCAAACCCCCTTTGCTACCCGGCCGGGCCCGTCGGATTGCAACTGTCGAGTCTGTCCGCGGCCGGATCCTTTTGTCCAAGTCGGCTAGTTCGCAACATGGACTTTTTCCCGTCGTCGAAACTTTGAAATGTTTTTGAAGTACCCGCGGCCGGCCAAGGCCCAATGGCCAAGGCGGCCCCGGCCGGCGGCCGGCGCCGCAGCGCAGCTCCTCAGGGCCTAGCCGCGCATTCTCAGTTCGTGGCATGCAATCGAGCCTGCGCGCGCGGCGGCAAACCGGCGAGCTCGAGGCTTATAGCTAGCGCTAGCTAGCGGCGAGCAGGCGAGTGGCGAGCGAGCGGCCGCGGGCGGCCGCCGGGCCGCTCCCGCCTCCCGCGTCCCGACCCGCCTCCCGCAGCTCCTAGGCCTGCGCTGTCGCGAAGGCCGCGCCATCACGGATCACGGAACCGCGCTGCTGCGGATCACGGGGCGGTGCGAAGCGCGCGCGGCGTGCGGCGGGGCTCTCCGGGCGCGGCAGAGACGAGACAGACAGCGGCGCAGCTGCTTCGGGCGGCTGCGCGGGTCGCTGGGCGAGGCGGAGGCGGGGCGGGCCGGGCAGCGGCGCGCGGCGCTCGCCGGAAGGGGCGGAGGCGCGCGCGGCGGGCGGCTGCGCGGCTCGGCGGGCGGAGCGGAGGCGCGGCGGGCAGCTGCGCAGCTCGGCGGGCAGGGCGGATCCGGAGGCGCAGCGGGCGGCGGCGCGGCTTGCTGGGCGGGGCGGAGGCGCGGCGCGCGGCGGCGCGGCTCGCCGGATCGTCGGACGGGGCGGAGGCGCGGCGGGCGGTGGCGCGGCTCGTCGGGCGGTGGCGCGCCTCGCCGGGCAGGCTGGGGGCGCAGCGGGCGGCGGCGCAGCTCGCCAGGCGAGGCGGGAGGCGCGGCGGGCGGCGGCGGCCTCCGAGGGCCTCGCGGGGCGAAGGCTCGGCGGGCGGCGGCGCGGCTCGCGGGGCGGAGGCACTAGCGCCGGAGGTGCGAGCTGTTCGAAGTCGAGTCTAGATCCCGCGGCCCATGGCCAGGCCTACGCATAGCGAGCGCTAGTTGCAGGACGAACAGATAGCTTTAAATGGACACTGTTCAATTAGACCCCACCTTGTCGAAGACCTAGTAGTACTAGTACAAGTGCGCATGTAGTCTAGTATTACGTAGGGGCAGGGAAGGCGATGTGTTTACATGTACGTATACATGCTTGAGCTCATATGCATGACAGCCGCGGCCCCGGCGATCAATTGCAAGAGGCCTCCGTTTCCACCGGCACCCGCCCCCGCAGCACTCACAGTACTGCAAAATGGGCAACTTTGGCAAATTTTAAGCCCCATTGATGTAACAGGATTGAAGCCGGCCTGTAGTTGGGAGAGAATTCCAGAACACTATCGCTACGAATCACTACTGCTGTCGCTGTCGACGTCATTGTCAATGTCATCATAGGAATTATCACTTCCGCTATCAGTGCTCAACTCGCAGTCCCGAGCCCAGTGGCCAAGCTCCCCGCATCGGAAGCACTGCCCGCCACTGCTGCTGCTCTGAGGCCACTGCTGCAACCGGCTCCTTTTCGACTTCGAATTAACGATCGTGCCACCGCCACTGCGGCGGCGGCTGTGGCAGTGTACAAACTGAGCTGTGGCCGACTCTTTCCCATCAATCTGCATTCCATTTGCATCGGGCATCGTGAACGACGACAGCTCAGCAAAAAACTATGCACCTGTCCTGCCACTGTCTGTGTTGGTGACGAGTGCAGTGTCCGTCGAGTGCTCTGCTCTCCTGCTGGGCGTGATGCAGTCCGGGGCGCCGAAGGGGAGAGCTGTTGGAGCCTGGGCTCGGGAAAGCTCTTCTCCTTGCACGCAGGCACACCCGCCGTGAAGCGCGGCTGCTCGCGCAGTCCAGCAGAGCTACTGGCCTGACGTGCAGCACAGCTGCTTGCGAAGTGTCCAACCTGCTGACAATAGTGGCACCTGCAAGGTGTTCTGTGACGTCGACTTCAAGGGCGGTGACTAGAAAAGCTGCACCGGTTCAGGTCCGCAGTGGACAATGAGTTTCGAACTATGCGTTTGGCAGTAACCTGCGCGCGCGGGCGTTGAACGCAATGCAGCATTCGAAGGGCGGCCACTTGCAGGCAAGCCTTGAAGGTACCAGACCTCGGGTGGCTCAGTGACGAGCTCAGGCTGGCACCACGGACCCCCCCGCACCTTCTGCCATCCGTGCTGCGCATACATGTATACATGTACATCTTCAAGCAGGAGAAGCGTCGCGATCGCCAGCACCTCGAGCATGAGAGCAATCGTCAGGTCCATCTCGCGCCGCTCGGTCCCGACGCTGATGTCGACAACCCGAACGACGGCGTGCTGCCGGGTCCAGGCTGCGGCCTCCCCGCGTCTGTGCGCCTCAATGCGGGCACTCACGTCCCGCGAGAAGCCAACGTAGAAGCAGCCATCCTGTAGCTCCAGCACGTACACATGGCCCTGGCCTTCCGGCGGCCGCGGGGTGCGACGCTCAACGGGCAGCTGCGGTGCAGTGGACGTAGACGACGTGGAAACAAGCCTAGGGGCATCCTTGGCTCGCTGCAGCCCCACAGTCCCGGAAGGCGATAGATGAGATGATGATGACTTCGGGGATGATAGTTGCGTCGGCGTTGGGGCTGCAGATGTTGCGGTAATGGTTCCCGGAGGTAGTCGAGAGCTGGTGGCGTTTGCGGTAGTGGTTCCCGGAGGTAGTCGAAAGCTGGCAGCGTCTGCGGCGTGGCACAGGGCTGCTTCGAAGTCTGGATCCGTCTCAAATCCGAATTCGTCAACGGATCCTCGCAGCGGTCGCGGGGCGCGACGCTCGACGGGCAGCTGCGGAGCAGTGGACGTAGACGACGTGGAAACAAGCCTAGGGGCATCCGTGGCTCGCCGCAGCCCCACAGTCCCGGAAGGCGATAGATGAGATGATGATGACTTCGGGGTTGATAGTTGCGTCGGCGTTGGGGCTGCACATGTTGCGGTAGTGGTTCCCGGAGGTAGTCGAGAGCTGGCAGCGTCTGCCGCGTGGCACAGGGCTGCTTCGAAGTCTGGATCCGTCTCAAATCCGAATTCGTCAACGGATCCTCGCAGCGGCCGCGGGGCGCGACGCTCAACGGGAAGCTGCGATGCAGTGGACGAAGACGACGTGGAAACAAGCCTAGGGGCATCCGTGGCTCGCTGCAGCCCCACAGTCCCGGAAGGCGATAGATGAGATGATGATGACTTCGGGGTTGATAGTTGCGTCGGCGTTGGGGCTGCACATGTTGCGGTAGTGGTTCCCGGAGGTAGTCGAGAGCTGGCAGCGTCTGCCGCGTGGCACAGGGCTGCTTCGAAGTCTGGATCCGTCTCAAATCCGAATTCGTCGACAGGCGAAGGAGGCATACTATTATGATGAGGCCTAGCCTAGTAGGGCTGCAGCCTGCAGCAGAGATTTAGACTCTGAGATGGGCAGACTGATGGGCAGCTGCAGGCGCGCGCGCATGCATATGAGCATGCATATGCATGCGCATGCCGCAGTGGCGGCGTGTGTGCCGCAGTGCAGATTTTCGGTGCCAGGGTACGCATGCATATGAGGCCTCACGGCCTGTAGGAGAGTTGCGCATGCATATGCATATTCGAACGATCATCATGGCATGATCGGATCATGATCAGGCCCAACTTGTCAAGCTTGCCCCTGCATGCGCAGCGACCCTCGGGGTATGTGTGCATGCCGCATAATGACATATATAGATAGAGTCAGGAAAAAAACCGGATTGAAAGAAAGGTGCAACATGATGAGAGGCCAGAGGAGAGACGAGGCGATGATCATAATCATGGATAGAATTCAAAGCGGAGACAGGAGATGGGGCGGGGGAGATGGGGCGGGGGAGGAGGCGCTGGACGCAGGGGGCCAACCGGGATGAAAGAATGGGGAGGATCGGGCGTAGAAGGGAGAACGAAGGCGAGAGGGCCGGTGCGGGCGAGAGGCCAAGGCAGCCTCAGAGGGCGTCCGGGTCGTAGGCAAGCCCCACTGCGCGCCGCGTCTCAGGGAGGGCGGACCGGAGCTCCCAAGGCGGGCGGGCGGGCGGAGGGAAGAAGAAGAACGGGGCCACAGCACCGTTCGTGAGGAAGTCGAGGCGGTCGCGCCGCATGCAGGCGAGCCAGACGTGCATGGGCACCATCACCTCGTGGCGGGGGTAGGGTCAGACTTGACGGCAAGGCAGTCCGGCAGGCGGGCCGGCGGGGCGCTGCCTGGCCTAGCCTGGCCACGCCTAGCCGAGCCCAGGCTAGGCTCCACCGCTCTCCACGCCCAAGCGCTCAGGCTATCTATAAATCTATCTATCCGTCCATCCGTCCGCCTTACTCACCTTGTGGCGGGCCTCCTCGGGCCGCTCCTGCGCCTTCTTCGCCTCCACCACGCGCTGCGCCGCCCGCACCAGCTCCGCCACGAACAGCTTCCCCGCTGCCGAGCAGACGGAGATCTTGAGACACGGGCGGCGGGCAGGGCGGGGCGGGGCCGAGCAGCATAGATAGACAGCGGACCGCGGGCGAGTAGCTCGCAGGCCCTGTCGTGCGCCCGGGGCTCCTGCCCCTTCTCCTCGTCCTCCTCGAGGGCCGCGTCGGGCGCCACCTGCGCCACCGCCGCCGCCACCGACGCCCGCTCCGCGTCCGACACAGCGGCCCCGGCCCGCCCAGGATCAGAGGTCGGGCGGCCGGGCGGGCGGCGGGCGGCTGCGCACCCGTGAGCGTGAGCTTCCGCGCCAGAGCGCCGGTCTCCGTGGCCGGCTTGCTTTGGGCTGCGAGCCAAGGCTCGCCCAGGGTAAGAACGAAAGGGCGGGGGGGCGGACGCGCCTGGGGAGGCCCACTGGGCGCGGGCGGCGGGAAAGGCGAGGTGCGAGCAGAGGCCGTGCACGCGCTGCCGCACGCCGCACGAGCGCTGCAGCACCTCGAACGCAGTGTTAGTTCTGGCGCCCGCTTACTCGTGGGCAGGCAGCCGCTCCGATAACTTGTTGATCGCGCTGGCGAGTTGCTGATTGAAGCGCACACATGGCGCCAGTCAGTGACGACGAGAAGAGAAAACGCTTGCACTCACCTCTAGAGCCGCCACCAGCCGCTACGCACCAGACCACATGCACGTTCGCAACGGCGTTAAGAAAGCACATCCAACCTTTGAGAGCAGAAACACGCACTGCATTTTTGAGGTCTTGTTTCTGCGGCATGAAGAAAACGCACAGGAAAGGTGAGCGCGCAAGCGCGAGGTTGAGGACCGATTGTGCAAGCGCAGGTTTGAGGATAGATTGTGCAAGTGCGGCTTTGGTCGGGGGCTGGTCACCTTCCGCTCCGCTCCGAGAAACAGGATTAAGGCCCTCCCAAATGCCTGCGCTCAAGCGCGCGGGCTCGAAGACAAACGTTGAATTGACGGCAATATTGATGCCATGAAGCAACTCTGTGCTGTTCACGAGTGACTGCCCAGCCGGTTACGCGGCGATTTGGCCAAAAGCAACGCGCAGCAAGGGCGCGAACCTCAAGCTGCGGCTGCGGGGGACTGATAGTCATCGCTTGAGCTGACTCGTCGTGCCGATCCTAGCTCTGTTTGAGCGAACAAGACCCGAGATGGGGCGGGCGCACGCGCGCCGGCAGCGTGAACACCATTTAGAGCGTGTGCAGAAAATTCAGTCGACTCGGCGATGAGCGGACTCGGCGATGAGCGGCTCGCGTCCCGGACTCGTGCGCGGATGTGTGTATCCCACTCAGGACCCACTGCAGGCCAGGGGTATAGTCATCAAGGAGCCACACAGATTACGCTGCGCCTGCGCAGCTTCAGCTGGCCTCAAACGCGTTGTGCAGATGGCTCTAGCTCTCGTGCTAGCTCTCGTGCATCTGCGCGCAGCACGCTAAGGTTCTAAGGGCTCGCGATCCGTCGTACGTGCGCGTGCGCGCGCGTGCCCGTGTGCGCAGCTCAGCGGTCGCAGCTGGCCACGTTTCGATCCGCGTGGCTCTGCTCCAGATCGGATTCGAAAATCAGACCAGATCTAGATCTGAAGGAGACGCTTTTCCTCCAGTCCGACGCGCTCAGCGCGCGTTGCAACGGCGTTGCGGTCGCAGCGGCTCTCGCCCGCGCCGCCGCGCTGAACTTTGCGGCCGTGCTCCTCCCGCGGCCCCGGAGAGCTGCCGCCCCCGGACCCCCGCCTCCCCGCTGACCGTTCGCCCGGCCCCGCCCTGAGCCGAGCTGCGCCCTGCGTCCGGCCTGACGCGCTCGTCGGTGCCGCAGCGGCGGTGGCGTGGCTGGCCATGGAGCGGCTGGAGGCGCTGGCTTCGGACCGGGCGGAGGAGGTGCGGCGCGGGGCCTGCGCCGCCCTCGTCGCCCTGCACGCCTCCGCCGCCCCGCGCTTCGTGGGCGCCGCCCTCGCCCTCCCCGCCGAGCCCCGCGCCGCCCTCCGCAAGGTCCCCGCCCGCCCGCACCATCCTCTCCCTCCGACTCCGCCGAACGACCCGGCCGCAGGTGCTGGCCCCCGTCCTCCCCCAGCTCGACGACGAGATGGAGCTGTACGGCCCCGGGCGCCCCGCCCCGCCCCGCGACGCCGCCCCGGGCCCCGCCTCGCCCCCGTGCGCGCCCGCCCCCTCCCCTCTCTTCGCTTGGCGCATGGCGAGCCGCGGGTGCAGGGCGCCGGCGCGCCCGCGAGGAGCGCGTGGGGAGAGCAGGCGAGCCCGGACCTGTCGCCCGTGCAGCCCTCGCCGCCGCCGCCCCAGCACTTCTCCCCGGCGCCGCCTCCGCCTCCTCCCGCGGTGCGTCATTCTTGATCAAGGCCCTCGGCGCGCGGCCCCGCCGACGCCCGCCCCGGCCAGGCTACTCGCCCCCGCCACGGCCGCGGCGCGCGCCGGGTCCGCCACGGCCGCCGAGCTGGTGGCGGCCGTCCTGACCCCGCCCCGCGAGCCCGACTCGCCGCTGTACCCCTCCCCCGGCCCCGCCTCCGCCGGCCGCGGCAGCGCGAGCTCCCGCAAGCGCGCCATGTACGACCTCCTCCGGGTACCCCCCTTCCCTTCTTCCACCCCCCTCCCCCGCGCCCGCGCTCAGCGCTCGCAGCTGGTGGAGCTCTGCGAGGGGGGCGCCGAGGAGGGGGCCTGGCGGTGCCAGGTGCGTGGGACCTCGTCTCACGGACTTCTTCCACTACTTTAGAGACAACTTTAGAACCTTAGAGCCAGGCCCTCTGACACTCTGGTGACTTCGTTCGCAGGTGGAGGGCGTCCTCGCGGCCGTCGCGGCGGCGCTGGGCTCGCACGACGGGGACCTCCGCCAGCTGGGCGCCTCCGTCCTCTCCCGCGTCCTCGCCGCCCTCGACGACCCCGCCCTCGCCCCGCTCGCCCCCCGCTTCATCGCCGCCCTCCTCGACGTGCGCCCCCCCCCCCCCCCCCCCCTTCCCTGCTCTCAAGCTTCATAGAATTATTTCCTTACAGTTTTCTGCCTTCTGCGCCTTTGGCTTAGCCTTCTGCTTGCTTGGACGCCGCCGCCGCCCGCCCGCCCGCCCGCCTGATCTCCGGGCCCCGCAGGCGTACGCGGGGGCGGCGGGGGCGGGGGACCGGGACGCTGTGGCGGCGCTGGATGGCGGCGTCGCCCTCGTCCTGCCCCGCCTCCGCCTCCGCAGCTGCGCCGAGGCCCTCGCCGCCGCCCTCGGGGACGAGCGCGCCGCCGCCGCCGGCGAGGCGGCGCACGGCGCCCTGCGCCAGGAGCACGCCGCGCGGCTCCTCGCGCGGGTCGTGGCGAGGGAGGCCGAGGCCGGCGCGGCGGCGGCGGCGCGCGTCGAGCCCTTCGTGGGGCTCCTGATGGGCGCCCTCGTGCGGGCCTTCGGGAGCGCGGCGGCGGACGTGCGCAAGGCGACCGTCTTCGCCCTCGTCGAGCTCTGGCTCGCCCTGGGGGACGACTTCACGCAGGAGCTGACGGCGCACCTCACCAACGCCCAGCTCAAGCTCGTCACCATCTACTGGACCCGCGCCTGCAAGGCCCGCGGCCTCCCCGTCCCGGAGGCCCCCGCCCCCTCCTGAGCCGGCCGGCGGATGGTCGAGATGTGCTGGCCCGCGTCCATGGGCCTAGTGCTGAAGACTGTGCTAAGAAGTGGGGTAAGGAAAAGAGGGGCCCCGGGGTCCGGGAAGCAGCTTCGGGGCTCTCGCCCGCAGGAAATCCTCGGGGAATCCTCGAGCTCGGAGCGTCGGGGAAGCCTCCCGGCCTGCCGCTGATCATCATGATCGGATCATGATCATGATACATGGATCACGTGCACAGCCTGGCAGTACTATAGCTATTGCTACGGCCCGGCGGTATTTGAGATACTATCCGATGATCGGCCTTGCCAACTTGGCAAGTTGACTCACAGTGACAGTGAGGGAACTTTGACTCAGTGAAGCTTGAAGAAAGCCTTAAAAGGCGATTCGGTTGGCCGCGGCTGCTCAGCGGCTACTAGGCTAGCGCTAGCTATGAAGCCGCTGAGCAGGTCACCGGGTGCCACGCCGTGTGACTCAGTGACGGTGCACATGATCCGATGATCCGGACGGTGGCAGGACCGCCGGGCCGCCCCGCTCCCGGCCGGACTTGGGAGGCCCTGAGGCCCCACCCGGGCCGGGGAGCCGGGCCACTAGACCCTGATCAAGAGAACTAGACTCAGTCTGGCCATGGCAGTGGCACTCGGTGTATGTGTGCATGCCGCAAAATGAAATGTATAGAAAGCGTTCAGAGGAAAACTGGAGTGAAAGAAAGGGACGAACATGATGAGAGGCCAGGGGAGAGAAGGGGCGATGATGATAATGAGGAGAAGCAGAGCCTCGGAGGCGGGAGATGGGCGGGGGGGGGGGGGGGGGGGGGGGGGGGGGCTGGACGTAGGGGGCCAACCAGGACAGAAACATGGGGGAGGAATGGGCGTGGAAGGGAGAACGGAGGCCAGAGGGCCGGGGCGGGCGAGAGGCCAAGGCAGCTGCAGCCTCAGAGGGCGTCCGGGTCGGACGCCAGCCCCACTACGCCCCGCGTCAGAGGGGTCCGAAGGGCCCGAGGCGGGCGGAGGGAAGAGGAAGAGGGGGGCCACCGCACCGTTCGTGAGGAAGTCGAGGCGGTCGCGCTGCATGCAGGCGAGCCAGACGTGCATGGGCACCATCACCTTGCGGCGGGGGGCGGAGTCAGACTTCACGGCAAGGCAGGCCGGCAGGCGGGCGGGGGGCAGCCTGGCCAAGCAAAGCCTAGCCGAGCCTAGCCTAGGCTGGGCTCCACCGCTATCTATAAATCTATCTATCCGTCCATCCGTCCGCCTTTCTCACCTTGTGGCGGGCCTCCTCGGGCCGCTCCTGCGCCTTCTTCGCCTCCACCACGCGCTGCGCCGCCCGCACCAGCTCCGCCACGAAGAGCTTCCCCGCTGCCGAGCAGACAGAGAGCTTGAGACGCGGGGGGCGAGCGGGGCCGAGCAACATAGATAGCGGACCGCGGGCGAGGAGATCACAGGCCCTGTCGTGCGCCCGGGGCTCCTGTCCCTCCTCCTCCCCGTCCTCCTCGAGGGTGGCGTCGGGCGCCACCTGCGCCACCGCCGCCGCCACCGACGCCCGCTCCGCGTCCGACACTGCGGCCCCGGCCCGCCCAGGATCAGAGCTCGGGCGTCCGGGCGGGCGGCGGGCGGCGGGCGGCGGCACCCGTGAGCGTGAGCTTCCGCGCCAGAGCGCCGGTCTCCGTGGCCGGCTTGCTTTGGGCTGCGAGCCAAGGCTCGCCCAGGGCAAGAAGGAAAGGGCGGGGGGGCGGACGCGCCTGGGGTGGCCCACTGGGCGCGGGCGGCGGGGAAGGCGAGGTGCGAGCAGAGGCCGTGCACGCGCTGCCGCACGCCGCACGAGCGCTGCAGCACCTCGAACGCCTCGCCGGCCTTCCGGTGCGGCGAGCCGCAGTACCTGCCGCCGCGGCGCCACTGTGAGCGACCTAGCGCGCCGCACAGACACGCGCTCGCTCGCTGGCTCCGGCCCTATCACGTGCACGCACTTGCAGAAGAGCGCGGGCTTTGGAATGAGCCGCGGCCGGTTCTCGCCCTGCCGCCCGCGGCTTCAGCGAGACTGCGACCGGCGGCGCGGGGCGGCGGGCGGCGCGCACCGGGGGCCGCCTGGGCGTGTTCGGGCCCTCCCCCTCGTCGTCCGACTCTGCGCGGGCGGGCGGTCAGCTTCCCGCGGTCGAATAAAAGAGCCGAGGGCAAGCAAGCTGAGCGCGCCGCGCATGAGGTCCCGCGGGGGCGGCATGTAGGGCGTCAGGCGGAGCTCCCGCAGACACGCGGCGACGCGCCCGGGGCCCATGCTCGTCTTGCCCGCCGAGGATAGCGCCCGCTGCAGGAGCTTCGCCCTCCGCCACTGCCGAGCCGGCCGCGCCGGGCGCCGCGTTCAGTGCGGCCGGCGGCGGCGCGAGCCACGGGGGTACGGGCGCGGGCGGGCGCGCCTCGGAGGCCTTTCTCCGCCCTATGTTCCAGGAGAAGAAGACGGGTACCGAGCCGGCGCAGGCGTACGGTACCCCCGCACGCCTCGCCTCGTCTGCCGGCTGGCCGCGTCGGCCCGAGCAGAGCGGGGGTGCGGGGCGCGCGCGGGCGGACCCTCGGCGATGATGGGGAACTGCATGGCGTTCTGGTAGACGACCTTCTCGGCCTCGGGAAGCTGCGCGGGCTCGACGCGCGGCCGGGGGTACCCGGGCCGCGTCACCAGGCGCTCCCGCACGATCGAGATCTGCCGGCGGGACGGGATTTCGGGATGCGCGAAAGGCAATGGAGGAAGGCAGCGGCGTCCCCTCTAGCTAGCTAGCCAGATCGCCAGCCAGCCGTCCCCGACAGAGCGCGCGCGGCGCGCGCGCGCGCGCGCGCTGAGAGGCGGACGCTGCTGACCTGCTCGATCTCCACCTGCATCGTGCTCTGGCCCCCGAACTCCTCCTTCCCCGTGTACAGCTGGTCCAGCTGCGCGCGCAGGAGGCGCTCGGCCCGCCAGCTCGAGGGCGGCGGGCCCCGCGGCGTCGTTGCCCCGGCACCCACCTTCAGGTCGTGCTCGATGTCGACGGGCCGCTGCTTCGGGTTCTGCGAGGGCGCGGCGCGTATGCGCGCCCCCGGGTCAGACAGTCCAGGGGCTCAGACTGAGGGGGGGCGGGCGGGCGCCCGGACGGGCCGGCGGACCTTGAACGTGACGCGCACTTTCATGGGGAACTCGCCCCAGCCCCTGCGCACCACCTGGAAGGGCGGCGTCGTCACCTCCACCTGCTCGACCGCCGATCAGGCTCGAGCGTTCGTTCCCTCGTCCGCGCCGCGCCGCGCCGCGCCGCGCCGCGCGCGCCTCGTCGTTCGGGGCGAATGAGGCGTGGAGGAAGAAGCGGACGCTCTTGACGAAGACGGCGATGTCCGACTCCTGCATCGCCACCGAGACCTTCCACTCGTGCGACAGGTCCGGGTCGTCCCGCGCCTCTGCGGGGCGGGGCGGGGCGGGGCGGGGGGCGGGTTCAGGCACGGCCCGGCCCTTTTGACGCCCCGATCGATGCTCGGAGGGCAGCGAAAGCTGAAGCTGAAGCACCGACGGGAATGAAGTGCGACGTGTTCTTCACGACGAGTGTGCGCCGCAGGATGGCGCGTATGATCGTTCCCGGGGCCGGGCTGCCGGGGGGCGGGCGCGGAGGCGGCGTGAGGGGCGGGCGGCCGGGGCGGGGGAGAATGCGGGGCGGCGCACAGGGTGCCGGTGCGCGGGCGCTTGCCGGCGAAGGCGGGGTGGGGCCCGGAGCCTTCGTCGGCCTTGCGCTTTAGTGGCTCGGGGGGCACCCGGCGAGGGCTCATCGCGGGCGGGGCCCGCCGGATGATGCGCGCGGCAGCGACGTTCGACACCGGCGGCCTCCGGTCGCCCTGCGCGGCGGGCGGCGCGCGCGTGTGAGGAACCCGTCGGTCGGTCGGCGCGACCGCGCGCTCGCTCGCTGGAGACCCCGAGCCGCACCGGCGCGACCGTGCAGGTGCGCGCGGCCTCCTCGGACGATGAGAAGACGAGGCGGTGGAGGATGCGGCAGTGGTTCACGAAGCCCAGTATGTTCTGGAACTTGTCGCGCTTGCACACGGGGCACACCAGCCTGTGCGCTTGGTCAGAAGGTAGCCCGGTAGCATGTGGCAGGCTCGCACCGCGGAAGCCTGGCCTCCGCGTGCGCCCTGCCCGACGAAACCGGCGAAAACGCATCCGCGCGACCCCGCTCCCGTGCCCGGCTGGCGCTTGGGCTGAGCGTAGACCGCATCCTTACGGGGGACTCGACGCCGGCGGCCCTGAACGTCCGAGGAGACCCCCTCGGCTCCTCGTCGCTGTCCGAAGAGGACGCATGCGAGTTCATGACCAGCGCAACCTGCGCCTCGGGCACCGACAGCTGCTGTATCACGCTGGCACGGAACTCCTCGGCTGGAGCCGCTCTTAGCTAGGGTAGCGCAGCGAGACAACAGTGGGGCGCACCGTCAAGCCAGCGGTTCGAGATGAGCCCAAGCAAGCGCTCCGCTCTTTCGATCCTCGCGTCGACCTCCTGGAGCTCATGCCGCTTGTGCTCGATCTCTTTGTCCATCTGCCGTGCGATAGCTGCTCGCACGGCCTCCACGTTCATCGGCCTCGCCGGCGCGGCGGGGGCAGGATCAGGTGCAGCCGGCGCCACCTCCATCTCACACCTCCGTCAAGATGAGGAAAAGCAATTCGGGGTGGAAAGAAGGCCGCGCTGGGGCTGCTTTGCGAACTAAATCCCTTGAGCTGCTCCAATCCCAGAAGAAACCCTTCGAATTCAGCCTGCGCTTGCAGAGCCTCGCTCGCAGAGCCGTCGCCTGGTCGGCTGCTGCTGGTCGGCTGCGCCGAAAGGAGTGGGTACCCCCAGGGCCTCATTGAACAACGAATTCTAAAAAATTTGATCATATATGCATGAAATGTCCTGAAAATACAAATCAACTCGAAAGATGCACATCAATTCAGTAAAGCAATTAATGCTTCGTCCTATATAGCTATAGGTTTGCGAACTGAATCTTTAAATTGAGCTGTTCGAAGCCCTAATTCGAAAGAAAACTTTCGGTCTTTGCTTGCAGACCTTGAGCCTTGAGCTCGCTTGCAGAGCCGTCGCCGGCGCCTGACTGCGCATGCTTCGGGTCCGACGGTCCGCAGCGCCGAAAGGAGCGGGTAAAAGCTTGCATTGCTCTCTCTGTCTAATCTGTCTCTGCCTCTCTGGTTCGTTCTTTGAGCTCCGATTGACTCTCTTGTTAGCTAATGCGCATTCTTCTTATAATTAGCTGCAGTACGTATATACGTATACGTATACGTGTTCGTTTCAGGCCGATTGCGAGGACCTTTTCCAAGCCTTCAAGGAAAATTTCATTCATTTTTATAATTACTGCGACAGCTCCTTTCAGTGAACAGTAAAATTATAATTACAGCTTCTTACAGTTTACTAAACAGCTTCTGCCTTCTTAGAGTAAACTTATTGATCTATGAGGACACGCACGTGTACTTGCGCGGGAGAGCGGTCGCCTTATATAATTATATATAATATATAATTAGCCTTAAGCTTGCAGGGGAGCCAGGCCTAGGATGCGTACGCTAACACCAGAAGAAGCCTTCGAATTCGGCCTTCGAATTCGCTTGCAGAGCCTCGCTCGCAGATCTAGATCTAGAGGCTTAATTAATTATAAATTGAGTCATTTCAGTGTTGAACTCGAAATTCGACTTGGCAACGAAGTCCAATTGCACTGCCAAAACTCCGGCAATTGCAATGATCAACTTCATGATCATGATCGACGTTATTGATACTGAGGCCTAGCCTAGTAGGTATCGATCGATGTCTCAACTTTGGCAACGTTAACTGGCAAGCGACTATACTTACTAGTATAGTACTTCTATTTATGCATGTGCATGCACATGCACATGCAATAATTCAAATTACGGCCTGACAGTCTTGCGCTGCGCACGCAGCTGTGCATGTGTGCATTCCAATTGCCAGTTGTTCATGAAGCTCAAAAGACATAAAGATTCATTGAAGCTTAAGAGCTGTAAAGATGGCCATGCATATGGCCAGTGGTGCATGGTTGCTTGCTCTTCTAATTGTCATTGACCTAGGATAGCAGGCCGCCTTGTCCGCGGCGCTTTGTTTGATTTCGATTGCGATTACTTTTTGAGGTTGGACAAGGTTGGAATTTGATTTCGATTGCGATTACGATTTGAGGCTGGACGTCGACGGGAAATTAAAAATCGGACCGCGCGGGCACCTGAAGGCTGTAGCCAGTGTCCCGGGGAGGCGCATTGCTCCGGCACCTGTATGCTGTAGCCAGTGTCCCTCAGAAGGCAACGCAGGGCCCAGCTGGCTGGGCGTGAGCTCGGCGGGTTGGGCCTGCGGCGGCCGCAGTGTACATCCCACACTAGCAGCCCAAACTTGCGACTTTAGTACGTGTCCACATGCCAGGATAGCAGCCAGAATAACCGACCATGCATCAGTGACTGAGATCAGCAAAAGTTTCCCAGGGAAATGGCAGGTCTGAGACCCGTGCCAGGCCAGCGTCAGCGGCAACGCCGAAAGCGCGATGTGCCGGCGGCGTGCAGCGATGCAAGAACTGTATGACGATGTTGTACAATAAGATTATGCTGGACAGAAAAGTTTGGCGAGGACATAGTCCCGCGATGCGAGCGGACAGAGTCGCGTCATCCGCCTCGCGGGCGGGTGCGAACGGCGCTCTACTTCGGGGACTTCTTGTTCTGGTTCAGGATCAGATCTGCAACGAGAATCGCCGTCAGCGACCGGCCGTGCGAGGAATGAGGGCGTGACGCACCAACGAGGCCAGTGCCGCAGAAGCCGAGGAACGACACGGCGACGCTGCGGCGCGCAAAATGAGCACAGGGCACGCGGAGGAGGGGCGGAGCAGGCTGGCGTGCCCCGCGACGTAGAGCTTGCCGAACAGGGCGCCGCTCTTGTTGTGGGTGAACTCGGCGCTCTCCTGGAAGAACTTTTGGCCCGCTGCGACGGTGGTGGCGACCTTGAGGCCCGACATCGTGGTTCAGCGAGCAGAGCGGCTTGCAAGCTAAGTGGTTTACCCCCCGCGGTCTTGTCCCCCCCAGTCTCGCCGCCTCCCGGCCTCCTGCAGCCTCCTTCAGCCTCGTGCGCCATCCAGCCGTGTAGCTAGACGTGCTACACGCGCGGGCATTCCTGCAGAGGGGACGAGCGTGAGTGCGTACGCTGTTGAAGGCGCCTCTAAGTGCGCGACGGTCGAGCGGCCGCTCCGTAGCATCGGCGCTGCGCCCTAGAGATGGCGGCGCGCATAGGGGCGCCGGCCGCTCGTATCGGCGCTCCGACACCGGCGTCGAGCTCCACGACGCCAGCAACGCAGGCGATCCGGAACCCGCTGGGTGCGCCGCTCACCTCTGCTCGTGACTGAGCTCCCTGAGCTGCGCCTTCAGAGCGAGAGGCATCCGCAAAGCCCCCTCCAGCGCCGATCAGCGCCCCAGCTTCGTCTTTGCCCGGGCCTAGTCGAGCGGCGCCGGCCCCAGTAGCTACGCAAGGTGGATCTCAAGTATCGGATTCGAGTTCGGGAGCGGTGCGCGTCGCCGCACGTGCTACTTCTGGGGAGGGGTCGTGATGCTTACATGAAACAGAGAGAAAGCCTTGATGGGCAGGCGAGAAAGCGCGCGGCGGCGTCTTCAGACAAACCCTCGAGCAGCTCAACTTCTAAGAAAGTCCGCGGAAACAAGGACGAGAAGGAAGCCGCTGTTGTTGATCAGTCGGAGGGAGGGTTCGCCTTGCCGCCATATTCTTGATATATTTTGTTGACGTGTTCGCAGGAACGGCGATCAGGAATCAGTGGTGTGACGCTCTCTGTCGTCGTAAGCGATGTCGTCTGACTCGAGCTCAGATCCGCATGCGAGACATCATCCGAGATGCGAAGTCCCAAATCACTGCATCGAAAGCATCGAGATCCCGCGCAGTCAAGGTGGGTGCAGTACCATACGACATCCCTCTTACTCTAAGCCCCTCCGCAGGAACAGGAGGAACCCAAATCCCCAAAGAGTCCTTCCGAGGGTCCTCGTCAGAATGCGGATGACGGAGAGGCATCGGAGAAAGCAAAGTTTGCCAATCTTAGCCTCTTGTTGAACCTTGACCTGATTTTACCTGTCAGCTCTTCTGAACAGCACGCCGGTCATGGCAGGGAGGATTCTCGAGGCAAGTTTGCTCCACAAGTGCAGGTCATCAATGGCAGAATTGTCGTGAACGAAGAGAGTCTAGTCGTTGATGCTTCTGAGGATGCCGACACCTCGAAATTCGAGGAAGTACATGAGACAAATTCTTATGTAAATGCAATGTCGTTCCGCAAGACTGTGACTCCAACGGATCGTTGGGGTGTTGCAGACACTGCACTGTTTTTCAAGGTCTGTAAATGCTGCATTGTCTTCTCAGCCTGCGATTGACTCCCTGCAGGCTCTGCGGCTCTTTGGTTCAGATTTCTCTATGATAGAGAAGGTGTTTCCCAACAGGACAAGGAGGCAGATTCGTAACAAGTTCAAGAAAGAAGAAAGAGAACATAAGGATGACATCAACGACATTCTCAACAACAAGCGACCACTTGGTGAGCACCTGCTCTCCACGCATCCACACAGCAGCGGGCAATTCCTTATACTGTGTCACAGATGCAGCCACTGCAAAGATTCTCCTGGCAGAGCTGCGTGCAAAGTGCCCAAAGACACCCACAGGTATTCCGTCGTCTGGGCCCTCGGAGGATGGCCGCCCAGCTGTGATTGCACCACCTTCACGAGTTCTTCCCAGGAAGGAGTCGGCAGCGAGCAAGCCACCAGCACCAGTGACGACGGCAGCAACCAGTCAAGATAGATCAGAAAGTTCAAGTTCTGCACAATTTGCTCCTCCTAGCAATGCTTTAGAGCCAGCACCCTCCGCCAAGATAGACCAGCCTGTGGCCGAGGAGCATGCCGAGGAGGAGATGACCGTTCAGGTGCTTCAGCGATGACAGTGGTCTCTTGCACCTGTGCTTATTTTCGCTTGCAGGGTCTCATGAACTACGATGATTACGATGATGCAGACTACGACGACGCATGGTAGAGAGCTCTTTCACTTTGCGTCCAGTGTACTTGCTGCTCTAGTAGTTGCCCTTCAAGACGATGAAGGCGATTCATACCAGTATATTCATTGCTCTTTGCACGGTTTGGAATTGAAATTGAGCGGAACCCTGACAAACAGAGGGATCCGCCCCTTCCCTATCGAAAGATGGGAAACTATACACCAAGTCTCCTGACGGTCATGGTCTTCACGTTGCTCCTGCCGGAGCACCTGATTGTGTTTTCCAATGCCATCGCGTCCAGCGCCTGGAGAAGCTCCTTCTCCTTGAGCGGCTGCAAAGAGGGCCATGAGAAGCGTGCAAGATTCGTACTGCTGGGAGGTAGGAACCTCAGAAGACGCATTCTTGATCGTATCAAAGATTGTCATGAAGTCGACAGCAGCATCCTTGTCAGCAAAGAAGTCATGGACCGCCTGCTTGAGCTGCTCCAATTTCTGGCGATCCTGCAGTGTCACTCCAGTGGCCAGCGCATTCATGTCCACCTGCATACACTTAGAGACATGACAGATGATGAAAGATGAAAAGAGATGCACCAGTCCGGTGTTGGGATTGATGGCCGCACGTTGGGTGCTTTCCCGCATGAGGCTGCAAGCACATGCTCAGTACACATGATTGCTTCCGTGTCTGGACAAGCACCCACCGCAGGGCCTCATCGACATCGCAGTCCTCAACATACTCGCTATACCGAATCCGAGCATGGGCTTCGGCAATGCGGATTGTTGATTCGAGCTGACGAGGGGTGGCTGAAATGACATGCTTGCTGTTGCCCAACTGGCGGAGCTCTGTGACACATGATCAGACAGAAACCAACCTCCGAAAAAAATCAGCGTACGACGGTAGCCTTCCACAAGCTTTGCTGCAGCAGAGTCTGTGATCTGCGGGTTGATCCTGTGCCGCGCAAACGCCACATAACGCTTGAGCTTCTCGATCGCGATGAGGCCATCAAGGCTCTTCTTGTCACGGTAATCCTTGTTGCTGAACATCGAGACGATGTGCCGGGCAAGCATTGCATCCTCCTGATCATTCACCTTGTCGATGAGAAGGTAGATGAGATCAAAACTGATAAAAAGCGATGAGCACGATGTGTTGCGCCAGATTGCAGGGGATGTGCACCGAGAGAGCAGAGTCGGAGGGAGGTCGATGTTCTCAAGAACACTCTTTTGCACATTGTATCTGGACTCCACAGGATTGGCAGCAGCGAGAACCGAAGTCCTGTTCGAGAATAAGATGAATTTGCAAAGACACTGCCAACAATAAGTGTACCGTGCATTCAGTGAGCAGATGATGCCAGCCTTGGCGACAGACACAGTTTGCTGTTCCATGGCCTCATGGAGCACAGAACGAGCATTATCACTCATCTTGTCGAACTCATCAATGCAACAGACGCCCCGATCCGAAAGCACGAGCGCGCCACTGAGCACATGAACCCCATCAGTACAAATAAGAAGAAGTACGGACAAGCGGACCACACCTCTCGAGCACAAGCTCACGGGAGTCCGGGTCACGTGTTACATAGGCAGTCAAACCAACTGCTGAGCTGCCCTTTCCAGAGGTGTACACTCCACGGGGTGCAATCTTGTGGACGAAGGAGAGCAGCTGGGACTTGCTGACACCAGGGTCACCAACGAGCAGGATGTTGATCTCTCCACTGCGAAACAATTAACCCTAGAAGGTGGCAGGAAAAACTCTTGACATGCATACCGATACTTTCCCATAAATCTTGGGAGGGCCTTCGATGTGCCTCCGAACAGCTGGCACAGAATGCCTTTCTTGACATCATCCATCTTGTAGATGCTAGGGGCTGAATGAAATATTCAGCTCTCAATGTTAGAGGGCGAGGTTTGCCGAGCGCACCAAGGGATCGAGTAAGAAGATTGTAAATGTCAGGATTGCTCGCAATCTCTCGCAGTTCCCTCTCCTCCCTCTCGGAGAAACCACCAGTTTCGTCGTGCTCATCAGCACTGCAAGGCAGGATTAGTGGATATTCCTCCAAAGCATTGTACCCAGTACAAGAACGCACGCCAGGATGTCACCGGGTGCAGGCTCTTGGCTCTCGCCACTGTCCAGCTTCTTCTTATCCACCTTTTGGAAGTGCACGACATCGATGTCTGCAAGAATGACCATTTATAAATTGTCATGAGCCCATCACCATTGCAGGGAACGACTCACATGTTTTGTAGATGGAATTCAGGGTCCGCTGGTTGGGCTTGGTGCGCACAGGAACAGCTCGGTAGATACCAGTGACCTGAATGCGATCGCCTGGCCTTGCGTTGTCCACTAGCTCATCAAAGGCACAAAGATTCACAGTCATTGGTGTCTCGCCCTCAGGAATGGATTCTGCATCATTATTAGCGAGTTCTAAATTAGCATATTCACCATGAATGTTACCTGGAGTCTCCTGAAGCTTCACAATCTGCTTGTCCGCGAACTCGCAGCGGTTGTGCACAAGCTGCGCAAGTGTCCATCAAGAATGCGGCGACCTGCATAGCGCGTCTATAAAAACCCAATCACCTGATATGCAAACTTCGAGTTGCACTGTGCGTTCTTGCAAGCATACGGTTCTTCTATCCGACCACGGTCCAACATTTCCACTGTGCTGTCTTTGCACACACCACACGTGAAGAATGCTGGGAAGGGCAGCCTTAGACGCGGATTGGCTTGAGAAAAAAAGGGCATCAATGCAGACCGGTCTTGATGTCAGGGATGATGGAACTAACGCGAGTGACCATGCCACGAATAGCCACGAGTGTGTCGATTTCTGCAAAGGTTGGTTTAGCAAAAACAGACGAAGCTACGCAAACATATTACGAACCAGTCGGATTCAGGTCACGCATGTGTCGTACACGTCTCAGGTTGTAGGGGCGTGCACGGATGAGCTGCAGTAAGAGGGACGAGTCAGAAGTGCGACTCTCAAGAGGATCAGAGCAACGGAAAGACCTGAGAGTCGTCTTTGATGACCTTCTTTTCCGCATCAGACTCTATGTTTTCAAAATAGTCGACGTACGCTTTAGAGAGAACAAGATCCATCAAAGGAATGATTTCTTGAGGATAGGCGATCAGATCAGTGTACAGCTGCTTGTCGAAGTCATAGATCTGCTTGCAGTCGATGTTCACACCGAAGATGTTGGTCTCGCGCATCTGTCCCGGGTCAGCGAGATCCGCGAGGGCACTGCGGGCAAGGACGCACGTTCTGCAGGAGGCGCGCCAAGGCTGGCTCGTCGCTGTCGCTGTCTGCTGCTGTCTTGAAGAAATCGCTTACGAGGAACTCGCGGAATTTTTCCATGCACTCCTCCGTCTTGACTTGCGTGCCCCAGATCAGCCGGAACTCCTGCCCGAGACCGGATCCCTGTCGCCGGAGCGGATGAGAAAGGGGTCGCGGGCGCGTAGGACATCGCGGGCCCGAGAGCGCAGACGCACGTTCTCGCCCGCGCCCCCAGCTGGCCTTGACCGACGCACGTCCCCGCGCGAGGGTCTGCACAAGCGCGCGCTTTAGAGCTATCAAGAATCCGTGCATCTTTGAAAGCTCGCACGTGGAGGCCGCGCTCGACGGCTGCGGCGGAGTGAACGCGCCGTGGACATCCTGCGATATCCCCGGCGTTCGGCTCGGGGATCGAGCATCACCGGTCTCGCGACGAGTCTGCGATGGCAGCTCGCGGTCGTCGGTATTGTACGTGTTCATATTTGGGTTGTTCATCGCGCAGCCCCGCGCGAACTGCGAGCGCGGATCAGCGGCGCGGCCTGCAGGGACCGAGCTGGCGACGCTCGCCTTCTACGGAACGTCTCTGCACGAGCCTCACTGGCGAGCCTCACTGCCCTGCCCTGCCTTGCTTGCGGCTTTGGCGCCAAATTGGGGGGGGGGGGCAATTCGCAGAGGGGTACTGGTCGTGGACGCTTAACGGTAAAGAAACGCCGGCGCCCACAACTAGCGCACTCAGCGGTGCGCCGCATGAAGCGCTACTAAACTAGCTCGTCTGAGCACCCCTGACTCGCATCAACTGACAGGCTCGAACGATTCGCTGGCAGATCGGCAGCTATGCGCACGCGAAGGAAGCGGGCCGGCGGGGAGAACTGCAGCGACTCCCTCGCGTCCGTTCTAGAGTCGGAAGCGGCCCCTGAGCAGCCCTCAGAAGACAAGGTTGCTGCCGGTATGCGCATCCGGCCACCTCGTTCATGGTCCCTCCCTGAGCCGCCGCCCGGCGCAGTGCTCGATCAGATTGACCTCGAGAGTACGCTTCCATCCCGCTTCACTGTGATCCTTCGTCCCCCGCTGCGCCCCCTCCTGAACTGCGGCCGCGTCTGCAGTCGAGTCACGCTCGAAGAAGATTATCTCCTTCGCCAACGATGTGGCAGCCGAGATCCAGAACGCATTCCACGTGCAGCTCATGAAGCTGCCAAAGAAGATTCGCAGCATGCCCGTGAAGCACTTCTGCTCGGACTACAAGGGGGAGATGGAGCGAGTGATCTTTTGCGACGTAAACAGCATCGTACAGGACACCATTTCGCGCACACCAGCCGCGGCGCGTTTCACCGCTTCAAAGTGAGCTGACAGCGTTCGCTTTCGTTGCTCGCTTTAACAATGCGGCAGGGTCTCGGCTACACCGCAGGCTGGCCAAGGTGCGCGAGGCGTGAATTTATAGTGCAAATTTCATTTCTGACCCATGCGCGCAGAGCCCAGCACCCCGTCGCGTGTGTTCGATCGGGTCGCAACAATGCGCGGCCCCGACTGACCTGTTTTCAGGTTCCGATGCGAAGCGCGCCTCCGCCCGTAAGCGCCGGCCGTACGCGTCACCGAAGGTTTGTTCTGCCGCTTCAATACGTTCCTGTGCGCGGCGGGGATGTTTCCGGTTGAGGTTTCATGCCAGGACGTGGGGACGGATAAGGAAAACTTCGCTTCCATTCCTGAGGACGAGTGCTTGGGCCAGTCCGAGAAGGTATGCACTTGTTTCTTATCTATATGATCCCCCTGTGCGCTGATCTCACCCCTGCAAAAATCAGCGCCTGAAAGCAGCTGGAAAGCCCCTCGCAAGGCACGCTTTCACCTTGCAGGCAACAGCTAGCCCTGGCAAGGTGTGATCGAGAAATTATCGAACTATTCACGAGATTGACAACGTGTTCCAGGTGTTACGGTCTGCCATCACAGGCGCAGTGACCGTGCGTTTGTTCTTCCACTCATCAGGTTAATTCTGACCTTGCAATGTAGGCTGAGGGCAAGCCAGTGACGTTCGAGGTGCCAATTCTCTTGTTGTAAGACTAGATTTATGCTAAACAGAAGTGTGCAGGACCTGTCCAAGCCCGAGATCAAGAACCAGCTGTCTGGGGAAGCACGCAAGCAGGCGATGTTGAAGCTTCGGGAGCTTCAGGAACAACTTACATCCCTCATGAACACAGTGGCCGAGTAAATGCTGTATATATATTGTGTTCAGCTGGAATCAAACAAAATAGCTCTATTGCTGAGAGTGTGCTCGACAAGACGGTCAGCCCCATGCTCAAAGTAGTCAGCTCGTGACAGGCACGCCTTCTGATAGGATGGGGAACTTGCAAATCTGTGGATGCAGACATTTATCTCTGCGTACACAGAACCGGCTGGTTGCTTACCTCGCAGCTCCACGCCATGTGTCACGTAGAGGGTCCTCTGCAATAATGATGTTTGGAGGACACTGGAATGGCCTGATTGAAAGAACATCATTGACGATTCGTGTCTTGATGTCGGGGAGAAGAGCACAGCCGCCACAAACGTAGATATTCTCTGCTAGGATTCTCTGTTTTTCGTTGCTGAACTCCTTCAGGACAAGTCCAATGCACTCGGTTACGCCTGCTTGCTCGACACCAATTATGCCGGGCTGGAACAAAACCTCGGGTGCTCGGAAGCGCTCAATGTCGACGGCAATCTGAATATAGAAGTCAGCCCCCCCAAGAAAGGGAGGGACAAAATACACATGGAATACCCGGAAGTCATTGGGTATTGCCTTTATTTCGACTTTGCCCTGACCACTGGGTGCAGCTCCAGCACCAGCCTGCTGTCCTGAGAACTGTGGATCATGCTGGGTAAGCTTGCTCTCGACATCCCGCAGCATCTGATCAAGGTCCCCTTCATCAGAATCTGAGTCCTCCCCTGCCTGCGAATTGGCGGGTCAACGTCTGACGCATATGCTCTTCGTGTTCTGCTCACCATTGTCCTGTACACCATCCAACCATCACCATCATCTCCAAACTCATCATCACCTTCGCCTACTGCCTTTGCCACTGCTTCCCTGCGACTGCGAGCTGCAGCTCCCTTGCGCTCCGCCCTATCCTTGCGACGCTTGTCTTTTTCGGCCTTTCGCATGAGAATTGTCTGCTGGGAGCTGAGCAGAGAGCTCCTTGATATGCAAAGAATACAGGAATACCTGGCGTTGAGAATGGAGCTCCTGCAGCCACAGCGTGGGGTTCTGTTGACGAAGCTGCTCGGACTCCTGCAATCCCAGATTATATAGGCCATCATGCTGGAAGTAGGGTATCTTTTGACCTGCAACTCCTTTTCCTGCTGCATTTTCTCCTCCATCTTCCGCTGTCGTACTCGCTCACGGCCATCTTCAGAGTTCTTTAATAGCCTCTGTTTCCTCTTCTCTCGCTTTTGCTCCACGGAGAGCTCTGAATCCGGAACTGAGAGTAGAGGAAATCGGACCTCATCTGGCAGCTGCGGGTCTCACGTGATAAGACAAACTTGGAGAACTGTGATTTGTTCTGAACACACCTTGGGCTCAGAAGCCTGGACTGGTTCATCGGGAATGCCCTTTTCTTTATTCTGGGCCCTCACAATCCATGTGCGCAGCTCCTGGATGCGCTTAAAAAGCTTCGCTTCTGTCTTGAGTTCGAGCTCTTGTAACTGAGCCATGAATGAATCTTTGTCGGTGTCCTTCAACCCCAGCAACTGTTCGTATGTTGAAAGCTCCTCTGACACCTGTTGCATCTAGAAGGGAACCACAAGTCAGATGCATATCAGACACAAGCAATCAAGCATCCAAACCTTCTCCTTCCTCCGCTTTTCTTGAAGATCCTTCAAACGCTGACCAGCTTCTTTCTTGCGCTGCTGGACCTTCTGCTTATCCTCCTCCGTCTGCTCAGTTTCCTCCTGCGTGAGGCATCTTCAGCTAGGACATGAGGACAGCCCACAAGTTGCATGCTCGCACAGGGGCGGCAACGAAAGGGAGTTGAAATGCTTTAGCGAGGCTTTTGATGGTCGACTCTTCCTCACACGCCCTCAGCTGCTCATCGTAGCACCCAGCAACGAAAGAGTATTCCTCTGCAAGGACCTACGAGAATTTCAACTCGGGTTTCCGCAAATGTTCACGACAATGCTCACCTGGGCTCTTCCCCAATGCAAAGCACTGCGGTAGTGAGGATACTTCATGTTGACAAGACGAAACATCGTCTCAGTAACAGCAAGCCCTCCAGTGTCGATTCTAATAGAAACAAGATTAAATAAAGCCGAACGGTAACCCATGATCACTCCTACCGTTTGGACTTGTTGATTACAGGAGACCCGTTGAGGACAGGAATGACATGACAAGCACTGTGGCCAAGTGAAACCACAAGGCCATCTTTCAAGCTTCTAGGTGCCGCGTAATGGTGGAAGCTGAACAGGCCGTCGATGCCGTAACATACGGAAGGGATGCCGTAGCCCTCAAAGAGAAGCTCGCTCATCACTGCAGTGGGACGGCTCAACAAACATGAAGTACGCCCCAGGCAGAGCGACGCACTTTTCCTGCAGTAGTTTGGATTGCACAGCGGCTCTGTCATCACAATGCTGTGATCAACCTTGTCGCCGACCACGCCAAGGTACTCGAACGAGGAGTCGAAGATGGCCTCCTGCAGAGACGTCAGCCGGATTGTCGGCGTTCAGGGGGGCGTGCAACCTGTGTGTCTGTGTGGTACAGAACATTGCGGTCGAAAGCTGAGCGAGTGATCATCTTCACGACCTCCTCGTCGCGCAGGTCTGCTCCCACGAGCGCATCCTTGTCGGTCTCCTTTCGATTCCGTGGGCGCCCAACAAGAGCGCGAAGCTCGACTACGATAAAAGTCAATAACATTCATAAGAACGCTTAGCGCGCTTCTCAGTCGAGCGCACCGCGAGGGGACTTCTCGCTAGCCCAGCCGACGCGGCACTGGTACGAGCCATTGTCGATGACGATCGGCACGTCGCTTCCGAAGCGCGCGTAGTCTTGCGATGCAGCCGGAAGCGGGGCACCTGCGCAAGCGGGCGGTCGCTTGGCGCGAGCACACACAACAGCGCAGCGCTTGCTGACCGCGGGTGACCCAGATGGGAAGAGCGTCGGCCATCGCCTCGCGCTGCACGACCCGGCACCGGCAGACGTCGCCGCGTACGGCGCGCTGCGGGGCCCGGCGCTCGCCGGCTGTTCGATCTAAAGCGCCGCCAGTCTGATCAGGGCTCCCGCGGGGCGGATCGTCGGCGGCTGTCCCGAAAGTTCAGTTGGCTTCGCAGCTGCAGCTGTATACATAGCGTGCAGCGGCGCCGGCGTGTCCGCGTATATACCTTCACTCGTCGCGCGTCGCGCGAACTGCGAGGGGTACGTATATATATACGCAAGCTGAGCCGGCCAGCCCTAATTAATTATAAAATTCAATGCATGTATATGTATATATCCGTCAGGCCTTGCGATTGACGTCTCAGAACCCTGCAGTTCCCCCTCAGCACCGTGCCCTTCCGAGCCTGTTTGGAAACGTCGCTGATATTGATCTGGCAAAGCTCAATTGAAAAAAACTCTGCATACAGAATTGAAAAAACGAGAAATGTAAAGCGGCATCAAAGCCATGAAGCAGGGAACCCATAGCAGACAGGGGCAGCGCCAACAAGAAGCCGGAGCTTGCAGGCCTGCCGTGCACTCTGGGTGTGCATTTCTAGGTTTGTGTTCAAATTCTCCAAGCCTGAGGTTAAGCTTGTAAGGAGGGCCTCGCTGTACCGATCCAGGTCCCGATCCGTGACATCCCACAATGCTCCGATCACACCAGGGCTGCGGAGATGATTGATTCAGTTTTGCTCATAGGGCAATCAGTGGAGTATGCACCTTCCACCAAGAATGTATGAGACGGGTGCCCCTGATAAATCAAGGCAACCAGATCGCCCGAGGGCCGCACTGCTGCATCCCATCAACAGTGCCAAAGGACCTTGTTCAAGCTGTTCAACATCCTCATTTCTAATGTACGCATCCCCACATCCGTGTCCACAGTACCTTCAGCATCCATTAAGCATAGCGTTTAAAAGACAAGAATGGTGGGGCTGTGCTTACAGGTAGGTGCTGTGCTTGGCCAGCGCCTCCTTCAGCTCTGATGTGGACGGAGCGCGTCCAGAGATGCCTTCCCAGCCTTTCAGGCTGCAGAAAAGTAAACGGTGAGCTTTTTTGAAGGACAACAGACTGCAACTAATGGAGCAGACCTTGCAATCATTGAGCCCAGAGTGGCCTGAGTGTCCCCAAGATCGCCACTAGGATTGACAACGAAGAAGCCCGGGGAGGAACATGGAGAGCATGCCATGCGATTCTCCCTTGCAACTGGGAGGAAATGGAGCGAGGGAAGCCGGCAGACGTTTTGCTGTCTGAGGAAAGGAAGATTCTCCCAGGGAATTCCATCCAGCGGTGTGGCCAAAACAAGAAGCACAGTTTCCCTGGGCATCTTTCAACACACGGGATTGACAGCCTGCTTTTCAAACGGAATCAGGGTCGTACCTTGCTTCAAGTGTGTCCTTCAATGCGGCGTCCGAAGGGGGCTCTGCCCGCTTCTTGGTTCGGGCAGACCTGGCAGAGCGACTGCTGGCCTCTGCAGGTGCCGAAGTGCTGGTTCCAGCCCTGCACAGGGCCCCTTTGATGTTTGTTGCAATCTGTTGCAAATGTGAGGCCAGGGTTCAACACAAAAGCCACGAAAGTTAATGTACCTTCATTACCTCTGTCTCTGTGGCAGACAGGCCCAAGGCGTTCAAAGCATGAACAATCTCAGCATCACCGAGCACACCACTTCCAGCAATAAGGGCCTCCGCCAAGTGATGATCTATGGTTCCAGCAAATTTGCCAAGCACTTCCTGGGCAATCTTGCTGAGAAATTCCTTTGTGCATCCTCGGTTAGGGAGGCCAGCAAGGATGCACTAAGCCTCGGTTAGAGGAAAACAGTTATTGAGAAGAGCAACAGAAGGTGCACCTTCCACGGACCGAGGACATCACTTTCCAAAGATCCAAGGGCAGCAGAGAGCTCCAGCTCAAGAGAGTCACGGGCACTCCACCATGCAAGCTTGTCTGCTTTTGCTTCCATGGGCCCTCCTGATGTTGCCGTTCTACTCGCCTCCTTCACAATATCAAGCGTTTTGAACAGAGACGACTCCTGTTGTAGTGGAATGTTCAAAACGACAGGTGCCCGTGATGGACTGAGGCGTAGGAGGAGAAGACTCTGAGGCAAGCCAGCCCCAAGCTCTGGAGCAAGTGCAGCAACACAGATCACTGCAAACGGCGGAAGGGTGCTGCTGATCCAAGAATCCATGTTGAGCCACATCTTGTTCAGATCGAAGGCTGGCCCCTCAAAACGGAACGAGAGTGGAGAGGCATTGCAGGATTCGGCACTCTTGACTGTCAATGATGCTAGCTTCTCAACGAGCTCTTCTGTTGAACTCTTCCACTGCGCTTGTCGCTGTAACTTAGACAAGGATGCAGACACTGCTTGATGTCTCAAGGCAGGGTTCAGCGAGTGGACTGCGACTGAATCAGCATGAGACCAGGACAAATGAACATGCCCAGCTCACTTATTAGAGCAGCAGTCCATCTTGGCTGGCGACGTCCATACAGCATGGCCAGAGCATTGCACAGGTTTGAAAAGAGCTTTGTCGGACCAAGGTTTGCAACTAATCTGAGAGCCTCCAACAAGAGGCTCTCAGCTTGTGCCAGAGGGCGAGGGAGGGCTTCAGATGCGGTCTGGGTAGTGGTATCTAGAGCTGCGAAATGAGCTTTACTCATGTCAACAGAAATGAAAAATGCGCACTGATAACAGCTGCACGATTGCGGCTTGAGGCAGCACGTGAGGGCTTTCCTGTAGTCTCTGCATGAAGTAAGTGGAAACTCTCTAACAATCGGTGGACGACCACACCTTGTGGAGCAGATAGAAACCAACCCTCACGAATGGCAGCGATGGCATCATCAGCTTCAAGGACCATCATTGCTCGGTAGTACAACACTTCGGCCTGTTAATGGTCACTTTCAGCAGCTACGTCTTGTATAAAAAACGAAGTTTGAAAGGCACCAACTGCAGGATGTCGCAGTTGCTGGAGGTGAGTTTGTCCAGCAACTTTTCCACCTCAGGCATTGATTGGTGACCAATATGCACTAGCAGCACAAGCATCAGCAATTTACATAGCAGCTGCCCGACTGCATATGTGTGTCACCTGTTCGAAGCAGGAGCTCAACAGTAAGGCTCCGCTCTTCGAAAGTCTTGTGCTCCCACTCTCCGCTGGCTTGCGTAGCAGTGGCTGCTGATTTTGCACTCTTTGCCTTGCTGCCTGAACCTGCTTTCGCCCTTCCACGCTTCAATGATGGCTCGCTGCTGTCTGGATTCGTAAGCTGTAGTAATTGATCACAAACAGAATATTACTTGCCTCGCATCTGTGGAGGCCGAGAGGACACCAAGCGTCTTAAGACCATGAGTATATGCATCTGCTGCATCCTCGATATTGCCACACAAACGGCTGACATCCCCCTTGATAAGAAAAATAAGCGCTTGTGTCCTTCTGTGCACACATGTCAACTCATCCTGTAGTCAGGTGAGGTGAGCATAACAGATGGCAAGATAACTATCTGACCCAGAGAGCGGTCTTACCAGTTTCGGTTTGTCTCGTTGTGCCGACGCGACATCATCCCGAAGCACATGCAATTTCACTTTAGCAGCCTGAAGGAGTCCAGAGTGATCCAGTGAGCGAGCCCCCTTCAGGGCATCCAGCGTTCGAAATCCGTACTGGATCACATACTCCGCCTCCTTCCCTGCACCCCGCAAAAGTGACAGGTTGGCAAAGTCGTGAATGCTATCCAGTAGTCCCTGTGATGACGTCACAAACTTTTCGAGGTTACAACTGGTAGAAAGATGAACGCACATTCAGCATGAACCACCATGATCTCGACCTGCCACATGCCAGCCCAGGCTGAGCAGAAGAGGCACCAATCGCTGACATCCACAGCCTAATTGATGCTGAGAGAGCTTCGAACGATGACTCTGCCCTCATCTGCGGGAGAGTTGGAAAGAAGTCAATTGGAACGTAACCAGTGTCATCACCTGGATTCTGAACGCCCTTGCCCGAACAAGGTTGATAAACGCCATGACACATGCATCTTGCCTAGATAGCTTTTCCTCTTTCGGGCTGCAGGCTTGGGTGGCATTGCTCAAAATCGAAATGCTGAGGGAGCTTGGTTAAGGTGACTGAAAAAAAATTATAGATAGAAATGCCAAACCAGTCAGAAGGCTGGCCTAAATGAAGCATGCCAAGGGATGCAGCAATCAAAGAATACGGTTTCTCTTTGATGACCTTGGCTGAAGAACACTTCTCCTGTGAGCTTGCAGCTGTGAAGTGTTCTTCTAGGTCGTGTGATCGCCCAGAAAGCAAACTGCATCGCAAAGTCTCACACTCCACGGCCTCAACATCTGAATCTTGAATGTCAGATTGGCCCACTGGCAAATGCCCGCTTTTTGAGCCCCCTTACCAATTGCCAGTTCGGGTGAATGCTTCCTGATGTCCTGTACGATTTGGAGTGCATCAAGAGCACATTCGAATCGGAAGTTCCAGCTTGCGAAATCCGAAGCGGTCCCTGCACCCATGCTGTCGGTGAAAGTGGGAGAGATTGAAAGAAACAGAGGGCCCACATAGCAACTCTGCAGACCGCTGTGGGCAGAGAACTTTCAGAGAATCGATCCCTAGACAAGCATGTCAATTGAGTCAGTCGATTGCAGGAGCCTCAAACAGTGCCCGCACCTTGCAATAGTGAGATGGCCCCCTGAATGCAATCGAGTGCAGACTGGACGGGTAAGCGGCTTGATATTGCAGCACACAATCCTTGAAGCACTTGCGAGCTGGAAATGATATCTCGCCATTCATCAGATAGCCGTTTCTGCAAATCTGGTCACCGAAATTTGCAAGCAATGCAGTTCTGAAATGCTCACCTGTGAAGGACGCAGCGCCAGGACCTTGTCACAGAGCGTGCAGGCTGCTTCGGGAGAGGATGAACTGAGCACGATAGCTTTCTCCAAAAGAAAGCTGAAACAAGAAAACTAAGCAAAATTCAATGCCAAAAGAATTCGAGATAAGGGACCTTGCGTGAAGGAGAGGATGTTTTTCCTCTGGGAACTTCTTCAGTGCCTCATCCAACACAGATAGAGCAATGCTGTCAGCCGAATCTGCCCTCCTATGTGCCTGAGATTCCTGCAAACGAATGCTCTCAGTCGAATATACAGGGCTCATGCACTCAAAGCATACCATGTGAAACATCTTGGCAAGCGAAGGTTCGGATAGCGAATTGCAGGCAGCAGCGATGGTTGCAGAGAGGGAGCCAGTGTTACTGGCAAGTTGGGAAAGTCGGACATACTGGTCAAGGAGAGAGCTTGACACAGTTGAGTCGGGTGTTGCAGGTGATGCTTCAAGCACAGCAGCTTTCTTGAGGGCATCTAGTGCTTCCCCAAACCTAGACATCTTTGTCAGGCAAGTTGCAAGTAGACTGAATCTTCTCGTAAGTTGCAAGTCTGGCAACTCCGCTGTGCTTGAAAGCGTCATGAACAGACGGCAGGCATTTTGCAGAAAATCTGCAGCGCTCTCAAACATTCGCTGATTGAAAAGAGTTGCCCCAGTATTATAGTATCTGGAAAAACTGATAAGATTCGTTTAAGAAAAATTAAAGTCAAAGCACTCACGACACTGCAATATTTCGCAAAACTCCTGAGTCCTTGCTGCAGAAACGATTCCACAGGTCTTCAACCTGGTCCAGTTGGGATACGATATGTCCACATTTCGGTCCCGATTTGTTGGACTCTGCCGAAATCTGGGTTGCTGCTGAGATGGAAGATAGTATAACTTCAATCCTTCTTTTCCCCAAGATGTCTACTGCTTCTTGGGAGTTCTTGTACTCAGGACATTTCTCCTGCAGAGAAAATATTAAATGGAAGCTTGAGAGGCCAGCAATTCATCGCACCTCAGCAAACTTGCACGCATCAAGAAAAAGGCTACAGATGATGTCATGGTCACGAAGATTAGGCTTGCTCCGCACTTCCCTGACCACTTGAAAAAGTCCAGACAGGACAATTTGCACAGCTTTCGAGCCTAAAACAGTCGCCAAGACGGAGCCCACACATAGTTTTAGTCTGGCCACAGTGGCTCTCGAGCTCTGGCTGTCAGAAACACCTGCAGTGAAACTTGTCAGTGTGATGACACACAGGACAGGACATTTGCCCACCTTCATATCGCAACTGCATGCAAGTGATAACTAACATGAGCACTGATGACGTCTGATGAGGCCCGTTCGAAACCGACAGAGATCTCAGGAAGCCGCACGATATTGTCGAAAACCCTGCCTACAAACAGGTTCACACAGGTTTGTAACGCTCGGTAGATATTATGAGAGAAGAGATTACCTTGTCAAGGGCCATACACGTCTGCTCTAACCAACAGCTCAATTTCATGACGACATCTTGCTCTTGTTCCCCGCCCTTTAGGAAAGATGTGCATGCTGATGCAATCTGCTGCAGGGTTTCATTGGTCGACCCCTCGTCGTATTCTGTGTGATGTCAGTGGATTTCGAAAGCAGGCGTTAAATTTGGGCACCGTGAGTCGATGACAACTTTGAAAGTGCGAGAAGGGAGCTGAAACACGATGCAGTCAAGTCGTGGAAGGGCTCATGTCTCTTCTTCCACAATTCCATCGCACAGATGTTGAGACCGAGGCAGGCACTTGCAATCTGTGCAGCATCCGCAGCCTTCATTGTTTTGGAAAAGCCTGAAGACGCGAATGCAAAATCATAATTGTGTCTGAGAGCAACAAAATAAAAAATCTTACCCTCCAGTTTAATAGACGCTTTGGTGAAAACTTTAGCTATAGCAGCTGCAGTTTTTGCTCCGCGCTCCAAGTCGACGTCCATAAGATGCGAAACCCAGCGAACGATACTTGTTGCTTTTTGAGCAATGCGGAGCATAAGTTGACCACACTCCACTTCAACAACACACAGGGCGGCATTGTAAAAAGCTCCAGTCACGAGGTTGGCGAGCTCGGCGGGAGCTGAAATGGTGGATGCGCTTTGGTGTTGGGCGATGAAAGGAACCAGCATAGTCTCGACCTCCGCGAACGCCTCCGATGCCTGTGCAGCGCTCAGCTTTTCGATCCGTTCAAAACCATATCACAGACACGCACCCAGCGCAGGTCTGCGCATTTGACGATGAGGTTGAAGCGTAGCTTTTGCGCCACGAATCCCGTAGCCGCGCAGTCTAGCGACTCCACCGAGGCAATGCACAGGCGCGCACATTTCAGCAAGTCCCGCTCATGGCCCTTCGTGGCAGCGAGCTCTCGGACGCAGTGCGCCGCCAGTTTTGCCAGTGCGTTGCAGCTAGCCGCCACGGCATTCCTGGCCGCTTGCTCTCACAAGACATCGTGCACCAAGAGGAGAAGAGTGCGCACCGGGAAGCGCCGCGAGCGGATGCGCCGCTCTTGTGGCGTTCCGCGAGCCGATCGCACAAAGACTGCACGCGCTGAACGCTCGCTGGACCGACAGGGGACGCTGCAATGTCGCGCGCTGCGCTTTCCAGCTCCTCCGCCAGCCGGCTATCGGCGTCTTTAGGCGGCATCACAGGCTATAGCAATCGAGTTGATTGCGCATGCAGGTGCTCCCAGGCAGGCTCAGCAGAGAGCGCCTCCTCCCCCGCGGCTGCAAGGCGGTCTCCTTGACTTTGAGGGCACAAGGGGCGTCAAAGCGCGAGCTGCACGTGCTCCGCAGCTATCGTCCGCTCCCAGCGGCGCTCGCGCTGTCCTGGGAGCTGGTTTGGGCCCCGAGCCGTTCTCCGGAAATGCCGTACCCGCCTAGACGACTTCGACGTCACTTCGTCGGCATTGACCAGGAGAAGTCCCGCTGTCAAGAATCCCGCGAATTCAGCGCCGACCGCGTAGCTTCCATTTGGTCGGAGTCGGAGCGTGCGCGTACGCGCGGGGTCCGAGCGCCCTTGAGCGCTCCGCTTGAGATAACCGCCGTGAGCATCATGGAACCCGCTGGATTGCCTGCCCACGCGCTCCCGGCTGGGGCGCCTGCAGTTTCCGCGGTGTCTCTCGCCTCTGTCCCGACCGTGCCGATCTTTCAGATGCCGCTTCCTCCGAATATGCCAGCACAGCGCATCGCGGCCGCGTTTATTGCGCACCAGCAGCAGCAGCAGCAGCGTCCGGAGAACCAGCATATGCAGCTCTTGCTGGACACAAAGCGACTGCACGCCCAGAATGAACAACAGCAGCAGATACAACAGCATCAACAGCAGCAGCAACAGCAGCAGCAGCAGCCGCCGCAGCAGCAGCAACCACAGCAGGCTTCGCACGCCCCGCGGGAACGATATGGCGCGATGCGGGGCGCTGGCGCGCAGTCCAAGAAAAGGTTGTTCGCTAAAGATCGTGCGTCGATGCACACACGGCCTCGTCCCTTCTTCTGAACGCGGTGGCAGTGAAATTTATGATGTATGGCTTTGGCGACCAAAATATGCAGCAGGACACTATTGAAATGCTCGAGGACCTCGTGGTGGAGTACATTTGCGTGATGGTCTGATCCTTCGTTTTTCTTTGAGTTCGTATTCAGAATCTGAAGCCGCACAGACTCAGAAAGCCGTGGAAAGAAGTGGCGCACGCGGGCGGGCATCAGTTGAAGACCTCTGTGCGCTCGTTCGCAAAGACAGAAAGAAGTATGCGCGTGTCCGAGAGCTTCTGCGCATGTACAAAGAAATCAAGAAGGCCAGGTGCGAGATGTTGTTGACAGGTCCGAATTCTTGTTCAAACGATGATCGCAGGCAAATCATGGATGATCCTGAGATCAAAATGCCACAATCGAACGATTAGGGGCATCTTATCGCTTCGCGTCATGCCATCATCGGGGTTAATTTGAAATACAAATCCAATGCTGGCTGGATGCCATCATGGCTCATTTCCACGGGCATTTGACTGCCTTTTTTGAGCATGCGCATGTCTGACTGTGAGCATTTGGACACGAATTCAAACCGCAAGTCCGAGCTACAAGCTATAGCTAGTTAGCTATAGCTACATTTTCTCGCGCGGCGGGTGCTGCATCGCATCTTGTGGCGGTGGGGGTCGTCTCGGGGCGGTGGTGGGAGGATTTGATCTTTCGCTGCTCGTGGTACCGGTATACGTACCCTGCGGCCGCGTTCGAATTCAGCTAGCGCTCCGCGGGGCCGCATATATACGTTTGCGTTGCCGCTGATCACCATGCAAGCAAAACGACGCGCTTCGCGTCGCGTTCTTGTTGTCGTCGCTGCAGCCGTGCTGGGGCTCTGCTGCGCGGTGCTCGCGTGGCCCCGATCGCTTCCGAGCCTTTCCCAGTCGACGTCTCGGCAAGTTCTGGCCGCAAAGTCGTCTGAGCAACGTGTCGTCGACGCAGGACGTGCGCATGCGAGCCCCGCACGCGGGCCCCTGCTGCCCCTCGCGCAGTGCTGCGCGCCGGACGGGCTGGATTCCCCGCGGCGCTGAACCACCTGGAGCTTCGCGGAGTTGGTGTCGAGATCGGCGTTCAAGTGCGCGCGCGGAATTCTTAGGTCTGGGCGGCCCCGCCTTTGCTCATGACTTCCACAGGAGGCCATCCACGCCGAGCACATTCTGCGGCAATGGCCCGCCTTCGCGGGCGTGATCCCTTCCTGCACATTGATAAGGGGGTCGGCGCAGGGCGGGTCGGCGCCTCGTGCTCGTCGATCCGTGCGGACGAATTGGTGACCCGCCAGGAGCATTCTCTGACAGCGAGCGACCAGGTGGGCACATCAAGATAAACGGGTCTACACGGATGGCGCAAACCGCATCCAAGAGGAGCAGGTGCAGCGCGCCCGAAGAGATTTACAAGGTCGCGTCCAGCGCCGCCCGCCAGGAACGGATCTACGAGACGGCCAGGCAGCGTGTCGCCCCATTTGCAGACCGCGTCTCGATCATGCGAAGATATTCTGTGGTGCGTACGTGCGAACGCATGCGAGTCTGCTTCCGGCCTCTGACCATTCGCCAGGACGCCGCCAATGAGTTCGAGAACAGCTCGTTGGACTTCATTTACATCGGTGCGGCCGCGGAGGTCCCCTGCAAGCCGGCGGGGCGCACTTGGAGCTAGCTATCCGCGCAGACGCGAGGCACGACTACGAAGGCGCCCGAGAGGACCTGCAGGCCTGGTGACTCACCTTGGCCCTCCAGTCCGAGCCTGCACTCTTGTCGCCACTGAAGTCCTGGCTGCAGGTACCCGAAGCTACGCGAGGGCGGTCTCTTTGCCGGGCACGACTACATAGGTGAGTAGGGACAGGTCTTGCCCCTCTGAATGTCTGGCCTCTGACTGTCCTGGAGACCGTGACCTGCCTGGCCGGCCCCCTTTCTTCGTGAAGCGCGCAGTCGACGAGTTCGCGCAGCAGGTCCCTCCCCTCCCCTTCCCGTCTCCCCTTGAAAGGTCATCCACGCTCAAGGGATCGATGGCACACTCAGGTTGGTCGGGTTGCTCTGCAGACAGAGTGCACGCCTGACTGCCCCGCTGGATGCACCGAGGTAAATCCCCTTATTTGATAATAACGCAAAATCTTATCAATACGTAATTTTGAGAACCAGTGCATGGACTCGGGGCTCCCCGGCGTTGGGTACCCGTCGTGGTGGTGGATCAAGTGAGGGGCTCGGCATGCTGCCAGAAGCTTTTTCAAGGTCACTGCGCCATACGTCTTTCTCATCTTGAGCTTCTATCTATTCTTCGACCATACCAGTTCTACGGTTGCAAGGCCGCCGCAAATAGCATGCGGCTCACAGCTGAAGCCCATCATAATCTAGCTGCGGCATATGCGTGTGGCTTCAAGCTCATCGATCGTTGCGAGGCCGCAGCATGAGGCGTACTCGAGCATTTCAAAGCATGCGGGGTATAGCGAATTCAAGATGACGTGATGACGAATGGGGGTATAGCGTTTGCGGCTCATCTGCCTGCCTAGCGTCTGCGCATGATGCGTGATCCGAGCATAACACTGAGTACAACATGTTCAAGCAGCAGCAGCGGCCCGGCGTCCCCGGCGCCCCCGCCCGGCTCTTAGTAGCACGCGGCCGTTATCCTATCCGAGACGTACTCGGGTCTCGGGAACGGATCGCGCCCGGGACCGCGCCGGCGCCACCGCGGGCCGCGGCCGGGCCAGGACGTACCGGCGGCTTCGTAAGTTGATCATTCATCATGATCAGATCTAGATCTACTAGTAGAGGGCGGCTCTGCGCTCAACGAGGCGACACTGCGACAGTTCAGGGCGCCATAAACAGCTCAGGGCGCCAGAAGCTTAAGCCGCTCCAGGCTCCAGTATATATCAGCAGCGGCACGTACGCGTGAACGTTGCTTTCTAGCTAGACGCTGCTCTCGCCATAAATCGCCATGGCGTCGCCTTGGACTGGGCAGTGCTCAGCGGTTATGGCCGATACGTTTGGCCGCGTGAAGGTGCGCGACATACTATGATATCAGCAACGTTTCGAACAAAATTCGTGAGCATGCGCGCGCGCCCCCGCGCAGGCTGCCGCGGTTTTCGGCCAGGATGGCGGCGTGTGGTGCACGCAGGGCATGCTGAGCACGGACCTCACTAGAGCTAGCAAGGAGACCGTTGCTCTCACTCAAGGCATCAACGACATCGCGAAGCTGCAGACCAACGGCATCGTCATCGACGGGACGAAATACACATATCTTGGAAAAACAGCTAGCGGCGCCGTTTTTGGCAAGAAGCCTCTCTCGACTTCCCACGTTCTGGCCACGCTGTCGAACACCGTACGTAATCGCTGTTTCGCTGCGCTTGACCGTCGAACTTCTCTTTCTGTTCCATTGCAAATAATCTGGAATATTTCCGCAGGCTGTCGTAATCGCGTTGCTAAAAGACGGAATTAGCCCGTCTAGCGTCCCCACCGTTGACTCCGTTGCTGGTAAGCATCCTTGTGGCTAGCTCCCGGGCATTTTTTAGTTGAATTTAGACCTGCGCATATATCTTCAGAATTCAAGTCTGCGTGGCATTGTTCACTTGAAGATATACCACTTCGATAATTTGCGACTGTGTCGTTTTATGTAATAGACTCCAAGGCTCTGTGACTGCGGGATGCCACGTGCACATGCTTTGATCACGAAAGATTGCCGTTTTTATCTGATCCCGTGAACCTGCCGCAGCAACCCTCAAGAGCTACGGGGTCAAGCTCGACGAGGTGGAGCAGCAGTTGACCGCAGAGGAGGTCGAAGGCCTCACGCTGGAGGCCCTCCCCGCGGAGGAGGGGGCGGCCCTCGCGGCAGAGGCCGAGGCCGACAGTGAGATCATCTTTGCCGTCGCCGAGGAGGACCCCGAGCTCTCCCTCCTGTAGTGCCTTGTTTTCAGACTTCAGCTTGCCACTAACGATATGCATGGGGCCCAGCCTTGAATTCGAAGAGCTTATGAGCGATGATCATGAATATGGAAAAACAACATTCATGATTGCAGCACATTCTACAATACGCGTACACAAATATATGATAAAGAACTTGCAAAGAAAACGCCGCACTGCGGTTTAGCGACTCGCGATCGGCGATACTTGCAATTGATCGAATCGATATGACTCAGTGACTTACCGGCTGCAGAATTCGAATCAATTGGCTACTGCTCCTGAGCCTGAGGACTGTTAGATATAGGCGAGGCCTCCTGCGTCCGTGCAGCTGGGCCATCCGGGGCCTTCGATGCCTCGACGCCGGCCCCCTTCTGCTTGGCGTGGTGTGCACCCCTGTGCTCCCCCCCCTTCTTCCTCCGACGCCGGACCTCATGAAGCACCTGTGGCGCCGGGCCGACGTCAGCAGGCGCACTCGCGGTACGCGGCTCCTGGGAGAGGAAGGAGAGGCGGGTACCTCGGCGAGGCCGCCGCGAAGCTCGGCCCGCAGCTCCTCCAGCTCCCGCCGCAGCTCCGTCGCCCGCTCCCCGCAGGTGCAGCTGCACGCCGCCGCCAGCGAAGACGCCGCCGCCGCCGGCGAAGCTGCTTGCTTCCGATCCCGAGACAAGTCGGAACCCGAGCTCGAGGCTTCGGCGGGGGCACGGTTGAGATGGACCCAGTGCTCCAGCTCGCGGCGGGCGCGGCCCCAGTTCTCCAGTGCGCGCATCTCAGACGCGCCGTATGCCGCCCCGGGGGCCCTCCGTCGCCGCCAGCGCCACAGCCTCTGGATCGCCAGCGCCGCCGCCTCGCGGTACCGACGTCTGTGCATACACCGTGTTAGCAGACCGCCGGACCCGGGTAGTTAGTGGGCGCGGGCCGGGCGCAGGGGTACGCTACCGGAGGTTGCCCTCGGTGAGGAGGGAGACCACGGCCGCCTCGGAGCCCAGCAGCTTTGAGCGCTCCAGAACGAGGCCTGGGGGTACATGGTCAGGGTCCAGGGGTACGGGGCACTAGGGACTCCGGGAGCGGGGACGGGTACGGGGCGCGCCGGTGAGGAAGGCGAAAACAAGAAGGCCCCAGAGGATGGCGATGGAGAGGACGGCCCGGCCCAGGTAGGATTTCGGAACGATGTCGCCGTACCCAACCGCTGTGAGGGACGATAAGAGGGGCCGGGGAGAGAACGGGGCGAAGGGTGGCCGGGGTACGTGCTCGTCATCGACACGAAGACGTGCCAGACCGCCGTCTACGGCGCGGCGGGGTGAGTCGATATCTTGGGGCGATGATGCAGAGGGGAGGGGTGCTGGGTGCGCGTGCCTGGAAGCTGTATCCTTGGCCGACACCAGCAAAGGGTCGCTCGAATATCAATAGCCAATACGAGAAAACGGCCAGCGATGAGACGGTCATCGCCGAAATCGTAAGGAAGGGCCGCCTAGCCACTGACGCCCGAAACAGGAACGGCAGGCCCACCTACACGCACGATCACAATCGTGGGCTGTACCCCCGCCCCGAGGGGGACGCTGGCGCACGTGGAGGCGCTGAGAGTGGCAGAGGAGGCGGCCGCTGCCCGAGTAGACGTACGAGGCGTCCCGGGCCTGCGGTAGCGGCGGACATCAGCGCGGTGCGCATGCCACCTGCAGCTGGCATAGTTCCGCCGCACGGATCGGAGGAGGAAGAAGAGGCGGAGAAAGACGAGGGGGCTCAGGACGCTCTCGTTGTAGGACTCGACCGACTCTCGGAAGACCTGCTTGCTCGCCACCTGCGCAGGGCTTAACACCCAGCTGGGTACAGGCTGCTCCAGGGAGGAAGGCGGACCTCGAAGCGGACGGCGGGGGGCAGGTGCGCGATTGCGGCTAGGAGCTCGGGCACGAGCCGCCAGAGGGCGCCAGAGGCCAGGATGCTCCCTGACACCCGTCATGCCCGAGCGCGTGGGCGGCGGGGAGGGATGCCAGCGGACCGTGGCGGTAGAACTGGCTCTGAGCCTTCATGGAGCTGTGGTGGAGGGTCGCGCCGTACCCCAGAAGTACACCTGGCCGGCGAAGCGAGGTGAGGCAGGGCGCGTCGGGTCCGAGGGCGGGGGCGGGCCGCACAGAGGAGGGCGCTGAGGGCCGTGACGGCCGCGCGCAGGCCGAAGCTGCCGGGCGCGTCCCCGTTCCCGTACCTCGTGTAGGTCTCGATCTAATGCAAGCCAATCGGTGGAGAGAGGGAAGGAGCTCCACGGGGCAGCCGGTCGAAGGCTCACGTCGATGATCTGGAGCACGACGGCAGCGACGGAGACTGCGCTGACGGCGCCGTTGAGGGCCCGCCGTCGTGCGGAAAGAGAAGATCCTGCGGCTCCATCACGTAACGCGGGCGATTGCGCCCGTCTTTCGGTCGCACCGATGCCCGCCGGGCTCAAGATGGATCTCGATGCTAGCCGCCGGGAGAGGATGCGCGAGCCCGAGTGGAGCCAGGATAATCGCCTGCGCAGAAACGCAGAAGCAGCCTAGCCGTTACGCGTACGCATGGCGGCGAGGTCTGCCCAGGGTGCCGACCTCGAGCTGCCCGAACTCGGAAGGCCTTTGGACAGCGTCTTTTCAGCCGATCCGGGAGGCGAGGACGGCACCAGAACGGGCGAGGGAAGGTTAACAAGCTGGAGAGGAACGCAGGAATCAAGATCAAGATCGCTCGGGCCACCGACAGCTGCTGCCGTGTCACGGCTTGCGTGCCCGGGACGAACGAGGCGGCGCTGATCCATGCTGTTCCCGCGGCCGTCTCCAAGTTTAGATCTCAGAGCCTGAGCCTGCCAGCGAGCTATAGCTAGTGTTCGCCGGCACTGCGGCAGTTTGCTGACATGACGCGGGCTCCAGCGTGACGTGCAACCAGTACCCCGCGCGGTTGACACGAAGTTTCAAGCGAACCTCAACTGGAAGTCTAATTCTCCTGTCACGCTACCGGTACCTGCTACGGGAGCACTCTGTGACCGCAGGAGCTGTGCGCGACTCCGACATTAAAAAGCTGCATGTTTTCAAAGAGGACACATCGTTAGAGAACATGCAGGAGCTCGCTAACGGTGTCGACATCCAGCCGCGACATGCACGGAGGCGTCCTCGAGCTGCAAACGAGGGTGCGGTACAGGGACGCCGCCCTGTCTCTCTTCTGCTGGTTCCCAAGGGCATTCTCCACAAGTGCTCGGGCGTGGAGGACCTCGACCAGCTGCTGTGCACACCCAGCTCCCCTGAGCGAAGTCTCGGCCTGTTCCAGCAGAGACGCGGCTCGGTGAAGTTCGCTGACTCCTGTTTGCAGCGCGGGTCATCAGAATGTGCAACCGGAGGAGAAAACGAGCTGGCTCACGTTTCTGCACCACATGGGCTGATCTCACGATGTGACAGTTCGCGAGGACCATGAGTGCCTCCCCACAAAGCTGGGCAGGGCCGCTATCTAGCAACTGCGGGAGAAACACCTGCAAGGGAGCTTCAGAATGCATTAAGAGAAAACGAATAGTCAAGAGCACTTGCATTGATCATGTTCTGGACATCACGGGCGACCTCCTTGGCGTCCGTATTGCACTGTGCGCCAGCTTGAAGGACCAACGAAGCAAGCTTGATGACACATTCTGCACGAATACCCTCGAGTCCATGCTTCTCTGCCATCGAGGTTGCTTTCAGGAGAACACCTATTGCCAGCTCCCAGCATTCCAGGTCCTGAGCACAGAACATCAAGTCGAATTTGGTGATTGAACATGCAAATCAGCAAACCACAAGCATGGGGGCCATTGTCAAAAGGGCATTTAGTGCGTTTGTGTGCAAACCGAGAGCTTCACTCTGATCCACGAGGTCCTCCATTTGTGTGATGGCCTGTGTTATAGAGTCAAGCACGGCTGCATAAACGAAGACTCTGAGAGAATGGCACCTCGTTTGTTCGACCACAGGCAGCAGCAGCACGAATCGAAGCAACAAGTGCATCGATGTAGGGACCAGTATCATGAGAGGGTGTCATTGCGATGGATACACGAGCTAAATGCTCTGCATAATGCGGCATCCCCCTGGGCAGGGCAGGTCAAGGTCTAAATGAGAGCAGCAGGGCACTAAGCGTGAACCTGTCAATGGCACAACCAAACGCGATTGAAGTCAACACCTTCGTGATTGGTAGCTGACTGTGCATTGTCTTGTATCGTGTGGCGGCCTCATTCAGAAGACTGACACCCTCTTTTACGTCCCCTTGAGACAATTTCTGAGTTATGTCAGAGGCTTTCACGGAATCAGGAAAAGAAAGAGCGGTCACCAAAGATGCAAGATTACACAGTGCTGAGCATGCCAGAGCTGGGGAGTTGGAGCCAAAGTGCAGCTGGATGCGGTGGTACAGAGCAGCAAGAGATCCACAGCCCACCAGACTCCAGCCCAGAGCTTGAATTGCATTACCCTGTTACAAAGATCAGTATCAGCTGGTTGCTTACTCTCGGAAAAGGCTTCTCACATGAGGAGCCAGGTGTAGAAGGCGTCCATTCTCTGCTATCAGCTGAAAAGCGTCTTTCAGAAAGGCATATGCTTCAACTGTTGGCGAGTACTGATTCTGCCGGAAGGCAGCCTGTTGCAATTTATCAGTTGCGAGATATTGCTGGAGGCGCCAGGCGAACGTTTGAGGCATTGTTTACAGGTGTGAGAAGATCCCGGCGAGCAAGCTCCAGGCTGCACTTTGCTGCAAGCTCCCAGTGTTCCAGTGCCTGCTTTTGGATGACAATAATCCTCGAACAATATGAGAGAATGCTTTACCTTGGCGCGAGTGATTGCGCGAGACAATGTCGACTCGTTCAGCAGACATGGCGCAGCCGAAGATGGCATGATTGCCGCAAGTGGGACAAGAGCATGTGCAAGCGATGCATGATCATTGTTCTGATGCGCAATTCGTACGGCTTCTTCTGCAGCCTGCACACAATTTCAATCTTCTGCACGGCCAAGTCAGCCAGCATTGAGAGAATGGATATACCTGGAATGCAAGCGCCCAGTGGCCGAGTTGAAGATGAAGTAGAGCTAGATCGAGAAGGGCGAATTGCAAGGACCCATACATGGTTGAGCCTGAGCTTGTGGCCCCCTGTCCATCTGTCCCCGGTGCTGCAGATGGCTTCTGGCTAGTGCTCCTAGTTGGGCAACTGTCGAAGTACCGATGAAGAGCATCAAGAGCACCCTCATAGTCTCCAGCACTCGACGCATTAAGCAACCTGGGCACAAAATGTAGCTGAGAAAACGCGCCAAGTGTACTAATTATTGCGTAAAAGGTCTCACCTTAGGAATGATGCTTGTGCTGCTGCAGGCCCGGCTTGCACAAGTTCCCTCGCTTTCAACTCCACTGCAAACGGCGAGGCAATGAGGCCATCATGCTTGAGAAGAAGATCGTTGTCCAGGAACTCATCAATCTGGCTGCCGGAGGGCCCAGCAACGGCTGCATCCTCATGGGGAGAATGTTGAGGAGAGCCCCCTTGCATTGACTGCCTAGACCGACCAGCTCGGAATCGACGAAGAGCCTCAAATAGGCGAGACACGTCTTCAAAAGACAGCCGGTTGAATTCCAAGATGATGCGTCTGATGAACAAACCGAAGATGCTTCCAAGCTCCTGGATTGCTTATCAGATGCGCAGGTCTTGACAAGCGTGACCCTTACACACCAAGATCTGCGGATTATCCGGTGTGGAGTCCGCGTGTAAGAGCCTTGGCAGGTCGACTGCTCGTGTAAGAAGTCAGCTTTAGCGTCATGATTAGACTGCGGGGCCGCAGACGCGCCCGAGAAAAACTCGACGATGTCGTCCGGCCATTTGAACGATTTGATCTGCGGTAATGTGATGCGCGGCGGGGGCGCATCCCTCGCCGGCAGGCTGACCTTTTCATCGAGGAAATCAAAAGCCTGCTGTGCATTTGATGGCAGCGATTCGCATAGCTCTGCGTACGATCTCTCGTGCGTAGCAGATGTCTGCGCACGCTCGCGGGTTTAGACGATCCTCTGCGTTCGTCCGAGCAGCACGGCTGCGGACCTGCACTTGTCGCGACAAGAAGGCGACGAGCGCATTCCGCGACTCAGGCTCAAGCTCTTCATTGGTGAGCGTCTGCGAGTGACGTCAGAGCGGCAGCACGCAGCCTCCCGGCGAACAGCACACTTCCTGCACAAGGATCGCCAGCGCAACCTGGAAAGGCGTGGGCCGACCCATCGCCGCTACGCCCAGTAGCTACTCGCAATGCAGCTAGCGGCTGCGGCCTTTGTCGAAGCCGCGGTCACCCACTCATGCTGCAGCTGACCGGCAGCCGCCTCTGAGCCTGCGCGTCGCACCAGCCGCGATTTCTGAACTGCGGGTGCGTACTGGTGCCTGCAGGCGCGCTTAAGCTTAGGCTTCAAAGGCTTGCGCTGCCGCAGTGCGCGCTCTCCGTTTGAAAAAAGTCGGCGCTGCCGTTGCCGGCTTGAAGCCTCCGGCTTGGACCAGAGCTTCCGCAGCTTGTGCTCGCGATCTAGATCTGAATTGATCATTATGGTATACACGGAGGAAGCACAGGGCTCATGGCATCGCTAGCTATATCTAGCTATATACGCTCAGGGCGAGGGTTCGGAGGGTTCTGAGGGCTCGGCTTCTGGGCCATTTTGCATGGTGGGGGGCCGTGGTGGTGGGGCCTCTAGGGCGAGAGCACCAAGTCGGCCAGTCCTGAAGTCGCCGAGGATCTCCTGCGTACGGCGAACGCGTAAGAATCTGGGACACATGCGATCTCAAGAGCAGACGCTGGTCTTGCCCGGGCAGTTCGTGGGACATCACCAAGGTGCCTCCGTTCAGCAAGCTGATTCACGTAGTCCTGCAGCCCAAATGAGCGGGCAGCTGGTATTCAATTACGGAGGATCACAGTTTTACCTCGCCATCGATGCACTCTTCTGGGTCAAGGCCATACCTGGCCTTCAGCACGCCAGGAGGGTTCAATGTGGGTGCTGATCGCTCGAGTTCCCGCACCACATCAATGAAAGCTGCCGCAACCTGCCCGGCGTTTCAAAGAAGACGGAGAAATAATCGCTACGAAATGGACCTTCTCGTAGTTGTAGCTTGCTTCGCCGATGTCATCGCAAATTGCAAGCTTGACTGCATCAGCTTGCCGCTTTGACATATTCATCGGCAGGATCCCTGGTGCATCCAAGAGCTGAAGCGTGTCTCCAAGGGTATTCCACCTGAACTTTAGACGTGAGCAAGCAAGAAGGCAATTAGAGTCTTGGGCTCACTTGAGGGACTTGGTTACTCCTGCCCGGCGTGCACTATCCACAACTCTTCTCTTCATCAGTCTGTTGATGAGCGCCGACTTGCCGACGTTCGGAAATCCAATGACACAAGCTCGAACGGGGCGAGGGAGCATCCCACGTTGGGTTCTTCTTTCATTCACCTTCAATTGCAATCAGGGCAGCCAGAGGCAAGGGGGGCCGCAAAGGAGAGCCCACCTGCTGGCTGAGCTTCACGGCGGCCTTTACGACAGCTTCTGTTGCCTCCCCTGAGCGAGCATTGGTCCAGACTGGCGCAATTCCCTCGCGCTTGAAAAAGTCGTTCCATTGCTTCTTGGCGCTTGGAGATACCATATCGAGGCGATTCAGTATCATAATTCGTGCTCTTCCTTTGCCTCCGCTGACGAAATCCTCGATATCAGGGTGCGATGTTGACATTGGAATCCTTGCATCTCGAATCTGGTGCAGACTCAGCTGTGGAAAGTACTGAGGCTGGATGGGGCAAGGCGGCGTGCCTCGAGAAGCAGATCAACGAGGCTGAGTGACGCCTTGATGTCTCGCTCCGCTTTTGCGATGTGTCCGGGATACCACTGAATGATCTGGCCCTTGCTTGGCTCGGCTGCGAGAGCAGTCGAATCAAGACGGGCGATTGGATCCAAATGATCGCGATCCCGCACCCGTATTTCTCTGCTCCTCTTCCTCATCGCGCAAACGCGCCCGCCGCTGCTGGCGCCTTTGAGCCACATTCACCTTGCGCTGGTCGAGCATCTTGTCGCGCTTCTCCCGGCGCATACGCGCGGATTTCTCCCGATCCACCTGCTCGCCCCCTGACCTTAGCTAAGCGCGTGACCGCGATCGGCGTCCCCCCGCGCCTTGATCCGGTACTCCATCGTTGTCGCTGGTTGCCTCGCGATGAAGACCCGCGGCGGTGCACATAGCGAGGTCACACTGTCGCCAAAGAAAGAGGACCGCTTGGAGAACAGCCTGCAGGGCGCGGGGATCGCCGGAGCCTTCGCACTGGTCTGCAAGATACTTCTGCGTACGTGCCCGGGTTCGGCGGGGGGCGGGTCGGGAGCGTGGCATGCTCACCCTTCTGTGCGCGGTTGCGCTCTGCACCACGCAGCCAGCGGGAGCGCAAAGCAAGCGGCCATCGTTGGGGGGTACGACGACGAGCACCCCGAAAGAGAAGCATAGACGCCGGCGTCGCCCAGCCTTGAAAGCTAGATAAAACACACTGCAAACCTTAGCTACGAGCATATCTGGGCGTTTCCAATCCCTTTGTGCCTCACAGCTCGCGCGCGAGCATGAGCTGCGTTGGAAGCCTTCGCTGTTTGTAAGCGAGGCGTCGACTATATATATCTAACGGTTGGAGATCACTGCGAATGGCTGGGGCGGGCGGCGGCAGAGCTTTTCTGAGCGCCCTGGGTGAGCTCGCTCGGCATGCCATGATGCGCGTCGACAGCATTCTGACCGCGAACATGCAGCTAACCTACATGGAAACCAAGACGAAGAAAGACAGAGGAAAGAACGGCAGCGGAACGAGCTGACTGCAAATCTGTGCGGTTTTCATCAATAGGCCTGCCGTGCCCTCGCCGCCTGAACGCGCGCTGCCCTGCAGGGATGAGCAGATACGCGAGAAGCAACAACGGAAAGCGGCCGAGAAGCATCGGCTCGAGGCTCTGGCCGCGGCAGAGGCCGCAGAGCAGAAACAGCCTCAAGTGCGTCGCTTCGAGGAGCTGTCTGAGCCACAGGTGTGCTGTTGCAGTGTCAATCTAGGAAAGCAATCTCAATCGGTTCTCAGAAGGAGGCCGTGCTCGCAAAGCAGAAGAAAGCCGCAGCTCTGCGAGGCCTCCTTGGTTCCGACCCCAGGGTGGCTCCTCCGCCACATCCCCCAGCACTGGCGCCAGACGGAGCTTTTGCGGCGCCCGCTCGTGCGGACGACGGCGAGGTTGCACAGCTTCTGCGACAGCTACTTCAGGAGCAACGTGAAATGCGCAGCATGTTGAAGAAAGAAGGCGAGGCTCGCGAAGCATTCCTGGTGTGTTCGAGCTCACTATCTATATCCCCCCCTGGCTCATCATCGGGCTCATCATCTACGGATACGTACAGGACCGCTTTGAGAATTTCGTCGAGCGGCTATTGATTGGCAGAGTTATGCCCCGCCAACCACAGCCACCAAGGGAGCTGCAGTACCCCCGTGAACCAGCCCAAGCAAGGGCAGGAGGGCTGGCTGGGCCCAGAAAACCGAAAGGGCCTACATTCGGGAAGGAGCGCGAATCTCGGCTGCCAGCACTTCCAAAGATCCGAGAGCAACAGCGAGCTCAGAGGGCAGTTCCAGAGATGCCCCATTCAAACGTTGCACATACAGAGGGGGAGCTGCCGGGCCGTTCTGCTTTCATTCGAATAGAATAGTTTTTTGTAATAATTCATCGCATTAAATTACAATTTCAATGGCTTAATGAAAGCGACTACCATGTAAAGTGCAGAGTAATCAAGGTCAGCGTAACCCTTCTCCATCCCCCGCTCCAGCAGCCTCTCCATGGTACCAAGATAGTTGAAGTCCTCCAGTGCTACCTTCTTGGCCTCTTCCTTGAAAAGCCGCACATCTTTCAGAAGGTGGCGCAGGGGAAAGTTCGGATTCTCAAATCTGTGACGATGTGAGATGCGAACACTGAACTAAGGAATCTTAAAAGCTTCAAGTTGGCGCACGATCTTGCTAGCATCTTGTCGAGTTTCTTCTCAAATGTGGGCGCATAGAAAGGAGACTGCTTGACGATGGAGACAAAGTCCTTTGCATTCACCTCCATGCTCTCTGTGAATCCGAGCGCCTGTGAGAAAGTGAAGGTCTCCGCTGCAATCATGTGGTTGAGTGCAAGTTTTAGAGCTGCGGCTGTTCCAGGAGGTCCCACATGCATGGGGTTCTTGTCCAGGTCCCCGAACAGAGGCCTCAGTCGCGTGAAAGTGGGCACCGAGCTGCCCACCATGACAAGAAGCGTGCCAATCTTTGCTTCAGGAATGCTACCAAGAATGGGTGCTTCCAAGTAATCGACAGCTCCGGCCTTCATGCAGTCCTTGCCCTGGCATGGAGTCAAGATTCAAACCTTCATGCAGCAGAAAGGTCCAAGGGCTTGCCAGCGCAATAGACTCAGACGGGCCTATCGTTCCCATCTGGATCACAGTCTTTCCTTTCAAATCCATGCGGGAATCGAAGAGGACCTCGCGAATCGCCTGCCATGCAGTCGGTGAAGGCAGGACCTAGGTGTCTGAAAATAAGAAGGTACCTTCGCATCCGACAGGACTGTTATGATTATGCTTGATTGCGCTGTTACTGCAGCTGCATCGCCCAGCACAGGAACGCCAGCCTGCAGGAAGTGGCACTTAGTATGAAGAATCTAAAAAACTAAACTGTTGCACCTCCTGCAGCTTGCTTGCTCGGGAGACAGTCCGGTTGTAAGCGGTCACCTTCCATCCACACTTGTGAAGACGCTCAGCAATCGGTGCACCCATCAGACCGACACCTGCACAGCAAAGGAATCCTTGGAGCGAATCCTGGAAGTCCTGGTGACGAAACTGCACGGACCCAGGACGCCAACTGCAGCACTCCGATTACCGCCTTCTGAAGCCTCTCTCACGAGCTCCTTGTACTTCATGAGTGCATACATGCCGGTTGGTGTGAACTGCTCTGTCTGACTCAATGCCAGGACCTCGTCAATCGTCATCCACCTGCCACTTTCGACCTGAAAAGACACTCAGCCAAATGAGACGAGAAGCGTTGCATTATTCACCTCTTCTGGCTGCAGTTTAATTTCTCCATCCCATGTGCAGGAGAAGGCAGAACCCCACACTTGGCAGCGATCATTCTTGAACAAGAAATCGAAAAGGGGGCTGATCGCAAAACACATCGGCACAGGGGCATGACTGAAGGGCAAGAAGCGAACCTTAGTGGAACACCCGAGATGCCCAGCTCTTCCTCCAGTTCCCGATAAGCTGAGCTGTCAACAGTTTCGCCTTTAGCAACAACACCGCCAGCAGCAACCTCGTAGTAAGAAGGATATATGTCCTGGACACATACATGTTCATGCCAGAAAACCAAGCGGCGAAACCTGGCAAAGTTCACCTTCGTGGCTGTGCGCTTGGTGACAAATAGCTTTCCCTCCTTGTTGAAAACAAAAATGTAAGTTGCCTGATGAAGGAGATTCTGCTGTCGCATCTGCTTCCTCGTCGCAGAACCTATAACCTGAAGGATGAGTCAATTTTGACACGAGTGCAGCGGGGCAGCCTGGCGAATTGCCTGGTTGTTCTCGTCGACAATGGCAACCTCTTCTTCGGTATTGTTATTGTTATTTGCTGGCTGCTCATGTGCCCCTCGAGAGATCTTGTCGTATATAGACATGACGTGAGCCTGGCCTGGCAAGCAACATCCATCAGCAGAAGCTGGAAGTCCAAGAACAAACGACTTGCCTGGGCAACGCTCATACGCTGCAGCGACGGTCCTTGCGAGAGACATATCGATGCTCATGTACTCGGACTGGTCGAGCAGGCTTCGGATCTCCTGAATCGCAGAGGAGACCTTGCATGGGATGCTGAGCTCGGCATCGCTGTGTGCATCCAGCAGCTGGCCGTTTTGCATGATGGCGAGGCATTTCTCGTACGCCGGAGAGTACAGGGCTGACTGCCTGAGAATAATCATGAACTTCTCTAGAGGCACTCCGTTCAGCTTGCACATTGCCACACTCAGAGCGAAACCCTACGCAACGGTCACATTAGATTTGAGATGGATGATAGCGAAGAACTAGATCATACCACAACGTCCGACGCAGCAATGGTAGAGAGAGCCAGGCGAATGCTGGTGGACGTGCCGTTCAGACCAGTGTTGATCACACTTGCTATGGTCGGCGTTACAAGCGCCCGCAGCCTCTCGAACACGTCGAGGTTCAAGCATCCGACGCATATCGACAGTTTTTCGTCGTCCTGCTTCGGGGCAAACACCTCGATCTCGGCGTAGCGCCCGCCGTTCAGGACCACCTGCAAGTCGAGCTCCTGCGGCAGCGTGAGCGGGATCGATCGTGCAGCGCCGCCAAAAGTCTCGCCTGACTCTCTCCGGGCCTCAGGAGCGCTGGGCCAGTGTGCGCGACGACGATCTTGCCCGAGACGGAGCGCGGCGGCGACTCGAAGAGCTCCTTGCGCGCGCCGGCGAGCGTGGCGCAGCTTACGAGCACGATCTCCGCATCATCGAAGCTCGTCTGCGCATGCGCGCACGCGCGCGTGGTCGGTCGAAAGCGCTTCGACGGCCGAAGCAGCGCGCACGGTGGTGGCGCCGCCGAGAGCGGCTACGAGGCGCTTCGGCGGCGTGCCGACGTAGCACAGCTTCGCCATGGTTTAAGTTGGCGTTTGCCGCGTTCCACTAACGTAACCCTACGCTCTAGATCTAAAGCCGCCAATTGGGCACAATTTGCAACAGAATTGAGGAGTTCAAGGTGCGGCTGCCTTTGGATTTCTGATCATAAACGAGAATTCTAGTATCATTCTAGTACGTCAAGCCGAGGCGGCCGAGCAGGTATTCCCCAGCCGTGACAGAGGGGTGGGTCTCTGGGGTGCCCTCCGGCCTCGAGATGGTCTCGATGAGGGCGTCGTGATTGGGGTGCACGAAGAAGGCTGCACGCACGTGGATAAGAATAAATTTTATATTCGAAATAACATGCAACTCACCAACAGAGTATCGTTCGGGTGTGGGGCTTTGGGGTGCTGCCACGCGATGCAATGTGCTTTTGAAAAGGCCGCCAGTCCAGCGGCACATAAGATCGCCAGTATTGACAACAAGGGTGCCAGGCAGGCTAGGCACGGAGATCCAGGACCCTGATGCTGTACAGACCTCCAAACCTGTGGGTGATGTGAGCCTCGGCTCCAGACGGAAGGTGGACCAAAAGCGACCTGGATTGGAGTCTTGGAGGAGCAAAGTCAAGGATCCGTAGTCAGTGTGCGCTCCGGCTCGATGTTGGCCTGCTTCCAGGTTTCCGTGGGCAGGGTAGTGCAGCAACCGGAGAGTGTGTTCTTGGTGTGTGTGCAGGCCTGCAAAGTGTTGTTCTGGCCTGCCAAAAGCCAGTGCGAAGCCTTTGAGGATAGCGGCCGAGACTCTTACTCCCTCTTCCCAGTATCTACTGATTGCGCCCTCGAAACCAGCGACTTCTTTGGGCCACTTGTTCTTCGCTCTGCTCATCCTCTGAAATCGTTCTTCTTCATAAGGATGACAGTCGAAGTTTCCAATGTTGAAGGCCTGCAGGGCGCATTTAGACTGATCAACCAAACGTTAAATGATCTTACCTCTTTCATATCACGCTTCTTGGCGCTTGGATCCAGCGCCTCCCGCAGGACGCCAACGTAGCCGCGGTTGCTTTCTGTGCTCTCCCAGGCGTATGCCTCTTTGACCTCCGTCGGGAGCGTGAAAAAATCTGCCGATGACTTGAACAAATCTTGCTGGACGTCGTCCGGGATCTGGTGGCCTGAGACCAGGAAAAAGCCGTGCTGAACGCAAGCATTGTAAATCTCGCGCGCGCAGCGGGCTCGCTCGTCTGCGGAAGATGGCGAGACGAGCGCCGAAACGTCGATGACGGGAAGCGCCATCGCGCCGCCACCGAATTACGGAGACGCGGCCGACCTTCAGCGCCCCGCTTACGCGCTCCGCCCGGCCGCAGCGAGGCACCGGCGAGCGATCCGGCCTCGAGCTAGCAGCTAGCGCGGTAGGGCTGGCGCGTACGCGCTCGCCGGCGGGCGAACCGATCCGAAGCTAGCAGCTAGCTTAGATCAGGCACGTACGCGCTCAGAGACGGGTCGGGGAGCAGGTAGCTGCACTGCAGCGGGCTGGGCTGGTGCGCGCTGCAATTGTAAGCGGCTGCGCTCCCTTTTTTTCACCGGCGGGTACAGTCGCAGCAATGTCGGCCTTCGCAACGCCCTTCCCCGTCGCTTCGTATGCGGTGCCGGCGGTGACGCGGGCCGCAATTCGCTCGGCCCCGTCGACCCCGGCTCGCCGCCTCCGCAGCGAGGCTTCCGGCACCCGCGTCCACGCCGCCGGCCGTCGGCAGTTCTTCGGCGCGACGCAGGCGCTTCGTCGTCCCTCGTCCAGCGGACTGCGGCTCGCTGGCGTGCCGGTGCGATCGGGCGTCTTTAGGTGCCCGGCGGCTGTTGAGATTGCGGCGTCCGCGCAGAAGCTGACAGTGGAGGCGAACGCGAGCGTTCCGGCCGCGCTCTCATCGCTGGGTTTCACGAACGACGAGCGCGTGCAGGTTGGTCGCATCGAAGGGGCAGTGGTGTCCCTTTCGCCGCCGCGGTGACCCCGCGCGTCAGGTTCTCAGCGAGGCGCTCCCATATATCCTGAAGTTCACGGGCAAGACGATGGTCATCAAGTACGGCGGCGCGGCCATGGTGCAGAGCGACCTCAAGGACTTCGTCATCCGCGACCTCGTCTTCCTGTCGCTCGTCGGCATAAGGCCCATCTTCGTGCACGGAGGCGGCCCCGAGATCAATCAGTGGCTCAGCAAGGTGCGGGGGCCGGCCGATCGCCCCCGCCCCAAGCGCCAGCCGCCAACGCGGCGCAGGTGGGCATCGAGAAGCAGTTCCGGAACGGCCTGCGCGTGACCGACGGCCCGACGATGGACGTCGTCGAGATGGTTCTCACCGGACGCGTGAACAAGGAGGCGAGCGCCATCCGCTTCCCCCAGCTCGAACCGCCTGACGCCTTTCCGCTAGCTCGTGGCGCTGATCAACAAGGCGGGCGGCCGCGCGGTCGGCATCTGCGGCAAGGACGGCGGCCTGTTCCAGGCCATCCAGCGGGACCCCGAGTACGGCTTTGTCGGTGACGTCGGCAAGGTGCGGGGGCGGGGGCGTGCAGGGGCCGGGGGGGTCCCGGCGCTGGCTGCTGACGGCCCCGGGGCGCGCGGGCAGGTGGACACCAAGCTGCTGGACACGTTGACGCAGGCGGGGTACATCCCCGTGGTGGCATCGGTCGCGGCGGACGAGTCGGGCCAGCCGTACAACATCAACGCGGACACGGTGGCCGGGGAGATCGCGGGGGCGCTCAAGGCCGAGAAGCTCATCCTCCTCACCGACGTCCCTGGCATCCTCAAGGCGCGCCGGGCCCCGGCCCCGCCCCCGCCCCCGCCACCGCCCCCGCTTCCGCGCCGACCGCCCGCGCAGGACGCCAAGGACCCGGGTACCCTCATCTCCGTGATGAACACGAAGGAGGCGCACGGGTACATCGATTCGGGCGTCATCTCCGGCGGCATGATCCCGAAGGCGAGCCGCCCCCCGCGCCGCGGCCCCCGTGCCGTCCTCTCAACGCCGCCGCCGGCGCTCAGGTGACCTGCTGTATGGACACCCTCAAGAAGGGCGTCAACGCGACGCACATCATCGACGGCCGCAAGCCCCACTCCCTCCTCCTCGAAGTAAGCTACTGTACCCCCCGGAAAAGCCTCCCCCTGAGTTGGCACCGCCCCAGATCTTCACTGACGGGGGTATCGGCACCGTCCTGCTCCCCGAGGATGACAGCGACTTCGGCTCGGGCGCCATCTAAGCCGAGTCTAGGCCACTGCGCCGGCCGGCGCCGGCCCTCGCCCCTGTACTTTTCTCCTTCGTGGTAATTTGGGTGTACGTATACTATGTGCAGTAAAAAGGACCAAGGTTTTCTCGTCTATATAGCTACAGCGTGAAAGACGATCCAAGGTGCCCCCGGATGACTGCCGGTGGCACCATCTTCACCCTGCACTTGATTGTCTGCAGACGCATGCGCAGCGATGGCGAGTGTTGGACGCCGCGCGAAGCGATTGCGCGAGCGCGGCGAGGAGACGGACCGGGGCCGCGATGCGAGTGTGGGCCTCCCACCGGTGGCACCCTCCGAAGCTGTAGTAGAGCCCGGGGTAGCCTTCGACCTCCTGCGGCCGACGTACGCGTAGGTGAGCACGCGGCCGAGATCTCTCCCAGCTGCCTGGGAGCTAGCGTGTACGCGCACGAGAACGTCGATCGGCGGCACGTCCTCCGGCTTAGATTGCAGGGTTTCCATGAGACTGCAGACCTGCGAGCGCAGATCGATGGCGGTTCAACGAACGAGCGCTGCGTGCGCTCATCATTACGCGCGGCGCACCTTCTTCTCGTCGAGTATCGGGATGAGGGGGCGACGGATCTGGCCCATGGGAATCTCGACTACCGGCACATCCAGGAGCTCGCTGTTAGCCGGCATGGCTGGGCGCGCGTCGCCTGCGCAGCACGCGTCGCGCTAATGAGGCTGGAGCTGCAGCGCTTTACGAGCGCTGTAGGTCACAGCGCTATAGCTGATGCTGCGCGCAGCGAAGCTGCGCTGAGTGCGTAAATGACGTCCAAGGCGTGCGCGTGCCAGGCGCTGTCCGGCCGCTGCGTCGACGAGTTGGAGCGGTGAGCGGCGATTCAGACACAGTTGCGCTGTTGAGCGCGCTGCACGCGCACGCTAGCTGGGCCGCGGCTCTCGGTGTCTGAGCAGAAGCGATTCGCGTACCCGGGAAAGCCAGGCGAACTGGAAAGCAGCGGCATCCAAAGCAGCGCCGAACCGCGATCCACATTCCTCTGAACGCAGAAGAACCGCCCGTACGCCCCCGAGATGGGGGCCTCGACGTCCGGCCTCCTGCCTCAGGACGTCGAGGAGCTCAGCGAGATGTCAGCACCACCCGCAGAGCCTCGCTCACCTGTGCTGATGTCGGCGCCGCAGCTACGGCCTCGAGCACGGAGAGATCAGGCGCTTGTACAAGCGGTTTCGCCGCCTAGATAAGAAGTGCCCTGCCCCGCGCGCGCGCGCCTGTGCGAGCTTCGCCTTATTCAGCGTCGCAGCGGCTTCGGCTCGCTCTCGAGTGAATGCTTCCTGTCCATCCCTGAGCTCGCCATCAACCCGCTCGTGACGCGGTTCATGGAGGTGCGCATACTCCAGTTGGGCGGCGCGAGGGCGCCTCTTAGCGCTCACTTTGCGGTTCAGCTTCTGGATGAGGTGAATTTCCGGGACTTTGTGAAGCTGGTGTGGGTTTTCAGCCAGAAGGGAACGCGAGAAGAGAAGGTCAAATGTGAGCCTCGCCTGAACGCGTCCAGCGCATGTGCACGGGGGCGCTTCTCACGCTCGCATGCAGTCGCGTTCCAGTTGTACGACGTCGACCAGGACGGCTCGATATCGGAGCAGGACGTATTCCACGTTTTGAGGCTCATGACTGGAAAGTTCCTGTCGGTGCGCCGCGCTCGCGGCTCGCTGCCGGCGAGCTCGAGTGCGCTCCCGTGACGCGCTCGCGCCCGCCGCAGGACGAGCAGCTGCGGGCGATCGCGAAGCAGACGGTGGAGCGGGCCGACTCGGACGGCGACGGCGTCCTCAGCAAAGAGGAGTTCGCGAAGAGCCTCGCGGCCGAGGAGGATGACCGGTTCATGAAGATGATGACGATCGACTCGTTCTAGATCTGTCCGGCCTAGCTAGGCTCCCTCGGGCGTGGCCTGGCCAGCCCCGCCCTCCTACGCCCGCTAGTGTGCAGCGAGTGGCCTGGCGACGTCCTGTAAACTCTGCGACAAGGTGCTGCTGCTATCTGCTGTGCGCGACGGGATCATGTCTCCATGGGGTCTCCAGCGGGCGTTGGCCGTATCCCCGAGCGGGCAAGGGCGGCGGGGGCGGAGAGGGCGGGGGCGAGGCCGCCGGACTCGTGGTGGGAGTGGGAGCGGGGCGTGGTCTGCGGCGAGGGCGCGTGGGGCGCCGCGAACATGGCCGCCCCCTCCTCCAGCACTGTGTCGTAGATGAACCTGGCCCGCCGCCGTCAGCGGGGCGCGCGCGCGGCGGGGGCGGCCGGGGCGGAGGAAGGGGCGGGGGTCGGCGCACTTGTACTGCTCGCGCTGCTGGACCATGCCGGGGCGTGACTCACGCATGGCGCTGACCGTCTTGTAGATGGTAAAGAGGGCGCCGCTGCCGGCCGGCGGGAGGGAGGAGGCGGAGGGCGGGCGGGCGGAGGCGGCGGAGGCGGAGGCGGCGGAGAGGAGGGGGGCGTTGGAGTGGTTGGCGAGGCTGCGCTGGCGGTGGAGATCCAAGTACTGCCGCAGCTGCACCCCGCCCCGCCCCGTCGGCCCCCGCCGCATAGGGCGCGGAGCGGCGGCCGGGCACCTTGCGGAGTTCGTGGTGGATCGCGATGAAGGCCCCGGTGCGACCGACGCCGGCGCTGCCGCCCCGCGATCGGCCCGTGCCGCGGCGGCCCTGCCGGGCAGTGGCGCACCTGCAGTGCACGGTGATGGGCGCGGATGCGTCCTCGGCTCGCGAGGCGTTGAGGCGAGCCACATCCACGCCGGCCCGCCACGCTTCGTCCACGAGCCTGCTGCCGGCGTCAGCGCGGCGGGCGCGCCGCGGGCGGGGCGGGCCAGCGCACCGGACGAGCTGGCGGATGGCCTGCGTCCCCGTGGGCCCGCTGGGCACCGAGTGGTCCGGCCAGCCGATGAACTGCGCGCGGGGCGCCCGTCTGGGGTCGACCGGTGGCCCGCGGGGCGGGGGGGCGGGGGCGGACCTGGTACTGGACCACTTCACGCTCCGCCTCGTCCCTGTCGTTCATCATCTCCGGGCGCGGCGTGCTAACCTGTCGCGCGCGAGCCGGCCGAACGTCAGCCGCGGGAGCGGGCGCGAGCCGGCGGCGCCGGGCGGCGGTACCTTGGAGCGCGAGATCTTGAACACGCGCTTGTGCAGGCCCGGCACGTTCGCCATCACACCGCTCTCGATGCAGCGTACTACAATTGTGCCGTACGTGTGCGGAGGCTGGTTCGGCTCGGGCCAGTACCGATCACACTTGGTCTGCGCACGGCATCAGCTCCGGACTCAGCGGCCGGAGGTGCGCTCCGAGTCGCACCCGATCGTTCTCCGTTTCGCGCGTTAGCATAACGATCACACGGGTGTGTCTGATCACGTGCTGGTTAGCCATTGCAGCGTGGCGCAGGCTGGCATTGACGTCTTTGACGCACTGCTCCCATATCATGCGCCAAAACTGCGGGAAAGTGGAGGGAAGGGGTGCCTGAGTGGCGATATACGTTTTCTCGTTGTTGGAGAGCTGTGCTGCGGAGTCAGCGATGGCCAGTGCCCGACTTGCAACTGGGCAGTCGGACCTTGATGTAGTTAGCGTTGATGTAATCTGTGCCCTCCTCGTCGCCAATAACCTTCAGTTTGACCCGCGTGTGCTCATCTGCTCGGCCAGGGCAGCAACCGCGGAATGCGGATGGTAAGCCAAGCTCCGATGAGGGCTTCAAAGGCTGGGGTGCTGTGCTAGCCGGGCGAATACACGCACAGGGCAAGATGTTGGCATATCTGTTCGCCGAAGTCTGCTGCCGTGCGTACTGCAAGTCGCCCTTCTTCTCCTCCCTTTGCAGTCGCTGCGAGGGGAGGGCCCGTGTCAGTTCCACGTGTATAGCTATAGCGGGCTGAGATCAGCAAGCGGGCTTGCATCGAACTCGTCGTCGAACCCATCGCCTCGCCGGCTAGGAAGAACTTGCCGGAGGGAGGCGACGTGGTTTTGGAATTCGTGCAGCGGGTCTGTGATTGAAACCGCCGAGCCGGCGGCGGGCCTCATCCCCAAACCACCGCGCAGCGAAACCAGGGTCTGAATGGGGGGTACGCGTGTCTTCCACCCTTCCGCAACTCGAATTCGAGCTTGCAGCAGGGCACGGGTGTCTCTACATTCATCTCAGGGGACACTGAGGCTGAGTCTTCCTACAGGGTGCCACGGTGCAGCTGGGTGCACATACAACAACGGCCGAGACCGCGCTTCAGGGGCGAAGGCCGCGCATCATCTTCGCCGTCGCGCGGTCCTGAGGCGAGGGAGAGTCGGTCGAACGCAGGCGCAGGGGACCGCGTCGAAGGGGCCCGGCACCTTGCGGTGGTGGTTCGCGACTGCCGCCTTGTTGCGGTCCTTCCAGGCCCGCTCCCGCAGCGACGGTTCCGCCTTCTGCTCCCCCTCGCCCCCCTCGCCGCCGCCGCCGCCCCCTGCCCCGCGCCCCGCGCCGCCGCTTCCCCCCCGGCCGCCGCCCCCCGGCCCCGCGGCCCGCGCCCCGCGGCGGCCTCCTCCCCCGCTCCGGCTCCGCGGCCGCCCCTGCCCGGGCCGCTCGGGCGCCGGCGGGGCCGCCGCGCCCCGCCTGCGCCCCCGCCGGACCGGCGCCGGCGGCCCCCGAAGCGGGGCCCGGGGCGCCCTCGCCGCCCTCCTCGCCCTCCCCCTCCTCCTCCTCCTCCTCGTACTCCCAGGCAGGCCTCCTCCGCGCCTCGGGCTTGGCGTTCAGCCTCCGCACATCCCCGCGGACTGCGCCCGCCCCAGGCCCCGGGCCGTCCGTCAGGCCCCCGCAGCCGCCCCAGACTCGCACGCGCGCGGGGGGGTACGGACTCTTGAACGGGTCCTCTTCCTCCTCCTCCTCCTCGCCGGGGACGCCCGGCCTGGCGCCCGGCTTGGAGCCGCCGGGCTTGGCCGGCTTCACGATCTTGGCCGTGTCCTCCGTGACCTCGCCCGCGTCCAGCACCGCGACGCCGTACCCGTCCATCGTGTCGTCGTACTCGTCCTGCGGGGCGCGGAGGGCTCAGCGGGGCCCTGTACCCCCCTCCAACCTTCCCAGGCCGCGCGCCTCGTACTCGTCGGCCTCGATGCGGGAGGCGGCGGCGATGACGAGGGCCTTGGGCGCAGGCTCGTCCCGCGCCGCGCGGTTGTCCCCGCCCCTGCGTAGAATCCTCGGACCCGGCGGGGCCAGCCAAGAGCAGAGCCGAGCAGGGGAAGCGGAGGGGCGCACCACTTGCCCGTGTGGACGCGGGCGGCGTCCACACTGTCGCGCGAGAAGACGTCGAACTCGTCCCCCGCAAACACGTTCCGCCGGCTCTCCAGCAGGCTCCCGCCCCCGCTCCCACTCCCGCTCCCGCTCCCGCCGGCGCTCGGGCCAGCCTGGAAAATGATGAGGGACGGGGCGGGATGGGGGCGGAAGCGTGCTTCGCGCACCGAGGGCTGGGCGGGGGCGGAGGAGGGCCCAGAAGGGCCGCCCACCAGGCGGGACACCGCGGCGCGCTGCAGAGGGGGGGGGGATGAGAGGCGGCGGGGGTACGCGAAAGAGCGCAGCAGCGGAGGCGGGCCTCGGGCCCCGTGAGGCAGTCGAAGGTGGCGATGGCGTCAGCGGCGCGGAGTCCGAACTCGGAGGCTATGGCGGGGGACGCCTCGTGGAGGGCCCCCACCGCCTCCGCGAAGGCCTGCGGGGGGTACCGGAGGTTAGGGGCGGGGGATGGAGCGGTGGGGGGTACGTGCGCGCGCGCGCGCGCGCCTCGCCGAGGAGCTCGCGTGGCACGCTGAGGCAGGGGCTGCACTCGGGGATGGCGCCGGGGGCGAGTGCCCCCCGCTCGAAGAACGCGTGCCGGCACGCTGCGCGGCGGGCGTGGCGCGCGTGAGCGCCGGACGGGATCGGCGCGGCTCGGGCCGGGTCGGATCGCACCGGCGACGGCGGCGCGGACGACGGCGCGGCGGAGCGGGGCGGAGGCGGGCGAGGAGGGGGGGAAGAGGGCGTCGGCGCAGGCGGCGAGGGGGGGGAGCGAGGCGAGGAGCGCGTGTGCGGCCGGCGGGTGCGCCTTCGTCAGCTGCTGCAGGCTGAAGGCGATGTCCGCGACGTACGCGCGCGCCTCGGCCAGCTCGCCGGCCGGCAGGCCCGCGCCGCCCCCGCAGCGCCGCCTCAGCTCGCCCAGGACGCCCGCGACGCAGCCGGCGGCCTCCTCCAGGTCCGACTCGTACGCCGGCTGCTGCTTGAAGAGCCGGCGGCAGAAGTCGGCGACCAGGGCCGGCCGCCCCGGGCCGTACAGGGCGCAGACGTCCAGGACCTTCGGAATGTCCTGCGAGAGCGAGAGGCTCGCCCGAAGCAACGGAGGAAGCAGAGGCCGGGCTGGGGAAGGGGCGCGGGGCGCACGAGGGCCCACGAGTCGTAGACGGCGGCGGCCCAGAATTTCGGTGCCAGGAAGGCCCCCGGTCCCTCCTCCGTGCGCGACATGCGGAGCAGCACGCGCAGGACGCGGTCCTGAAGCGTGTACTCCAGCGCCTCCGTCCGGTCGTCCTCCGCAGCGGCGCCGTCTGCCCCGTCCTCCCCGTCGAATGGCCGCCGGCGGTACCGAAGGTACGTGTCCAGGAAGGCCGCGCAGGATTTGTTGAAGAGCACTGCGCGGCGCCTCAGGCGGCGCGATCGCTCTCCTCCCGCAGGGCCCCGCGGACCGTGCGACCAGAAGACAGAGTGGGAGCAGCGGAGGAGCTTGCTGACGTCCTCGATGTGCAGCTCGAGCACGTCGGCACGGCTCACGCCGGTCGGAAGCTGACCCTTTCCTCCTGCCGCGAGAGTTAGCCGCGCGCCGGCGGTCATGTGGGGCGGCTCAGAAGGCGCGGACCCTGGTCGGGCAGGTACGGGGCGAAGGCGATCTCCACCTCGCGCGTCCAGTGCTGCGCAAGCGCGCGCGAACGTGAGCGTTCTGAAACCGCGCCACCGCGTCCCCGGACTGCGGTGTGAACGCGCTCACCGGGTCAATCGCCTTCACCTCCCGCTGCCCGATGACGACCGTGCGCTGGTCGGCTGGCAATGATGCCGAAGCGGCATCCTTCCGCGCTCGCTCCTGCGCGACTTGCTCGGCTCTGAGGGCGTCCTGGCCGGCTTGGATGTCTCTCCGCGAAGGACCGGGCGGAGCGGGCGCTCCGCCTCGGCCGCCCCGTCCACCACGGAATCCTCCGCCGCGCTGCTGCCTCTCGCCGGGCGGCATCGCCAGAGGCCCAGGGGCCAGAGCGCTTGCTGGGGTACAGTGAGAACCTCGCGCTTAGTCCGTCGCTCGAGCTCGTCTTCGCCGCCGAGCCCTGCGGGCCCCGAGATCGCTCCGATCATTCGATATCGCAAAATGGCTTGCGGAGGCTGCTTCCCATGCCTGCCGAACGGTTTCACTGTTGACTCGCCTCCCGTGCGCTCTCGGCTCGCCGAGATCTACGAGCCGAACGTGGCCGATGCTCGGTGCGGCCCTTTCCCGCGCGTACGTGTATCGGCACGCCGTGGACGCCCGCCCGCAGGTACGGCGGCCTCATCCTCAAGTTTCAGGAGGAGTTCGGCAAGCGGCCGACGTACTTTGTCCGGGCGCCGGGCCGCGTCAACCTGATCGGCGAGCACGTCGACTACAGCGGCTACTCCGTCCTGCCGTGCGCCATCTCGCAGGACGTCGTCATGGCCTGCAGCGTCGAGCCGGACGAGCGCCTCGTCCTCACGAACGTCGACGACGCGTACCCGACGAAGCAGATCGAGCTGACGGAGGACATCGTGATCGACAGCAAGGCGCACCACTGGACGAACTACTTCCTTTGCGGCTACAAGGCGAGCCGGCCCGGCCTCGCCGCCCCCGCGCCCCCTCGTCGACGCGACGCGGCCGCCGGCAGGGCATCCTGGAGCACGTGAAGGAGGGCCCGAAGCCGGCCGTCTTCGGCATGCGCGTCGCAGTCGACGGGACCGTCCCCGCCGTGCGTCCCCGCGCGCTCCCCGCCGCCCCGCCCCGCACGCGTTCGCGGGCTCGAGCCGCCGCTTTCGAATACAGGGCTCCGGCCTCTCGAGCTCTTCGGCGATGGTGTGCGCCTCGGCGCTCGCTGCGCTGCACGGCGCCAAGAAGCAGCTCGACAAGGTCACCCCCTCCCGCCCCCTCCCGCCCCGCCCGCCCGGCCGCCCGACGCGGGCGACCGGCGCAGAGCAAGATCGCGACGATCGCCGCGAAGAGCGAGCAGTACATGGGCGTCATGAGCGGCGGGTGCGCGCGCCCCAGCCAGCCGGCCGGCAAGCTAGCTCGCTGTCGCCTGCGCCGCTCTAGCTCCCCTGCAGGATGGACCAGGCGATCTCTAGCTAGCCGGCTAACTCGCTCCCGTCCGCGCCGCCGCTCTGACGCCCCCGCCATCGCCCAGGATGGACCAGGCCATCTCGATGACGGCGCGCGCCGGCTTCGCGAAGCACATCCACTTCGACCCGCTGACGACGGAGGACGTGAAGCTCCCCGCCGGCTGCTCCATCGTCGTCGCCAACACCCTCGTCGAGGCCAACAAGTGCGCGCGCGCCCGCCCGCCGCCCCCCGGAAACGAGAGCAGAAGATGAAAATCCGCACCCGTCTCCGACCCGACTCTCTTAGAAATCCGCCCCCTCCTCCGACCCGCCCCGCTTCGAACATAGAACCGGAGACGAAGATGTTAAATCCAGCCCGCGCTCGGCCCTCCGCCCCCTTTCCTGACACGCCCCGCCCCGCCTCTTTCCTGACCGGCCGCTCCGAGCATCGAACCGCCCCCTTTCCTGACCGGCCCTCCGCTCCGAGTGTAGAGCCGCCCCTTTCTGACGGGCGCCGCCCCGCCCGAAGGTACGCGACGGCGGACACGTGCTACAACCGGCGCGTCGTCGAGTGCATCCTGGCGGCGAAGCTCCTGGCGAGCAAGCTCGGCCTCGACTGGCGCTCCGTCCGCCGCCTCCGCGACGTCGAGGAGAAGTCCGAGAAGGTAGTGCCCTCTTCAGGTTTCTTAGGTCTCGGCTAGAAGATTCTAGCGGTTTCTCTCTTAGGTTATCTTAGGTCTAGGTTAGCCGTCGCGACCTCCAGGAGAAGTCCGAGAAGGTGCTAGCACTCTTGGCCCCGCGGTTCCTCAGGTCTAGGTTAGAAGATTCTAGCCTCAGGAGAGAAGGTCCCAGCCGCCGCGCGACCTATCTCCCGCCCCGCCACCCCTCCACTTGCCCCTCCATCCATCCATTCCGCGCCGCGCCGGCCTGACGTCCCTCCAGGGCGTGGCGGCGCTGGCGGAGGCGGTGGATGCGCACCTGCAGCGCGCCCCCTACTCCATCGAGGAGGTCGCCCAGGCCCTCGGCGTCCCCGTGCGTCCGCGCCCCAGGCTGAGGAAAGTGCTTTAGACGGTTGAAAGCTCAAAGAGTAAAGTGAAGCTTGAGCTCAAAGCTTAAAGACTTAGCTCGACATCGAGAGCTCAACTTAGAATCTAGAAATCTAATGGCGTAAGATGGTATAGCTTAGGCCCTCGGCGTCCCCGTGCGGCCGCCCCTCCCCCTAGATACTTGTTAGATTCTAGAAAATAAAGAATCTAGAGCGCTCGAAACCGCATAAGCTCAAAGATTGAACGTAAGCGTAAGATGGTATAGCTTAGGCCCTCGGCGTCCCCGTGCGGCCCCTCCCTCCCCCTAGATATCCAAAATTCTAAGCTAGCATCTAGGAATGCAACCTAGGAATCTGATCTTCGGGGCGGGCGGGCGGGGCCGCAGGCGTCGGAGCTGCAGGCGAGCTGCGTGGCGGGGCAGCCAAACGCGCGGTTCGAGTTCCCCGCCGGCAAGGTCCTCCACCTCCACGCCCGGTCCGCCCCGGCCCCGACCCCGCCCCTCTAGCTAAGGATAACTATCAACTATCTAGATCTGAGTTAACTGTAGTCATCTGTAGTCATCTACGCTTTAGCTAGCCCGGTCCGCCCCTGTGCCCTCCCCGGCCGCCGCCGTCCCCGCCCGCCGCTTTCCTAGCAGCGTCTTCCCGCTCCTCCCCCCTCCTCCTCCCCCTCCCCCCCCTCTGACGCCCGCGGGGCGGGGGCAGGGCGTACCACGTGTACACGGAGGCCGGCCGCGTCGCCGCCTTCGACGCCACCTGCCGCCGCTCGCCCTTCCCCGACCAGGTCCGCGCGCCGGGGCGGGGCGGGGCGGGCCGGGCCGGGCCAGTCTAGGAGTAGCAGACGCGCTGGATGGGGGAATAGTTGCTTCGCGTGGCGGGGCGGGCTGGATGATAGCGGAGCAGGGGCCGGGAACGCGGAGAGGGGGCCTGGTCTAGGAATAGCAGACGCGCCGCGCCCTGCGCTGCCGCGCACCAGGCGCAGGGCGGGGGGCGGGATGCTTCAGGGGGGAACTAGACTTCACGCTGAGCGCTGTCTTAGCCCCCGCGCCCTCCGAGCCTCACGCCCGTCCCTGCAGCTGGCCGAGCTGGGGCGCCTGATGGACGGGAGCCACGCCTCGTGCCGCGACTACTTCGACTGCTCCTGCCCCGAGCTCGACCAGGTCCGATGCGATTCTTATTTTAAGAACCTATCTAACTAGAGTAGTCTGCATTAGTAAGCAGTCTACAAGAGTGGTGAGAACTTATCCAACAAGAGTACACAAGCACCTTATTCTAAGAACCTATCTAACGAGAGTAGTCTTCGTGATGCTAAAGCTAACCGGAGTCATCTGAACAGCTGACGGCCATCTGCCGCGAGGCCGGCGCACTCGGCTCCCGCCTCACCGGCGCCGGCTGGGGCGGCTGCACCGTCTCCCTCGTCCCCGACGCCAAGCTCGCCTCCTTCCTCTCCGACGCACGTACCCCCGCCCCGCTCCTCCCCCCCCGGACTCCTCTCTGAACCGGTACCCCGGCCGTGCAGGTGACGGGCAAGTACTTCCGGGGGGCGCGGAGGTACAACGGCGAGATCTCCAAGGTCCTGTTCGCATGCAAGCCCGGCAACGGCGCGGCCGTCTACATCCCCTAGGCCCAGCCGCTACGTATACAGCTAGTAGCCGCCGGTCTCGAACCTCTTCCAGTTTTCGCCTGCAGGCTGCACGCTCTATCTCTCTCTCTCTCTCTCTCCCGCTGTCGATCCCGGTCGCTTGGCATTTTCTTGTATTGTCATCGTCAAAACACTCCTACAAAGTTGTTTACTGATCACAGAGCACTGCGTTTTCCTGCCAGTAGATGGGTACTGTACAACGGGCACACTGCTTATGGTACACGGAAAGCTTAAGCTTGAGTCGCCGGGTCCTCGCTCCGCTCCGCGGGGTGAAAATTAAAAGAAACGGAACGGAACGAGATCAGTCCCGCCGGCCGTCGATCTGCGCTATGATCTTCCGGACCGTCTCCGCGTCCTCCGCGAGCGGCAGCCTGAACGCAAAGAAAGGCCTGAGCGGGGGGGAAGAACCGGGGGGGGCCATCCGAGGGGGGGTACCGCTCCAGGTACGCCGCGAGGTCGGCGCGGGCGTCGGGGAGTCGGCCTTCGAAGAAGTGGCAGAAGCCGCGGTCGCGGATCTCCGCGGGGGCCCCCGGCGTCACGCACAGGATCATCTGGCGGCCATTTTCAGGGCCCGGGGGGTACAGGGGAGGAGCGCGGGGCGGGGGAGCGGGTGGGGGTCACGGGGGTACCTGGACGGCCGAGAAGGTGTGCGCCACGTTGGACTGCTCGAGGTACGCCGTCTTGAGCGTCTGGAGGAGCCTGCGAACGAAGAAGGTTAGAATAAACGGGCCGGGGGTACGATGCAGGAAATCGGGGTACGGGGCGCACCGGCCGACGAAGCGGCGGCGCCAGGGGACCTGCCCCCTGCTCTTCAGCGCCTCCCCAAGCTTGAGCTTGTACCCGTACGCCTCGCTCAGGCGCTCTTCGCAGTCCTGCTGGAAGATGACGTCACCCCGGCCTGCCGGACGCGTGACGTCACGTCAGCGCGCCGCGTCGTACCCCCCGAAGCCGCTGAGCGGCGAGCACGCACGGAAGGGATCGATGAAGAAGTCGAGCTCGGGGTCCACTGGGCGCAGAAGGCCGGTCACAACGAGCCCTGCCGGCCGGCCGGCCAGGTCAGGGGGATACAGGAGCAGACGCGGGGCGAGGCGGGGGAGGGGTACGCACCCGGGAGGTTCAGCGCCTCGAGCTCGAGGCCGAGCCGGGAGGCGACGGCGTAGTACAGCAGTGAGAGGGAGATGGGAATGCCCGCGCGGCGATCCATGACGCGGTGCATGAGCGAGTTGCGCCTGCGCGGGAGGAGCTTCGGGGTGAGCGCAGGGGAGACGGCGGAGGGCGGAAGGAGAGTCGGGCGGTGCCGTACGGGTCGAGGATGTTGATGTCGCCGGTGAATCCCTCCTCGTCGAAGAGAACCTTGTTGATCGCCTGCGCGGCCGGGCGGGCGTCACGCAGCGCACAGTGAACGGGGCCGCGGCCGTCCAGTCACTGAGCTGGCATTCTGGTTTGGGGTCGCTCCGCGCGGCCCGCCGGCTCTCTTTGCTCAGTTCTAGAGCGGCGAACCTTTATCCGCTTGAGAACGGGCGCGTCGGCGTTGCCGTCGAGTTCGGCGAGGGCCCGCAGCGCGTACGCCTCGACGCGGCCGAGGTACTCGTCGACGTCCACCTGCGGCCGCGTTCGAATTCGCGCTTTGCAAAGCGCGAATTGCGTGCTGGCGGGGCTCGTACGTCGGCGTCCGCGTCCAGAAGCTGCGCCACGACGAACGCCGCCCTGCAGACCAACCGACTCGGCGGCCGAAGGCCGCGCAGGCTGGAGATAGTCATACCGGACAAGGTCAATCTGAGAGTCTTCGGAAACCGACAGGAGCCCCTGGAAGGCCGCGGTGTTGAGCGGCGCCGGGACCCGCTCCTTGCCAGCCGTATCCGCCGCGGCCCGCGGCGGCGTCCAGACGGACGGCACGGATCTCGAATGGAAGCGACGAGTCTGGACCGGCTGCGCGGCGGCCCATCGCGAACGGCCGAGGGCCGTCGGGTGCGAATTCGTCTGCGGCGCCTGTACGCAGACGCGCTGCGGCGCCGGCTGGACGACGGATGCGCCGGGCCGGCTGGAGAGCGGCGCGAGCCCCACGAACATGTTGCTACTGCCCAAAAAAGGCTGGGGGCCGCGGGAAGCAGAAAAAGCAAACGCTGTACGCCCCCCACGGGGGAAGGAGCGCGGGGGGAAGGAGCGCGTTGGGGGGGAAAGAGCGGGGCGTACGCCGGCGTGCGCGCCTCTCCAGTTCGCGGTCCAGTTCGTTCAGTCGGCGGCACCGCTCCCTCGCGCTCCCTCGCGCTCCGCACGTCCGTCACACACCAATGTTCGGTGCGTCAGCCGCGGATTCTCTCTGCGCGCGTACCGATTCGCGACCTGACGTCCGGTCCGAAGCCGGTTCAGCGCTCAGCGCGGCCTCGAGCGCTCCTGCAAGGCTTGAGCATCCTCGGTGAGCGATTTAGCATGCAATGACGCGCCCGCGCGCGAAGCGCGGGGCGGGGAGAGCAAGATTCCTTCGACTCTGACCGGTTCACACGGACAGAATGTCGGGGGAGACGCGCGGGGCGCTCGGTAACCTCATCAACGTCGCGTACAAGCACAATCCCACGTCAGGACCCGCGGATCGCACCTGCAACGGTGACCGCTCCGCCTGCGGATGTCCTGAGCTCCCTGGCACCAGTCCGCTTCCGGAAGCGTTCGCAGAAGGTTCGCGCGCTCGCAGCGCACATGCGTCATCCGCTTGACACGCATTCCCTCGCGCGCAGACTGCATCCTCTTCGACCTGGAGCTCGAATCGTTTTCCCTGGAATCGACCACCGCTGACTGGTCTGAGTGCATGCTGACGCCGCGCAAGCACGGTGCGGGCTCTGCGATGCTCCAGCACGTGCTTATCTCACGCCGCTCGCTCGCTCGCGCAGGGTCCGGCACCGCCGGAGACCAGAAGGCGCCAGGGGAGGGCGGGCGGTCATCGGCCGCAGGCGCGGGCGCGCTCAAGGCTAGACCGACGCGTGCGGCGCCGCTGGGAGACCGCGAGCGACAGCTGATGGAGAGCCCGCTGGCGGACGACGACCGCGACTCCGACTGCTCGGACTTGGACCGCTCGGCCGGCGCCTTCGACTGGGCGCCCTTGGGGCCTGGGCCCCTCGCGCTCGCGCCCCACGGCCACGTCCGCCGCTCGCGCCCGATTCCCATCCCCAGGAACCCGATCCGCCCCGCCGTTTGGCGCGCGCGCTCCAGTTTTACGCCTTCCGGATGATCGTTCCCTCCCGCGAGGGTTTTTCTCCCCAAGACTGGGGCCTTTTTTGCCAGTCTGGTTTCTTTTTCAATGGCCAGGTTCTCGTTGATAGTGATCAAGAGTTGTGTGCCTGGGTTTTCTTTGCTTTCCTTGCGTGTTGCGATTCTGATCGTGATGCTAGTGACAGATACAGTGTGGCCCGTTTAGTGAGCAGTAACTTATGCAGTTTACTTATGTAGCAACTTCAGTATCGGGGCTTGATGTAGGATTTTTCCCGTCCGATGGTCGGCACTGTATAGGAGCCTTGACAGTCTATATGATCAGCTGCCTTGACAATCACTCAATCACTTCAATTTTTCGAAAGGCTGGCCAGCGGCCTCTTCGCCTCATTTGCAAATGTGATTCGACCATCATCTGGCATATTGGCTTGCTTGTTTCAAACTCCATGATTTTGATCATGGCCCGTGGGCCTCCGCCGGGCCGAAGTGTGGAGTCGAAGCTTTTTCGTTCGACTCGGCAACTTTCGTTCGAATGATCTGCAGCTGTAACCCATATGCATATCTTAACTTGTACTTGAGCTTAGTCTAGTCGTGTTTGAAAACACGGATCTGAATCCAGTCATCATGCATATGGCATCGTATGATCAATTATCCTAACACTTAAGCTTCACCAAGTACTAGTCAAGGCTGTACTGGTCAGTACTGGTGGGCCGGTGCCGCAGTGCCCGCCCCTGGCCATGGGGCCCATATGCATATATATGCATGCGGCTCGCACTTAAGCATGCCGCAGTGCGCATATGGCACTCAGTGACTGCAGCACCGTGGCACTGCAGCCCCTGGGATCATCATGCATGCGCAAATGGCACCATGGCACTGCGGCATGATCCGATGACCATGATCCCGAGTCCCATGGCCAGGATCGATATCGGCTTAAATTTAAAAGCTTGGAACTTCGGAATCCCACTGGCCACGCCTTCAACAGCAGACCCCCGGGCCCGCTCCCCCGGCCCGGCGTCCCCGAGAACCGGTACTACGGTACGACGGTACCGGTATGTAGAGATTTCCACAGGTATGAATAGAATCGAAGTATCTAGATCTAAGCTAACAGCTATATGGTAGATCGGTTCATGTGAAGGTAAACAAGCAGCCGGACGACTAACGGCTGGCGGACTCGGGAACGAGACAACACTGTTTGCAAGCAGCCGAAACACTACGGCTAGCTATAGCCATCTGATCATACTCTGCAGTTGAAAACATGCAAAAGAAACACAAGCATATGCAGTTGAAACGCCATTGAGATCGCGGAAATTGAAAGGAAGACTGCGCTGTGTACGTGAAACGCTGTACACATGAAAGCCCGAGGCTCACAGAACATATAGAACTGCACATCGATATCTAGTGATTCAGTACCCGCCGGAGCTGAAGCTGCTGTACGCGAAAGAAACGAGAACTACTGTGCGAAAAGACAAGTCTGCTGCTGCGAAAACTGATGTGAAGGGAGGGTTGGGGCGGGGGCCGGCCGCCTCACTCCGCCGAGGCGGCGGGCGCATTCGCAACCGACTCCGAGCGGGGCTGGAGGGGGCCCACGGCCGAGCGCGAGGCCGGGGCGGGACCGCCGCCCTTGGAGGAGGCCGCGGCGGGTGCGGCGGGTGCGGCCGGCCCGGCGTTCTCCTTGTCGAGCGAGGGTCCGAGCGGCTGTCGGCGGGGCGGCGGGCGCCCGCGCTTCGATGGCGCCGGCGCGGCGGCGGAGTCCCCGGCCTTGCGCTTCATGGGCACGTCCTTGAGCCCCTTGAGTGCACCGGTGACGGCGGCGTTGGTAGCGGCGCGCTTGTTGACGGTTGCAAGCCGTTCGTTGGCTTCGGCCTTGGCGATGGCGGCGGCGGAGTCCTGCTCGTTGGCTGCGGCGGCGGCGGCAGCGGCGGCGGCCTTGGCAGCAGCGGTGGCGGAGGCCCGCTCGGCGGCGGCGGCCGCAGCGGCGGCGGCGGCGCTCTGCTCGGAGGCGATGGCCTTGCCCTCCTCGTCCACGGCGGCGAGCCTCCCCGCCAGGGCCTCCCGCAGCGCGCCCACTTCCTCCTCCGCCTCGGCGACGCGGGCCTGCAGCAGCGCGGCCCTCTCCTGCGGGGCGGTCACGGGCCGTGGCGAGGGGGCCGGGCGCCGCCCCGCCCGCCCGCACCTTCTCGGCGGCGCCGGCCGCCTCGAGCTTGGCGAGCTCCTGCTTCTTGCTCTCGAGGGTGGAGCAGGCGGCGAGGATGACGGCCTCCAGCCCGAGGTCCGCCGCGGCACCGTCGCCGCCGACGCTGGCGGCCAGCTCCCCCATCAGGCCGCGCAGGCGCCCCATCAGGTGGTCGAAGCGAGCAACGCTGTCGCCCTGCGGGACCCGTGAGGCGCGCGTCAAGCCCGCGGCCTGCGCGCCGGCGGCAGCGCACCGCCGAGCTCGAGCTCGACGGGGCCGCGCCCGCGTCGCCGCCGGTCGCGCTTGCGCCGGGCTGCTGCTTCTCGATAAGCTCTGAGATCTACCGCGCGAGGCCGCGTGGGCGGAGGAAACGGCGGGCGGGGAGAGGCGGCGCGCGGCGCACCGCCAGGAGGTAGCTGATGGACTGCCGCTCGAGCTGGTCGATGCGAGCGCTGGCGACCTGGTCGGACTGGACTTGCTGCTCCTGCGCGCCACGTCATGCGCGAAAAAGGCGCCGCGGCGGCTCCCGGGGCTCACCTCGAGCTCCTTGACGCGAGCGCTGAGGACCCCGATCTCCTCCTGCAGAGGCGGAGGCGTCGAACGCAACCTCGAAGGGCACGGGGCGGGCCGCGGCATACCCGCAGAGAGGCGGCAGCCTCGGCCTCGGCGGTCGCTCGCGCGAGCTGCTCCCCCACGTGAGCAAAGCACTAAAGGCTGCTGCGCGAGGCGCCTGGCCACGCACCTCGGCTTCGAGAGCGGTGAGCTTGGCTCCGAGAGGGCGTGTCAACGTCTGAAACGGTTCCGCCGCACGCGCGCCCCCGTACCGTGTGTGCCTGCTGCAGAGCCGAGACCTGCGGAGGGGAGCCGTCAGCAGCGTCCGGAGCCGGGCCGCCGGCGCGAGCGGGCGGACCTGGGCGACGAGAGCGGGGCGGCGCGGGCCGGCGCAAGCGTCCGTGGGCGGCGAGACGGCGGGGAGCCCGAGGCGCTGAATCTCTTCCATCTGTGCGCCGCGCGGGGCCGCGTGGGCGGGCGGAGGGGGCGCGGCGGCCCGCCGGCGGGGCGCGGCGGGGCGGCGCGCACGGTGACGCGGTGCGCGTCGAGCTCGCCGTCGGCGGTCGTGAGCTCGGCCTGAAGCCCGGCGATCTTCTCGTTGGCGGTTTTGAGCTCCTCCACCCCGGCCTCGAGCTGGGCGATGCGGGCATTGGACTCGGCGACACCGGCCACCTGGCCGTCACGCTCGCGCTTGAAGTCGTCGCGCTCGCGCTGCGGCGCCGTCAGACGCCCACGTGAGTGCAGAGCCGCGGCGGGGCGGGAACCGCACCTCGGCCTCCGCGAGGCGAGCGGCGAGGTCCCCCTTCTCCCTCTGCAAAAGTCGAGGCGTGAGAGGGCGCGGACGCGGTGGGGCGGACCGCAGACCTCGAGCTCGGCCACGCGGGCCGCCGGGGCGCCAGCTGCAGCGGCCGGCTGGGCGGAAGGGTGAGGCGCGAGAGAGCTAGCGCGGATCCGGAGAGGGCGGCGGCCTCACCCCCTCCGCCTCCGCCTCTGCGGGCTGGACCGACGCGGCGGGCGCGCTGGGTGCCGGCGACTGGGGTGCGGAGAGGGTCGCCGGGGCGCGGGGGCCGTTGTCCTCGGGCGTGCGCGGCTGGGGCGCGACGGGCGAAGCGGAGGAGCCACCGGAGGAGCCGGGGCCGCGGAAGGGGGTCCCGGGGAGGCCGCCCGCCGAGCTGCCCGCAGCCGCCGCAGCCCCGGCAGCCGCCTGTGCGCGGCATGATGCCGCGTGGGCGGCGGCCCGCTGCCCCGCGCGGCGGGGCGGCGCGCACGGTAACGCGGTACGCGACGAGGTCGGCCTTGGCGGTCTTGAGCTCGGCCTCGAGCTCGTTGATCTTGTCGTTGGCGGTTGTGAGCTGGGCCGACTTGATGCTTCCGATCTTAAGCGCGCGCTTGCGCTTGAGCTCGTCGCGCTCGCGCTGCGGCGCGGTCAGGCGCTCGCACGGGCGGGGGCGGGGGCCGCGGCGGGGCGGAAACCGCACCTCGACCTTCACGAGGCGATCGGCGAGGTCCACGTTCTCCTTCTGCAGAAGGCGGGGCGTCAGCCGGCGCGGAAGCGACGGGGCGGACCGCGGACCTCGAGCTGGGTCACGCGGGCCGACAGGGCGCCGGCTGCAGCGGCCGGCTGGGCGGAAGGGTGAGGCGCGAGAGCTAGCGCGGATCAGAGGAGGGTGGCGGCCGCACCACCTCCGCCTCCGCCTCCGCGGGCTGGACCGACGCGGCGGGCGCGCTGGATGCCGGCGACTGGGGTGCGGAGAGGGTCGCCGGGGCGCGGGGACCGTCGCCCTCGGAGGTGCGCGGCTGGGGCGCGGCGGGCGAAGCGGAGGAGCCGCCGGAGGAGCCGGCGCCCGAGCTGCCCGCAGCCGCCGCAGCCCCGGCAGCCGCCATGTTGTCCACGGACGACGAGGCGGCGGGGAGCCCGGGCGGCGAGGCGGCGGGGAGCTCGAGGAGGCGAACGTTGTCGCGCTCGCGCTGCGGTGCCGTCAGGCGCGTGCGCAGCCGCGTACTCAAAGGGGCGGCGGCGAGGTCGGAAGCACACCTCGAACTCCGCGACGCGCTTGCAAAGGGTCCCCTTCTCGCTCTGAGGAAAGCGGGCGCTTGAGGCGTGGCCGCTGCGCGCGGGCCGGAGGCCGCGGCGGGGTGGGTACCGCACCTCGAGCTCCGCGACGCGCATGTCGAGCGCCACCTTCTCGCTCTGCGGGAGCGGGGGCGTCAGGCGCGGCCGCAGCGCAGCGCGGGCCGGGGCTCGTGGCAGAGCCGGGCGTACCTGGAACTGAGCCTGGCGCTCGCGCAAGGTCCCGCAAACCTCCTGCGGAAACCGTGGAGTCAGGCGCGGCCGCTATCGCGCAGAGGAGAGCGCCGCCGCGGGGCACACATGGAGCTCCGCCAGCTGCTTGTCGCGGATCCGGATGACTTCCTGCGGGAGCGGCCGGGGGTGAGGTTCGACCGTGAAGCCGCGACCGGCGGCGCAGCGGACCTTGGGGTCGGGAAGCCGGCCGGCGCCGGGACGGGCGGAGCCGGTTGAGCTGGAGCTTGGATAGACTTGCAGGGCTTGGACCGCGGCCTGATATCGAGGTCTCAAGCTGGCGATACTGAGGGGGCGGCAAGACACGAACCGCCACAGGAGGGTGGCCTCCGATCGCTGTGGCTATGGGAGGCGAGCTGGCCGCGGGCACGACAGTGCTGGGCAGCTGCAAGGCGTGCTGCTGCGCCAGGGCGTGCTGCCCCGCCGGGGACCCAGCCTGCCTCTGATGTCAACGTCTGGATTCAGCACACTCTAAGCGGCGCACCGGTTTGCCAGTGCAATACACGGAGACGATTCGCCTCACGTCAAGGGCGCAAATCACATTGAAGCTCTGCAAGGAGTGAGGAAGTAGAGGGCACGGAGGCGTGACCGTCGGACTTACAAGGGAAGCTGTCAGGCACTCGACTGGGGCGCAGTTGCTGCGGTCGATCGTGTGAATCGAGTTTCCGACTCCCGCAAAGTTTGTATCCCTGAGACGCCTGTGCACGGGCATGAAGCGTACTGACGACTCGCCCCCGAACGTGAAAATGAGGCCGCCACCTCGCTGAAGGAAAGGATCAAGGAGTTCGCGAGAAATGAAAAATGAAATAGGAGGCTTACCGGGGGGAGATACAGGGACGTGATGTTCTTTCCGGGCCCTTTCAAGTTGGCGGCTGTGAGGATGTGAGTCTCCGGTTTCGTGCGTGCCACTCCCTTCTCCGAGTAGTAAAGCTTGAGCCGGCGGTCTGCCAGCGCGATGGCGACAAGGGCGTCACTCTGGAGGAGAGTCAGAGTGTGGGTGGTATGGGGATCATGGTCATCGCTTGGGAAGGTGAACTCGCGATTGCGAAATCGTTGACCGAGACGCCCTGACAGACGACTTCTTTCTTGTCTTCGTCCACGAGCACAACTGTGTCCTCAGACTCGTAGGCGAAGCGATAGTGTCCCTAAACAATTGACTTGAACATCAATGATGAAACAGATGAAGGAAACAAGAAAGAAAGAAAAAAAGAACCTTCTCGCCTCCGGAGCCCTGCATCATGACGAGCTTCTTGGCATTCAGAGCGTCGGATGCGAATTCGGAGGGCAACGTCGACAGTTGCCGTACGTCCTCGTGAACAGCCTTGGGCTCAATGCGGTACTTGTTCTCTTTTTTATCTAACTTGATTATGAGGGAGAATTCATGGCCGCTGCCGGTCCAGATTCTGACTTCGTTGTGGTCGATGGACCTGCATGCATGGCATGATCATATGGGCAAGCGAGAACCACGTCTCGCGGCGCCTGGGCAAACCAAAGCGTCTTGATGTTGACGAACTCGCGAGAGAGCTCATAAGTGGTCATTATCATGGCCATGGCGCCTTCAAAGGGAACGAAGTAGACGGTGTTTTCTGTCCAACAGACAAAGTAATGCATTTTCTGCCCGGAGGTCGTCAAGAAGCAAGAACCGTTCTAAGCAAAACCCGTATACGTAGCGTACATTCGTGAAGCACGTGCCCCGCACATCTCCACGAATCGGCAGACACTGTTCGAAATCAGCAGGCGCACCGCCGTCGTGGCAATTCCAGGTCTCAGCGGTCCCAGTCTGAGGAAGGCTAGCATGATTCCACATCACTGTCAGCCGCCGAGAGGCGTGGACGAAGCCGCCTGCAGAACAACAACAGATCAAATCAGCACGAAAAAGGCAGCATTGACCTCTTGGAGCGACGAAAGTTAAAGGAGATGCTCCGGAGTGCGTGTGGCACGCACAGACGCGCAGAGCAGCGCTCTTGCGATCAAAAACGTCTTCGAAGATCTGCGGTGCTTCAAAGACCAAGAACTGCGCGACTATTCGCAATAAAAATAACGACGGAGGCCGTTCTTCTCGCGTACGCACCGTCGCTTCGATTCCGCGCTTCCCAGAGTCTCCTCGAGCGCGTTCCTCACACCCGCTTCCTCGAGCGCGAGCGCAGGCACTGCGAATCCGGCGATCGCCTGCTTCCTCCGGCAGCTGCAGGCACTGCGACTCCGCTGGTCGCCTGCTTGTGCCGCCGATCAGCCGGTCGAAGTCTACCCCTGGGTGCAGCGGGGGGGGGGGGGGTGAGCGCTGGTAGGCGCGAGCGCCCGGATCGTACATTCGCTGGTAGACGCCGCGGATGCGGCGGATCGGAGCGCTGCGGATGTGCGCCGTGCCGCGCCGCGCTGCGATGGCGGCACTGAACGGCGTCGTGGCAACAAGCACTTTCGGCGAACCAGGTATGTGAAGCTTCCGATCTTGCAATTGCAGGCGTTTTAATTGACGATTAATATTGACGAGCGGTGCACGTGCGCGCGCTGGGAAGGGGTCTCTGGGAAGGGGTTCGACTCGGTCCAGTGAACCAGGTATATACGTAGCTTGCCATGCGCTGATGCTGATGCTAGCGCGCGCAGCTTCGATCGAGTTGAGTGGAATCCGATTCTGGTGTGCAAGCGCTTTTTTCCATTAGTGCAATGGTTAGCCATACTATGCTATATGTTAGAAGCAATGGTGTTCAGGGTTTACGGGGAGGGGGTTTAGGGACCTTCACCGACTCTGTCCAGTGAAATGCACATCATGGCATAGCATGCGATCGCGATGCACGCACTTGATTGGCAGTGATGCTGATACTGATAGCTGATTCTTAGATGCAGCACGATCATGAGTCCAATTTTCATTAAATAAATATTCGTATACATATCATCATGGCATATGCATGTGCTATAGGATCTCTGATATATGTGAGAGGCTGCAGCTGTGCATGCGCATGGGATCCGGAGGGCCCGGGGGGATATGGGCCGCCGAGCCGATCTGATGTACACTGTGACATGTACATGTTCGAATTCATTCAGAGCTCGATCGCGATCGCGAGCTCGAGATGCCATGATCATGACCCATAAATAAATGATCCCCATATGCATCCCATCCTCCGGCCGCGGCGCCCACTGGGCCAGTCACTGAGTGCTCATCAGTTGAACACGAATAGTCACTGAGTTCCAATTGCAATAAAAATCATGTCACTCCAAAATTAAATGTCACGACAGGTCAATGTCACGACAGGTTCTGATCATGAGGCTCCAAAAAAGGACTAAAATGAAAACCGGCCTGTTCGAGCCACCCTCCAAAGAAGGGACCCCCAGCGGCCGAAAAGCTTCATAAAAATTATTATGCATGCATGCTGTGGGCAAAGTATGCTCGTCAGCTCCTGCCGGGCGAGACAAGCCCGGAGGGCGGCCTTCACACGTGGAAATCTGACTTGCACTGCATGCGTGCAGGCTGTGGGCATGCGGGAAACCGGCCTGTTCGAGCCACCCTCAAAAGAAGGGACCCCCAGCGGCCGAGAACATGCATGCATGCTGTGGGCAAAGTATGCTCGTCAGCTCCTGCCGCGCAAGGCCAGCCGGGAAGGCGGCCTCACGTGCGGAAATCTGACTTGCACTGCATGCGTGCAGGCTGTGGGCATGCGGGAAACCGGCCTGTTCGAGTCACCCTCAAAAGAAGGGACCCCCAGCGGCCGAGAACATGCATGCATGCTGTGGGCAAAGTATGCTCGTCAGCTCCTGCCGCGCAAGGCCAGCCGAGAAGGCGGCCTCACGTGCGGAAATCTGACTTGCACTGCATGCGTGCAGGCTGTGGGCATGCGGGAAACCGGCCTGTTCGAGCCACCCTCCAAAGAAGGGACCCCCAGCGGCCGAAAAGCTTCAATTAAAATTATGATAGGCTCCAAGGCTCCAAAAAAAGACTGAAATGAAAATCGGCCTGTTCGAGCCACCCTCCAAAGAAGGGACCCCCAGCGGCCGAAAAGCTTCAATTAAAATTATGATAGGCTCCAAGGCTCCAAAAAAAGACTGAAATGAAAATCGGCCTGTTCGAGCCACCCTCCAAAGAAGGGACCCCCAGCGGCCGAAAAGCTTCAATTAAAATTATGATAGGCTCCAAGGCTCCAAAAAAAGACTGAAATGAAAATCGGCCTGTTCGAGCCACCCTCCAAAGAAGGGACCCCCAGCGGCCGAAAAGCTTCAATTAAAATTATGATAGGCTCCAAGGCTCCAAAAAAAGACTGAAATGAAAATCGGCCTGTTCGAGCCACCCTCCAAAGAAGGGACCCCCAGCGGCCGAAAAGCTTCAATGATGGGCGCCCCAAAGAAAGTTGAAAATGAAAACCGGCCTGTTCGAGCCACACTTCGAAAAGGGGGCGCCCAGCGGCCGAACACACCTCGTCCTCATCCCCGTCCTGGAAGGCACTTCAGGCAGAGCGGCAAGGCGGCGGGACGGCGAGGCGGACAACAGGAGGAGAGAAAGCGCCGTACCTCAGAGACGCAGCCATCCTCGTCCTCTCCAAGGATTGTGATCTGTGCTCGAAAACCGTGAAGTAGTCACACGCGCGCGCGCAAGTGGGGGCTTCCTGGTTCCCGGGGGAGCAGCTTCACCCGCCCCGCGCCATCATCAGGGCCGCGGCGATGCACGCGAGCTGCTCCGCCAGCTTGCCCCCGCCGAAGACGAAGCCCCTCGCCTCGGCCGCCTCCCGCGAGGCCGGCTTCGGGAGCTTCTTGGGGCTCGTCCGGCGCCAGGACAGAGGCGCGTTGCTCTGTCCCGGGGACATCAGGCCGTAGAGGACGATCTTCTCCTCCTCCGCCGCCACCGGAGCCGGAGCCGCCGCAGTCGCCGCCTCCTCCACAGACGACGCTTCCGCCGGAGCCGCTGACGTCTCCTCCGCCACGACAGGAGCAGGAGCCGGGGTCGCCGCCTCCTCCGCCGAGACAGACGCCGGAGCCCGAGACGAGACCACCGAGGTCTTCTCGCAGGTCTTCTCGAACGCCGTCCTCAAGCTGGCGACGCGCGTCATTGCCGTCTTCTCCCCATTCTTCTCCTCCGTGACGGCGACGACAACGGCAACGGCGGGCTCCGCCTCGGCGTCCTTGGTCTGCCACATCACGGTCTTCTCGGCCGCCGACATGGTCCCGAGGGCCTGCGGGAGCGAACGGGCACGGATCAGCGGCTACGCAAAGGAAGGAGCGCGCGTGCGCGAGGCCACGAACCTTCACGTCGGTGGTGCGGAAGGGGCAGACCTCGAACGCAGTCTCGGTGGCAGTCGCCTCGCTCGCCGGCGTAGACAAAGCCGTGTAGAACGAGTCGTTGGAGCGCGCCGCGTGGAACGGAGCCAGCTCCGTCGCCCGGTACAGGTCGTCGAGGTCAACCGAAGGAGTGAAGTGCGTCGGGGTCTCCTCCGAGCAGTCCGAGCACATGTCCTCCTGAGAGGAAGCCCGCGTCAGCGCGGAGCGCGCGGGCGCCAGCGAGGCGCGGCGCGGCGCAGCGGCGCAACGGACCTCGTACGCCGTCTCTGCATCCTCGAAGCTCTCCGCGCCCTCAAAGCTCTCGGACGAATCCTGCGAACGAGGCGGCAGGCCGGCGTCAGCGCATACAGAGGGGAAAGAGAAACGACGAAAGCAAACCTGGCTCTCGAGGGTGGGGACAGAGGATGCGGAGTCTTCAAGAGACGGCACCTCGACGACGGGCTTGCGCGCCTCCTCCGACGAGACGACGGCGACGGCTACGATCGACGAGGCCTTCGACAGGGCGATCGGCCGGCGGGGCATCGGCAGCGGCGCCGCGCTGGCGGCAGCGGCGCGCTGGACCCAAAGCTGAAGCACATTCTGGAACGACGACATGTTGCAGGGTGTCTGGAGCAGGTGGTAGCTGTAAGATCGCTTTCGTAACTCGGTAAAGAGTGAGGCTCGTGCGGGCTGCAGCTGCTGTGCTGGGGCGCTCCAAGCTCGAAGGAGCCGCGGGCTATTTCTGGCGCATACGTCATGTCGATTTCGCTTAGCGCTCGCGCGCGAGCGCAAACGAGAGCCGATCGTTACGAGTGAAGGGGCCTCCGCATGCTAGCCTTTTTTTTTGCGGTTGGTGCGTACCCCCCAACTTCCTCTTCCCCACTAAAAAAAGACACTCTTCCCCCCCACTCGGCCCCAAGCCGCACACGCTCGAGCTCAGCCCTGTTTCGAGCCGTCGGAAGAGCGCCGCTGGAATCGGTCTAGACAAGGCTGCGAGTTCCCCGCAGCGCCTGGCTCGGGATCAGGCAGCCCAGGGAACTTGCCTTCCACGTTCCAAACATGGCGCTCACGGGGGACATGCAAGGCGGCCTCGAGAAGCAGCTCGTCGAAGCGCTCGCCCGCGCCGAGTCCGCGAACCCGGCCGCGCTGGTGCGACGTCGGCAGGCGAACGCGCACCCTGCGCGGCCGGATCGCGCGTGCTTCTAATCGGTCGCGGTTGCGCTACGCTCGCGCAGGTGGATGCTTCGGGGAGCCGCCTGTCGCCGGCGGCGCTGGCTCGCGCGCTGAAGATCCCCGCCCTCGTCGAGCTCGCCGTCTTCGTTGCGGACGGGCGGGTGCGCGCTAAGGCGGGAAGAGCTCACGCTGGCCACGCCTAAGGGCTGGCCACGCTGGTGCGCTGCGGTTGCGCGAGCTAAGGCCGCCTCCGCCGCCGACTCCTGGCCCAGGCGTGGGACGTGGCCGAGCCTTTCGAGCCGGTGTGGTACATGAGGAAGAGCCCGCACGACGCGGCGTACGCGATGGAATACGAGGACGAGGAGGAGATGCAGTCGGACGCTTTCTTCCGCGAAGTGAACGCGCTGCTAAACGGAGGTGCGCCCCGGCCGCGGCGGGCCCCGGAATTCGAATTCGTGCGCGGCGCCCGCCGACCGCCCACGGCCGCAGGCGCCCTCGGAGCCGTGGCGGACGTGGTGGAGAAGGAGGAGGCGCCGGCGGAGGTCCGGAGCATGGCGGGCGCGTGCCTCGCCCGCATCGCGGCCTCGCGCGCGCCCGGACTGCTCTCCCGCCTCCTCGCCGGCCGCCAGCTCTTCGCGCCCCTGCTCCGCCTGCTGGACCACCTCTTCCGCGACCGGCCGGGGCGGCCCGCCGGCGCCGGCAAGATGGGGGTACGCCGCGCCGCCCTCCTGGTCGCGCCGCGCGCTCGAGCCTCGGGCTTCGTGCGCAGCGGCACCTCGCTGAGCTCATGGAGGCCGTGGTGCTCTACGGGGAGGACGGGCAGGCGCTTTCCGATCCAATTCGATCAATTTGCAATTCGATCTGATTGTGACGGCCGCCCGCCGCCGCATGCAGGCCGAGCGAGCGACCGCCGAGCCCGCAGCGCTGGCCCCTTCGTCTCCGCCCTCCGCTGCTTCTGCACGGACCCAGTGTGAGCGCGTAACTTTATGTACCCGTGCGTTGGTTGACGCTGACCCGCCGGCCCAGCGCCGACGTCGTGTACCCCGGCCCTTCCCTCCCGAACACGAGCGGCGTGCGCGCGTCGCGAATCCTGTAACCCCCTCCTTTTCGATGCCTGTACCCAGTGCGGTTGGCGGCGAGCCTGGCGAAGCTCTCGGAGCTCTTCCTGTGGGCGACTCCAACGGGTGGGGGGTACGCGCCCTCCCGCCCCGTACCCCTGACGGGAACCGACCCGTACCCCAGGGGAGCTGCCGACCGAGGAAGGCGTAGCCAGGCAGGCGAGGGCCCTCGAGGCGTCCGGCGCCCTGCAGGCCATGGGCGGTGCGCGTGCCCCTCTCCGACGGCTTTGTACCCCCTGAAGCGAAGCTGTACCCCCAGAGGTCGTGGTGGAGATCGCCAAATCGATCCCGCGTATCGCGGAGCGCGTGAGCTACCCCCCGCCCTGCCCTTCTCCGCCCCGCCTCGCCCCCCTCCCTCCGCCGACCCGAGGGGGTACAGGACATTCACTACGCTTCTCGGGCCCTCTCCGACCTGCTGAAGACCCTGGAGAAGGCTCTCGTCCGCTGCGGGAGCCCCGCCGCCGTGCGCGCGCGCTGCTGGAACTAGCGAAGACCCTTTCGTCCACTCTCTGAACATGAGCGGCCGCTCGCGTGCAGGCGCGGCGCGCCGCGGACTAGTGCGCGTCGGCCCTCGCCGCCGCCGAGCGGCACGACCGGCACAACGCGCGCCTCGCCCTCTCAAACCTCCGCCGCTCGCGATCGCTCGCGCCGCCCTCTGACTCGGGCCGGGCCCACGCAGGCCTTCGGCGGGCTGCGCAACTACAAGAAGACGTTCGACGGCATGGTCGAGGAGCTCCGGCCCTGGCCCGCGGCGCCGGCCGCCACTCCGTCCCAGCCGCCCGCAGCGAACGGCCTGGCACCAAGGGCCCCCACGGCCGCCCAGGGCGCTGGTGGCTGCCGGTCCGGCCTTGTCCGTGGATTCTTCAACAATTCCCACCGTGTCGGTGCGCAGCTGGCTGCAGCCCGTCCATGGCGCCGCCGCTGTCGCTCAGCGTGACCAGCGTGAGGTAGGCGGCTGGCGCGCCGAGCGGCGGCACAAAATGGGCGTCGAGTTGGCGCCTCGGCAACCGGCCTTGTCGCCGGCCATTCCGCAGGAGATTCAGGAGCGTGCGCGTCAGGGGTTAGCTTCTATGATGTCTCCGGCTCGGCGAGGAGTGCCGCGGGAGCGGCCGCGGCGACGTCGGCTGGCCGCAATGTCGGCCGGCTTGCGTGCAAAGCCCAGCGCAGCGATGTGTTCCGTCGACACGCGGGCGGCGCCCGGCCCCAGCTCCCTTGCTTGGCAGCTGGGGCTCATCGGCGCTCTCTCATTTCGTTCCGCTCATCATCTCCTTGCAGTCGAGTCGCTAGATGGCGGTTCTTTTCCACATGCAGGGAAGTTCAGGTCTTTCGGTCGACTTTTGCTTGTCAGGCGTAGTGCCTTTCCTGCCCTCCGCTACGCGTGGGTCTTCCCTAGGGTGGACTTCCACGTCTGGAGGGTGTTTGCACGCTCTGTTTGCCTTCATCCGTCTGCGTAGGGCGCTGGGCTTTTTCTGCAGGTGTATCTTTCGGCCTCTCGCCTCGTTTGTTGATATAGGACATAGATAGAACTTCGGAATTTCCCACCACTTAGACAGAGCACAGCACTTGACGGTCCTCAGTGTTATCTAGTCGGAGAGATAAATTGGGCAATGTGTGTGCTAATGCAGTAGTTGACTAAATTGGGCAGATAGAGACTAGTAGTTGTTGTTGTGTGCTAATGCAAATCCAGCCCCTCCGAGGCTCTTCAACAGGTAGCGAACAAACCTTTTCAACGTTAACAGGCCAAGACTTCTACCACCCGGTGACCACCTCAGACGTCCCCATCCACATCCATAAGCCACGAATCAACAATCATGAAGCCACAAATTAAAGTCAATATACAATCATGGCAAAATCATTGAATTATAATAAAGTAGTAAAGCTAAAGCTCAAGAGTGGTCTTTACATCCTCCAGAAAAGGCATCCAATCCTGCTTTCTATCACACAGCTTTTGGAATCCCTGCTCAAAATGGACTCTATACAACTCCATACTCACATTATCGGTCTTTGGTTGCAAAAGAAAGAGATAATATTTGCTGATACGCTCAGAAATACTTCTTTCAGAAATGATTTTCTGCTGCAACGCTGTGTTCTTTCGAAGGACAGCAGCCTGAAAAAGGATTTGCGCGAAATAGCTCATTTGTTTCTGACTGGAAGATGTTGTTTTCATCTCTATAAGACAAATACAGCCCTCATCATCAATTGCTAAGAAATCAGGCGTGCATGCATAGTTCTCTGCTCATGCCAACATCAAGTCAAGTCAAAGAAATGACAAGAAAAACACACTTGTTTCGGGCTCTTGCTCATGTTTGAATCGGAATTCAGCCCAAAGCCTTGAGTGTTCAGAGAACCAGGCACGGTGCAGTGATGTCTTGCCAGGCTGACAAAAAAATACATAGAGACCAGCTTCAAGGAGAAAGTTTACACAACGTAGCCCGACTGCAAGCTGCCACAATTCCAGATGAATTCTTGCATGAATCGATGCCTCCATTCTTTTTGAAAAGACATTCATCGAGCACCCCCAAACTATTCCACCGACCTTCTGCACCACAGTACGAAGCAGCTGCAAGGGCCAGGCCAGTCTCACAGAAAATCCCTTGAACTTGGCTTCCTGTGTATTTTTTCTCTCCAAAGCAAAATCGTTCAGCACTCTCCAGTTGAGTAAAATGCTTGTAAACAGCTTCAAACACCTTTGTAAAATGAGCAGCTGTAGTTGGGATTGCTGTTTCATTTTGAGATGCATCCCAATGCTGAATCAGCTCAAAAGCTTCAGCAATGTCCAGATTCTTCTCAACTTCGCCTATAAATCGATTTTTCCCAGTTGGAGTGATCATTGTCTTGCAGTCGTTGGACATGTTTTCGTCTGAATCCGAAAACTCCTTCAAGAAAACCTATAAAGGATCAGAGCATTCGCTTCATCCCTGAAAACAAATTCACAGTACCTTCAACTCAGAGCATAAGTGCCTTAAAGTCTCTCTGGGGAAATTATCACCTTGCAGCTTCTGGTCCAGACTCTGAGAAAAAATCATAAGAATCTTCATTGTGTAGATGATTATGATTGTGCACCTGTAACTCATGGCCCAACCTGTCAGCCAAAGATACACATGAGCCCAACACGGTATGAAATAAGTCGTTTGAAGGGTGCATATTTGATACGAACCAGGAAGTCACAGCTTGAATAAAGTCAAGAACATTGAACTTAATTTCGTCAATCTGGAATTCCTCACCAATCGAATTTCGGAATGCAGAAATGAGAAGCCTGCAAACGTTGAATTTCGGAATGCAGAGATAAAAATCATGACTGGTAAACGATAGGATCATGATTGGTACACTGCACCTGCATTTTTCAAAGTATGTGCAGTTTCCTGCTTCAATTTATCTGCATGCACCAAGCCGTCTGCATGTATAATGAATGCTTCCGATTGATTATTGCAACTGATCTGGTGCACCTTTTATCAGTAGTCTCTCGACATAGCAGGTTCTTTCCCAGCAGACTGACATCATAAGCCGGGTTAAACTCATAGGTCGATTGCAGCTGCTCTGCAATTGAGAAAACTCACCTCACAAACAGTTCGCAAATCCACTGCTGGAGCTTTTTTCGACTTTCTGTTGTGAACGACTCTACAAACATGTTCTGCATGCATCTGTTCACAACGTCAAGTAAAATTGTCAATGACAACATGTGCATACAGCTGCAGACGTGTAATGGTCCTACCCTTCAATTGTGGAAGTGCTTGTGCAACCAGAGATGATGTAATCGATTGTTGAAAAACCTGAGATATTTTTCTCACAAGATATTTTCATACTGGGGTCTCTTACATATAGGGAGCGAACCATTGTTATCACAAGCGTCAAAACAATTCAAGAAATGATCCCTTCCATGATTTGATGTGATATCGGTCTGGCACATCTTGATGGCACTTTCCACTGCCTCTCTTATGGCCAACCTGTTGCCAATCTTTGATAAGCGACTGCGAGAGCATTTGAAAATTTGGGGGGAAAGTCTGAAAGCATACTTTTTGATACGTAAAGCAAGCTCTTTGTTTGCTTCACACATGTGCATGAGGAGATTTTTACCATCCTTGTCTTGATACTGGATGACAATTCTCCCGCATTCGGAGCAGAAACCCCCAAAAATGCAACCGATGGTCTTCAAGATCGAATCACTGCGTGTGAATGATCATTGCATGTACTGAATGATCGGATTGGATCAGTGAGAATGATGTACACACCTTTTCGCAATCGCTGCTTCGACGAGATCCATATATTTGACAACCACACAAATTGGAGTGCTGGCGCCATCTTCAGTTTTAGCGCTCTTTATGAAAGTCTTAATGTCAACCCATGGCCCGTCGCCGAATGACTGCTTTAACATTTCCCATAGTCCGTCCACCCATCTGCGTGTGCACAGAATGCATTAGCTTATGCTTATGCGCCCCGCAAGGCGACGGCGGCGGACTTGCCCTTGCTCCTGCGCTGACAAAGTTGAACCGGGCTCCAATGCCGGCGCCTGGATCATTTCATCGCGCAGCTGGTTCCAGAATGCGATGACAGGTGCGCCTGCACGCGCAGACATGCTGCCGCAGTGCAGCTGGCTGCCAGAGTGCTCCTCCGATCCGCACCCAAACCAACCCCCCCCTCCCCCCCCCCCCCCCCCCCCCCCCCCCGCCCGCCCACCTAGGCCTCAGGGTCCCGACTCCCCGCGGCCGAGTCCGCGCGTGACACGTAAAATCCGTAAAGCGCCGGCGGTAAATCGTCCGGCTTTGAAGCCGCACACGCTCGAGCTCAGCCCTGTTTCGAGCCGTCGGAAGAGCGCCGCTGGAATCGGTCTAGACAAGGCTGCGAGTTCCCCGCAGCGCCTGGCTCGGGATCAGGCAGCCCAGGGAACTTGCCTTCCACGTTCCAAACATGGCGTTCACGGGGGACATGCAAGGCGGCCTCGAGAAGCAGCTCGTCGAAGCGCTCGCCCGCGCCGAGTCCGCGAACCCGGCCTCGCTGGTGCGAGTCCGTGCGACGTCCACAGGCGAACGCGCACCCTGCGCGGCCGGATCGCGCGTGCGTCTAATCGGTCGCGGTTGCGCTACGCTCGCGCAGGTGGATGCTTCGGGGAGCCGCCTGTCGCCGGCGGCGCTGGCTCGCGCGCTGAAGATCCCCGCCCTCGTGGAGCTCGCGGTCTTCGTTGCGGACGGGCGGGTGCGTGCTTTGGCCGCGCGAGCTAATGCAGGTCCCGCCGCTGACGTCGACCGCGCGTCCTGGGCCCAGGTGTGGGATGTGGCCGAGCCTTTCGAGCCGGTGTGGTACATGAGGAAGAGCCCGCACGACGCGGCGTACGCGATGGAATACGAGGACGACGAGGAGATGCAGTCGGACGCTTTCTTCCGCGAAGTGAACGCGCTGCTAAACGGAGGTGCGCCCCGGCCGCGGCGGGCCCCGGAATTCGAATTCGTGCGCGGCGCCCGCCGACCGCCCACGGCCGCAGGCGCCCTCGGGGCCGTGGCGGACGTGGTGGAGAAGGAGGAGGCGCCGGAGGAGGTCCGGAGCACGGCGGGGGCGTGCCTCGCCCGCATCGCGGCCTCGCGCGCGCCCGGACTGCTCTCCCGCCTCCTCGCCGGCCGCCAGCTCTTCGCGCCCCTGCTCCGCCTGCTGGACCACCTCTTCCGCGACCGGCCGGGGCGGCCCGCCGGCGCCGGCAAGATGGGGGTACGCCGCGCCGCCCTCCTGGTCGCGCCGCGCGCTCGAGCCTCGGGCTTCGTGCGCAGCGGCACCTCGCTGAGCTCATGGAGGCCGTGGTGCTCTACGGGGAGGACGGGCAGGCGCTTTCCGATCCAATTCGATCAATTTGCAATTCGATCTGATTGTGACGGCCGCCCGCCGCCGCATGCAGGCCGAGCGAGCGACCGCCGAGCCCGCAGCGCTGGCCCCCTTCGTCTCCGCCCTCCGCTGCTTCTGCACGGACCCAGTGTGAGCGCGTAACTTTATGTACCCGTGCGTTGGTTGACGCTGACCCGCCGGCCCCAGCGCCGACGTCGTGTACCCCGGCCCCTTCCCTCCCGAACACGAGCGGCGTGCGCGCGTCGCGAATCCTGTAACCCCCTCCTTTTCCGATGCCTGTACCCCAGTGCGGTTGGCGGCGAGCCTGGCGAAGCTCTCGGAGCTCTTCCTGTGGGGCGACTCCAACCGGGTGGGGGGTACGCGCCCTCCCGCCCCGTACCCCTGACGGGAACCGACCCCGTACCCCCAGGGGAGCTGCCGACCGAGGAAGGCGTAGCCAGGCAGGCGAGGGCCCTCGAGGCGTCCGGCGCCCTGCAGGCCATGGGCGGTGCGCGTGCCCCTCTCCGACGGCTTTGTACCCCCTGAAGCGAAGCTGTACCCCCAGAGGTCGTGGTGGAGATTGCCAAATCGATCCCACGTATCGCGGAGCGCGTGAGCTACTCCCCGCCCTGCCCTTCTCCGCCCCGCTCCGCCCCCCTCCCTCCGCTCACCCGAGGGGGTACAGGACATTCACTACGCTTCTCGGGCCCTCTTCGACCTGCTGAAGACCCTGGAGAAGGCTCTCGTCCGCTGCGGGAGCCCCGCCGCCGTGCGCGCGCGCTGCTGAAACTAGCGAAGACCCTTTCGTCCATTCTCTGAACATGAGCGGTCGCTCGCGTGCAGGCGCGGCGCGCCGCGGACCACTGCGCAGCGGCCCTCGCCGCCGCCCAGCGGCACGACCGGCACAACGCGCGCCGCGCCCTCTCAAACCTCCGCCGCTCGCGATCGCTCGCGCCGCCCTCTGACTCGGGCCGGGCCCACGCAGGCCTTCGGCGGGCTGCGCAACTACAAGATGACGTTCGACGGCATGGTCGCGGAGCTCCGGCCCCGGCCCGCGGCCCCCGCCGCCGCTCCGTCCCAGCCGCCCGCAGCGAACGGCCCGGCAAGGCCCAGGCCTCCGCCGGCGGAGGGGCAGGCTCCGGCGCCGGTGCCGGCGCCGAGGGCCCCCATGGCCGCCCAGGGCGCCGGCGGCCGCGGCTCCGGCCTCGTCCGCGGCTTCTTCAACAGGTAGCGAGCGAAGCTTCTCAATTTCTCCTCTGCCTTGCAGTCGCCATCTGCATCCGTCTTTCCTGCCTTTTCCAAATTTCTGAATTGCAATGCCGCAGTGCGGCATGATGATGATATGTCTGCCAGTTCGATTCTCAGAGAGTGATCGCATTGTTCTGCGGCAAAAACTTGAAATTTGATGATTCATGCCGTGCCGGTGATGTGGTCCTGAACATGCCGCAGAGCCGCAGTGCAAGCTAGCATGCGCACTGCGGCAGTCTCCGCGAGGCCGCGTTCTAGGGCCCCCCCCCGCGGCGGGGGCAGCAAACCGTTGTATGCTCCAGGCTTAGCTATAGTACAGTCCTAGCATGCGCAGCCGCCGCCGCTCACTCTCTAGAGACCGCCGGACCCGATCGCGAGCTCAGCTGCAGCGCTCAGCAGCTAGCGGCTGCGCTGCGGACGCACGCTGGGGACTGTGACACGGTACCGGTGGCCCAGTGGCCCCGGCCCGGCGGCCCGGCGGGGCCTCTGCGGGCACTCGGGGCGGGGGCGGGCACTTAAGCTTGAGTGCCGTCTTAAGCTTAGAAGTGCTTGCAATTGCACTTGCCGCCAAGTACTAATAATCAACATGACTGCTTAATTACATGATTACAGCTACAAGCTTTGAAGCTCAGTGAGAATCAGCCACGACATGCTCTCGAAAAAGTAGAATTGAAGGCCCGCATGGGGCAGGGGCCTTGCCGGCCCCGCCCCCTGGGCAAAGACGAAAAAATTGAAAAAGAAGTAGAAGAGAGGCTACCAGGCCTAGGTCGAGAGGGCCTGGGCCTAGGTCTAGAGGCGGACGGGGCGGGGCCGGCGGGAGCGGCGGACGACGATGTACCCCTGCTGGGCGACCGCCAGCTCCTCCAGGGGCCGGGCCCTGTCCAGCACGCGCGCCAGCGACGCCTCCGAGGGGCCCGCCTCCCGCTGGCCCCGCGCCTGCACTCCCCGCGTAAGACGTAAAAAATGCAGCTTTTAGGCTAGCTGGTCGGCTACATGCTGGCTGGGGGATCGTCTAAAGTCAAGGAGCGGCAATAAAATCGTTTCTAAGACAACCGATTCCTTCAAAAACGTGGGCTCCGCACCTGCTGGACGAACTCGTTGAGGGAATCCATGCTGGCCTTCAGGCGCTCCTCCGCCCTGCGCTCCTCCCCGCGCCCGTCCGTGTCCTCCTGCGGCGGGAGCGCGTGAGCTCGCCGGGCTCGAGGGGCGGCGCAGACGACGGCGCCCGCTATATATATTATGAGAATCGAAGCTGGCTCTCCGGGACCGGGTGCCTGTGTACCCCTGTACCCCGGGGCGGGGCGGGAGGGGGTACGGCGCACGTGCTCGACGACGAGGATGTCCTCCACGCACTTCTTCCCGCTGCGAGGGGCGAGGTCATGGGACGGTGGGAGGAGAAGGGAGGAGGAGGAAGGGGGGGAGGGGGGCAGGGGCAAGGGCGGGCAGGGGCAAGCTTTGATTCTCAAAATATTTATAGCGGGCGGCGGGGGCACCTTGCGACGCCGAGGAGCTCGAGCTCGAGGGAGTTGGCCCCCGGCGTGATCAGCCGCAGCACTAGCACGGGCTTCGTCTGATGGGGGAGGGGGGGGAGGTGAGGGGGTACAGGGGAGGGGAGCTGAGGGGGTAGTGCACGCCTGGCCGATGCGGTGGGCCCGGTCCATCGCCTGGAGGTCGTTCTGCGGGTTCTGCGGCCGAAAGTGAGGCGAAGAAGAAGCCGGGGGGGAGGAGGGGGGGGGGGGTGGATAAGGGGAGGCAGGGAGGGGTAGGCACACGTAGTCCGAGTCGAAGAGGATGACCGTGTCCGCCTGTAGGCGCGCCGAGGGGATGAGACTTAAGAGGGGGAGGGGGGGGAGAAGGGAGGGGGGTACGGCACCTGGACGAGGTTGAGGCCGAGGCCGCCGGTCTTGGTCGTCGAGAGGAGCGCGAAGACGTCGTCACGCTCCTGAAAGTCCTTGATCTGGGGGGGGGAGGGGGGGGGAGGGGAGGGGGTACGTCAGTCAGGCGTTCGGTCAGCCTGGCAGATAACTCGGGCTTCGAGGGGCCTGGGGCTGGCTCGCTGGCTGCTGGCTAAGGGGCCGCCCGCCCGGCTAGGAAGACGAGAGGATGAGGGCCCCGGGACAGGCGGGCGGACCTGCTCGTCCTTCTCGCCCATGTTCATGCTCCCGTCGATGTGGCGGAACTCGTACCCCCGGCCCCTCAGGTACTCCTGCGAAGGGGCGTGAGGCGGGGCGGCCGACTGGGCTCCGTTCTGCTACAGCGCGGACGAGGGGGCGGGGCGGGCGGGGGCTTCTTGCGCGGGCCGGCGGCCGGCCGGCACGGCGATGCCTAGTCGCTGGGCGCCTCTCGCGGCGGGGTCGGAGGGCCGCCAGGCCTCTAGCTTTTGAACGTGCCCTAAACGCGGGGCCGGAGGCGTGCCCTCTGCTTCTAGATGGATGCGGCGGGGCGGGACGGGGGGGGGCGGGGCGGGGCGGGGCGCACGGCGAGGACGCCGAGGACCTTCTAACAGGCTTCTAACAGGCTTCTAGCATGCTCTAATAGCCTCTTAAGCTTCTATTCGTGAACTTCTAGCTTCTAAACAAATTCGGGCGCACGGCGAGGACGCCGAGGACCTCGACGTAGCGGGAGAAGAGGAGGACGCGGTGGCCCCGCGCCCGCAGCGCCGGCAGCACCCGCTCCAGCATCGCAAACTGGGGGGGGGGGGGGGGGGGGGGGGGGGGGGGGGGGGGGGCCGGTGAGCAGAGCAGGTGGAGAGGGCCCAGGCCCGGGCGGGGCGGGGCGGGAGGGGATGGGAGGGGTCAGCAAGGGGGGGGGGGGAGGGCTCTTCGAGGCCAGGGGAGCGGGTCGGTCAAGAGCGTGGATGGAGAGTGCGGGCAGGGAGAGGCCCGGGCCCCGCGGGGCGGGGCGGCGAGTCGGGGGGAGGCGGGGGAGCGCGGCGAGGGAGAACGGCATCGGCGAGCAGAGCGGGTGGAGAGGGGATGAGAGAGTAGCAGAAGCTTAGAAATTCTCAGCAAAGCTCATATAAGTCGCTCGCCTTGCCGGAGAGGGAGACCATCTCGTCGGGGGTCGGGTCCTCGCCGCGCCGGATGTGGCCCTCCCACTGCCCGTCCAGCGCCAGCGGCGTGTCCATCGCCACCTGCCGGGGGGCGGATCAGATCAGACCGGATCGGAGGGGGCCGAATTAGATCCGAGGGGTAGGCGGTGCCCGACAGGACAGGACAGGGCTAAAGGCTACAGGGCGATGAGCGGCCCTGGCCCTTCCCCGGCCCCGCAGCCCACGAGACGGTGCGGGGGAGGGAAGCGGGCACCTGCAGCTGCACGTGCCACGCCCGCTGCATCTTCGCCACCACTGCACGCGGCTGAGCGGCGGGGCGGCGGCGCAGAAAGGGGAAAAAGAAAGAAGGGTGGCCGCCGGCGCACGCTTGGTGGGGACGTGGGCGGAGTAGCCGTCGGGGGCAGAAACCTCCATACCCGCCTCCTCCGGCGACTGCGCCTGCGCGCCGCCGCTCAGACGCTCGGCTAGTTTCGCTAGTCTGCTAGTCTCGCAGGTTCGCTTAGCTTTCTTTTGCTAGTCTCACAACTGCCGCAGACCCCTGCGCTTTGGACGCCATATACTGCGCTGCTGGCTCGACTTTGCCGCTTTGCACGGCTCTTCCGAACAACCCGTTCGCTATCTCTCGCTTCGCTAGGCACGCTAAGCTCGGCAGAGCCTCGACGGGGGGCGGCAGGCTGCGCGGCCGCGCGGCCGCGCGGCTTGATAGCTTCGCTTGTTTCGCGTTCTTTCGCTAGTTTCGCTTTCTTAGTTTCCTAGAGCGAATTCGAAGGGCGCGGACCTCGGGGGGCGGGAGGCCGGCGTCGGAGCGCTCGCGGGCGCGGGCGGCGCGCGTCCGCGTCCCCTCCTCCCGCACGTCCACCCTGGCGGGTCGGGGCGGGTCAGATTCCCTATTAGACTCAACGAGATTGAAGGAACGAATAAAGGTTTATGTCAGAGAGGCTAGACTTCCGAGAGTGGTCAGAGGGGCGAGGATCAAACGCATCGCTCTAGATCCTTTATTAGATTGAATGAATGAATTGAATGGGCGGAGATGCTTGATTCTCTTTGATCCGTTTAGAATCTTTCCACTCAGTTTAGATAGATGGGCGGCGGGCGGGCGGGTGGGACGCAGAGGTGATTGGATTCTACTAGGTTGATTCTTCTAGCTTAGGTTCGGATGGTTAGAAAAGAGATTGGATTGGATTGGATTGGATTCTACTGGCGATCGCTGAGAAGCGAGCGGGCGGGCGGGGCGCACCCGAGGCGGCTCGCGCGGAACGCCTCCCGCTGCTCCTCAGTCGCCTGCGCCGCCAGCCGCGCCCCGTAGCGCGCCCGCTTCCCCGGCCGCTCTTCCTCCCCCTCCTCGCCCTCCTCCTCCCCCTCCTCCGCCTTGTGTTGTTGCCGGGCGGGGGGCCGGCCCCGGCCCTTCCCCTTCCCCTTCGCCTTCTGCCGCTCCATCGGCGTGCTCTCCAGGTCGTGCTTCTGCTCAGATCAGATCAGATCACATCAGATCAAATCACATCGGATCGGATCGGATTTGATCTGACCATGTGCTCGTGGAGGACGGCCTGAGCGATGGCGGCGAACCAGGCGGCCTGGCGCTCGGTGGGGGGGGCGAGGAGCACGACCTCGCGCCTCTCGGGCAGGTTCAGGTCCGGCACTTGCTCCTAGGAGCCGGGCGTGAGCGAGGGAATGAGGAGGGGGGGTACGAAAATATCGCCCGCTCGCCTTGAGGCGCCGCAGCATGACGAACTCGCAGAGGCGGTGGAGCTTCGTAATCACGCCGTCCGAGCGCTCCGCCCTGCGCTCGGATTGACGGGGGCGGGGGGTACAGAGGAGCGGCGGGAAGGGGGGTACGGGCGCACGCGACGAGCTCGTCGCGGCCCTGCTTCGAGTGGAGCTGGTCGTGCTTCAGGCTGCGCGGGCGTGCGCGGGGGGCGGCGAGCGTCAGAAAAGGCCAGGAGGCGGCCAGGAAGAGCCTCCCTCCCGGCGCGCGCACATCTCGGCGAGGGGCGTGGAGCGGGGGAAGAGCTCGGCGTTGACGAAGTTGAGGAGCGTGAAGAGCTCGTCCACGCTGCTCGAGGGGGAGCGGGCGCCGATAATGTGAGTGAGAGGTAGATAGATGGATAGGTAGATAGATAGATAGATAGATAGATAGACAGGGGATGGCGCACTTGTTGGAGAGGGGCGTGCCCGTGAGGAGGATGCGCCAGGCGCCCCGCCCCACCACGTTCATGTTCGCGAAGCTGCGCCGGCATGGGAGAGTGAGCGCGGCAGAGGGCGGGCGGCGATGGAAGGGCGCTGGAGCGCTCGGAGCGCCTCCTTTGGGATCTCTAAGACCTCCTCTAGGATGGTCCGCCGGGGGCGGGCGTGGCGGACGGGCAGGCGGGCGGCGTCCCTGCGGGCTGCCGGGCGCTGGCTAGAGCGCGGCTGGCGCGGCGCCGCATTCTTCTTCTTCTAGACCCCTCGTCCATCAGTATTTGCCATAAAGACTCCTTACTGAAGAAATTTCCCCAGAATAGGGAAGTACGGTTTAATTCAACATAGAAATAGTTGTATTATTAGAAGTAGATTGAATATGTGCGCCTCTCCGCCTCTCGGGACCTCCGGGTCCCCTCTAGCACGGTGTACACGCTAGCCCCTCCCAGGCCCCGCCTGCCCCGCCCCCTCCAGAACACCCTCCCCGGCGTACCTGACCTAGGCCTAAACCTAGGCCTTTGCCCCTTCCTGCCTGCCCTGCCCTTTGCCCCTCCCCGCCTGCCTGCCCTGCCCCTCGAGAAGCCTCTTGGGCGCACCTGACCGACTCTGCGTTTTTCATCGAGTGCGCCTCGTCGTTGACGACCGTCGAGGGGGCCAGCGAGTGCAGGAACCACGCCTCGTGCGCGATCTTCACCTGTTCGTTAGATTAGCGGCGGTCAGTTGAGTAGTAGTCGCGTGGGCAGGCAGCTGAGATGAGGAGCGGGCGGCGGCCGGGCGGGCGGGTGGGCAGGGTAGCAATCGCTTGCCATGGACTGGGTGGTGACGACGAAGAGCGGGCGCGCCGGGCGGTGCGCGAAGCCCGCCTCCCGGAGCAGCGCTTTCTTCCCCTGAGGACATAAGAGGCGCGGGATCAGATGACATAAGACAGACACCGCAAGGATCGGCGGTTCCCCGCCGCCCCTTTGCTGGCGCCCACCCACGCACCTCGCCGTCGGCCTTGATGTAGGCGTCCGTGGTCTTGACCGCGTCGCGCGCCCGCTTGGCCGCGTCGAAGGCCCGCCTGCGCTCCTCCGCCTTCGCCCGCAGCTCCCGCTGCAGCTCCGGCCGCTCGTCCTTGTACCCGTGGTACACGAAGAGCTCCGCCTTGTCGCCGAGCCACCTGCGCGGCGGCGGCCGCCGTCAAGGGACGACCGATCCCGGCGGGGAGCTCGAGTGCGCACTTCTCGATCTCCTTCTGCCAGTTGCTCTTGAGGGGGCATGGGCACACGATGAGGTAGACTCCGTTGGAGACGCCGTTGATGCCCCAGCAGACGTGGTGCAGCCTGCGGCCGCGCCCGCCCGCACGCACGCCCGCTCGGCGGGGCGGCGCGTGCGGGGCGCGCGGGCGGGCTGCGCACAGCGCGATGGTGGAGATGATCTGCAGGGTCTTGCCCAGACCCATCTCGTCGGCCAAGAGGACGCCGTTGCCGCTCAGGGAGCGCAGGACCATGAACTGCGCGAGCGGCGGTCGGCGGGGCCGGCGCGCGGGCGGCGCTGCGCGGGGCCGAGCGCGCCTGGATTCCGTCGAGCTGGTAGCCGCGCACGAGATCGGCGCTCTCAGGCGTCCCGAGGACGCGGCGCAGGGCGAGGCGGAGGAGGTAAGGGAATTGATCCTGCAGCGAGGGAGTCGGCGGGCGCGGCGCGCGGGGATCGAGAACGTCGCACCTCCTCCTTTAGGCGCTTGAGCTCGGCGTCGAGCTTCGCTTGCGTCAAATCCTGCTTCTTGTTCCCGGTGCGCTCCAGGAGGAAGCGCCGCAGGGCGTCCATGAAGTAGACCTTCTGCTTCAGTAGCTTGTCCTCGAGCTTGCTCATAATGCCAATGAGCGTGATCAGCGCGTCGGTGGCCGCCTTGAACTTCTCCTCGTGAGTCCGAGGCCGCCGCACGACTTTCCCGCCAGGAGTCTTGCCGGCCTTCGCCGCGGTCCGGGGCGTCGACCCGAGCTCCGCATCGTCTTCGATCGCGGCCCCCCAGAGCTCCTTATGCTCGGCGGTGATCTCGTCGTCCGGAGCGGCCACGGGGCCGCCGCAGGCGGCCGCCTCGGCCTCAACCTTCTCCTCGATGTCGTAGGCCGAAGCCGGGTCGATATTTGCGGGCGTTTCCGGTCGAGAAGAGTCCGCGGGCGAAGCGGGGCCGCTCAGCGCGGCCCGGATCCTCGAGAAGATCGACAGCGGGGACAGCGACGGGGCGGGCTCCTCAGCCTGGGCCGCCGAGCGCTTCCGCGTGGTCGCCGCTGTCGAGAGGCCCTGCACAGGGCTCGCGGACTTCGCCATCTCTCGTTTGGCGGGCTGCGGGGGGGATGGGCTGAAACCGGGGTAGAGCTGCAATATCGCATCAACGCTTGAGAGCAACTTCGGCCACAGATTATGGCCGAGCCCGCGGTTGGGACTACAACCGAGAGGGAGGTGAGATGATGGAGAAGCCACTGCAGCAAGCGAACGGCCCGCCGTCGGATTGTGTTGGAGGAAGTGCCGACGGCGGGGATGCGGCGAGGCGCTCGGCATTTATTCTGGTCGACCCCGTGGTACGCCCTTCTGTTGCTGCGTCGCCCGCCCCGGCGCGGGAGCCGCGCTCTCCTCCCAATCGTTGGATGAATACTGGCTCACCCCGTGGCATTCCGAAGGTCCAGTACACCGAGTTTCTCGACAGATGTGCTACGGCGCATCTTGTGAGCGTATGCGTGTTGATCAACAGGTGCGCCTGACCGCACCGTGGCACGTCGCGAGCGTCCCTTTCCCGCCGCGGCGCTGGCCGCAATCCAGCGTTTAGCTGCTCTCTGTGGTCGTCGTTATCGCATCTGAGGCATTGCGCCGCACGGCAGCGTCGAGAAGTGCCGGGACGAAGCCAGCGAGGTCGGCCCGCCGGATGCCGCGTTCTGCCGCCGTGCTGAGCCGTGCGCCCCGCAGGAGCGCGTCGTCGCGTCGTTCCGGCGGCGGGAGACGCGCTTCGACCACGTGGTCGGCGCGCCGAACGTTGTGGCCGCTCTCGACCGCCTGCAGTACCTGGCCGAGCGCGCCGGTACCCGCGCCGCCCGCCCTTCCGCCCTCACAGCGGTCCCCGACGGATGTCTCCAGGCCTGCGGTACGTCGGCGCGGCCGCCATTGACTCGGAGACTGGACAGGACAGCGTCGACATCCTCGCCTCGTGCCTCGGTGAGCCCGCGACCCGCGCCCCTTCGCCCCTGCGCCCCTGCGCCCCGCGCGCCCGCTCACGAAGCCTCAGGGCTCCCTCACAATGATCTTGCGACCCTCCGCGCGCGCCGGTGCGCCTCCCCGCCCCGCCCCGCCCCGCCCCGCCCCGCCCCGCCCAGTCCCGCCCCCCCATCCCTCCCAACCCAGGGGGGTACAGGGACAAGGTGCAGATGAAGCGCGCGGTCCGGGCGGCCGGCCTCCGGTGCGCGCAGTGGACGACCTGCGATCGCCTCTCGGCCCTGCCCGCCGCCCTCGCCCCGCACCGCTTCCCCGGTCCGCGCCCGGCCGCCCCCTCAGCCACGCCACGCCAATCCGAGCCGCGCCGCCGCGCAGTCGTTGTGAAGGCGCCGCAAGGGACGGGTAGCATCCAGGTGTGGATCTGCGGTACCCCCGAGGAGGCCCGCCGGGCCGTGGAGACCATCCTCTCCAAGCGCGACTTCTTCGGGCGGCACTCCCTCTTCGCCCTGATCGAGGAGTACCTCCCGGGAACGGAGTACGCCGCGAACCTCTTCGCGGCCGGCGGGGAGGTCCACATCGAGTCCATCTGGCGCTACGACAAGGGCCGCTCGGCCTCGGGGTGCCCCGTCTACCGCCGCGCCGAGCTTCTGGACTGCACGGCGCCGCACCTGGAGCCGCTGGCCCGCTACGCGCGGGCCGTGGCGCGCGCCGTGGGGCTCCGCATCGGCCCGGGGCACCTCGAGCTCAAGTGGGAGGAGGGGGCGTCCGGGGGGGACGGAGGCCCCTGCATGGTCGAGATCGCCTCGCGCGTCTCCGGCGGCTGGAAGTCCTCCATGACCGCCCTCGTCGTACCCGACTGGGACCCCTTCCAGGTCCGTCCGCGCCCGCGCCCCCCCGCTAGCTAGCCAGTCTACTCTAGCTAGTCTAGTCTACTTGCTCGCCCTTATCCCGTACCCCCCGCCCTCAGGCGGCGCTGGACGTGTACAGGGGCGTCCCGCCCGCCCTGCCGCCCTCCTTCCGGCCCCAGGGCGCCGTCCTGCACGTCTTCCTGCGCGCCCCGCGCCCGGGCACCGTCCGCCGCGTCCGCGGCCTGGCCCAGGTGCTTCCCCCCCCCCCCTCCCCCTCTCCGCGGCTTCCGAGCCTAATCGGCGCGACGTCTAATCTAATGTCTAATCTAATAAGCGACTAACCTCTGACCTCTCCTTAAGATCTACTTAATATCAAACCTCGGAACGTCCAACCCAATCTAACTCGCATCCCCGCTCAGATCCGGGCGCTGCCGACGTACTTCTGGGACCTGCTGTACGTGGCCGAGGGCGCCCGCGTGCGCGCCACGGCGGACCTCTTCTCCCACCCCGCCTCCGTCTTCCTCGTCCAGGTACCCCCCCATCCCCCTCCCCCCCCCCCCCCCCCCCTCCCGGCCCCCCGCCTGTCCGAGCCCACGGGATTTAGAACTTTACGATAGGAACGCAGCGATTTAGCAGCTTTCACGGTGATTATATGAATAGCGCAGCGATCTAGCAATCCGCGATTCTGCGTTCTCTCTCTTTCTTACTCTCTCTTTCTTACTCGTTCCGTGCCGCGGCAGACGCCGGGGGTGCCGCGGGCGCGCCTCGACGAGGACGAGCGGGCGGTCCACGAGCTATTCCAGCTGGACCTCGAGGAGGGGGGGCGGGGGGGCGACGAGGGGGGGGGGAGGGCGAGGAGGGGGAGGGGGAGGAGGGGGGCGGGGCCCACTCCTCCTCCTCTTCTCCCCCTTCCTCCTCGGCAGAGGAGGCGGGGGAGGAGGAGGCCGGGCCCTGGCAGCCGACCCGCCGGGCGGCGGCGGGGGCCGGGGCCGGGGGGGAGGAGGCCTCGGGCCACCCCAACAAGCGGCGGGAGCCGCCCACCTCCTCCTCCTCCTCGTCGGACCCCTCCCCTACGCCCTCGTCCCCGCCCGGCTCCCCCACTTCCTCCCCCTCCGTGGCCTGCCCGGCGCCCCTGCCGCCCCCGCCCCTCGCGTGAGCAGAGCAGGCCAGGGCCGAGCAGGGCCCCATGCCGGCCTATCATGACTTTCTTCGTTTGTTTATCTACTTTCGACCGGATTTCTTTGCTTTTTCGTTTCCTTGCCAGCTTTCGTTTTTGCTCCTGCGACCCTGTGCCATTTGTACATTCTCTAGATCAGCTCAAGGGTATGTATGGTATTTCCCTCAGTCGTTGGATGGACATCTGTATCCGTACTTGCAGATTGGTTGCGTTGCTCATGAGCATTGCGAGCGCATCCCGACAGGCAGTGTGGAACATTAGTGGTAGGCAGTGCCAGTGACCATTCGATACGTTGTAACTGTACGTACGCGTAAGTTCTTGTCAATCGATCCCATTCTAGGTAATTATAACGCGCGCCACATGCACATGTACACCCGCGCGCCGGGCCCAGCTGCATGCGCAGCGGCTGCAGCTGCGCATGCGCATGCTGCCCGCGGCCGCATCGATATCGCGGGTCACCGCGGGTTTATTTTATAGTAGCGCGCAGCGTGGCATGCACATGCACAGTGCGTATACTATACGCGTATCGCGTACGTATGCAAAGGAACGTTAACACAGATGGATTTGTCGTTAAGCTCGAGACACGGCCTGATGCCGCAAACAACGAGATGGAATACGGATGGAAGGGTGAGCTTGGGAAAGCGGGGCGGGACGGAGACGGGGCGCAGGGGGGGGGGAAGCTGGACTTGGGCGGGGCAGGGCAGGGCCGGGCCGGGCCCCGGGGCTCAGTGGGAGGCCAGGGCACGCCCCTCGTCTTCCCTCTCGTACTCGATCTCGACGGACCCGCCCCGCCGCTTCTTCTGCGGCCGGCCCTTCGCCGGCGGCGGCTGCTTCGCGGCCGCCTTCCCCTTCGCCGGAGCCGCCGCCGGGGCCTTGCCCTTGCCCTTCGCCGCCGCTCTCCGCTTCCCCGGCCGCTCGCCCTCCTCCTCCTCCTCCTCGTCTTCCTCGTCCTCGTCGTCCTCGTCCGGCTTCCTCCGCTTCCCAGAGGTCGAGCTGCCCGCCCTGCTGCTGCTCCCTTCGTCTTCGCTCCAGCCGGCGCCTGCCGATCCGAGGAGAGCGGTCGGGCGCGCCCCAAGTTTAAGCGCCCCCGGTCCCCAGTCCCAGGAAAGCGTACCCCCAAAGTCCTCCATGTCCTCCAGGTCCTCGTCCTCGTCCTCCCCCACCTCGAAATCCTCGACGAACTCGCGCTCCATCTCGCCCTCCTCCTCTGCGCCCCGCGTGGGCGCCGGAAAAGGAAGCAAAAGGAGCGGCGGCGCGCACCCTCCTCGTCCTCCTCCTCCTCCTCCTCCTCCTCCGCCTCCGCGCCGCCCTGCTCCTCCGCTTCGGCCTCTGCCTCGTCGAGTGCTGCGCAGGCGACTCCGTCGGCGACGCGAAGGCGAGAGCGGGCCCGCGGCCCGGCGCGGCGGCCGTCCCAGGCGGCGCACCCTTCTCGTACGCCTGCATCGGGAAGTTGTAGATGTCTCCGTACGTTCCCGCCTGCGAGCGACGCTCAGCGAGTGCGCCTCGGCGAGGAACGAAACAGCGGAAGCGGAGGGCGAGCCTTGAGGCGCTCCAGGAGCTCCTTCTCGATCGACTTCTCCAGGTTCGCGGCGACCTCCGCCTTGCGCTCGCGGTTCGCCTCGCGCTGCTCCACCTTCTTGTGGATGCCCACGAGCTTCTTCTTCTGCTCGGCGCGCACGCGGCCGCGTTACGCGCGGATCCGGGCGGAAGGCACGTCGCACGGGAGCTAGCGCTCGCGCACCGGCTTGAGCATTAGCTTGCGCATGCGGATAAGCATCTGGGTCATCTTCGTGAGCCGTTGCTTCGCCTTGTGCACGAGGTACTTTGGCCAGTACTGCAGGTTCGCGTCGATCTGCTCCAGCGCCTTGGCATAGTTCTTCGAGAGCTTCACGCGCTCCCAGAGCTTCGCGGGCATATGCGCGCGCTCGATGGTCTTCATGTACAGGTACAGCACGCCCTCCTGCGGCGTGGCGCCCTTGATCAGCGGCGATCGCGATCCGGGAGCGCGGGGCGCGGCCGGAGGGCGCCCGGCAGCAGGTTTTGAGCCCTCTAGCGCTGGCGCCCGTCATTCCGCGCCCCTGCGGCTGCGGCGCCTCCAAGCCGACCGCGCGGCGCCCTACGAGGGCGGGGCGGCGAAAGAGGGGGCGCACCTGCTCCCGAATGGTCGCGTATCGCGAGTTGGCGAGCGGGCACGACTGCCGGTTGCACAGGCCGGTGATGTTGTACTCATTGCGGCAGAAGGTCTGCGTCAGAGTCTTCGCCTTGAAGCTGCAGTGGCCTCGATTAACCAGCTGCCAGATTACTTCGTCAGTCTGCATGGCTGGATCGGCTTCTGGCTGCGCAGCTAGCGCTGGGTCCGGGTACAGGGGCGAAAAGACTTCGACGTGGCCTGGACGTTGCGCTCGGACGTCGACCTGATCATGAGCCTGCGCCGAGCGCGAGCTCGAGGCCTTTACCAAGCTAGCTAGGCCACCGCAGAACTCTCCCCGATATCCGAAGCTCGTTAGGTTTCCAGCAAAATTCGATTCACAAATCAAAGCTTGCCAGCCTGCAGCGCTCTGGTTGCTATCATGGATACGGTTAAGTCTAATTATAAAGGACCTACCTCGCGTGAAATCTACACTCCAAAAGGGCAATCAATGCTGTGCAGAAAACGCAGAAGAAAAGAAAGAGGAATGCAGATACAACGTACAAGGTGAAAATACTTGTGGCAATGTACAGCCAGGTCCGGAAACGAGACGAAGTAGTTGTCGCCTATACAAGGTACACTGACAGTACGATCTTGAGTACTAGGTTAAACAGTGAAGCCCCGCTGGGGCGTAAAAGCCACGAGTCCGAAGTCTGAACAAAACTACGCTCTCCTACGAGAGTCATCCCACACTACAACCACTAAATGAAAGATGCGTCTCTACTCGAGACGAGAAAAACTACGGGCGACGGTGAGGCGGCCTGCGCCGGCCCCAACGGTCTTCATCTCGTGCGCAAAGCTGCGCCGCCCTCCGAACGGCTCGTTCACTTCGTGATCCCACTCGGCTCGAGGTCTTCCGCCCTCCAGATGCGACGGACCTGCGAAGCGGAAGGTCGAAAGCGGAAGCGGGTGGCCGGGCCGCAAAAGCAGACATTGTACTGGATTACTTGCGGAGGCGAAGCAGGCTGCACGGCTGCAGTGCTCTTCTTTTTGTCAGGTGATGCTGCGCGCTCACTGAGAATGGTGGAAACGGGCGGACGGGCGGGCGGAGCTGCAGACCTGCGTTGTTGATGCCTCCGACGGCCGCTAGCGCGGCGAGGGCTGTTGCAAGCTGCACAAAATAGACGGACGTCGGTCAGCGAAAAAACCTTTCTCAGCGCGACGGGTCGGGAGGCGCAAGGATCTCGGCATTCTTAGGGTGGAGCGCCCGGTCGAGCCTCGCACGCGCGAGGGCATCGATTCTCCTCTCTTTGAACCTCTCTAGAACGCCGGTGACCGACTCTCGCACATCTAAGAGAGTGGGGGGAAGGTGATTCGAGAGTCCGCAGGATAACGCACCTTCTGCTTCTCGCTCAGCGAGGCCAGCATATACAGCGCGCGCTCGCTCATCAGAATGCGGGGTCGAGATGCTTTCTTACTAACTGCGCCGATATCCTTCACTGCCGAAGCGGGGCAATGCTGGTGCCGAAACGGAGCGCTGAAGCTGCTCCGAGCGCGTCGCTTGCTCGGCGTCCTCGGCGATCTGCTGGCTCCCGCGGATCTCGCTTTGTGTGGAGCGGTTTTCTTGTGGTGGACGGGTACAGAAGACAATAACTCGTCGACATTGGTGTTCTTCCGCTTCGACGCTTATTTTGCAGCATTCCTGTGGCTAGCTTAATGGAGGGCGCGGAGCCTCCAGGGCTGCCGCTTGCCCTCGAACAGATCGGCGCCGACGCCACACGGCTCGCGCATTCCGTCGAGTCGACCATGGCGTCCCTGCGCGGCGCCCTCGCGCAGGTGGGCGGCACCGGTCCGCTCGTGCTCTAGAGCCCAGCGTGATCCGGCCCGCAGATGACGAGCGCGACGGGGCAACACATCGTTGTGCACGCGGAGAGCGTCGACGAACTTGCTGCGGTGGTCGACGAAGCTGCAGCGAAGCAGGAGGCGTTCGCGCACAGGGTGAAGGAGCTGGAGAACACGTTCGCGGACGTCGAGCGCATGGGCCTTCAGGTCTGTGCGGCGTCGCTCGCCGGGCTGCGGGCGGCCTCCTATCTCTCCTGAGCGCGTGAACCTGCAGGTCAAACAGATCCGGCGGGAAGTGGACCTTTTCGAGGAGCTGCTCCAGCGGCCCCGCATCCCCCGCTGACCGGAGACGGCGGGCGCTGCAGCTCTCAGCTCGCGTACTGCAGTTTTCGTAGGACCCCTCGCACCCGTCGCCATCGGCGCATGTCCGCACCAGCGCGCCCGCCGTGCAGGCCCATGCCAACCCACGGAGCCGGCGGGCGATAGCTCAGCGGCTGCAGCTGCAATGCAGCTTGCCCGGCGCCGACCGACGCGGGCCGCGACGGCGGCAGCTTTTCGGCTCTATGTTGTCTCTTGAGCGGACAGACCGGCGCACCACGTTCCCTGCTCCCTGCATGCGATCCCCCCTTCGAATTTGAATGGACAGTCGCTGGCCATGGCCGCCCCGCCGGCCGGGAGCTCCACCGCGGGCGGGCGACGCGGACGGCGCTCCGGATCGGAGGCGCTGGCGCCGGTCCGACGGTCGCCGACGGCACGCGCGCGCGCGGGATCCCGGAGGGCGCTGGTGCCCCGGCCCCGGGAGCCCTCGAGCCTCAGATATCAATCTGCGTTTGGATTCCCCCGCGGTCGCGGCCGATCGTCCTTGGCCGCCGGCCCGGCGGGCCTCCCGCGCCTCTCATGATCATGATCAGTGCGGTACGACGTATACGGTAGACACCGAAAGGATGTATATATATATCAATACGATACTATGATAGAAATAATAAGACTAGTTATACTATGATAGCTGGTTTCGTAGTACAAGCACTACTAGGCTAGCTAGCTCTATATAGGTGGGCTCTTGCCAAGGGTCGAGCTCTCGAGCTTGCCCCTTCGCTGTCAATGCATTGTTAACCCTCGGAGGTTGATGAGTCACGCGTTGCGGAGGTTGCATTGTTATATTGCATTCGGGGAGGCAGGGGGACTAACACGTCCAATGTACCCCCCGGGGGCCTCCCGGCCTCTAACTAGGCTCGGACTCTAACTGAATGCTGTACCCCCTGCGGTTACTGCCCGAGCCTAGCGAACTTGCGTAACTCGGCCTCGCCCTGTACCCAGTGACTGGTGTCGTCCATCCATTCGCGTACCTCCCTCTGACGCTTGAGTGACTCACGCTGCTCAGGTGAGGGGAGGGGGGCCGTAGAGGAGGGGCCGCGGCGGGGGTACCATGCCAAAGTTTGCCCACTCGGGGGGTATACCGAATTCACCGTGATCGATTCTCTGAGGCGTGAAGTACTGGCCGTCGCTCAGCGCCAGGTGGTAGAAGGCGTTTCGCAGTCGTCTGAGGAAGCGGGGCTGCACAGTCTGCGGGTCAAGGCTCTCGAAGCGCCACGGTGCCACAAAGTCAATGATACGCTCCTGCACCCGCGCGGGCAGAGCGAGGATCTGGCTCTTGCGGTTCGCAAAGGCCATCCACAGTGCTTGTAGGTCCGCCCAATCGCCGTTCAGATCCCTGCGTTCTCGCCTGCCATGATTGCGTGGATTGATCGTCATACCCATGAAACGTGCTGCGCCGATGGTGTTTTGATCTGGAAACTCTTGATCGTCGTTAAACTTATCTCGTATCCAGCGCACGAGGTACAGCACGCGTTCCATAAAGTTCTCCCCGGGCGATCCGCTCCCCGAATCGGGGCCCATCGCCCATCGCCGCCGGTGCAGATCGGATTGTGCGTCGTCCAAGTCCACGGTCCGCTGTAGGATCTCACCGATGATGGGGCCGTTGTTGTACAGCACGTCGGACTCGCGTGTCCGCGCCATGCTCGCGGCTCGCTGAGAATATCTACCCGTACCCCCTATCACGTCCACCTCCACGTCAGGCGATTGTTCTCGAAAACGGGGTACGCCTCCTCCTCTGGGGTATAGTGCCGACCTTTGCCTCACCCGGCAGACGGTTTCGATCGTCCTGCAGCCAGTCGCGCAGTCGCTTGCGCTCGTTGATGGGGGGCCTCGAGTCAAAGGGGGATACGTAGGCGGGGGGCGGGGGTGGGGCGGGCGGAAGCTCTTGCCAGCTCCGGGGTACGAGCTCGCGTGGAATCTCGAGCTCTGTGTACCGTGAGCCGTCGTACTGTCGGACACCGCCTTCGCCTGTACGCATGTACCACTGTATCTCATTTCGAAGCCCATTGATCACATCGCCTTCGCGCCCGTCTCTACCTGCGAGTAAGAAGTTCATGATCTTCAATCTGGCCTCGTTCGGCAGACGGGCCACGCGGCTTCTAGGCGACATCAGCGCCACGTACAGGGACGTAAGCACACTGCTGAAGTCCCAGTTCCGATCATAGGATGGGGGGCGAGCCTCACGGTATCCCGCAGCCCCTGGGCTGCAACAGGGCTAGCCCCTCAGCGGAAAGGACGACGTTCCTATCCGATTTCGCATCCCCTCCTTGAACTTATCTCGTATCCAATGGGCCAGGCCCCTAACGCGAGTCAGGAACTCTTCGGGGCTCGAATCTTCGTCCATCTGCGGGACCGGGCTCGAATCTTCGTCATCCGACATTTGCAATTGCACACAACGAGAAATTCTAAACGCTACTGCGAGGCTACGAGCTATGGACCTACAACAGGGGAGCGCGGCGTGGCACGCTGCGCGCCGCGAAAAGCTAACCGCCTCGAACTTTGCCGCCGCGTGCGGCATCAACCCGTGGAAATCCAGGGCCCGCCTCTGGGCGGAGCTGAGCGGGATCGCGGAGGAAAACAACTTTGACAACCCTGCCCTAACCTACGGGCACGACTACGAGCCCCTCGCGGTCTCTATCTACAAGGCACTGAACGATAACGTGGACATTCAACACACTGGACTGCACGAACACAAAGAAATGCCGTTCCTCGCCGGGAGCCCCGACGGACTGATAGGAAATGATAGGATTTTAGAGGTGAAATGCCCTTACAAGGGCGAACTTTACGATAGCGTTCCTACCTATTACATGACTCAACTTCAGGGCCTGCTGGACATAACGGGCCGCGACTGGGCCGAACTTTTCTGTTTCACGCCTCTGCGCGTGCAAACGTGGTACGTCAGACGGGACGAGAGGTACATCGAGCTCATGCGGCGGTGCTTACATCTATTTTGGATGCACGTGAAGGCTGGAACTCCGCCCGAGCCCTACAGCGATCGAATGAAGTCAGAGAACCTCAGCGAGGAGCAGGCGGCGCTGCGCGAGTTTAAGTCGTACGCCCTCCTCTAGTGTCCCGACCCTCTCAGATATTAATTTAAAGATCTGGAGGGTCGGGACACGTCTCTTGGTCAGACTACTTATGTACGCCCTCCTCTAGTGTCTCGACCCTCTCAGATATTAATTTAAAGATCTGGGAGGGTCGGGACACGTCTCTTGGTCAGACTACTTATGTACGCCCTCCTCTAGTGTCTCGACCCTCTCAGATATTAATTTAAAGATCTGGGAGGGTCGGGACACGTCTCTTGGTCAGACTACTTATGTACGCCCTCCCTCCTCTAGTGTCCGGACCTTTCCAATAATCTATAAAGAAAGTAGGGAGGGTCCGGACACGTCTCTTGGTCGGACTCACCGTAGCTTGGTGTAGCTCAGGCCCAGGCGGGGAAGGCGAGTCTGCAATGAATCAGACCCCACAGGATTTGGTTGAGCTGCTCTTTGCAGGGGGGCAGGAAGGCGGCCGCAGAGGGCTAGGGAGACTAGATCTAATTAGTAATCCCACACCGCGCATGTGCAAGCGACAGAGAACGAAGTGAGTAAATGCAGATCGATGATACGGCAATCATGAGTTGTTCAGAAAAGGTCGGGACACATAGAGAGTGCATGCCCTCACTCTCGTCCGCCCTCGCAATGTCCCGACCCTCCCAGATCTTTAAATTAATATCTCAAAAGGTCGAGACATTCATTGATCATATGCATGACGTCACTTGAATTCGCACGTTCGTATTTACACACTGGCACGCGCATCCCGTTCGCGAAGTCCACACTGTGACATCCGACAATCACACGCGCCTGTGAATGAGAGCATAGCAGTCGGAGAAAACGTTGTAAACCTCTGGGAAGCTTGGCGCCATGCCTGCCCTTGCCTGCTTAGCCTGGCGCTCTACTGCGTCGTCGAGCATGTCTTCCTCCCACGTGATGTAGCGTCGCTTTCGGCTGCCCATTTGCCCTCCGTCCGCGTCGGAGAAAGCGCGTCTCACTCCGAGGTACTTCTCCAGCAGGTACTTGATGACTTGCCAAGACTGCTGCGAGAGCCGCTTCTTCTCACCGTCCGCTGCATCGAAGCGGGGCGCGCGCTCGTCCAGACTCTGCAGAGCCGCGTACGCCTCCCGACCCTCCGGCGACGCCAGGGCCGCGTAGGCTTCGTCCGACCACAGAGCACGCCCCGCGAGCTTTCCATACCCCCGCCAGCCGAAGAGTTTCTTGAACAGCGCGACGACCTTCGATACCTTGAGGCGCTCAGCAGTAGGCACGATCTCGGCAACGTCCGCGCCATGCTTCAGCACCAGCGTGACCACGGCAGTGAGCGGGATGGAGTAGAACGAATCCCACATCCAGGCGACGTCTCCTTCGGTCAGCTCGCTCGGATCCTTGGCCAGGAACGCGGCGATCGACGTGCGAGCAAGCGAAGCAACCTTCTCGATGTCCAGCTTAGCGAGAGACTCGCGGGACTGCCTCCAGGCCAGCACCGTGCTCCACAGATCGACGGGCTCCAGCGCGCCCGCCTCCAGCACGCTCCTGATCTCGCGCAGCCGCTGCTCCTTCTCCTGCTTCGGTCCGCTCGGGTTTTGATCCTCCGTGACTTGCACGTTCATCAGCGCGCAGGTCGACATCAGCCGCAGGCGCGCTGCCACTGCGAGGCGCCGAGTGGGCATGCCGGCGCGGCGGCTCCCGCGGTGGCTAGCCTTCAGGTCCAGGTAGCGCTGCATGTCGTCCGAGCTCTCGTCGTCGTCGCTCTCACGCCAGTGCGCAGCCGCCGCGCCGACCGCAACCGAGGGCGTCCGGTTCTTGCGCACGGCGACGAGCAGGTGCTCTCCGTCGGGCGTGCTGCGTTTGCGCAGCCTTCTGACTCGAAACAGCAGCTGCACGATGTCGTCCGCCTCCAGCTGCGCGGGCTCTGCCTGGAACACGCCGTAGACCTTGTCAAAGTGCGCGTCCGAAAAGTCCACGCCTGCCCCGAGCGCGGAAGTTGCGATGAGCACGTCGCAGGCCTTGTACGCGCCCTCCTCAGACACATCGATCGACACGATGCGCACTGGGCCGTCGTTCGTGAAGCGCACGCTCTTCTCCTTGGCCTGCCCAACGATGAGCCCGATCGTGAACGGTGCGCCGCTGCCGTCCTCGGGCCCTGCCTCGAGCTGAGTCACGTACTGAGCGCCGCCCAGGCTGAGCTGCTCCAGCGCCTGCTTCGCAATCTTCTCCTGCATCTCGATCGCCTTGGCCGGCGTCTCTGCAATGATCATCGCCCGGCAGCGCCCCGGTCTGCACAGCGCCATGATGTCCGCCTCGACGTGCGCCGGGCTGTCTGACACGCGCATCTTCCAGTCGCAGGTGCGATGCGAGTTGTACAGGAGCCCCAGGCGCGCCCCGACCTCCTGCGCCGACTCTGCCAGGTACGCGAGATCGACCGACCGAACGAAGCCGTCCATCGCCACGATGCGCGATGCCTTCATCACGCCGCGCCATAGGCCCACGCAGCGCGCGTTTCGAGGCACTGACCGCATACCTAGGTGCAGGCCGGTGGGCTCGAGGGTGCCGCTCGAGGTGAGGTGCTTCGTGAGGGAGGAGAGCTCGTCCAGCACGACCAGTAGCGGCGCCGTCGACCAGCCCTCCCAGTCCTCGAGCACCTTGTGCAGCGAGTCCCATGTGATGACGACGCACCTGCACTCCTCATGGCGGAAGCCCCACTTGCCATGCGATCCCTTTGAGCTCTCCGGTGGCTTCTTGATGTCCATGTAAAGCACGGCGTCCTTTGACAACTCCGCAGCATCAATGCGACGCTTGAGGTCGCGGGAGAAGGCCCGGCGGCAAGTCACGAGGATCACTCGCCAGCCGCCTGCAAGGGCCGGGTCCAGGTACGCATCGATCAGCGCCTGCGTCTTCCCCGTGTTGAGTCCCGAGCAGATGACGTCGACCTGCGGCTGAGCGGATCTCGGGTTCTGCTCCAGCGCCCCGAATGCGGAGGTAAGGATCTTGCACGAGAGGTGGCGTTCATCCACTGCATTGACGCAAGCCTCCAGGCCCGTCGACTCGAGCGCGATCAGGAGGGAGGGAGGGCAATGTCGAAGGCGACAGGCTGCGAGGGATCGGTCACATAGCGGGTCTGTGCCACGCTGCCCGACTCCCCTCCGGTCCCCTCCCCCTCGAGCTCGACTTCAATACCGTGCGCCTGGATGGAGATTCGAGCCGCCGGCGCCCCCGGCTGACTCCCGCCCAGGACGAGGGTGATGGACCCGTCGGGCTCGACTCCAAGGTGCTGAACGCGGCGGGCGTCGTGCAGGCCAAGGTCCGCGCGCAGCTCTGCCCCGCCTTCCAGATCTCGTCCCTCACCGCCTTGTTCTTGCGCAGGCGGTCCAGGAGCCGCTCCAAGGCCGGCAGGCTTGGGCTCGAATCCAGGAGAGCGCCCGGCTCCGGGATGGGCTTAGCGCGGGGCGCCGAGCTTCTGGATGGAGTGGGAGGAGCTCCGCTCGCGGCCCGGGCGCCGGCCCCCGCAGAACGTAGCCCCCGTGCCATCCACACCGAGCTCCAGGCCGCTCGAGCTCCCAAAGAACCATGCCATGAGATCGCAAGCCTCCGGGCTCTGTAGGACGTAGGCAGCCTTGAATCCATTATCCAAGGGGCGAGAGAAAGTGAAGCCTCCGAACTTGGTTGCAAAGGCGCAGGCTGCCGCGGTGCTCGTCTCATCCTCGGCACCCGAGAAGTGGCTGGGGTGATGCAGGGCGGGTGGAAGACGCAGAAAGCCGTCCCCAGGGTCGGGCTGCAGGCCTTCTGGACTTCGACGAGAGGGAATCGAACGAAAAAGCTGCACTCCTGCTCGCTCAGATCTATCTGCTGTACCCCGGGCCCGGGCATACGGGCCAGGAAGGCGTCGACGTCGAGAGACACGCGTCCGGTTGCCATGGTCGTCTCTCTATAGCTAGGCTTGGAAAATTCTAGATCTACTAGGCTAGTCAACGTCTGTTGGCTAGCTATAGTCGACGTCTGGACTGCTGTCTCGACCTTCTGAGATATTAATTTAAAGATCTGGGAGGGTCGGGACAGGCTTTGGTCCGACCTTAAGCGCTCAACTAGACCCGGTTGACACCGTCTTGATCTCTCCTTCTTGGCGCAGCGGACGATGTGACGCGCAGACCGTCGGCCCGGCGGACGGGGAGGCGCGCGCGTAGAACTTCGGAAGCGCTAGCCCCTTGCTTGACCGAAGCTTAGAAAGTTTTGAGCGCACGTGAATGCGACACGTGTAGAGAGAAGGCAGAGCGCGCCGGAGCTAGCTTGCGCGGCCGAGCGCTCGACCGCCTTTGCTCCTAAGCTCAGAAAGTTTTGGGCTCACGCGGTTGCTCCACGTGTTTCGACTCAAAACACAGTACCCCAACCCGAAAAAAAGCGCCCGGGCAGCGCATCTCGCAGCGCCCGGGCCCAGCGCTCCTTGCAGCACTTGCCAGAGGCACTAGCTTGCATTCCGCTCAGCCCGGAGAGCCGCCGCCTCGCTCCTTTCGATTCGGAGGTGCGCCTCACTTCGCAACCTCTTTCTCCGCACCACGGCTAGCTCCGGACCTCAGATTTTGGGCGCTGGAAAGCTCTCTCGACGCCGCACTCACGCCGCCACGCGCAGGGTCGCTCGCGCCGGCCGCGGACCTTCGAAAGCTCGATGGCGCCCGAGCCGGAGCACTCCGCCGCATCCCGCAGGTGCCAGCTCGCTCTCTTGCCGCTCTATCCCTTGCATTTAGCACCTAGAACATGCCCGCAACCTCGCGCTCGATTCGCCCGCGTCCGCTGACATTTGGTCTCTGAGCAGGTGCCGAGATTGGCCGCCGCGCCTTCCGCAACTCGAGCCGACGTTCGCGGCGACTTGCGCACGCTTCTAGATCTCGTTCTCAAGCCCGCGCATCGATTCGGCGGCTCCGGCTCGCCTCCCCGCGCCTCCAGCCCCGCGCCCCACACCCGTTCTTGTCCTAGCTAAGCCCTCCCTTGTCCGCGGCCAGTCGCGGGCTACGCGCATCGCGGATAGCATCAGTGGAGCTACGTTTCAGCGCTGGACGCAGGCCCGCCCGCCCAATCCCTCCCACCTCCCGCTCGCAGCACGCTCACTGGGCCGCAGGCAGCTTCGCGGGGAGCCGCTGGATTCGAAGCCGCGCACCTTCCCCGCCCGTCCCGACGTCGTACGCGCTAACGTCGCCCGCGCCGCAGGTGGCCGCCAGGCCTCCTGCATCCAGCCTTCGAGCCGGTGTGGCTGCGGGAGAAGCGCCTCGCCTTCTGGCAGGAGACGGCCTCCTGCCCCCTCACCCGCTTCATCATCACCCACTGCGTCGTCGACCCCACCACCTTCCTCGTCGGCTCGGAGACGGAGGGCTGGATGACGAGCGTCGCGGGCATCGTCGAGTACATCGCGCGCACGGAGGGCCCGGACACCTCCGCCGCCGTCGCCGCCGACGTCGAGAACGGCGAGCTGGACGAGACCATCGCCGCCTTCGGCCCCAGGTGCCGCCTCTTCTCCTACAGGGCCGGCGGCATCTGGCAGACCTACATCCGCGGCATCGTCCCCAAGGCCCCCCTCTCCCTCGGCGAGAGCCAGCCGGCGCTGGAGGCGATCGCGATCCCCGTCGCCCAGTTCAAGGACCCGGCGCCCGACGTCGGGCCCTTCCTCGTCAAGCCCCACACCAAGGGCAAGGGCAAGCGCACCCGCAACTCGGCGCCGGCCTTCCTCCCGCCCCAGCCCCCCGCCACGGCCCCCCAGCAGCGCCCCGGCCAGCAGCGCATCGACGAGATGCTGCCGCGCCAGGTCCGGCCCCGCGTACCCCCCGCCTTCCCTCCCGTACCCCCCCTCCCCCGCCCCCTCCTGATCCAAGGGCAGGGTACCCCGACGAACGGCGGCGCGGGCCCGAGCGGCTACGGGAGCTCGGCCTCCTCCGCGAGCGCCGACGGCCCAGCCCCCTCCCCGGCCCCGGCGCCGTCCTCACCGCGATCCAGGGCTTCGGGGCCCAGCAGGAGGCCGAGCGGCGGGCGCTGGCGGCGCGCCAGGCGCGCGAGGCGGAGGAGCGGCGCCAGGCCCTCTGGGCCCAGCGCCTGCAGGCCACCATCGCCTTCCGCGCCGAGCTGGACTCCGGCTTCCGCGCCGGCCAGATCGCCGGGGCGGAGGCCTCGGAGCGCTGGCGGGCGTTCGAGGCGGAGTCGGCGGGGCTGGCGAAGGGCCTCGGCTACAGCTACCGGCGCGTGCCCGTGCTCAAGGACTACGCGTCGGCCGCGGCGCGGGAGGCCTCGCGGGCGGAGATCGACGCGGCGGAGGAGCAGGCGGCGCGCGAGGAGGCCGAGGACAACGCGCGCTTCCGGCACCTGCACCACTGAGGCCCCGAGGCGGTATTTTTTCTCAACCCTCCCTCAATTCGGTCCCGCGATGGCCTTCGAAGCTTATCCTGCCCACTACTCGCTAGGAGCGCTGGCCGCGACCCTCACCTGGCTCCTCGGCGGCACCCCCACGGCCTCGGCGGTCATAGGCGTGGGCTTCGGCTACGCCGCCAAGTCCCTCTACGCCCCCGGCGGCGCCTCGCAGGCGGCGGCCGGCATGCGCCCCGCCGGGCGCTAACTTTTCAAAGTTCATTCTCCCCTCCCCCTTTTCCGAGTTCCGAGTCCGTTGGCGTTCCCTTTTAAATTTTCTTCATTCTCGTTACACGTTCGAAGATGTCGAGCGCGGTAGAGAAGCTGCTGTGCACCGTGTTCAAATCGGATTCGCGATGCAGCAAGATCGGCGAGGCGGCGAGGGCTAAGGGCGGGGCGGCGGCGGAGGGGCCCAGGGTGAAGGCGGCGGATCCCGCGCCGCCGTCGCTGAAAACGATCAAGGGGGCGGGCAAGGGCAGGAGCGTGGGGGCGCTGCCCCTCGTGGCGATCGCGCCGGGGCAGAGGGAGGCGGCGCACGCGGCGACGGCGGCGCTGGCCGCGCGGCGGCAGGCGGAGGCCTACCCGTGCCTGGGCCGGGGGCTGCACCCGCCGGCCGGCCGCCCCTACGCCGTGAGCGCCTACTTCGACGAGGCCAACCGGCTGAGCTGCCAGGAGCTGTGCGACAACCGCATGCGGCGCGCCGTGGACGGGCACCTGCCGCTGCTGGTGGCGCTGGGCGGCTCGCTCCTGATGGTCTGGTACCTGCGCGGCCTGGTCATTTAGATAGTTTTTCGAAGTCTAGGTCAAAGATGGGCTGGGTGGACGCCGTGCTGACCAAGGTCTTCGGACCGAAGAGCGCGCAGCCGCCGCCGAGCTTCAACCTGGCCGCGGCGATCAGCACGACGATCGAGCGCAAGAACAACGAGCTCATCCTAAAGAACGACGGCAAGCTTCCCTGGGCCGACGTGGCCGCGGGCGCACTCGGCAGCACGCTGACGGGAATCGATCGGACGGGCGCCGCGGGCGTGAAGGTCGGGCAGGCGGTTGCGGCCGTGCCGGAGCTTGCGATGAAGGGCTGGCACTACGCCAAGATCGCCGCCGGCGTCGCCGCGGTGCTCCTTGCGATCTGGCTCGCGTGGCAGCTGCGCGGCGCCTACCAGGGCGCGCGCCTGCAGAGCGCCCAGCTCGACTATTTTCTAAAGGCTAGGTAAAGCGAGCGAACCATGCGCGGCGGCTCTTCCCCCGTGTTTCCTTCGCTGAGAACCCGGTGGCGAACGCAGTCGCCCCTACCCCCTGGAGCCCGGAGTGAAGCTGGAGCGTGCGAACGCAGTCTCCGTCAAGAAGGCCAAGCGCACGCTGGCGCTGGAGTCCCGGTCGCGGAGGATACGGAGAAGGTTGCATTCAACAAGCGCAAGACGTACAAGGCGATACGCGAGGGACAGCTGCTGCCACCGGACTCGGTTCCCGGGCTGCCGGGCACCACGGCCGGCGAGCTCCTAGTGCGCAACCTGCGCCTGCAGTACGTCTCCCGCCTCCGCCGCTCCAAGGCCAAGAAGGCGCGCCTGGACTCGGGCGATAGCAGCTCTAGCTCGTAGGGCTCTGTACTGTTGTATTCAATGCCTTTACCAGTTCCTGTTCCTATCCCAGAGCACGACTCGGGTGAAGGGCACGGTCATAGCGAACATGAACTCGGCGAACTTTGCAAAGTTCATCAGGGTTCCCAGGCGGGGATCCTCCCAGTAGATCGCCTCGCGCAGCGCCTCGTAGACGCGCATGAGGGAGCGCTCGTTCTCCGTCGCGAAGGCGTCGCCGGGCTCGTCGGGGTCGGGATCCGTGAGCTCGGAGTACTCGTCCGAGCTGCCCGCGCTCTCGGCACCTGCGGCGGGGTCGGGCGAGGGGTCGGGCATTCTCTACTAGTAGAAGGGCTAGAAAATCACTAGCAATCACGGGCGCCGGAACTCCATCGAGTCGCCGCGCCAGTACTTGTTGCCGGAGGCGAGCAGCTTCATCGGCTCGCCCGTCGAATCGTGCTTCCAGGCCTCGCCGTCCCAGAGGGCCGTGCCGCCGTCCTCTAGCTTGAGGCGGTGGCCCGGCTCGAGCCGGTTGCCGTCGAGCATGCGGCCGGCCATGAGCGCCAGGTCCACTCGGTGAGGTTGCGCTGCTCTGCGGGGTGAGGCCGCGCTCGACGCGCTCGGGCTGGCGCGCCTCGCGCTCCATGCGGCTGAGGCCACCAGGAAGAAGATGGGCACGCAAAGGCCATGAGATCTAGCAGGGCCTCCATTGGGAGGACTTAGAAAAGGTTCCGGACCAGGCCCGAGAGCTGCGGGCCCAGGCGCCGGGCGGCGTAGTAGAGCGCGGCCGCCGCCGCCGCAAGGATCAGAAGGCGCGGCGGGCCGCGCGCCGGCTCCTCCAGGGTCAGGTCCACGGTCTCCGGCCCGCGCGCCGGAGCCGCCAGGATCTCGGGCTCGGAGCAGAGGGACTTGGGCCGCGGCGGCGGCGCTGCTTGGGCGCCGAGGCGGCGGCGGTGAGAAGGTCCTCAGGCTCCTGCTTGATACCTGCGCAATCGGTGAAGTCCATGCTTGCTGGGTACCTTGGAAAATTGTGGGAGGCGTCCGGAGTGTGCGAACGTAGCTCCAATGGGATTTGCGTCATTTACGTCCGCGTCATTTACGTCACGGAGTTTGCCGGCGACTCGGGACTCGGGCCCAACTTCTCCGGTAAGTTCGAGACTTGAACTCGGCGGGGGTACCCCCGGTGTCCTAGTGTCCTAGTGTCCTAGTGCTACTAGCTAGGTGGTATCGATATCTAGCTAGCTAGCGCTAGCGCTTGCTTAATTAATTAACCTGAAGGGTCGCGTCATTTACGTCAGCGTCATTTACGTCACGGAGTTTGCCGGCGACTCGGGACTCGGGCCAACTTCTCCCGGTAAGTTCGTCACGACCAGTAGCTACTAGTACCGCTAGTACTACGTAGTACTACTTAGTACTACTTGGTACTACTTAGTACTACTAGCTTAGTACTAGTAGCCACCGATACTGGTACAGCTTTTATAGATTTAAGCATTCATTCAATGTGAATAACGATAATAGTAATAATAATAACGATAAGTAATAGGGATACCTATTTTTCCAAGTCTCGAACTTACCGGGAGAAGTTGGGCCCGAGTCCCGAGTCGCCGGCAAACTCCGTGACGTAAATGACGCTGACGTAAATGACGCGACCCTTCGGTAACCTCCGCAACCCTTCAGGTAAATGTCAGGTAACTTCAGTTGAGTTAATTAAGCAAGCGCTAGCTAGCTAGATATCACAGCTCTACCTTGCCCAAGTTGATGGTATCTAGCAGGCCTGCTCCTCCAAGTCTGCACCGCCGCCGCCGCCAGCGCTAGCGCTAGCTCGATACCGCCTCCGGACTTGATCTCCCTTGGCTCCAGCCACCTGAGGGCTCAGGCCACTCCTCCTGGTGAAGCCGGTATCGTTGCTCTTGTCCAGCTTGAGGTAGCGGTAGGGCGCCGGCGCCGGCCAGTCCGGCCTGTGGCCGCTTGCCTCCTTGGCTATGTCCTTGGGCCTACGCGGTCGCAGGTCCGCCTTGGCCTTCGCCCTCTGCAAGGGGCCCAGCGCCTTGAACTTCGGTGCCTTGGTCGCCGCAGGGCCTTCGGCTGGGGCTTCACCGCCTTCGGCTGCTGAGGCCTTAGCTGCTTCGATTTCGGCATACTTCTTGCTCATAAATGAGAAAGCGCCTCGAAGTCGGCCTTTATCTCCTCCTTGGTCCAGGATGTCACCTGATCCGGGTCACCTGAGAACGCGCATCGAACGCCACGTGGAGCGATTTGCAGCCTGAGCTATCATTGGCTCGGCCAGGCCAGCTCGATCAGCTGAAGGTAGATGTTCAGGCCTTGTCGAGCTTGGCGCCCTGAGAGACTAGCTGGGAGATAGCGGGCTCCATGGTACAGCAGAGCTTTAGAAAATGGCGCCAAGTCCAAGTCCTTTTTTACGGGCGAGGCCTGGGCCGGGGCCAGGGCCGAGTCCAACTCCGTGACGTAAATGACGCTGACGTAAATGACGCGGACGTAAATGACGCCGAATTTTCAAGTTGCCTCACCTGAAACTCAGCTGAGCGCTCACCTGACCCTCACCTGAACGCCTCAAAACGCAGCCCGCCGCGCCTCTCCTCACACTTCAAAGCCAAGAGAAATCAAGAATGTGCATCCCACGTACTTCACCTGCTGTCTCACCTTCGGCATCTTCGCATACGTCATATACGACGATGAGTTCGACCGAAACACGTTCTACTTCTGCAAGCTCCTTCGCGACATTTCGTCGGAGCACCGCAAGGGCGATGAGTATGATTGGATTCAACTGCTCCCCTCAAGAACGAGATCGTACTGTGAGAGAGAAGTGCATTGTAGGCAGGTTCAAGATTAGCTCGATTCGTGTAGCCGTCGTAGAGGATCTGATGGTGAATTGAACACGTGTTTTACCTGAATCACCTGAGCGCTCACCCGAGGTCAGCTGAAGTCGGTGGGGCGCCTTAAATATTTTCTAGCGCTAGGCTGAAGCACACTCTAAGCTAACGCAAACATGGCCACCGTCCGCAACGCCAACGAGATCGACCCCGCCAAGCTCGCCTTCGAGATCGACGCCACGGCCGCATCAAGGCCAAGTACGACGGCCTGCAGGGCCTCATGATGTACGCGCCGCCATGGTCACGATCAACCCGTGCATCAACACAGAGCAAGGCAGGCGTGGAGCGACGAGAGAAGCCTTCGTCATGGAAGAAAACGGCGGATTTACACGCTGGACCTCACCGATCTCAGCGCGTCGACGGCCAGACGAACCCAGCCGCGGACGAGTTCCTCAACTGCTGGAGCCTGACGCGAAATTCTGCGAGTTCGTGCAGCAGAACCAGGCCAAGCTCAAGGTCTCGCCCGGCCGCTCCCTCTCCAAGATCAGATCTCGGTGCTGCAGACGCCCAGCGTGCGCATCAAGTCGACAAGGAGTCGGGCCAGGCTTCTACAAGTACCTCACATGCGCATCCGCACCCAGACGATGGCGGCAAGCGCAGACCGTGCCCGTCGTCGACATGTCCAACTACCTCATCACCGAGCGCGCCACATCGCACCGGAACCTGGTGGGGCGCTCATTAAAATCGACACCGCTACGCCATCCCGAGGGCAAGTTCGGCCTCAAGTGGTCCTTCTCGCCGTGCAGCAGTGCAAGGTCGGCGCCTTCGCTTCGCCGGCGCGCCCCGAGCTGGCCTTCAAGCCCTACGACAACGAGGCGATTTCGAGCCCTACCTAAACCCCGAGTCTATGTACGCAGCCCCCATGCAGTAGCTCGGACGAATAAATTGTGAATTTTTGGTGCAATTGATTACACGCGTTTACACTCAAGGCCGTTGAACTTGCGCCCACCGCCTGGGCTCCGCCGCCGTCGAGGCCGCCGCCTCCGTACCTCCTTCATTACCTCCGGGTTCGCGTTCGCCGCGTGCACCGCCAGCACCGTCTGCACCAGGCCATCCCCAGCGCGCCTCGGGCCCAGGGTCACGTAGCGCGAGTACTTGATCACCAGCTCCTCTAAGATCGCTGCACTGGTCCATCGAAGAGAGCGTCGCTGCCCGAGCCGTCGAGCTTCAGGCCGATCGGATCGTACGCCTTGTTCAGGTGCTCAGCGAGTGCATGCCGCATCAGAAGAGGCGCGCCGCCTCAGCGAACCCGCGTGCTCAGCTCGCGCTGAATCTCCTCTACTCTTCCTTCAGCTCGTCCAGCGGCGTGGCCGCTCAGCTTCTTCGTGGACGTAGCTCGCCCCGAACGAGCGCGGTACTGCGCGATCTGTCGCAGGACCTGCTTCTTCTGTCCACGTCCACCTGCGCCTCGTCCCGCGGCCGCTCCTGCAGGTCGATTCCAGCGCCTTTTCACGCTCTGCTCCTTCTTCTTCGTCATTTCGATGTGCTTGCACGCTGAAGCCGCGCCCTTGCTCGGCGCCGTCGGCGGCACCGCGGGCCGTCGCCCAGCGCCATCTTCGCCTTCGGCGCCTTCTCCCCCTTTTCCTTGCCCTCCTTCGCGGGCGGCCTTCTTCCGGGCTGCGGATCCCACGGGTTCGGCCGTCCACGGCCAGCGCCTCGAAGCCAAGCATCGCGAGGGGTCCATCCTTTACGCCTGCCCCTTAGAAATATTTTTCACTCCGAGGTCAGCTCGACGAGAGCTCGATGTAAAGCCAGAGCTTCTCGCGCAGCTCGGGCCCGCTGCCGTAGAAGA